>OX421933.2:12597500-13222500 GCA_949128155.2 Xanthia icteritia
AACTGTAATAGTAAAAGAAACAATTAAATCAAATCACAACACAGAATAAGCAGAGTCAATACACTTGGTCAACACAAAACAAGAGTCGATCTGAACGAACGCACCGACCATTCTTAAGCGCGCACCGGCCCAGAAATAGAGCACAATAATTCATAAATGTTATGCGCAAGCGGCGATAATACTGTAGCATTGATCGGTCATATTGGTATGACAACGTATGAGAATCTTATTGGGTGTGCAGGGTTGGTGAATTTTGAGCGCACAGGAAAATGGGCGGTATTGACAGTAATGTTCAGTTGGTAAATCTTATTTTATGTTTTGCATAGTTTTGTTTTATTAAGTACTGACTTCAGATTGAGGGCCTAGTACAAATTCGTCTACATTCAAATCTGATTTTATCAAATCAGCAAATTCTGCAATGGAATCCTCTAAAATCAAAATTTTATCATTTGGAATATGAAACACCCTGGAGCCCAAACTACTGTAATCTTTTGCACAGAACTGAATGAGCAGAACAAGTTAAGGTTCGGACATTAAGGCCCTACACATGATTCAATATAACATGACACTTTATTTTTTACTCGACTCCCTTATGAAGGTAATATTTTTTTGTCTTATATAGTCCTGCGATTTATAAGAGTATAATATGGTAAAACCCAAGAGTATAACCCTAATAAAAGGAAAACTGAGCTAACGCAATAAATTTAAATAGTCAACAAGCCAATCCACAGTAGCATGAGTATGGTATTCAAACAAAGCAGTGCACGGCGGTGCGTGGTGCAATAATAAGCGGAAACGATGCGCAGGAGTCGCGGGCGCACGCTCCACTAACTAAACTATATATGGACTGTGACAACGATGAATGTATTGTAAGTGAAATATTTATACTAATCCTTAACAGCTGATAAAGAGTTGGTGGTCCGCTCATAGAAATATAATAATCTGACGATAATTATGATATTTGAGCACTTCTTTGGAATATTGGCTGTCGACCTGAATCTCAGAATACAGTTCGTTTCCAAATAACATAGAGACTCCGTGATAAGTGCCTATAGAAAAAAATATTGGTAAAATTTGCTTTTGATCCAGAATACCCTGATTCTGGATCAAAAGCAAATTTTACCAATGTGTTCCTGGAGTAAAACAGTTATTGGAAGACAATAATTTTGGCACATCATCATTATATTAGGCTTTTATCGTCTTCTGCTAGCTTTACAATATACCGCAAGAATTTAAATAATGAAGAAAGATCATTGCCGTATATTCAACACGTGAGATAGGTTGATAAGTAATCGCAGTATACTATTATCAGCAAAGAGGAGGACGCTATCACCTACCGTAGCATATTTCATGGGAACTTAATTATTTTCTTATAAAGATTGCATGGTAGGTACCATACAATCTTTATAAGAAAATAATTGTCCAGATGAATTGTATTGTCTCTCCAAGCGACAATGTACAAAGAGACACAATACCTCATTGTTGTCGTATAAGACTAAAGCAAGTTTATAGTCATACCAAGAAATCTAAAAAGACTGCAAATGAAGACATCAGTGAGACATAAGACATGGTAGTAAGACAGTAACAAGAGGAGAGTTCAAACAGTGGAGAGTCCAATAAAAGCGCTGCGACAAGTCGTCAAACAGGCTAGCATTGTTGTCGCTCGTCTGGTTCTGAGAATGATGGTCAGTAATAAACGCGGATGTCGATGCAGTGTCGTACGCCTTACAATACTTGTTATGACTATTTTAGGTGGACGCGCCTTTTGTTTTTTTTTTAGTACTTGATCTGTACGGGAGTGTCAATTCTTGTAGGAGTTGTGCAGAGGATCAAAGCAAAACACTATTTTAGAAGACCTTACCTACACAGTCGAATATACGTTTTTTCTAAACTCCTGTAATATATTCATTGGAATCATTGAAATCTTTTGAGTTTTAGTCATTTTCTTTATCAGAATCTTTTACTCATATGTTAAGTTAATGTTACATCTGACAAATGTAAACATTCACAGTTCTAACGAATTATCTATTAGAATTTTATTTATAGTCGGTGATTCTTCTTAGACTATTACATTATTAGATTCTTCACCATCATCATTCCTATCAGACACATATCAGTTACCCCTAACATAAAGAATGTCATTTCTCTCTTCAGCTCGTTCTACCAAAACTAAAAAGGCTTCACTTATGACTTACTCAACTGAATGTTTACCGACCGTTTCACCGAAGCACATAAACCCCTACTGGTCTGTCAGCTAGTGTCAACCAAAAACAACAATGTAAGAGTTAATGAATAAAACAAGTGTCCTACCTTGAACTAAGCTCTCTTCAGTCTTCGGCTAACTTAGATTGGGGATGCAATTGAAGATAAGCGATGGCTATACTATGGAGTCAATTACAATATGAAAATGGGGTTGGAGCTACCCTATAACTGGAACTGGGTCTTCTTCTGAACTTTTAACGCCCTGAAAGTGCATATAAAATGGGCCATCCCTAAAATTTGACCAACGAATTACTTCACCGGTGTGAATTTTTCGACCGTATATTTTAGTTTGTATAATACTTAGTTAGTTGTATACACATAGTTTAGATAGTCCCTATTATTTATGTTAATAATCAGTCTCTGAAAATGGAAAACTCTCGTGATCAAATGACAGCACGTGATCAGGTGACAGCACGTACTTTCAGATATGTCGCTTGATAATATAACCAATCTTATTTGGCAATATCGGCAGCTAAGTTTTCTCGCCGATATAACAATAATGACACGCCGAGAAGGGCAGTATTTGGACATGATGCACAGTCGTGAAAAAGAACGTCTTCCAGCTTTCGGGTACTCTACAACAAACCCTAAAAATCCCATACCACACGCATCTGACAGTTGTGACTCACACATCCACCATACCAATATCACTCGCCTCGCTTACCCTACAATGTAAGAGCAAACCGTGGTTTTATTTGAACACAGATTTAGCACAGACAATTGACTCGACGACCGTAAGTCACACATGAAACGGATGCCGCTGTCAAAGCACCTCTCATTGTTGGCATCACTTGTGTTTATTGAAATAACATCGAGGTTATTATTGGAGTGCTTCAGAATTCTAGGGCAGGTATTAATTATTGCATTCACGTGGCTGGTATTTGTATTGTCTCTCTTAGGCGTAATGGAGTTTATATTTATTGGGAGAGCTCGCAGACGCATTACATCGCAATGTGTGATATGAATAGAGTATACTCATACATTGTGTGCCAGCTGAATAGAGTATACTCATACATTGTCTGTTTATGAAGAAGAAGCCACGAAGCCACGGTTACTAGCAGTGCCACACGCACGAACCAACTTGCTCAGAAAAGCGCCACTGACGCGCGCCTTGCACGCACTGAATGGCACGGCTGACAGGATCGATTTATTTTCCTGTCTCTGAATGAATTCACAAAAATAATATTGTATATGTTATGTTATATAAGATAGTTTAATTAAGGACCACGCTACCGCATTAGGTATTTCCTGTAAAGATAGCAGTGTTTGTGATAAATAAATAATTGATCTTAAGCTGAATCTAGGTGTAATATTCACCGGATTCTTACCATATAACAAAAACAATAGACAAATGTTTCATTGTTCAAATTAGTCTAGGAGTAAGTCTGTTCTTTGTGAGCTTATTTTTTTATCGGAACGACTCAGACGCATACCGCAGGGGTTGGATCTAGAAAAAGATGCCTGGAAGGATTTGTGGGAGGCCTTTGCTCTGCAGTGGGACAGTGAAGGCTAACTTAAAAAAACACAACCAGCAAAATATAACAAAATATAAAAAAATAAAAATATAACAAAATATATAATAATATAATAATAATAATAAAAATATAACAAAATATAAAAATTCTAAATAAAACAGACAGATACTTTCGGTCTATAAATCATACACATATTTTTTTCGCTAGCCCATCTAATAGTCACATTCACGGCGCTCTAAACTCCCCGGGGTGGGCAGCACAGCAAATTATAATAATTTATGACCAATTAGGCGACGAAGACGCACTTAAACTCCGGTGTCAAATGTTAATGCCACATGTATTTTGGCCACCGTATATTTATTATTATTATTGTACTAAAGATTTATTAAAGCAACATATTTTTTCCATAATTACACATTTATGTTTAATCGTAAACTTCGAATTTTATTTTAAACGCCATTATTAATTTAACAATTATTGTTTTTGTAATGAACAATGCGATGTGCTGTGACTATTACAATAATACAATTATGAGCCGTTCCGTTTATTTTGTGTCGTTAAACTGGAATCATAAAACTAGATATTCTTGTGTTTTGGCTGGTTTACATTATGGACTATATTAACTGTAGTTTACAGCACTGATCAAGTGATTACCTTTCATGTAACAACTTGCTCAGGAATTACAATTTAGGAACTAAAAACCACATAAATGCATCTAAATCTTAAACACCTATAAGTCTCCAAAATGAAGGCAGGGAAAGTATGCACTACCCCCATATCCCCTTGCTATTTGTGGTTACTTAATAAGGTGTTAAAAAATAACTTTATAAGAGGTGCTTTAGACCATCGAATTGAATAACTTTTACGACGGGGCCAACTTTGAAATCGCGAAAAAAAGAACACTGTCCCATACAGTTAAAAACAGGTATTAAACTTTAGTATGAAAAAACGATTTTCGCGATTTACGTGTGTAAAGAAATAACACCCTATAAAGTCCTGTCATATTATCAGACAGCGTCATAAGAACAGACAGCGGTGGCTGTCAAAAAACTACCTTGAATTAGGTACTCTTTAAAAGACTTATTACAAAAAATTTGGACTAGTCTGAACAATGTTGAACTGTACTGCACATAACAGACTAGAGTAGACACAATTCCAGTCCCAATTTAAATAATTAAATTATACAACCTATTTGCAAGCCAATTATAATACCAGCCAGTGTTTATTATACAATAGAAACAAATAATGACGAAACTAACAATAAACATTAGCGCTCCCGTTATTATTATTGTTCATAATAATATATTCCTGAAGCTCCGCGTGACATTTGCGATGGACCGGAACACTTTTGTTTCATTCATAAGTGACCACGTTTTGTCTTCAAACGCGGCGTGTAGTATATGGAAGGTTTTCAGATGAATTAATTAAAATAAAATTATGAGGAACGTAAAAGGTGTGTGGTGAGGTCCATTGTCATTAATCTGAAATTGAAACTGAAATTCAGCTTCATTAGAACTGAGCAAGGCCATTATTAAATAAATTAAGGTTCTGATCAGAGCGGTTGTTTGGTTTGTTAGAAATCATCAACACGAAAAAGAATGAAATTGTGTTACAGGAATACGGAATTTTTATAAGGAGTGAGTAAAGGTGACAGAAGCATTGAAGCATTTAGCCCAGTGCCATAAAACTATAAAATTCAATAAAGATTAGGTAAAAAAATCTTTCTTTTTTTTCTGTCTTTATTATATCTATTTTTTTTTTAGTTAGTAACTATCTGGAACATGCAAATACCAAATTACACATCAGCAATTATTTTCTTTTTCCTCTTTTCATTCCTTCTTTCTTTCTTATCGCTTCTCCAAATTCCCCATATACTGTCACATCTTCCTATAAATAATAATAGATTAGGCGCACATTAAACGCGGCTGCCAATGATATTATGATGTATACAGTCGAATCGCGTCACTTCGGCCGCCTTCCCATATATCATGACTCCTTTATTTGCTTTGGCGACCTCTTTGATTTCTCTTGGCGCTCACGAACGGCTCGAAGGTGGTAATTTGCAGGGCAGATTTGCAGGTGTAATGAGCATCGTTGTGGTGAAAAGTCGGCCATTGTTTTTGATGATAAGTAGATGATGATTTTTTCCATTCAATCGTAGAGTTATTTTTATGGGCTTCATTCTTTTTATAGTCTTAAACTCAAACCTTTTCTAAGTCTTTAAGAAAGCCTATGCTCAGTGAAGCTGCTTTAGATATCTAATAATGAAATAAAGATGAATACGAATAGGTATGCATCTATGGTACCTAATTATTTAAAGTACGAACGCACCTAAACAACAAATAAAAGGTAAGTATGATCGCGATCACGCATATCTAACCACTTTGAAAACAAAATCCCGTGCACACGTTGACCACATCTGTTTAGCGCTTCTTTTCTTGCAGGTAAGCGTTAGGTACTATAGCGGCCGATCGCTGCAAGCAGGAATAGTCCCTACGGTTTTCAGATATGCATGTCCGCGTTGGTACCGACCTACGTAACATATTTTCATAGTTTCACGAAAAAGAATTCATCAACGAATACTTTTCCAGTTTTCCTGCATACAAGTTTCGTAGGAACTGAAATTCTTAAAATCTCATCACAATTTCGAAGAAAGCAAGCTACTTAAAACTGAGCTAACTATACATAAGTATAATTAGAAAGTTAATTATGTCGCTATGTAGGTATGCATGTAAACATTCCTTTATGAATCGACACAAAGTGTCTCTTAATTTCGCCTCCCCCACAGTCGGGCTTTACAAAGTTGTATCTGTGATGTAGCGATAGCAGAAAAATCTAGGTTTCATTTTGGTGAATTTTTCTTAAGAGTTCGTACCGCTATTTTTGTGATAGATCTGCAGTAATAAAATAAAATGTAAAATTACCTTTGTAGGTTAAGTTTATCAAGAGGTCAAATGACCGACATGTGTTTTTATTTCTATTTCTAATGTACCTATATAACTTTCGTCGCAGCTTCTATATTACTTGAGCCTACAAATTGTATTGAGTAAAACACAAAAAAGGCCTTCTTACTTACGCAGTAATAAGTAAATAAACACGGTACGTAAACACTATAAATTAAAAGTACACATAAATAAAACATTCGCTGCAAATTATCACCACCTCCCCAGCGTGAAAAAGAATGTAAATAACTCTTTATATTCAATAAAAACCGGCCATTTCTTGCATTAAGCAATTTTGTTTTACCATAAAATAATTAACGCCCCATACGATTGAGGCATTTAGCACAATTATTAATCACTTTTCTCAATTAAATCAATTTATTTTACATAATTTCCAAATAGTTGTAATATTGACATAAGTGAGAAAAAACACGTTTCGACGTGTTCAATTTAATAAACATATACATAGGTTATTCAATTTATTTTTGTTGAGACTTGGTTTTCCTTATTTTACAACGGGAAAATTGGAATAACGGTAAAACATTTTACTTAATTGCTAATCGAGATGATAATAAAATCTTGATAATTTAATTGGAATTGTAAAAGTGAAATAGAAGACTGTCATTTCTTGATCGATCTTCAACTTGTGTTGAGACTAGATGGATGATATTTTTATTTATGTCAAGTTTCATGACCTATTTTATTTCAACCGCACCTCACCTCAGGTACAAATACGCTTATCATTATCACCATCATCATCAGCCTCCAGCAGTCCACTGCTGGACATAGGCCACTCCAATTTTTGACGGCACAGTTGGCGCATTGGTTAAGCGATTGACTGCTGCACTGCGTGTCGCGGGTTCGATTCCCGCACGGAACAAATATTTGTATGACCTGCAAGTAGTTGTTCCGGGTCTGGCTGTTTGTGTATGTGAGTATAAATGTTTGTAAACGCACCCACGATACAGGAGAAATTCCTAGTGGGGGCAATGTTTAAAAAAAAATAAAAAAAACAAAAAAAAATTGTACGCTATTCAACTCGATTCTCGGCAACTCTTGCCACCTTGCGAAGATCGTCGCTCCACCTAACCTGAGGGCGTTTTTTTTTTTGGATGGTTAATTATCAAATAGGTAACTTCTCCCGCTCTGGGTGGAGCGGTGGGGCGTGTCAGACTCTTACTGACTAAAACCCACCTGTGTTCCTTCAGTTGCCTGTACGTTGCCAGAGGGCACGGTATCTCTTTCGGGCTTTCCCGCAACCCCGGCAGGCATCGGTCCTATCGGACCCCTTCAGTTGCTGACATCTCTTTGAGGTGCGCGTGGAACACAACGCGCCGTCGACCCGGGCCCGGTCCTTATCGGACGGCGAGCTACCCATTGCTCACCGTCCGCAAGCCCGCGCCTACGGTGGCCGGGAATCGGCCTGCGATTCCCGACGCCCAGGGAGGGCGTCCTACCTTACGATCATAAGCTACGCATATTGCGTAAATGTAGATATTTATTATCTTCCAATTTCAAAGGTTTCTAAGTATTGTTAGAGTTTATTTTCTGTATGGCCTTATACTCTGCAGTGGAATAATACTAGGCCAGTATCATTTTTAGTCAAATGTTTCTCAAACTGCAATTAACCACATTAAGGCCCACTTGCACCACATACACTAAATGCGTTTAACACCAAATATATTTAAAACATCATTCTGTTTTTGTCATCTTCAAACGATTGACAGAAACAGAGCGATGTTTTTAAATACGTTCCTAGCATTAAACGTTTTTAGTGATTTGTGATGCAAGCGGGTTCTGATACCCAACGTCAAACCATGCATTAATAATATATTTCTGTCCATTTATTTTGCTGGCCCTACCCTGGGAGGGTGCCACACAAAGGCGCGGCTGCTCTTTTTCACTTCTTCCTTCCAGTTTTTACTTTATGGTCCCTCTTGCTTCCCCCATGTCCTCTGTCCTCTGTCCAACCATGCGATGGAATTTTTGTCCTCTTTTTGCCCTTATTTACTAACTTTTGTTTCTATTTTTGTGTCATGTTAGCAGCAATTTTCCAGAGTAAGGCGTCTTTTTAGTATTTTAGAATCTGTTTGGGAGAATATTGAGAATATTGAATTTTTGGAGGGATTTTCTTAATTTATGGAGAGGGCGTCGATTATCAAGAATAGACTTCGTTAGAAAGGTTATTTTTTCAATTGAAAGATTTCGCAAAAAATTAAATTGGTACGTAATTAGGTACCTACTAATCATTATGAGTGGTCAATCATGATCCATTGATTATTACAACCATTGATGTGTAACGTGTATGGTCTATATTTATAGTTCATGCATACGTCGACAGGTGGCGCTACAAGTTCTGAAGTGTTCATTTAATTTGTAAATACGAAATGCGACATTTTATTTCCGAATAAACCAATTCCGCTTAGATTACATTATAATATAGTAATATAGTATAGATTTAGTAATATAGTGGTTCCGATTTCATCCTATTTGGTGCAAAAATGTAAGGATATTATAAGGTGGTTCATCCTTACATATTTACACTTAAGTACTTAGTAAGTAGATATTTGGTACTTTTTGTACTTCTCACTACACTATAAGACAAGGGTGTGGCTTTAAGAAAACGCTGTATATTTTTAATCAAAGACCCAATACTCATGTTACTTGTTTTACCACCCAATCTCAGTAATAATTCTCAGAACCTACCCATCAAAAAGAAACCTCTGAAAAGGTTCCCCGAACATTTCTTGAACAAAACCTTCAGAACGTTGACACAGCCACACAAAACGTAGCTATCTATCTGTTCTTATAAAAGAGACGGAGAATAAAAGGCAAACAAAACATGTATAGAGGCAAGACTAAACATTTCCAAGACGTTGCTTGGGGGGTGGGCACCCTGCCCAGGAGTGTGAGGAGGAGGCACATGTATACCACGAAACGTAGCACAAAGTTATCTTGACAACAAAATAGATGACAATCAACCTTAGGATGATGGAATAAGGTTGAATAGAACAGCAGTGTAAAGTTGGTGTTTCCGAACACAATGTCCATTTAAGGAAGAGCCATGAAAATGCATTACTTTACCCCGCTGTCCTCAATTTTCTGTGCGGTATCAGGGGCAAAGGGAGGTCAAATGTAACTAGTTAATAAGGTTTTTAACCGTTGCCTGTGTGTGTGGGAGTCGTTTATTTGAAATGAAGCAAAGCTGCAGAATACAGGAGGAATGTATTCTTCTTTGTATGCGGTATTCTAGCTGTTCTAGAAACTGGGGAATTCTGTTGAAGTTGCGTTTGAAATATTCATGTAATGTTTCTTAACGTTTTACTTAATGGAGCAAATTGTAAAGTCTGTTTACATGACTACAGGAAAGATAACTTATATCTTTTGTGGATAAAACGAGGATTCTGTCTTTTCTGTAGCCAACGGAGAACGTGACTAGGAGATAATATCAGATGGAAAAGGAGTTTCAAATGAATTGGTCGCAGACGCTCTGCATAAAGCCAAAAACTATTAAACTACCAATGATTTTAGACAAAAAGGTTGGTACAATTGTTTGCCAAAGAATGACATGGAAATTTCAATGAAGTCATATTTTAAGTGGTGTCGTGAAAATCAATTGAGAAGGTAGCTATATAAGAGGATGGACAGTTGCATCCTTCGTTAACCCTCGATGGCAAACCTTTGGCTTTTTGTCATGTCAATAATGTAGGTTATCTTTCATAGAAAGAAAAGAAAGAAAGAAAATACGTTTATTTGCGGTAAATATGACGTAAAGAAAAAAACACGAGAATAACAAATTGGGGGAAAATATGCGTCACATCCACGCAAAATGGCCATCGCTCAGCATAATGCTGCGACCCTATGCGAGACAGAGCCCCATGCTCGCTGATTTTCAGCGACAGCCGGCAACTGTAACTACGGCTTATAAAAAGTACACAAACAGCAAGCGAAATAATACTGACCCAGTACCACGACATTCAAACACATTTCAAGGAAAGATTCCATCGGTCGCCTATCGTTACCTCTCGTGGTACAGGGCGGGGCAGTCAGCGACACCTGTTCCGAACATCCGGTCACAGATACTATGCCTATTGCACTTCTTAATGAGTGCTCTCGTTACTACAGACGGCAATATGCTCCAACTGACACGTTTAAGTTCGGCCTGTGGGGAAAATCGTTGGATCACGTAACGTTAACGCAGTCAACCGTGTCCGATTTTGAGTCTGTTTTGCGGATCGCTTTTAACGTTTGCGTTTTGGTTCGTTTTGGGATAAAAATTGTTGTGCTGCGTAACTTTAACGTGGTCTGCAACTTAGATGCGCATTATCGTTTTGTGTTTAAATAAAGAATCTATCACGACTTATCGCGTATGTAGCTATGAGTCTTTATTTGATTTAGCACAATACTCACGTTTACGTTAACATCGCACAAAAAAATGTAAGATGACGTAACTTAAACGCGCTAAGTTAACTCCGGGTTATTGTCTTGTAAAGCGGTGGACATATTAGGCGTGTTTCTATGTCGGTTCTATAAATAGAGGTTCTATTTAAAACTAGCTAAAGGACAAGCGTTAAGTGCTGTGAATTGTGATGTAGTACTTACTATTATTAGGACTTTTTATACTCTGTTGATGTTATCAATGAGTGTTTTTAGTTTGTTTCTGTTTCTGCGAGGAATTTGTCTGTTTCGGTTTCGATTTTCTTTCCTTTATTTTTTTTAGTGGAATTCTAGATTGTTTTTGTATAAAGTGGGTTCTATGTTAGATGTAGGTGTTACTTATGTGGTTAATAGACTGTTTAGTCGTTGTCTCATGTAGGGACTACCTTCCTAGTTATAGATAATTAAGTAGGTACCTACGTTAGTTAGGGAAGAGACTCTCCTAAGTATTAGGTACTTTGACTAGGTAGGTCCTACCACTTAAAAAAAAAGTAAGTTACTCTGCCAGCGAAAATCCCGTCAAAATCGGTCCAGCCGTTTAGGAGATTAGCTGGAATAAACAGACAAACAGACAGACAAAAAATTTAACAATATTTTTTTTGCTATTTTTATGTGTACCTACCGTATCTATATACCTACTTTTATAGGTATAGGCATGTAGAAAAATGCTGTTATTTTGACATTAGAAACAGACATTTCAGTTTTATTTATTTGTATTGATAGGTAAGTTCATTTAGGAACCTACTTACCTACTACGGGTATCGTTTCGAATATCCATACGTCGGTAGCTAAAAGTAGATGATTAGTTAATTTAGCACCTATAAGTGTTATAGGTGCTAAATTAATTTGCTTATTCCTATGGAAATATAAAATGAGTTATCTATTTTGAAATATCGACACTAATTTGTATTTTTTATTTTGTTATTTGTATTTTGTGTTTCACGAACTGTGTTCAAATAAACGTTATTCTTTCTTTTCTTTCTTTCTTTCATAATCAATTTTCTACCTCAACGACCCAAAATATCTTAAATTAAACAAAACGATTCTCAATTACAAAGTAACATACCTACACAGAAATAGAACACGGTAAATGCCAAATCAAAAAATTTTAAACGCGGAACAATACTCGCACATCGCCAATCCGACAATAGAAGTGACGCGGCATTCCAATTCGGTGCGCTATTGTTGAATACGACGCCCTGATTGGCTGGCTGGCACAATGGGCCACGCCCACCACACAATGCCCTATTGTCGTGGCGGGACGCACCGCCCAACAGTTCTTATATTTTTTTATAGAACATTAGATTTTATTTGGAGTTTTGGGTGTTATATTGCTGCTAAGAAAATCTCTGTTTAGTCGATAGGTATTCTTATTTAGATAGTCAATAAATTATTTCAGTTAAGTAGTTAAAATGCTCGATTAGGTAAACAAATTATGCTAGTCGTTTATGATTAAAATAAATATTTGGAAGCTTTTTCGATAAACTCATCCAATTTTTTGTAGTAAATCTACAAAAAACGTAAGCATTAAAACTCAAAGAGAGATATGGCCGTCGGAAAATACAATTTTAATAGTAAACATATAACAAAATCAAATCGGGAAAGAGACGATTTTTAAAAGCCAAAAACACATTAAAACAGAAAGTAAACTGGTAATAAATTAAAAAAAAGATCGCGCCCACTTAAGCGCCCCAAATGGAAATGGCAGCTACTTATTTTTTTCCGTAAAAGCATCGTTTAAAACTTGGTCAGCTGGGTGTCGGTCAATAAGGGCGTACGGTTCCGTAACTGAAACCGGTTTATTATTGAGGAATATAACAAAGTCTTTTGATATCGTCTTTTGTTCCACCGCATCCTTTCCAGTGCAGGCAATCAATGTTGAGATCTTAGAGAACTATCTACTAGGTAATATTTCCTACAAAAAAATTATCCAGATCACATATCTCACATTAAACTTAGGTACCAAGGTTTTACTTAAGTATTCGACATAACACAAACTACTTATTGCTTAATGGATCTCGCGCCCTAGACGGCCACGACCCTTGACTGCGATCAGGTGAACTATAGAAACCGACATGAATCGTGCACCTGGTCGCAACGGCCAACTAGCCGCACACCATACAATACCACTAGACGGCCACTACTGGCTGAAGTCGTAGCCATCTAGTGCATGTGATCCCTTATTTTCAAGCACAGAACCGGTCGAATTGGCGATGCTTGGGGAAAGTCTATTTCTAGCAGTGGACGTCTTTTGGCTGAAATGATGACGATGATAACAAACTATTTAATTTTTAATCATTTCCAAATCTTGAAACTAACTTCTCCTAATTTAGTAATGGTCCACAGCCTTGAAGAAACAAGAAACTTCCCTTACGGTACCCCGGATTTAGGCAAAACGTTGACCGAAACAGCGGTAATGTTGCAGAGGGTCCACAAATAGAGATTAGTACGGCTAATGGTGCCATTTCGACGTGTTAGTAGTACCTACTTTTTACGTCTAATGTACGTAAAACGTTTGGGGATTGATGTAAGCTTTCAATAGATTTATTCTGTTAATATTGTTTTGGTTTGAAGTTTATGTGATAATCTATTATCGTCACTCATGACATGATCGAGAAGTTTTTAAGTTAATGTGTCTTGTTTTATTTTTAGGCCTTTAAGTTTACTTAAGTGATTCAATTCTTTTGCTTCATTTACGTTCATACTTACCTATATCTGGTCATAAACATACGCCGCTGAGTGAAAATCAAGTTCCGAGTAAATCTTCTACATTACAATAACTATAGGTACTGAAGGATGACTAGGTACTAGGACTGAAGAGCTCGTGGCTAAGTAATAACAACCGCACGGGTCGGTCGATCAGGTTAAGCTATGCTTGAAGCGGTCGGACCGTGGATGGGTGACCATCTTTTCATATACCGAGACCTTCCGTGCCTCGGAAAGTACGCTAAGCTGTTGCTCATTCTTGGATCTTTGACTGTCATTAGGTACGGGTCGTCGAAAGTCTGACAACCGGTCTTACCAAGGGGTATAGTATTACCCAGTTACTGGGTTGTGGAGGTCGGATAGGCTGTCATTCCATGTAAAATACTAATATTCATCTCCATCTGGTTAGAATGGCAGCTGACAACATAGATGAGAAAATACTAGGCAGATGAAGACTGGAGGACGTTAGTCAGATACCACTAGGTAATAGGTTCATAAGTCTAAAGGCAAAGGGTTAAATACAGCATACATTTTCCATTAAGTACACCCCTTAATGCCTACAGCAACTTTCACTACTGGAAACAATAAAATAAACATCCACTTTCATTTTACTATAAACAGAATGAATTTTTCAATAAATTAACTAACCGTTTTGTAAGGTCAATAGAGGGTCATGGGAACCAGTGGTGTTGGTCTTTTCAGCCAAAGTAATGAATGGACAGCAGAGGTCAACGATACCTGGTTGGTGGTTGATGACAGATAAGATAATTAATAAAGTGGACACCCGGTAACTAATTAACCAGTTGCTTGCGGTTAAACAGATGCAGATGTTGGGCCAATATTGGTTTGTGATGTTGGCTCAAATGTGACTATGGACTTGGTTTTTAACGCGTGGAATGATAACCATGATTTTACTGAAATCAGTGAGAATATAAAAGACTGAATAAATGTTTCAGAATTCTATTCTATCAGACTATCAATGGAATGAATGAGAATTAGGTAGCTGGGGAGGCCTATGTCCAGCAGTGGACATCTTTCGGCTGAAATGATGATGATGAAGAATGTAAGATCTAGAGATAATTAGAACAAGAAAAAATGTCACATCTGGTGTTTTGCAATTTCAAGAAACCTTCAGAATTCCAATAAACAATGACACTGTTTAACTCATGTTTGACAAGCCAGGTGGCGCCTCCAATACAAATTACCTAATCACTAGTGTTTTTTTCATCCTATACCTTAATGTCACATGTCACAACACCATCACTAGTCTTCTAATTACTAAAATATATAACAACATCGCGTATTATCTAAGTATCAAATGTATATATAAATAATCTTTCAAGGAATTTAATAACGAGCTAATTATAAAGGCGGCAGTGAAACATCAAAGCCTTATGTTTCATAAAAGGCTCTTCATATATGTTTTCATTTAGGCATAGCTATCTATTCGTCAATGTGTGTGTCAGTACTTATATCTACTAACCTATTTATGTGTTTCTCATCACTTCTTATAAGAACAATAAGAACATTGAGTGATTTTGTCAGAAATCCTTGTCTATTTCCAAGTTACTAACAGATTGAGTTGCTTTCTTTAAAACTGAAATGATTTTAACATCTAGGTAATCTGCAGGGTAATTGTGTAATTGTGTGCAGGGTAATTAACGTTGATGAGGAGACGAATTTTTCAAACCAGAAGCAATGGATTAGCATAAAAGCTTCATGTAAATATCCTTCAAAACTCTCGCATTGTGATTGAAAGTATGTTACGTAATAGGGTAAACTCACCAGTAACTGGCCACTTAAGCGTATCGCCAAGTTCATGTCAGTGTTATGACAAAATGTGTCAAGAAATTAATATTCTTAAATTACCTATGGTTAAAGCGTGTATCCGTTTATCGATATTGATGGGTAAAAAAATCAATAAAACAGAATTCTGTAGAAATATTTTAATCGATTGAAAAAGTAGTAATTTTTAATAGTCCTAACTGGCCATAAAATTTAGAAATTAGCCACCATAACACTAATAATTGGCCATGTAAAAAAAACATTAAAAACAATATTATATTGATGATCTAATAGTTTCAGAACGACCTTCTAATGACTCAAAAACTAACTCTAAATTGCGACACAATCATCTGGTATTTCACCCCTAGATCAAAAGGGTGCTAATAAACCCTGGCACAATTCATCTAATTCCTTACCTAATACCATCATAAAAGTAAACCGCATGGAAAACCCTTCAGAGAGGAGTAAGTTTCCCGTCAAACTAACTTTGTGTTTTGGGGACGAAAACGGAAGGGTGAAAATGAACCCGTTATGTGGAAAATAAGGAGGGGTTGATATCAACTGATGTGTTGTGTATAATTTGAAGGGGTGAATTAAAGTTTAATAAAGACAAACGAGATATACCTAGCCAGGGAACCTGAGAGACAGAACAAGAAATATTATTCTCAGATAAAGTCACCAATGAAAAGTATTCTGCTGTCTCATGATAATTCATTCACATTAATAAATAAGTTACCGTTTTAATTAATAAAATTAACGTATCTTTTAGACATTTAACACATAAGTCTGCTAATTATAGATACGGCAAATACTTAACTTGGTACCTGTTTATACTTAACTAAGTACGACTAGGTAAATTACCTGCATGACTTAACTTTCTAAGATTAGATAGTACCGTACAACGTAATTATATTACATGGTATACTCGTATATGAGTACTAAATTGTGTAGACCTGTTATTATGTGTTGTAAGGTTTACTATGGTGAACCAACAGCTTTACTATGGAAATCCTACAGTTACTTAAGGCTATCGCAGATAATAAAGTAGGTAAGTCCACAGTCAGCAAAACTATACGCCTATAATACATACCTATAAAGGACTGAAGGACCAATTCTCATATCTCTATAAATCTCTCAGTAAATGTTAACGTTTTTTTTTTCAAAAAACGTTCTTTTTCAAGCCACAATCTGTCAAACTTGTCAAAAATGTTGGTAAATTTATTGTATTTCTCGTGGCTAAGTAATAACAGCCGCATGAGTCGATCCTTTGGGTTAAGCTACGCTTGCCGGGGTTGTTCCGTGGACGGGTGACCATCTTTACATACCGAGACACCTCCGTGTCCCGTAGTCCCGGCTGTTATTCGTGGATCTTTGACAGTCGTTACGGGTCGTCAGAAACCCGAAAGTCTGACAACCAGTCTTACCCAGGGGTATCGTATTACCCAGTTACTGGGTTATGGAGGTCAGATGGCAGTCGCTTCATGTAAAATTCGGTAATCAGCTGCATCTGGTTAGAGTGGAAGCCGACCCCAACATAGTTGAGATAAGGCTAGGCAGATTGATTGATTGCGAATGCGAACGTTCTTAAAAATTACGCGAATCGGTCGTCTGGTGTGTAGACAGTACAAAAATCTATAATGTGCCTTAAGAAACTGTAGTTTTTACATCCCTAAATCCAGCAAAACAAATCGACAGTCACAAATTCTCTTACTAAAGCACAGACAATACCAGTTCTAAGCCTAACCATCCAAGTAAAGTCCCAACAGAATTACCGGACAAAAAAACGGACAATACCTTTAAATCAGCTACCAGTCTCAAGTCCTAATTAAACAAAAAAACAGCCACCATTGAGCGCAACAGAGGCGGAAATGCCACAATGAGACATGGACTCGCGCGGATTAGATTCAAAGCGAGGCAAAGATCTTTAAATAGATAGGCCGCGGACGCGCTAAGTGACGCCAATTAGCCAGCGCGCCCTCTCTTGACATCGGTTAAGGTGAAGCGGCTTCCAGTTTTAAATTTTCGGTGTTCGGGTGTCTTCGGTATTTGCACGGAAGAAGTTCTATACGTATATCATTTTGAAAAAAAAAAATGGTGCATACCGTGTTCTGTTTTGTGACAGTATTTTTATTGAAAACTAAATTCGTCCTAAAATAAATATTTAAATTAAAACTATAAAAATAAATAACCGCTTGATTTTAAAGAAGATTGAATTCCCCAATTTGCGACATTTAAATAAATTAAATTGCATGTTTGATCTTTATTTTAATTAATTGTCATTTAAATACTCTGATTTTATGTGTCCATTTTATTTGATCTTAAATATTTAATGGAGTTTGCAATTCTCTAATTAGGTACTTATTTACCAATTTTTTAAAATTAAAAAACATTAATATAATTATTATTAGTCTCAACTCTATAACTTGACTACCTACCTAATGAAATAATGATAGAGTACTATATATAATAGGTTCTAAAAACAGGCCCATAATCTAAAACCACAAAATAATCCCAATAGGTACCTACCTATTTATCAGTAGACAAAATAATTAGACGTCCATAATCAAAACATAGACTTAAGTAAAGAAAACATTATCAAAATTCAGAAATCTCTTTACGGGCAAATAATCTTTGAAACTGACGAACTTATAAAGGAGTAGGGTCGGTTCAAACAGACCCACTCTCTGGGGGAGGAGGGGGATAAACAAAACACCAGAAGCCAATCAAGTAATTGCCTTGGCCCCGGTTTCGGTTGCTTCCTTAGTCGATAATCTTCATTAGTGGGACAAAGGGGGGACAAAGGGGGAATTTTGACCTGGAACTTGGGTATTTTCTTAAATTTTGTGTTTATTTATTAATTGAGACTTGTTTAAACTGACTTAGGTAGGTAGGAATTGTTAGTTGTTAAGTTTGTGGTTTTGTGGCTTATGATTGTGTAGCGTGAGAATTTCTCAAACCCAAGTAGGTACGATTTACAATAGGTACGGTAAATATGACAGAGGGGAACCTTGTGACTAAATGGGGGACTGGCATTGTGTAAATTTAATAACAAAACGTGTAATGAGAAAAAAAACATTTCCTTTTTTGTTGTTCTTTTCAGTTAGGTAAAAAAAATGGCACTGTATTGGTATTCTAATAATACAATATTACATCCACTAACAACCTTGATAAGCAAATAAAAATCTTTAAAATTCAAATTCAAACATTCTTACAAAAAATTTGTTGTGCCCCCTGGTTTCACCCGCCTTGCTCGGCTCCTAAGAGTCCAAGCGTGATGTTAAATAGCCAATAACCTTCCTCAAGAATTAGGCTATCAAATACAAAAGAATTCATCAATTCTTACGAGTAGTTCCAGAGATTAGCGTGATCAAACAAACAGATCCTTCAGCTTTATTAGATAAAAATGAACAAATTTATAAGAAAAATGAAAACCTCCATCCATACGACACAACACAAATACTCATTACAAACCATCAAACAAAAAGTAATTTACTCCCGTAGGCAGGCTAATAAAAGCTTGGAACACAGTCCCCCCTACCCCGGCAGATAATACCCCACACATGGGGGATGGGGGACTGGGGACACCCCCGAGACACACATTCTTACACGCGTGCGCGTCTATGTGGGTCACATTGTCCTCAAAGGAAGGTTTCTTGTCCTTTCAGTACAAAGGATGGAAGTCATGTATGTTTTTGGGTAGAAAAGGTTTCATAGGCATGTTTTACGAGGTATACCTACCTACCTATGTATGTTTTAAATGATTTAATTTGATTTGTATGTAGAATTGTAGTAGATACTTACATAGGTAGGTACTGTGTTTGTTGATTTGAACTGGAGTCTGTGTGTCCTTTCATTATTATTAGTTAGTTATAGTAACTTGACGGCACGGTTGGCGCAGTGGTTAAGCGATTGACTGCTGCACTGCGTGTCGCGGGTTCGATTCCCGCACGGAACAAATATTTGTATGACCTGCAAGTAGTTCTTCCGGGTCTGGCAGTTTGTGTAATGTGAGTATAAATGTTTGTAAACGCACCCACGATACAGGAGAAATTCCTAGTGTGGGGCAACGTTTTTTTAAAAAAAAAAAAAAAAAAAACTGATGTCGTCAGCTTCGCCCGCGTAGACAATAAATATTGTTCTAAAATAAAAGTAGCTTAACTTACTCCTTATAGCATCAGGTATCTGCCAGGGAAAGTCCCGTTGAAAATTGGTCCAGCCGTTTCGGAGATCAGCGGGAACTCACCAGACAGATAGACAATTTTTTTTTTTAATGTAGTTTCGCCTATTACTTTATTATGCATTTAGAAAAAAGCTGTTATTTCGACATTACAAATAGACACTTCAATTTTATATATTTTTATGTATTTATATTAGATTATTATCTTGAAACAAAGCCACACAGCCCATTATTGTTCTACTTCAGGGCAAAGGCCTCTTCTCATACAGAGAAGGCATGAGCACTGATCACCACGCTTGCTCAAGACGGGTTGGTGATTTCAGACTTATATTAACTATAAGTCCAAGTTCCCTCACGATGTTTTCCTTCACCGATGTCAGTAATGAAAAAATTCAAAAGTCATTCATTCATACTCGGCTGAGAATCAGCACTTTTCGAACGTCAAAATTACATAAGACAGTCCCCCAAAACGCCCACCCTTCACCACTTCCTAGTGCTTTAGCTGGGAAGAAGAAGTGGCGCAACAAACTCCCCAGCAGCACAGCTGTCTGTCCAAGATAAACTCAGAAAGTAAGTACTGACAAATGAATTGAAAAAGTCACATTGGTACTTGCCCGGATTTGAACCTACAACCTGGTGCCTCAAGAGAGGCGTAGATTTTACTTATAATAAATAATTATCTGACTAAAATCTGAAGAAAGGCAGAAGAACGTTAAAAGAGTCTCAACTGAGAGATTGAATCCGTGACCTCAACTAGACAGTTACACTTGTACCTGCTAAAGTAGGTAGGGTTTATTCGATTCATTAAATAGTTCACTATAAATCTAGTAAAAATAAATATTCCGTTAATTTTAAGTGCAAAAGGCAAATAAAATCATGCACAGTGGTTCAAATACGGTAACCCCGTCGCCAAAAAAAATCGAATTACTAAAGAATTTCATTAATCCAATAAACATGTGAATTTTCAATTTTAATAATCATGGGAATATGTCAATTAACACACTAATTAGCTAAACATACACACCGATTAATAAATTTCTAACATATTAACGTTATTTAAGTACGAAAATAACTTGCTTTTTGAAGACTTGCTTACATTTTATGGTCCTAATCTTTATTTTATTACATTTAAATCGTATAATAAAAAATCTATGTGTCGTAAAGTGAGCCACTACTGTCTTA
Source organism: Xanthia icteritia (assembly GCA_949128155.2). Lineage (NCBI taxonomy): Eukaryota > Metazoa > Arthropoda > Insecta > Lepidoptera > Noctuidae > Xanthia > Xanthia icteritia. Next base: position 12,618,467 of record OX421933.2, read on the forward strand.
GGATTAAAATAAAGAGTCAATCTTACTATAATGTAAAAAATATGAAAATTTCTATGTTTGGATGTTTGTTATTCAATCACACAAAAACAGCTGAACGGATTGGGATGAAATTTGGCACATATATAGACTATGACCTAGGTTACGATATAGGATAATTTTTATCCAGGTTAAACGTTCCCGTGGGATAATTTGCGACATCCACGCGGGCGGAGCCAAGGGAAAAAACTAGTTTTAATATAAAATAAGAGCAAAACAACTATAAAAAGTGATCATTAAAGAGATAACGCTTCAAAAGTTGCACGTGGAAACGCCGCAGTCGAGAGAAATTATGCTATCAAGTTTATTACTGAATATTCATGAATTTAAGGTACTATGAGTAACTGTCTTATTGACGTGTATGTAGGTAATGGTACAAGATTCATAGTTGCCAAACATAGTTTCCATGAAATGACTATATAAGTATCTGTTATGATATTTTCTGTAGTTATATCGCAGTAATGTCATTGTGAACACGATTCTGACACATAAAAGTAACTAAATCTCTTGATTTTCATTCGATTTTACTCATATAATCAGCCAAATCAGCAGAGTAAGTAATTGAATGCTGGTTTCAAATTGTTTAGAAACCGTAAATTGGGTGAGATCTTCAGGGATTACGTCGTACTATGTCCCAGTTACTCTAAAATCGTGGCCGGTTATAAATAGAACTTTCGACATTGACATTCAAAATAAATTTACATTTTTTTATTTTTTTTTCATTTTACGCGTATTGTTATCTCATTGTAATTCAATACCAACTGAATGAAATCTTTTTTGATTAATAGCTGTGTATGCAAATATAAAAAGAGTCGATGACATCAAAATATTCGGTTCATTTCGGCGTCACATTACAGGTTTGGTGGGAAATCCTCGTGTCGCACAACAATAGAGCTCGCCAATAGCACAATCGGAGCAGCACACAATAGAACGTTTTCCTGTAGCCACGCCTCACGACACAATGGCACAATAACACGCCCAGTTAGATCCTCCAACATTCGTGAATAAAGAAAATTTTCTCCACAAATACAAACGTAACGGAGATTGTATTGACTTTTTAAACGCCCTCATAGAGCGCACACCCACCTGAGTTTCATTGTGGTGTGCGAAAATGGTTTCACAATGCCCGGCTATTCACCGCGGTACGCACACTGTGCGGGATCGCCACACTCAAAGACGTTCGCAGGGCGGAGCTTAGAGCGAGATGAAACCTCGCCTAGCCGGCCGCGCGCGCTCGAGCGGGAGAGAGCGCGACCGTCCGACACGCACACATTGGCCGCTAGAAAAGGATGGGCTGAACGGCTTTGTATAGATTCCGCGGGATGAAAGCTGTTATTCCGCATAGACAATTGATTGTAAGCGTTGTCATGAATAGAACTGCACCGAATTTTCATCCAGGCTGAAAGTTCCCGGTGTGTTAATTGAGATTTCGTAGTCAAAATATGATGTTTGATTCATTTTCTGTGAGAACAGGGCTCCGAAGGACGGCATTGTTCATAGGGCAGTGACATTAGGTCGGTGCGTCCTTGTCGCACGTGGGAGCGGGGCGGGGGGCGGGGGGCGGTATTGTAGCGCGCGCGTATTGTCGACCCGCTTCGATCTGCCAGCATTGTGTATCGGCGCCGCGCGTTCACAAGACGTGTATCACGTTCCTATTTCAAATTTCCGAACGCGTTCGATCGCGGAGCGGTCGCACGAACTCTTTATTCGAACGTTACTGCGAATATTTTGTGTTGGACTATTGTTTTTATTTTGTGTTATTTTTTTGCTTGAGTGTTATATTTTAGTTTGTGACTTTAACAGTTAGAACTAGATAATTATGATTGTGAAAATAATGCCAAAGAAACGGTGTGATCGGACAATTTAACGTGTTTTATTAGTTTTGTTACATTTTATTTTTTTGTTTTATAAGTTTTCGTCGCACTTCTATTTTTTCTGATGTCTGGAAAAGCAAGAAGAACGATGGTATTGCACCTGAAGGTAGGTAAATTACTTGAATATTTTAAAATGTAAAGTGTTGAAGTTTAAGGAGTACAAATATTGTTTCATTATTTTCTGTGCTGCTATAAATAGGGTTACTATTTTGTGGATGGCAGTAACTTTAATGTGTGTAGATTTACTACGTAGGTACCTATCTACACCTGTCAAAATAAAATTTATTAAGTAGATACGATTTTAATAAACAATTTATCTAATAAGACCTGTTATAGTAATTTATTTTAAACTCATAATTGATCAAAAATAAAAGTTACATAATATTTTACAATATCCTTCACAAGTTACAACTTGCACAGTGGGCCAACGGTTAAAAAATTGTGGACAAAAAAAAACGTTAGCATTTTCTTTTATCTTATTAATCCGTTGTAAGAAATCTTCTTGTGGCGACATGTTTTATAAATGAAATATCTACTGTGCAATACTATTGTGTACATTTGTATAGAAACCTGTTTGCATTACTGGATATGTCATTTGACATTTGACTTGTTCGAATGTGTTTATTTAAAATACTAGACACTGCGCTTGTCTGTATTGTTGCAGAAAAAATAATTACGTTTTTTTTTATGTAATTAGCTAGGTAAATCGTCACTGCATTATTTTTGAGGAATACAATTTGAATGTCGATGCAATTTTGAGTTTTTCTTCGCAATTATTTGCAGACCATGAAAATTTTCAATTAATGAGGTGCTTACTTCGTCTTCTCGCAGATAGGCTCTTCGTAATTAACATAATTATTTTAATTGTTATAATATAAACCGATACTCGCGAATTTCCCTAATAAGTAACTTCCATATATATAGCCTCACTTACCTATCCAATTTACTTAGAAATTATGACATAGTAATACTCACCGTATTGTAGTTTAGGTAGCTACTTACCGTGTTCTTTTACCATACATAACTTTTTATATAATAAAATAAATAATAATACCTACTTAAAAAAAATATCACTTGTAGTAACGTATTTCAATAAAATATTCAATTGAGCTGCATTGTCTCTTTAATTAAGTACATGTATATTTTATTACTAACATTTTAATAAAACATATTATTAATTAATTCTGTAATTCATAACACCTGTTGTTACCTACTCAAATATTTCTAGTGACTTGACTGACAGTCTAAGATAATACAGAGGTCGATTGTTGAAATTAAAAAAAAACTGGAAATTCTTAAGATAACTAATTTATTTAATTAGTAATTGGAGCACAATGTACCTACTTACTCATTCAAAAGGGAAAAAAAAATAACGAGAAGAAAAAAACTAGTTTAAACCACAGACAAATCTAAGTGGCCAGCAAGATTCAAATAGTTTTTTTTATATTATGTTCATGTAGGTTGTACTCAACACTGATTATTCTCATCAGTCTCAGTCTCATTTATGACTAATTTCCATTCAAGTGACACACACTCCTTAATTGGTAGGTATCTCTTTACGTAACAAGCGGTAACAAACGGTAAAACTTTTACAATGACCGCCACAATGGTAAAATTTTACTGCGACAGCATTGTTGTCGAGGTAAATTGACTTCGAAATTACCGCAATTAAATTTAAAAATTAAGTAGGCGGTAAATTAACGGGAATTGATCTGTTGTTTGTCGAAATCGTTCGGCGTTCTGAACACTGTTTATTCCGTTCTTAAATTTCATTTAATGATCCCCAGTTTTTTAGTAATAAAAACGTGTCAATTTGTTAACGACAGTGAGGTTTCGAGAAATACGATTGGTCGCTTGAAATAAAGTATGCACGCATTCGGGACTATTTAATTGGAACTTTTTGTCTCGTTAATGAGGCAATGTTTGAGAAATTAATTTATTGAACTTTGTATGCAGACTTAACGAATCGATTGCAGGAAATGATTTAATGAACCTGAACCATTATTCACTGTGGACATTGTAGCGCCATACGCTATCTTTATATTATTATGTAATTATATTTTACTAGCTGAACCGAGTAAAAACCTAATTCAGACTATTGTAAACATTTTAGCATAAAAAATTGCCAAATCGATCCAGCTGTTCTCAAGTGATGCGATTACCAACGAACAGCATTTCATTTTTATTTAATGTAATCTACTCTTCTTCACCAGAGTGGAGGAAAACAAATTTTAAAAATAAATATGAATATAGGTACATATGACAATAACCATTTAAAAATAAATTATCTTATTAGTTACTAATTATCGAATTATAATCGACTTTAGCCGTTGGAACTGCGGTAACTTTCGTCATCTTAAGGATAATTTTATGAGATAATTTTCTCTTGGATAGATCTATCTATAATACATAGAAAAATTATAAACATAGGCGATTAAATCACAGGGCAATGAAAAGCTAACAAGAAAATTAGTTATTAAAAAAACATAATTGAACTATACCCTTAAGGGGGATGCGCTAAGGTAGCCCGCGAAATTCAAATATGCTTTCGTTTTTTTGCAATTTGCAGTGCAGTGTCAGGTTGTATGTTGATTAAAATATGATTCGCGACCGTAAAAAATATGGCTTTGCAGAATTATAATCATTAGAATCAGCAATACAACTCCTTAAGTTAGCATAATCCTCAAATGTCATGATTTCATGAAATAATCATTCAATAGGTAATCCTATTGAATGATTATTTCATGAACATAAAGAGTTGTATTGATGACTTTTATGATTATAATTCTATAAATAAACATTTGATACGGTCGCAAATCACATTTAGATCAACATACAACCTGATACTGACCTGCAAATTGCAAAAAACGTAAGAAAATTTGAATTTAGCGGGCTACCCTGACGCTTTCGGCTTAAGTTTTGTTCAAAACTTACTCGAAAAGTGACCACAGTGCTTGAAAAAACGGTAAAATATTTCATACAACACGTATCGTATATTTTTGATGGTAATGAGTGCTAGGAATGTTCTGAGCTATTTCTGTGTCCAGCATTAGTATAGGAAATTCGTTTAGTTGTCGGGCTGTCAAACGCAGGGCGTATCACCGCTCGCCACGACACTCATCAATTAGCGCCTCCGTTTTACGAGTCAAATACACACAGGCAAACATACATAACATACTCTTCGATATATTATGTACTACATTTTACTCAAACATATTTTTTGTTGATCTGTAATTTTTGCACTGTGTCCACTTTAGAGAAAATACAGTGTCAATGACAGATCCTGTACCAGTTTTTTTTATTGACTTTTTTCTGTTTCGGAAATGAGCAGTAGAATTTAATGGTAGTGTTACACTTCAGTGGATGTAGGTAAAACATTAAAATATGATGGCTACTATCAACACTTAATAAATAATATGAAAGTAAGTAGATAAAAGATGAGAATTCGAGGAAAGCGTGTTATCTTCTAAGTTTCCGCTTTTAATATTGAAAATTTCGCGCAAAAAATATTTAGGATGTTCATTTAGTAACTACTTTGGATATTAATTTTGAAATTTTTTGTGTCTATGTTAACCACTGTGTTTATGAATATGACAACGGAATACAAATACATTTCCCCTTTGACATTAATGCAAAAAAAAAAACTTAAGGAAAGATGTAATGTAATTTCATTTAGTTTTGTAATAGCTATCTTATTTTAGAAATTAGCAGGGACATGCCTAAATAAGTACCTACAATACGTATAGGTATGACACTTCTGAAATTTCATCCATTCATTCTATTTTCATTTAGACACTCAGTTATTTGTAGCATTACAGCCGTCAAAGAATATCAGGAAGCCTACGTATACCCACAAACCTAAAACATTACAATAATAAACGCGTACCAGTTCCAGTAACTATGATAACTACACCAATTGTTTTTAATAAATATTATTTTTGTTATTAACCAACAGGAAACGTGCAACGTATTTATATTAAAACACCACGCAATGAAAACAGTCGTAAATCCAATCGAATATAAACCTTTGCATGCACCGGATGCGAAGAATATTAAAAAAAAGTAACCATAGATCTATTTAACCATAGACACTAAATAGAGGCAACGTCGAAAAGTTCGTAAAATCGAAGTTGCGGTTGATTTTAATAACCGATTTATTAGTTTTTAATATTTTTAATAAAATCTATAGGATGTGGTTTTTGTCCTCAGATGTTTTAAATCAAACACTGTGGTCACGGTGCGACTTTTAATGTTTATGACTTTTCAAAGTTAACGGGTGCTGCCTGTAATGTGTTTTTGAGTGGGTTTTTCATTTCAATTTTAATAAACAACCTTTGGTATGGACCGAAATGCTTTTTAAAATTATTTTGACTTCGTTGCACGTTCTTCAAACCGAATTATTTTTCTGTTTGATGTGCCAATACCTACATTTATTATTAATTAATTGGTTTGTATAGTTCATACATAATGTCCACTATACATAATATCAATTGGAACCTAACTGCGAGAGATTCGCAGTAGAAGATACAGGATACCCTAGTTTAAGAGACAGAGTTTAATCAATTGTGTACAGATTTCTCAGCATCCAAATGTTTTATGTAAATGCTCTATCTGTATTTTTGGGAAATAAAGATATATATATATTATAATGTTTGTATCTGATTTTCGGGTAACCTATACCTAATAATTAATTTTCCTTATTTGTGTTCAATAAAACTGCTTTGTTGAGACTTATATATTATACTTATATATTTTTTTTAAGTAGGTACCTACTTACCAAAATTATACTTCTCAACAAAGCAGTTCATAAAAGTTTAAAATTAATTAAATATCCTTAAAAAAGCAACACTAAGAATGATAAATCTTGGTACTAAATGTTATTGGGTTTTATCCATCAGAAATTTCAACCCGGAGTCTGGATTTGTGCCCGGTTGAAGACAATATTCTCGCGCCCTATTTCATGGGACTTAAACATAACTGGCGAAATGTGGGTGTACTATAAGTACACCTCCGCCTAACCCTTTGGGATTACAGGCGTGATATTATGTTACAATATACTTATTGCTATATGTATGATAAATCTGCTCAATGGGTTAGTAGGTTTCTAATTTCTCAGAAGAAATGTTGTAATCTCAGGCAATCATGTTTAATTTGAATACATTTGTTACATTGCAACAAATTGGCTAATTTTCTCTAATAACCATATTATGAGGTCCTTCTCGTGTTGATTATGTACGTGATTATACAACCTGTAATTATCTACATATTAATTGACAACTGAAAAAACATGTTGGTAATTAATCATTTCTGAGATAGAAATGATCTAGTTTTATTGAATTCGGAGATTTGTGTGTTTATTCAATGTTTGTTTGTGTTGTCCACTACGGGTCAATGGCGTTCCTTCAAACGATGATTCCTCACAATATTGTATTTCTTTCAAATTCGTAAGGATCACAAGACTTAAGGTAGGTGTCATACGAGCCAGTACTACGTAATATGGCAGCACCTACAGTAAGTTAGTCCAGCGCTGACTTGCAACTGGGCTCGTGTAGACACTAGTTTCAACTTTCCCAGCTGAAAAATCCGAAAAAGAACACCCATAACCCCTATTATTAGGATTCTTATCCGCCACACCCATCCGATTTACAAGACAAATACTTGGGACTACCCGACCAAATCACATAGGTAGGTCACGTCTCACGTCGCCATTGTGACATTCGGTTGACTCAAACTGGCAGCATTACCGCCACCCTACCTTTGCCCTCGATTTTTTTTATTAATTCGCCCCACGTCTCTGCTTTGTTCGTCCCATTGTGAATACCATGTGTAATAGAAATACGTAGTATGCTTATTGAATGGAATTTTCGTACTTTGTCCTCAGCTTTGTCGATTTGGATCACTGTGTGGTGTGAATAATACATTTAGGTATAACGTCAGAGTTTTTTTTTTGAGGTACATTTTAGGTACTTACCTGATGAAAGGAAGCCTTCTTCAAAGAAATAAGGATATTTCTTAAGAGATGTTATAGGTAGGCATACCAGTTGACTGAAACAGTCATCTTACTGACTCATGATGAAGAACGGTTAAGTATTCATCACTGTGTTGAGGATAGCGTAGCCAATATTAATCACCAATCTGATACTTAATGGGTTGAAGCTTGACGAAGTTTTAACCTATTATCATGTTGGTGATTGGTCCTATTTGGTGTATCAGAAAAGTGTGGTGTAATTTTAAGTACAGACCATCAAACTGAACTACTTTCTCCAAGGGAACAATATCGTAATCGAGAATTATCTGCCGTCCCGTACCATCGAAAATCTTCATATCTAGCAGTTTGAAAACAAAATCCCGTGAACACGATGACCACATCTGTTACCGCCCCGGTTCTATAGCGGCCGAGCGCTGCAAGCAGAAATAGTCTTTACGGTGTATAGATATGACCTTCTTCGATGGTACATTTGTATCAAGTAGGTATTGAAGCTTTGTACGGGACACCGATATTTTTTTCTCGATTGCAGTGTTGGTTCCATGGAGAAAGTTGTTTAGTATGATGGTCTGTACCACACCCTTAAATTTTACCATACCTTTCTGATACACCCTGTATACTAGGTGGATGATTAACGGACCATATTATAACTATTCATCTAGGGGTTTATTTACAAACGTTGCTTAAAGTCAAGTGACGTTCAAACGTCACCAATTTATGGTTAAACAGTCGCTAGTCATTACTTAACTTGAACAACGTTTATAATAAATAAACCCCTTATTTGCAAAAATCTTCAATACCTACTCAATACTCAATTCTTTATTGCATTCCATAGTATTACATAGATGGTATAAACAAGTAAAAGATCAATATGGACCCTGTCGGGCACAGCAACATTAGGAGAGAGGAAGAGGGCTAAGTAGCAATTCAAACAAATTAATATTATTATAAATTAAGTATTACATGTGTTTAATTGGGTGTATAATTATTTATATATACACAATTATACATTCTTATTATATATTATTAGGTTTGCGTATATCGGTGTAATTTTGAAATTATGTATTGAATATGAATAATGTAAGTAATTATTATGAAATTCTTAGAAGTATTTTGATTATTATTAAATTATGTTATTATTTATGTATTAATATTTTCATATTTTATAATTGATATTCTATATTATATTATATATATTTCTTAATGTTATCTTAGACTATTGTTACAATAAACTATTCCTTTATTGACCTAAAAATTACCTCAGAAATCAATCCTTTTAACTAGGTACTTCGCAATATTTGCAATACATTTCATATAACCCAATTTACTTCCTTCAACAACAAACATTACAAGCATACTTCACCAAACGCATTAACACCTCTTTAAAATTTATTTGAACAGAATTTTATGCTAAATAAATTTCATTGACGGCCCCACAATGGATAGCGCCCTTTCGACTTAACCCTCAAATAATTCCACAATTCCCGTAGACAACGCCTTCCGTTTCTTTCATTGGGTCTTAGAAAAGGACAAAGAGGAATTGGTTTTTAAGTTATAAGCGCTGCGCGAGTTTTTAAAACAGTTCTTAGCAGCCTAATGTCAGACTGAAGATTCAAGTCGCAGGTTTAGACCTCAACAGCAACATTGACCTGGGGGTCTAGTCTCTAAGTCCGTCAACGAAGATACGAGCCCGTCAACAAGTGACAAATAAAATTTTTCAGACGGGCAAAAACATATCGAGGTTATAGTAGGGACAGCTGTCAAATCGTTTTGTTATTCGATCTTAGTTCGGACTCCGAACTAATCTTATGTCGGTAAGTAATACGCAATAGGAAGCGCCCGTAACTTCGGCCTAAATAATGGATTTCATGCATAGGGATTAGTCCCCCTGAACGGTGAACATTCGTTCCTATTAGAGTAGAATAGAAATAAAAAAATTAAAAAAAATATTAAGCTCGCAGAAGAATTCGGCGATATTCAAAGTAGCAGCATGCATTTATAGAAAAAAGTGATTTTTGGAATGAAAACGGTTCATTGATACTACGAACGTTACTGTTAGTAGTGGACCCAAATCACGACGGAGCTGAACAAGTTGTGTCATAATTTAAAACACTTAAAAACAAGTTTGCGCAATGGACTGGGAACCTTCAAACAAAAATACCTGCGTTACGTCGCGGTTTTTCCAACCACAGGGTAGCCATCGGGAGGGTTCCATGCAGTTTTAAACCGGTATCCGTGCAGTTTAACTGCCCTATTGGACTCCTGGTTGCAAGTGCAACTGCTGAGGTCCTGGGTTGGATTCCTGGGTCGCGTAAAGTATTATTGTGTTTTCCCATTATGAATTTATTAATAACAGCCCGGAGTTTGGAAGTTGGCGGTGTGATACCCCTGTGCCTCGGAAAGAACGATAAGCCGTTGGTCCTGCGCCTGATCTCTCTCCGGTAGTGTCGGATTGACATCGGATTTTGAGAGTGAGGGAGGAGAGAGTGAGATATTATAGTGAGCAGGCGTGTGCGCAGATACAGGTTTATCCGCGCACACGCTTGCTCACTATAATATCTCCCCCGCCGAAGGCTAGTCACCGTTGAGACTGGCCGCCATAGCCGAAATATGATCTGGTACTATTAACTGGTGAACCTCTTTACAATGCCCAGCAAGTATTTTTCCCTATAGATACCGTTGCCGTAAGTTCCACATGCTCGTAAAATCCCGCTACAGTTTACCACTTGTACCACTCGCAGCCAAACGAAAGAATCCCCAATAGGTGTGCATTTTAGGTGTCCCTATTATTTGTTGTACGGAACCCTTCTGTTTGCTAGCACGTGTTTTATTGTGTAGTTATTGCGCAATTATTGAAGGGCGACTACAGAATGCTAAGGAAGTGCCATTGTTGGTGGGGAAAGAATTGACGGTGCCAAGTGGAATATGCTTTTTGTGGCAGGCAAATCGGTGATCTTGGTTGAATTCTCATGTGTTTGTCTGGACAGATGCCTTGTTGCTACGTCCTGACAAACTGTACCTTAATTACGTAATACACGATCAATCAAAATTTTTAATCCATTGCTTCATAACTTCGAAAAAAAAATCTGCTCAACAACGTAAATAACGCAATGAATGTTGTTGAACTGTCAAAATAAAAACAAATTTGTCGTAATCGTTTACGAAAATGTGTTGCGTAATTAGATAGCTGGTCTATCCGTACCTTTGTTATTTAGACTACTTTAGGATTTTCTAGCTATGGGATCTTTGCTTCATTATTGTTAAAGAATACAAGTGACGAAATTGAAATCTATTAATTTATAAAAAATATATTCTCTTGTAGATATAGCCAGTAATATTTTGCAAGGTTCAATAAACCTACAACTAATTACGATTTCCGTGTATATCCATCCATTGCATCTGCCTGTCAGCGTTTCGTACGAGTAGAAATAATATCCGAAGACTGTTCAAATAACAAGAATGGGGTGACTGCCAAATGAGTAAAAGTTTCAATACAAGACATATTATAAGATTTGATAGTACTCTCAAATACAGCGATAGAGATTGAAGTGAAACTAGAATTATAGGTAAAGACGTGTTAACATAAGTAGAACACAATGATTCTGTCCTATAACATCTACTACTAATCAGTGCAGCACATAGGGCTATTCTTCAAACATAGCTTCGAAATTCAAACGGTCTGAATCCGCGACGTTTTATTTTTAAACAATTGAGGATCGCAGTCAGTTGAGTGAGCTTCGACATGGACTTTCCAAAATAGTAGGTACAACAATACGTAGGGCATAATATTCTGTTCAATGTACCAATATTACTTGGCAGTCTTATCAATACGAACCATATAATTATACCCACATTGAGCTCACAATGCAAGTCTTCTACGTGCCGTCTCTTCTCCGGCGTGGATATAGAAAATAAAGAGTTTCCTGTACAATTGTCAAGGGACATTCGACCCTATTCTAAAGAAATACCTTTATGGGACACGTGTGAAACAGGGTCTTGTTCGATTTTCGAGTCAAGTTTGATCTTATTATTAATGATTGTCCTAATATTTGTGGGATCGATTTCGGGAGAATTAGAAATCGATTGGAGTGACAGATATCATCTTGGCATTTCTATTTTTGTGAATATAAATCACTCACCTGAAAACTAAAATAAAGAACATCACAACTTACATGGATCAACAGGACTAAAACAGTATCAATAGATTAATTATAATCTTCTATTATTAAAGTGGCACACATAACTCGACGATTTAACTTCATCCCAACGCGTTCCAAGAAAATCCTCATGATATTTTAGTATTGTCATTCTCAAACTTCTAAGTAATACGCACGGTAGTCCGAATCACTCCAAAATTGAGTCAAACAAAGATTAATGTGATTTCCCTATAATTTATAGCTAAAGTGACGTTTGAAAGTAAACATGTTACTATCGAACCGACATCTGTTTGTTTGAACGAGAGAAAAATGCCTGTCGGAACAAAATCGATTGACATATTGCTCATGTATTGTATAGAGATTGATTTAGAATCGAATAATTATATCGTTGCCTCTAGAAAAAGCAGGAGGAAAATCCGGTTGCACGTGTTTGTTTAGTAGAAAGGTTAATTCAGTTTTGCTTATTATGAAAATATTATTGGACAGATGGGAAATTATGACTTTATTATTATAGACTTCAATGTAGGTAGGTTCCATTAATTGAATGCATTTCTCGAAGACGTATGTAATAATTTTGTTGGTGGGCAAGGAAATAGGAATCATTGTTTTCACAGTTAATGCTATAGACAAATAAACAGCCCAGTAACATTGTAGAAACCAAAAGATTAGAAAAGTACGATACGGTTGACCATGATTATTTAAGAGAAGCACAAAAGAAAACATTCATAGATATAAGGTATTCAGGAGTTGTTAATTAAGAACCAAATGATAATAAACTTTTGCGTGATTCTACCTTAAACACGAATGCAATGTCCTTTTGTTTAAACAAAAACGACATTAACAGCTAAGATTTATTAAGCATTTAACGAAGTCATGTGTTTATGAACTAGGGGTAGTAATTTATGACCCTATAATTTAATTTGCATACTGATATGCACTTAAGAATAGTGGTTAAGAGCCAATTATCTGACATAAATTACTATTATTTTATGAGCTTGAATGGAGAATGATCACCGCGTATCAAGACGCAATCGTTGTAAACCCTACTTACCTAAATCATTAGTAAAAATCTTTCATGTCCAATTAATGATAGTAGGCTCCTATCTATAACCAAAATTATCATTACCAACCTATGATGGATATCATCTCTGCCTTTGACACTGTTTTCTTTTTCCACAATTAGTACTTTATTATCTTTGACCACTGCAATCGTCAGACTGTTGCCTACCTATATTACTTTTATTCTAGGCTGTACCATCTCACTGCTGAGCCTATACGGAACAAAGCCAAAGGCCTTCGCCATCCTTTTACATATTTTTATACCGAGAAATTTAGCTAGTTGAAATTTCCCATATTTATGTCATCCTCGAAAAACCTCGGTATTATTATATGCTTTAAAGAACCTTGATATCAATTCTCTACAAAATCTATAATAATAAAAACGCTATAATATTTTAACTGCTTCTTAGATTAAAGCCATACATACATTGTTTGATAATCCTGCATCCTGTAGATATTTAGTTTGCGTTCGATGTTAGCTCGTAAAACTCTTTATTATGCGTCTATGTACGTAATAGTTTCAATTTTATGGTCAAAAATGTTATCATAATAATCCAAGGCGTTTGTTATAGGACTTCCGTTCACAGACTTGCGTCCGACGAGGTTTTTTCTGTAGCATACACTTGAAATAGGTGCTGCAATTTCTGTTCCCGGATTGGTATAACCAATCCTAAATAATATATATAATATTATCAGTGTCTAGAAACTACTACGAGATTTTTTCTTAAAAAAAAAGACTTCATGAAGATTTTGCGTGGCATTTGGTATAGATAGAAATTTAAGTAAGTGCGAAGTACAAAATGTACATATGCAACAAAAACTGCATTTTCGAGTTTGTCACTTAATTCCAACGATCGATGATCAACTTGAGTTTGTATACCTACTCCTATTTAATTAACCTCCAAATGTACAAGAAATGGCAAGTTCATCAATATGTATAGTAAAAGATTTATATCTGATGAGCAAACGATCCAGTCTACTTACATCTTTGCTGATTATTTTCAAATTCTCTTAAAAATTAAGGCATGTTAATGTTCTAACTTATACATGTAAGCTGCCACCAGAGACTGAAAACGCTGCAATTCATTTTCTTGCTCGTTCCTCACATTTTCCTTCCAAACTGTTATCTACCCCTACTTACAGGCCGAAAGGGACATTCCTACCTAACAGACATTAACTTCATAAAGAGCCCTTTTCCTTCATTTCCTGAACATAACTCCCTCTTCACGGTTCTTCTCTTTTATGGAACTAATGACAGATTTTATGGGCTCTACAGACACTATCAAGTATCGGTTCATTTTACACTCACTAAAACTATTGTTTAGAATGTCTCTTGGCCAACATATCAAGCTATACTATTCCAGTATAACCTCACCTCGCATTGTATAGGGTTTTCGTATAATGAGAGGTCAAGTTATACTGGATATGTATAGCTTGATACGTCTTCGTGCGTACTTAACGATGCTGATCATTGACATCTGCTGATTTAAGATGGGGATGAAATAAGGGCTGACTAATGATGTTTGTATTAAGTCCATTAAGGGGGACTGCTAAGAGAGTGAAAGATTTAGTATTAATATTGTCAGTGTTAAATTATGTAATTCTAGCCGTATCATCGTTGTTGGTTGCAAGTTCTGCAAGTCTTGCATATTGAGTTCCATTTACTCCTATTTCTTTTTTTATCATTTCGCTAACGTCAAAAATTTGGTACTTACCTAATTATGTACATATTTGTATATTATATTTGGGTAAGCATTTCCTCATTATTCTGATGATATTTAGAGATTTACCCTAAGACTACATTAGCAGAAGATCAGAGCAAATCCCAATATAAAATATCAATAGGCAGGCGTGTATACCGCAAAACATAAACCTACAAAAAGCCATGATAAAAACGGTGACTCACCGACCAGGCACAGCCACATAAGCGTACCAGTCTATGATCCCAATGGAAAAAATTGATTCATATTATAATTAAACAAAAGATGGAATGGTATCTATAAATAATTCGAGCAAGACAAGGCATGAGCAGGCATCCAACCGTATTGTACTGGAGATAAACTGAACACATGTAGTGCATTAACACATCTGGACGCATCGCGTATTGGGAAAAAATAATATCGAATTTCTATTCGAATCCTGCGCTTGCCATTTTTTATGAGACCCATGTGGGTGCTTTGTTAATTTATTTAAGATTTATTGAGTTAATGTATTGATTTTATTGTTAAGCGTTTCCGTGGCACAAGGGTTTATTAAATGAGATCATTCATTTAAACATAGTTCCACTTTTAACAACTTGCACATAGGGTTCCACAAGGGACTATACTAGGGACAACCCTAAAACCCTATAAGGTTACTAAAAGTGGCCAGTTTAAAATCTAGGATACCTAAATAAAACTGTTTCCGAAAATAATCGTACATATAACGTCACTATTATTATGTAGGTATTATGTTATTTACTGTTCAATAATAAATATTAATATTTTTGTTTCAGGTAAATAACATCCTCATAGTAATCTTTGCTAGAATAACCTGGTACTAATGTGTGGGTAAGTGTTTATTTCCTACAATACAATAGTTACCCTAAACACAATATAGGTTCTGCCTACGGTCCTGCGGTTTGATGAGTTTTTCAACGTCAGGTAGAATTTTAACAAACAACACGTCAATAAGTCGGTGAATGAGCTATTGGTACCTACTAACCAATATACAGGGTGTCCAGTAAATAGTACGACATATTGCAGGGGGTGATAGCTTGGGAATACCTTCCACAAAAAAACAATATATATAATATGTTCAGCAATATGTTACGGATTTAGATACAAAATTTTCCAATATATCGAAATATCTCTACCTTAAAACAGATTATTTAGCATTACGTAGCGAAAAAATCCTTTTCTAATAGTTTTTTTTAAATCAAATTATTCGTACTCAACACAAATGATAAGTCTTTTTTCTATCAAAAATAAGAATGTTTTCAAGAAACACCACTTTAAAAAAATACACCGTTTTCTTATCGCTTAACCTACAGTGGTGAAAAAAAGTAACATATTACTAAACATATATTGTTTTTTTTGGAAGTTATTGACCCAAGCTAAAATATGCAATATGTCGTAATAGTTACTGGACACCTTGTATATATTAACTAAAAATCCATCTTCTATTATTTCCGTGAATTTAGTGCTAAAACAGTCAAAGCAGTGTGCTTTTCAGAGGTAACAGTGTTCAAGAATATATCAAAAGTGAGTAATATGAGTGTCATACGATTTTAATAGGCTAAAAGGTGTGGTTTGCACATACCACGTAAATAAACTTAAAGACTGGTTTTGTACAGCAGAATACCACATTTCTCTAATTCACGGAAACAATAGAAGATGGATTTTTAGGTACAGTTGAAGACGGAAGGAGGAGCTTATAGTCTAGCCGTTCTGGCCTACTAGCTCTAGAAAACTAAGGTTTTTGAACGATATGCAAGAAGACGCTACTAATTTCGATAAACTTGTCAAATTAAAGCCTCTTTCTTATCTCCTACTTTACTGTACCCAATAGGGTCTCCAGAAAAAATCTCCTCTTATCTGCCAAGGCTTATTTTTAAACGTTTTTTTTTTTTTTTTTTTTACATTTTTCTCACTTATAGAAGCAACAAGAATAATGTACCCAGGATTTTGTAATTTCTATATTTAAAAGAGTGTCCTTGGAGTTTCTTGCCCGTTCTTCATCATAGAGATCTACGTTTTGGAATGGGCAATTAGCTTCAACTTTCTGACTAACTGACCGACTCTTTGACAATTGAAAAGTGCCCGTAAATGGTTTAATTGAAATAAATGCTTTGAGTTTGAGTTTGAATAGTGCACATTGAGGAATGCAATAAATAAATAATATATTGTGTAACTTCTGCCTAAAGATGATTTTTCTTCTGTTTCAAATTAAACAGCATTTTAATCTAACAACCAATCAAAAAAGTTTACCCCTCAACGTATCCCACGCTGCCCAAACACAACACCAGAATCAAACCTGATTAATTAGAATCCATATTAAATTACCGTTGGCGCCTGCCATCATTGGTACAAAGCCATTTTGTCTTCGGTCAAGTATTTCCAGACGTCTGCTTGATAGACAATAACATCTTTGTTACGCACAGTGTTCACATAAAGAGCATTGTGGCCAAATCAATTAAACCATAATGTTTTCATTGTGTAATGTACCCTCAACATTGTCTTAATGTAACTCACTCGTGTATCGTAAAATAATTTTTATTGGTCTATTTATGCTGCATCTGAATTTATTGTCCAGATACGTTACGGTAGTTGTTACTACTGTGCAATGGTTATTTATATGTTCTGTTTTGTGTCGTTAAAGTATTGGATGATGTAGCGTAGGGAGCGCTCGGGCTATTTTGGCAGCCATTTTAAATTTTCTTTTGGATATAGAACACTTTTGAATTTAGTGATAAAATGAGTCGTGAAGTTGAACAAATCAGAGTTTAAGAGCTAGAAATACTTGTTTCCAGTAATGCAGAAAATGAAATAGAAATAACAACACCAATTGGCAGTAGTACACCTACGCATTAGAAGGAAAGAATACGAATTGTCACGAATAGCAAAACAAATATCACCTGTTGACTGATGACCAGAGCTATCATATTCCACAAAAAACTGTAAAAGGTGAACATCAAAAAGAAAGGTACATTGACACCAGTTGGAATTAGACTCAACCGAAATCTCGTAATGGACGCTCCAAGATCCAAAGCATGAGAAACTGAAGAGCCAGTCATTATTGTGAAGTAACTTAAAACCGCCACATGTGTCACATATCGTCCAGGATTGCGATGCCACATGTGAAATGAGTGAAAAAAAGACAAAAATCTGTTGTCACTACTCCCTAAGGTACGAACAATGCCACTCAGATCCTGTCCCTGAAATCATAATTAATTTAAACCCTAAAACGAATGAAATAGAATATAAAATCGAATCTCTGATGAGTTTCTTACGGTCGATTTCGTCTGAACATGGTTCGTTTTGTGGTGCTTTTTTGTACAACCTTCCGTAACCTTTAGCCTGTGACACGGATTGTAGATTAGGCATATTGTTGACCTTTTTTGCTTCCATTTTAGTTGCACGTGTAGTTTTGTTTTTGTCGGAGTCCCTCTGAAGAGCTTTTTGTTTTTGTTGGGAGTTGTACAAGATTTGCATGTGTGCGAAACCGTTCGGGTGACTTTTTGAATCGAACACGACATTTGCGTCGGTTCCCATCGAATTTTCAAATGAGACCGCAAGCTTGGGAGTTTTTAAGTGCCTTTTCTATCTTTTTTATTGTTAAAAAGATTTTTTTATTTCAAAACATCATCTACCTGCACAGCATTTTATTATAACGGTGTAAAAAAATTGAGAAAAAGCAAAATCTAAACGGAAATGTCTTTCTTTTCTGTCAGGATTTTTCGCAAGTTTATGTTCCTCAATGTGAGCTTGGAAAATAAACATAATTTAACCATACAGACATTATCACATTATTCAGTATGATAGAACAATTCAGTGTGATAATAAAATACTTCAGCGGTCACATTCGCTTACATTTTATCGAATCTCGAACATTTTTTTCTTGAACGGAAGTTCTAATATTGTCGCGGTGCGTTCAGCCGTGGCCGTTGACAAAATTAATGTTTTATTATGAAACAATGAACAGAACAGTGTTTCTTCTAAATAATGCGTGGCGATCCACATGAAAGATGCTCCCAGTCATGAAAGATGCTCTCAGTCGTGTATGACATTTGCCGACCAAAAATAAGAAAACAAAATGTGCCTATCACCTATAAATTATTTTCCTTTATATGTTTGATGATATTCAGGGATCCATAGGTTTTTATTATGATGTACATAATAAAAGCGATACAAGACAACTTTTCAATAAATTCTACCGGCATGCGCTATGTCATTTTTTTCGGCGCCAAAATATTTGAAACTGGAAGACCTTGGGCGCGGTATTTATATTTAAAGTTAATGGCAGCTATAATTGCAAGAGTTTTTATTTTCGCGTGCTATTTATAAAAAGTTTGCTTGCGAGCAGGGAAATGACAAAAAAAATGATAAGGATAAGCACTTTGCAATGCTAATTAACGGCGACTGTTTAGCTATATGATCAATACTTATGGATTTCAAGATTTACACTGGTACAAATTGGTATATGAACTTTTGTGTAATAATGAATTTATGAACTGTCTATCTAAAATTCTTATAACTGAAACTGAACCAACACATTCAAAATTCCCAAACGCAGCTTATAATCATATCTCACAAAACAAACAAAACGTATTCCATGAATGATCTCATTAAAGAATTTCAATTAGGTGTAAAACGCCATAGCTTCTAGGAATCATTACCATACCGAGCCGAGCCAGATTCACGTATAAATCTACCAAGATATGTTACGAATAAAAATAATAGAATTGTCGTATCTAATAATATTACGGCCGTTTCCGTTCGCTCGTTTATTTCAGTTTGTGAACGCGAATATAACATATTATAAACGTTCATTCATGACTGTGTGGACGATTTCTGTGTTGCCAACGGTTATACGATCGTTCGGAAGGGAAAAATACCTGTCTTACCTTCGGAATTTTGATTAAATGCTAACTATATGTATAATAGATTCT
The DNA here is from genome assembly GCA_949128155.2 of Xanthia icteritia. Taxonomy (NCBI): domain Eukaryota; kingdom Metazoa; phylum Arthropoda; class Insecta; order Lepidoptera; family Noctuidae; genus Xanthia; species Xanthia icteritia. The sequence goes on from OX421933.2 coordinate 12,638,228, forward strand.
ACAAATGGAAATTTCATATCAATTACATTATCTTAATCATCTTTGTGAACTACTTTCTTTTTCTTTGATTTAGTTCCTACAGGAAATTCAACTACAGAATATAATTGGATTCATACGTTCACGGCCGCTATTAGAAAATCCATAACGCCGGCGTCCTCAATATGTGTGTTAACAGCATGTCCACGTTTATTGTTAATAGCAGATAATGTAAGGTTAGGGTTAATTACTTTAACTCTAACTACTAGTTTGTTGTTATTAACACTTTATGAAACTGTTTCGTAATAAACAAACTGGTTGTTTCATAGCTTTGCTAAGAGACGTGTAAAATTATTATTTTTTTATGTCGGAGAAATTCATTTCGTCATCTTAATGGTTGTTAATTATTGTGATTATAATTGTTGGATGTTGGGGTCGAAGTTCACGAAACGGTGAGAATTTGAGATGAAGGTATATTAATGCTAGATTGTTTTGCTGAAATTGATAGCTAATGAAAAGCTTTTTAGACATAGCTTTCCACTTCACAAAATATTAGGTAGAAAATAATTATGCTGGTTCAATTAACAAAATAATAATCATTTCATCCTCAACTGCAGAACGACAAACAGCCACAACACTTACAAAAACTAACAAGAAACAAATTACACACATTTACAATAATAATTGTTGACATTAATATGCATTGCTACACATAACAAGACACATTTGCATCCTAATACTCTAAGATCCAACAAATCTCTGGGATATAGAATGAAATTGTTGGAATCCAGAATCCATCTTGGATATTATCAAGGGCGTCTTAATCCGCACAAACGAGCCGTGCCGGTTGAACAAAACGAATTCTTATGACTAATGTTGAATAAGGAGTTGAGCATTCGATATTTGGACCCGATTGTAGACGAGTTCAGTCAATTTGAATAAGTGCGATCACAATTGTAGCTAGAATCACAAAAAGATACTCACAACACTAGAAATACAGTGCATCAAACATCGCAGTTTCTAGATCTTATAGACTTGGCTGGACTGGATATGTTCATAGAGAATAATAATTAAAAAAAAAATACTTAGAAGAACATCTCTATCCAGCTGAAAAATATATAAATAACTATCATACTGAAACAACTGAAAGTATCGATAAAACTGAAACACAAAAATAATTCGAGTCACATCTAGGGGCGTCACTACAAAGAGTGTAACAATAACATGCTAACATGATGAATGCTACCGGTGGCTACACAAAAGAAAATAAAAAGAGATCAGATGTAGGCGATAATTCATAAAAAATAATAATAAAGGGGTAATATTGTTCTCGTCTGATTTATTTAGTGGCTGGCTGCAGTGACGTAGTACTTTGTTCTTAGTTAAATGGAAGCTTATATAAATGTTTAGGTATTTATTTAGGTGCTTTGTTGTTCGGATTTAGCTTTAGATACACCGGCAGTTTTTTGTAGATAAGTGCAGAGGAAAATTTATTTTCAGTTAAAAATATTATGAGAGCGACTTAATGCCTATATTTCTAGATTACTTGAATCAAAAACTCAAGTTCCATTATTTATAAACTCTTGTTCCGAAGCCTCATAATTTTTCATCAAAACCAAACTATCAAGTTGAAAAAACATCTGCTTCGTAATCATTGCAAAATACAGAATAAATATAAATACAAAATCACCAAAAGCAGTCAAAGTTATTACTACGCATATTAATGATCAGAAAGATAACAATATAAAATATAGCACGAATAAAATGTAAAACAAAAACATTGTCGATATAAATTCCGAACAAAAATATACCATAATCTGTTGGATTAGAAGAAATTAAACAGTGCATGGTAATAAAAAGTTCATCCTTCTAAGAATATAGAGCACTTTTGCCAGTGTTGAAGTAGTACGGACCACTTCTGTTTTATTGTTGGAGCCATATTTTATGACTGGATTGTGTACAGATTTAGATTGTTAAGAACTCTACACACGGTGACTGGTAACGCTGCGTTTTATGTGAAAATTGAACCAGAAAAACAAAATCCAATTGAATGATAATATGGCTAGAACGGAAGTGAACATTGAGCTGACGACTGATGGAGATGTAAGAAAGAAAAAGAAGTTCTCCGCCGACCCCAAATTGGGATAAAGACAGGAGGGTAGTAAAATAAAATAATCCAATCGACAACGTCAAGACTCACACTAATTATACATTTTTGAAAAGCAAATAAAGAACAGAAAATAAGATATAACAGGATTAACAGCTAAGATCTAATCTCACCCACAATTTTAATTTAACGGTGACATCTTTCAATAAGCTTATCTTAAACTTACAAATTTTATGAATGACAATCATTATAGAATCTAACACGAGGATAGGGAATTAAAACGACTAGTCAATTTAACTTAAAGCCTTATTTACTGTAAAATTATAAATGGAAATCGCTGTTAGATAATATTTTCATTTATTATAGGATTACATAAAACTTCTGTTTCATTGCTTTCGAAATTATTTGATGAATTTATTAAAGTTGAAATTCATGTAAGTAAATAAGGTCTCAAATGTGAAAAACAAAAGTGTATTTATAATAAAACTAATTTAATCAAATCCTAATTTTAAAATCTTCTTTCTATTAATAATCAAATGAAATGACAAACATCTGGTCTACAAAATTTCATGTACCAAGGACATTTATATTTGTCCAGTCTCAAACAGCTGTTGGGTCGCGCGTGTATAGCCCCCCTTACGTTCGGAGATGGTCGTGCGCACTTCTTGCACGGTGTTCAATCATACGACTGCTCTGCTATCTTTGAGATTATAATGAAACTTTTATGACTTCAATTTTCGTTATGAACAAAACTTTGCCCGGACAAAGATCTCTTACACGTCTGTTTATATGTGTTTTATATAGTTTGAGCCATTAAATTTTATCTATTGTATTGATGGTTTATTTCTTATAAATGTATGTTAGCACGCTTTCGTGTTTTATTTGCGTTTACAGCTGCAAGTTATGGAATTAAATTTATATTTAGGTTGCTATAGTCGCAAATTGTTTGCCAGTATTTCACTAACCAAAAACAATCACATTAATGTATTAATATACTCCTATTAATAATACCTATTCGCGTATTCACAAGCTATCACCAAAATTGGAATAGATTACATAATGAAGTCAATACTCACGAATAAATCACGTCGTATAATTGGGATATCATAATCTATGCAAACTGTTTATCAGTTTGACATATTTATTGATCAGTCGGTAAGCCCCGCACCGCAACCCACCGACTCTTGTTTGATCCCAACAATATTTTATTGTTACTAAACTATAGTAATAAAAATCCAACTAAATGTAATGACGATGTAAATTCTGAAGATCAAGAAAAAAGTTGTACAGACAAAATAAAAACCGGCACAACAATAAGTATTGTGCTACCGGTTGCAATCATTAGTATTGATGACGCAAACGTTACTCAAAACAGTTTTGAAAAAAAACTGAGAGCCAATCAAGAGAGTGCTCACAATGCTATGTCTAATAAAGAATAAGATGTGTACAATGAAGTATTACCGCGTAATAAAGACGGGGAAGGCAGACACAAAGGTAAGGAACGTAATGATTTGGAAGCGAGTGGATGTAGAAGCGTGAATGTGAGGAGCGAACCATGAAAATTACATGCGGGGCTCAATCGCAGCCGCTCTTTTGTGTTGCACAATGCTCACAATGGACGGTCAAGGACTTGATGAAGGACAAAGGGTTATATTATAAGATGGGAAGGTAAAATTGAAATTGGTGTTACTTGTGAATTTTTGATGATGTGATTACGTATGATATTGAAAGCTATCAAGGGTTGGGGCGGAGATAGAGATATTATAATTTTCCAAAAAAACTGAATTATTTAATATTTTGAAGCAAATAACAGTTTTACCAAAGACACTTTTGGAATAAATAACCAGTGTTGTCAGAAACACAACGAATCCTATAGAATCTTTCGTCAAAAGCAAAAATAAAATCCATTAGAACGGTTACTACGGACGCGAGCATGGACATCTTGAATTATGCAAATTCCATACATGTAAAATCTGTAGTGACTCACACAGGGCATTGTACCGAGTTAGAAGCATCAAAGTGAGATCAACCTGAATAAAGGCATCCGCGCTGGACCGTCGAAGGGGTAGTACAATGTCGGCGGGCGAACAAAAACTGACATCACAATACGTTGGGCCAACAACAGTGGCCGCTCATAAATCAACCTCAGACAAAAGTAACAATAGTATTGAGGGTACCTTATAAGAGATCTTAGCATTGTGCTTATTCTTTGATGTTCACTAATAAAACCTTTGATTAATATCGTATAGACGGAACCAGTTGGTATGCAAATAATGACGTTTTGAGGGACGGTAGTCGGATCACACGTGCTGGAGTGTGAACAAAAGCTAATGCTACATCTTCCTCACAATGCTTTTGTTGGTCCACTTCTGGGCAAGTTCAAGTGACCGATTTGGTTTTGTTTAATTCTTCTACGTGAGCTGTCTTGTTGGAACATTCAGTTTGTCCGTTCCGTTGTGTTGCTGCTTGTCTGATTCAATTGAATGATTAATCTCAGTAGATGTTCCTTTATGTACCTGGGTAGTTAGACGGGTATTTCCTAAGGTAAAATCAGGTCCAGCCACACTGGTTTATAAACAAAGCCTGCCTTTGTTAGGTTCAAGGTTAGTTTATCTCTTAATTCGCGGGTCTTACCAACCGCAATCAATCTTATTACTTGTTTTGTTATTTTAGATAAAATTTTGACCTTGTGTTAATTAAAATATTAAATTCAAAGAAACCTGCAGTATTCAAGTGTTTTATTATAATTTGCCGCAAATCGAGCGAGACTAATCAGTTGCAATAGTAAATTATTATGAAAGAATTCATAATATAATATGAACTTTAGATGTCTACAGAATGTCCAAAATATGGGTCAGCCGACCGGTGACCCAAAGATAATTATATTTTTTATAGTTTAAATGTTTTATTGTTTCCCTTTTCGTCTGGTTTATCAATTAAATGTGTTTGTCAATTTAGGTTAGTAGATATCAGCGCTAGCTATTATAAATCGTTATTATTTGGTTGTTAAGGAAATTTGTATACTTTGTCACCTCTTAAATGGAACTGATCTTAAACTTTTGGGTCACCTGGGACATGAAAATCATGAATATTATGGACATATTTACTCTTATACTTTTCGTTTGCATATGGATGCATATATATTCATTATGGTTGTTTAGAAATATTTAAGTGATGTGATGATTCACGATTTGTAAGTTTGTAAGTCTAATATTAATAAAATTGAAATATCATTATGGTGAATTATCCTGTTTTTCAAATCCAGTACCATAAGTTCAAAAACGAACAATAAGCCAGTGTTACCTTTCTAGGTTATCTAAGAGCGCGGTATTTTCCTATTTACCATAAAACAACAGCTATAAGTAAGGTTATCGGTAGGTACATTTTATCAAATATTTTTCTGTTTTGTTTGTAAACTTATGTTCTGTAGCTTATTGTTCGTTATTATCTTATTGTTATGTAATGAATTTGCATTTATTATCTTGTTTTTTTGTTCCTGGTTTGTCGATATTATTGCGATCGTTATTATCAGGTTTTTAAATGCAAGTATAATAGGTATTGCATCCTCATTGTGTTTTTTTTATATATTTTTACTTTATTAATCAATTCGTAAGCATTGGCTTGAACTCTTACTAGAAAAGTATTACTGAAATTCCTTCAACAGTACAATTGGTTGCATACAATTTTGACGGTTCGTAATAACTGAAAACAGTTCCAGAAATAATGAGAGATAATTACGTAACAGAAAGGAAAATTTATTCTGCCTAATTCGCAGTAATTGTAAAGCGAGACGATGTGAAAATATTTAACGTAGGTATGCATTGATAAATTTTTACTCCTGTGAATTTGTATCTTTCCTATTTGTATTATTCTCTTTCATCCCAATTTATTTAGGATCGGTGCAACATTTCTTCTTCAATACTTCTCTATGAGTCGTCATCTCGGTAGTCACTCCCTTTCTAGCCATATCTTCTCTCTCTCTCTACTCCTCTTATAGCAATTCACATTCCTACTATTTAACATAAAAAGATGATGTTACAGAATTTGTAGATTCACTGATTTCATAACTCTATTATTAGGAGTACTACCTACTGTAATAATTTTAATTATGTATGTTTAAAACAGCAATGACACTAATAACAGAAGTTGATTCAGGCAACCAACGATACATACGTACATCTAATTTTAAAATCAACAGATATTAATAAAATCCTTGAACTAACAATTTTACGATTATATTTATTCGAACAGTGTAATATTATTTTTGAAAACTAATGTACGTCTGGTGATTTTTTATTGAAAACTAAACAGATATGCAGACACAAAGTCAAATATAACAACATCCGTTTCCTATATGCTTTTTTTTTTTGTTATTCTTAATAACAGAATCTTGTCAGCAATATTTTTTACTAGTGGATGACTACCTAGATTTCTTTCAATTGCACAAATTGTTTAAATATTAGCCATCGGTGTAATTTTATATCGATCTTCAGATTTAGCCAATGTTTTTACTTTTGTCATCTTTACATTATTGAAACCACAATCATTATCTCTAGGTGGGTACAAAGAACATAGATTTTTCTTGTCTCTATTTAATAAGAAATAACTATATACGAGTACTAATAACACCTAATCGCTGGTCAGACCAAGTGAACGCCCTCACTGGACTCTGTTACCATCGCCCTGAAAGAAACCGAGACCTGAACGAAGTAGAAGAACATCATACATGCAGCCACGAACGCCTCTCTGTGACACGACCTTCAGTAATGAAGTACGCGATCAAGAAGAAGATCTAGTTACACAATGTATACAATTCTGGAAAAAAAGTAGTTGTTAACATTTTCCATATTGTAAAGTACAATTTGAACAGTAACTGTATATTCTATACTAAACGAAACACAAATCGGTATGCGAAGACTACCAATGTTCTCCAAGAAATAATAATCAATTACAATAATTGATCTACATACACACACAATGATCTCATTATTGCTATTTTACTATGAAATCACGCACACTGGCAGTATTATTACTGAGCAAGTCATGTTATATCTCAGAAGCGGGTAATATGTTAATTATCGCCATACTAAAAGGACTAACTAACTATATCAATGGACGGTCGTGATATTAGGACAGTGCATATGGCATCGATATTCATACAATGTTTGAGAAAATGTCAGTTGTTTTCGTTTAGGGCTGGCACAGGCCGTAATTACAAGGCTGTCCCTTTTAATAAAAACGAGCAAACCTTACAGTAGTTGCATAAAATGTGTAACATCTGACATCTTGGCTGACAGTACCAACCACTCGGAAAAAGGGTTGGTACCATCTGACGACCAACTCTAGCAGCGCGCGCGCTCATTGGTTACATCAAATAGCGCGCACTTCTCCGGCTTCCTGTTACCCACTTCCGTCCCTTTTCACGAAATCACTCCCACGGATTCCAATAAAGCGAGAGAATAGATGTTACACATCAAAAATCTTTATTATTCTGTCAAACCATGACAGTATTTATATTAGTATTATTTCCTTTATTTCACTATATACTCATATAAATTATATTTTTAAATATTAGTATTTATATTAGTAAGTTTCCTACCATTATATTAGAAATGTGTATTTTGTAGTCTTGTTTCCTCATTCGATCGGTTTTTACCTAAAATCAATTTAATTATGACATTGCCTATTAATAAAGCTTATTATCTGCAGGACACCTCATATTAAATTATTCATTAAATACCACAAAATCCGAATTAGGAGCTACTGATATCATAATCATTGCATTGTTGTTCCAACTCCAGGAAAATTAATCCATCAAGGTGTAACAATAATAATGAAGACTGCGTCGAATTATTTCCTGTTAGTGACATCCCTGTCACCATACTATAATTTTATTTATCACTCTCTTTGTTATGTGTGGTTTGTGCCAACATCACATTCTATTTGTTCGTGAATATCTTCCGTGATATATCGACTTAATGAAATAAAAATTGCTGTTTTGCTCGTAATTCTATTGCTGTCAAATTCTCTGGTTAATATAGACACATCCTGTATTTTAGGGGGCTCTTAATATTGGTGGAGGTGACAGCTAGTCGGTTGCATGGCTCATGTGTCATTGTAAAAGTCGCACGTAACGTTATTTGGGTAATTTTAATTTGTCAAAGTAAAAAATTGTATTTAAAACATTGACCGATTGTGTTTGCGACGGTTTGCTGAGCTCATTATTTTATTAGATACCGTCTTCAATTTAATGTATTTTGTGGTAGAATTTATTCTTTGTAAAAATATTATTCTTATTTTTTTTTAACTAACCTAAAGCTCAAAGATAACATCTGGTTCACAATTAAAACGTCAAAAAAATAACAACAGAAAACTTTTAAGAGGAACGTCAACGATAAATCTCTCGTTAATAAGGCGTCACATAAACAATGTTCTTTTTGTCGCCATTTTCAATTTGGCACTGCGTGTGCGCAGGCCATGCGTCGTTGCCTTCTAACATTGACCAATTATTGCACACACCACTCAGGCCTCTTTGATGTCTAAAACATTAAATTTGTAAAAAACTGCAAGAGTCAATGTTAATTATTTATTATTTTCTTCGAACCCATTTAGGAGTGAAGGATATTTATTAGTGTGGAACAACGTGACAAGTGGACCAGCGATGACATGGCGGCAGTGCCAAAAACAATAGTGCTTATAATATCATATCGAACGATACTTTTGTAAAATAGTCACGCATTTTTGTTGTTACTGACAAGACTATTAGTTTCTGAAGAATAATGGATGGTTCAGAAGTCAACTCGAGGATAAAAGGTGCATAAAACGTTGTCTTGTGCAATAAACTGACAATCTGTTCAGCATCATGCTGCACGACTTCAAACGAACTCAAACAATTTTCAGGAGTGTTATTCACTTCGCAAAGAATATAAATGACAATACATAATACGTTAATGTGCCATTAGCAAAGATTTAATGTTTATTATGCCAATCTTGACCTTTTTTAAAATTCATCAGTATTACTTATGTGTCCGGCGTTATTACAAAAGTTACTTTGTATATCATATATAATTTTAAGAGGCTGTAACACTTGGTATATGTCCAACAAATTCACATCATTTATCACCAGATCGTCAAAGTCATCATTAAACATGTTATCACTCTACACGTCAATATCATTACGAGTTGTCCATTCAATTACAATCAGAGAGCTTTCGTGTTTGATCCTATTATTGTATAAGAAACGTACTATAGAAATTCTTTGAGAAAAATTGTTGGAAATAATATTGGAGGTCACACAATAGCCCTCTCGTCTTTGATGTGACAAGAGGGTCTAATCAATGGTTATCGATAGAAACATTATTTTTGATGTCTAAAAGCCGATGGCAGTCGTAATGTTTTCCAGACATTGGATGTTGATAACGTCCGATATTTTCATTAAAATCTAAAAGAAAAATTGGATCTAATGTCGTTCCGCGCGGGAAACTAAATGTTTGTGTCAAAATTGTAAATGTCAACAATCAATGCTGGATTTTATTGCGGACATATAGGACAAGCATAATAACTGTTCTTTCTGTAATGTGCACTTTAACACATGGGACTGATTTCAGGAATTTGAATGGTTATTTATCTTTCAGGAGACTGTAAGAGTCGTTCTTACATGATTCGTTCATTAGCAAAAAAAAAAATGGTTTACTGAAAAAATGTATGTCAATACATGATTTTTTATTAGGTTTAGGTTGATAGGTGGGACATGAATTGTTGTTTAGTCTATATTTTAAGAAAACAATTCCATTTTGCTGAATGGCATGAATCATCCATTACACATGACGATTTGAATTGAAGCAAAAAATTAAGTTATTGACATAAATTTAAGGCAAGATTTATCACATTCCAATCTCTTAAAAAAACAAACAACAGCGACAGTCTTTCTTCCTAACAACATAACAAGCCAAAGTGAACACATCACGGAAATCGATTCTAATTCGAACGTCTGTATCGAATCGTATACCAATGTATCGACGCACCGCGGAGCCCTCTTGTTTGTCGGATCGATTATTCCACTTCATCTCACTCTTATTGAGTTCAAACAAGTCTATTGCGAAGGCATTGGTCACACGATTATCAAGATAATTATGTAATTAGTCGATTTGACTATAGTTGGGTGCTTTCTATCCTGTTGTAAGTACTTCAATAATTGATAAAGTTTCTTCTATATGTAATTCAGTAACAAAGTCTTTAGCTACTAGCTTCATGTATCTGACTGACTGACTCCTTGACAATTCTAAAGTGCCTGTTGTTGCTGTGTTGTGACCTTTCAATTAAACCATTTTTCAAGCACTTTTGAATGCATGCTTTGATTTTCTTTTGAGGTTTCTATAATCATCATCAGAAGCATTATTGTCTTTTTTTATTAAATTCCCATTTGCTGTTTATCTCTTTTTGAAAGTATCAAACAGTTGCTTATATTATCTCTTTCATCAGTCATTATTTCTTGACGATTGCAATAGAGCTAAAATACCTACTATAACATTATTAGTTAACTTCGTTCATTACTATTCTTCAGAAGCAGGCGCTAAGTCTCCATATACTGCCCTAACTATTGAATATAACCTTACAATTTCTAGCCTGACTTCTCTGGAAATTCCTGAGTTCGTGTAGTTTCGCTTCGTTTCAACATATTGTGTGCCTCTATTCATTTCAATAATGTATTGTTATTGTTCTGAAGTTCAGCGAAAGCGTATTGTTCCATACAATTGTTAATGTTGGAGACAGTTTGCCGCTGACGTGTTTAGGGACTAATTCATTTGTATGCGACGTTCATTACGGCAAGCAGTTCAAAGCATTGTGGTGAAATAGTCCTGGTATATTAATGTTATTGTTTTAATATTTATAATTTTGCGTAGAATTCCTGAAAACACATTACAATCATGATATTTTCATGATCGTATCTCTATCGATACTTTGTATGCTAATATAGCATCTACGGTGATAATAAATGTACTATCGTAGAACTTCATATCTAAGCAGTTAGAAAACAAAATCCCGTGAACACGATAACCACATCTGTTACCGACCCGGTTCTATAGCCGCCGAGCGCTGCAAGCAGAAATAGTCCTTACGATCTATAGATATGAAGTTCTTCGATGGTACGTCCTGTATCCTGAACAGTAAGCACCACTTCCAGTTTGCTGACTGTCCAATATTTTCCCCACGGCTTGACCTAATCTCATAGGTATATTTCGTGCATATATATATGAGACAAGATTAACGTCACTTGATTCGCATGTCGTCTAATCATTCGACATCAAATTAAAGTGCATTCAGACGTTCCATTACAAAACATTTACACACAACATCTTCAAAACGGCCGCTTACACTTACCAACATTACAAGAACATAAAAACCCCATCACAATATGCGTTAACCGCAAACAAGCATTTTTCAAGCAATCACTAACCGCAACCAAACGTAACGTTTAACGTTAACATTACAAAATAAAGCCGAAATATTAAACAAATTCGTTTACTTTGCATTAACGGGTTGACAAATAACCGCAAATTGCGATTGTGACTTGAAAGGGGTTAATAATGGTTTTAGTCGTAAGTCGTAACTCGTAGGTTTCTGAGGTAATTCGGTTAGAAGCGTCTGCAGATTGAGCCATTGTGTCGGCAGATTGATTCCATGTCATTTGGACGCGTACGGTATAGTTTGCGTCTGTATCAAACAAGCAATTAGTTTGGTCTATTGTCTGGTTATTAATTACTTGTTGAGTGCACTGGTATTGAATGGAAACTACAATTGGGTTAGGGAATTAATATTGTCTTTCTGAAAACCACATTAACTATTAGGAATTTTAGAACGATGATAACATGCTTAGTGGACTTGGACTGGTCCTTATTGGCGTTAGATGTAGTGCTGTCAAAATAGAGTAGGAAGGCATTTGCCCGGCAATGGGACATTACAGTCTTGTAATAATAATAGTTGAATCAAGGGCTTTCAGAAGGCAGTACTCCTCGATACGGCTCGCATTGTGAGGAGGTTCCTGTCTCTGCAGCCCTAACCACCGGTAGCTTGGATTCTGCTCCCGATACTGGTGGACCACATTTTTTTTTTTTATGGATTTATAAAACTATGTATTTTAAAATGTATTTAATAGGTATAAACATTAATATACCAAATAATGATTTTGCCTCGGTGAGATCAGTTTTTATAAGTCTCAAACAAAAATATTCCGTATTCAAATGAGAAGCAGAAAGTATTTTTTCCGTCCCACAAACGTAAAATAAAAAAAAACATTTAGGTACTCATATTTTGTCAAGAGCCACATCCACCCCCATCTTGCCCTTCATAGATTAACCTCAAGGATTTCAACCCCCCGGTTGTCCTCAAATGATAATATTTTATAGGACAAACGCCGAGCGGCCGGCCCCTGCAAAAATAATATGTGTCTGCGGCCTAAATTATTCACAAAGGTGTAGTGGCTTTCCCGAACCAACCGGATGAATAATATATAAATCATTCGATATTATTTGATGCAAACTTTCCACGTTTCCGTATGTGTTTTCGTAATAAACAGAATTTTGTGGTTTTAGGTAGGAGCGTCTTTTTTCATACTCCGTCGCGATACTAAGTATTTACAAATTTGACTTACAGTGTACCTATTTTTCCTTATATGTCTTACCTGTTTAGTAAAAAATCTGGAATTATGAACGTCCAGATCTTTGTGGGAAAAATTTACCTACGGTATGAAGTTAATGAAAAACTGCATCGAATTAAATTAACCGTTTTAATTTAAAAAATCTTCCAAAATTCCCAGTACAAGAAAAGAAAACTTATTGTACACGGCACGGTTTCATTACGGTACGGCGCATAAACCGCGCTGTAAAAAAAACGTGTCTGTCAACGAGCTTATGCAAGCTCACGGCAAGCACGGTCGTCAGTGTGGTAAGGATCGCCATGCAGTGATCCTTACCGCACTGACGACCGTGCCTACACACGGCGAATAAACCGTAGCTTTTCACGTCAAGAAAAACGTGTGTGTACAAAAGGGCACTATCCGGTTTCTGAAATGAGAATTAGGTACTTACTTAAGGTGAAAAGTGTTAAATGGTTAAGAAAAAAGCCTAAAATATATTGACATCATATTTTCGGGCTGATGAGGTATACATTAATTATTTAATGAATGTGGTTATACTGATAATTAATGAGAAGGTATTTAAATGATTTATTACAATATAATTTATTTACCTCTTAGCTCAGCTGAAACATATTATCACATGTTTTGTGACTAATTTCAAGCCTAAGTTTCCCTAAATCTTTTCAAACTGGTAATTGGAAATATTTGTTGATGTAAAAATAGTAGGTATGTTGTAATAAAATAATATAATCTAAACTAATATTATGAAGAGAAAAGATTAGATTTTTTGTATGTTTGTTTTGCTTTCACGCTAAAAGGGCTAAACAGATTTGGATGAAATTTGGCACACGGCTAGGCTAAGACCTGAGTTAGGACATAGAATACTTTATATCCCGATATTCCCACGATCGAGACTTATGCGGGTGAAACCGCGGGACGTAGCTAGTAATATTAGTACTCGTAAATTTGTAAGTTTGTTTGTATGTAGGGGGTAATCTTCGAAACTACTAATCCAATTCCGATAGTTCTTTCACAAATGGGAAGCTTCATTTTCCGCGGATGAAGTTGCAGAACCTAGTAGGTAGGTAATAAACTAATAACTGTGCTTAGAGATATTATTGTAACATGGCTTCGCATAAAAATAGTTCTGGTTTGCAAGTGTATCCGTATTGATTTAGGTACCATTCCGAAATAAAATTTCTTGTTTCTCTCGAGTGTACCCATCACTTAAATAATATAGATCATTCAGTTTAAGTACCACTAAGGCAAGATGTCAGTCTGTGATGACACAATAACTGACCCCAGGGGTTAACTCGATCGTCTGCGCTACCCCTTAGCTGACGTCTCGCGGTTTGAAGGGAAGGGGCGGAGTGGCCTTAAGTGTTAAATATTTTATTAATAACTATCCAGTAGCTTAATATTAACTGGTAAACTTTTATCTGTAAATTATTGTTATAGTAGGTATGTCAATTTTCTTATTCACAGCTGAAAATCGTTTTTTTTTTTCATTATTTCTGAAAAACACTAGAAATAAGTTTTTTCTTAAGTATTAAAGACACAAAATTTAATTGTGCGAAATTCATGCGAAATAATCAGTATCAAGTTGTGAGTATCATAATATCGTAAAAGCCATCAGATCACATTCCGTTGAGAAGTGTAAAACTATTGCACTTAAGCAAATACCACAATTCTGTAACATCAATAGTGCCGCTTCCTAGTCGAGTCTCTCCGACCGGGTCCCATTGCCCCTGAGATTCGACAATAATTCCCGATAGCTCCTCTATTCTACCGCTCCCAATGAATACTGAATTGAGACCAACTCCGTACATCTTAGACACAACCTATTTCAATTTAGATTATTGCTTCGCTGTTCACGATGCAATATCTTAATAGAACCCCACACAAACTTCAATCAGCATTTATTGAAACGCTCACACACGCAAAAAATAACCTTTATTTACTGAATGTTAAATGTAATCAAAGCTTGGAGATGAATAATGAAATCCTACTGTGTATTTTGTTCATTGACCTTCCAAAATTAACAGAGATAACGCTCACAAAGGCTCGGATTGAAAGGTGCCCCTTTCAGAGATTCGCCACTCTTTAATCTACAATCGAAACAAAACTCGGCTCTAACGCGATTGTCTGTCCGTTCATTTACTTAGTAAATTATTCTTTGTCGAACGGAAGAGAAGGCTTTGAATCCATTAATTCCCTGATGGGGTCACAAAGAGGTGGTACGAATTAAAATAATGTATTCTACGACTTCAATAGGGCTCCCTTCGTCCGGTGTGCGGCTGTTATTACAAGAATAATGTATTTAAATCAGAGTCTGCTTTCAGATGAAGATGTCCCGCTTTGTGAGTCCACCGAATAAGTGATCACGTACGTTGCCATTAGGATACGTTTTATGTGCAAATTATAGCCTACCATTTTTGAGCTTGCTCGGATTTCAACGCAGACGCCCCGCGAACAATCTGGGTTCGTTAGAAAAGTTTTAATACTGCTATTATTGTATGCTCATGTTTGCGGAAAGATATGTCTGATCCACAAAATATAGGAAGGTATGTAGATAAAAATGAACAAACAGATGTAGGTTTGTAATTAATAAGACTATCTATATTAATAGATAGTCTTATTAATTGCAAATCCGTTCACAGAGACAACCAAACGTACACAAACAGCAAATTAATCCTGCCGTCAAAAGGGTTGTGAAACTACCCTCGGTTAGCAGATAATTTAGAATATGATCACCCCATTGCCGAATATTTCCGAACAAACATTTCGATGTATTTATTCTGGTGTTTATTTTGTAGCGCAATATGTCGTGTTCCACTTTGATGTCGTGAAATCGCTTCTGTTCTTTGTCAGCGAACCAAGGATTTACATCTATTACGTTAGCCATTTAATTCTCGGTTTTACTGCCATCTATTTTCGATTTAGAATCCTTTGTAACATGATAGGGGGTTACAGCTTTATCGTATTGGCTCGTCCTGTATGGAATTATTGCATATGGTTGGTTGGAGTTTGTTTGGCAGAATGAATGGTTCATTATACATAGGGATACTTTGTGCGGGACTCTTGGTTATATTTGCGATGTGAACCATTGTTTATGATTTGGACAATTGTTTGTGTTGCACTGTCAAAGGATGTGCACTTGTTTATTTTATCCAAAGGGGAGGGAGATGAGACGAGTAGTATAAACAAAGTAATGTTTAAAGTAGTTGGAATGACAATCGGTGACATGCGCGTCATTACTTATTGTTCGGGCAATGACTTAAAAAAAATAGAAACAAATGTTATTTTTTTATGAATCAAACGACTTTTAAAAAGGTTAAAAAATCCATCGATATCTTATAACAGTTTTGCTTGTGCATGGTGCTCAATTTCATCCAGATTTCTTCAAGATTAACACATTTGATTAGCTAGTTGAACAAGCCACATCTGAGCTGCCTCGTTTAGACTTTATAGCCGTAGTAGCATCATAACCACGCAACATTTTATTTTATTTTATTTGTTAGGGACAAAAAACAGTTACATGACAAGCTTAACTAAAGATTCTTAAATTAGCAAAGTACTTAGAAATACATCTAAATATAATCTATTCCATATTTATGTTACTACACATGTAACCCACACCATTGTCCACGAATTCACAAAAAAAACGTTAAAAGAAAACAGACGTACCGTACAGTGTGCATCATAAAATACTATTAAGAAGAAGAAGAAAGAAACAAAAAATATATATATGTATAGGTATATACTTAAGAATTTAGTAAATCTATTGCTCTCGCCCTGAAACTATGTTTAGAAAGAGTAAATATGTCAAGCTCCATATAGTGAGTGTTGTATACATCAACGAGGCGACGAAGAGGCACGCGCACCCCGGCGTTAGTCCTGCACGAATTTGTGTGAACATATTATGACATTTCCCATTTATACTTTACATGCAAAATATATTATGCCTCCACCAAGCCTCTTTTTCCACAACTTCAGCCACAGCGCCAAACAATCAAACTTATTCATCTGTACAAAGAATCGGGGAACCTGAAGTAGTTCTCGGGAACCAAATTCCTCAGTACTGAGCGTTCCTTTGCGAAACTCTGGAGCACATCTTGACTTGAAAGCACCACTCATTTATGTTGAACTATTTTTCTACTTCGCCATTTTGTATCCACTGTTACCTTTTACTGTTGGTTTTTGTGTTCAAGTTGACGGAAAATGGTTTTATTTTCCATTGATTTGGCGGTAGGTATTTTTTTTTTTGCCATTATTAGTCTGTGTTTTTTGAAACTGGAAAAGTGTGGAATTTCAAAGGTGTGCACTTCAAACTTGAGCTTTAGTGCAGCTGGCTTATTGACAAATGTTCATAAAAATCATTGATGATTATTTATATTCATATTCGAGTTTTATTTAATAGTAAGCCGATTAAAATTAACGAAGTATTTATCTGTGTATTCTATTCGTATATCAAAACTATGATTTTCGCAGCATCTTAGAATGTTTCTTGTACTACTATTATTTCGGCCGGCGCCTCCATAAGATCATGCTTAAATCTTTTAACCATAATACACATAGAACTACCTTGTAACAACCGACTAATGACAGCAGTTCTTTTTACTCTTAAAACTATGACGTAACATCAAAGACAACCCACCTTATGAAAAATGCAGAAAGAAACAAGCGAGCGAGTTGAATAGCTGCACTACATTCTCATTTTGTTCGTTTCGCTAGCGATTCATATCGCAGTGACCTATGGAACACAATGACACTCATCAGACGGGCTTGTTTAGGGAAAATCGCCGGGCCGCCCGGCCGTGTCGTGCAGTCTGTATACGCCTTAATTGTTGATATTATGTCTTATATTGATGCTCTACGAGGAGTCGAGGACTGGAGTAGTGAGGTGGAGGTCGATGTTTTGTGGCATAGTGCCGTTCGGGAGATCATCTTCTCTTGTCGGAATTTGGCATTTATGTGATCATCGGTCACGTGGTCGTTAGCAAGGAAACAGGGCTGACTGTCCAGGAAATCATGCACCTCAATCCTGACAATGCGAAACTGAGTTTGTTTGTTTTTTACGCTTTCGCGCTAAAACGGCTGAACGGATTTGGATGAAATTTGGCACATAGGTAGACCATGACCTTAAAAAGGACATAGGTTACTTTTCATCCTGGATTGCGGACGAAGTCGCGTGCAAAAGCTAGTTTGTCATAAAAATAGTGGATGAACAAGTAAGACTCAAAATAGCAAAGCAGCTTGGTCTCGCAAAGTACACTAGTTACTCTTTTCTGTACCTTTTCACCTATTTGCAGCACCTGAAAGTAAAATTTATAAAATATGATTACAAAATAAAATAGAGCATTAATTTGTGAAATGCAGGTAAACATTTCAATACACTTTCCCTCTTACCAACAGAGGCTTTTCTTCTTACCCAAAATCAATTGCCATGAAAAATGCCTAAGCCGTGATTAAAGGCACAAAGTAACAACCTGTGCTGAACAATGGCGCTCGGTGATTGGGCATTGTGTCGTATTAACTGCATTGTTTGTCACCGAGTAATCATAAAGCGTCTAAGTGTTCTCCGAGGGTCGGGAGTTAGTGTGGAGATGGGTTCTGCTTGAAGAACTATTTATTTTAGGACAAAAGGAAATAGCTCATCAAAAATTTCAAGCAAACGTGTAGAATAACTTCATATCTAAGCAGTTTGAAAACAAAATCCCGTGAACACGATGACCACATCTGTTACCGCCGTGATTCTATAGCGGCCGAGCGCTGCAAGCAGAAATAGTCCTTACGGTGTATAGATATGAACTCCTTCGATGGTGCCTATCCTGTTTAACACGAGTTTTATCTACAATCCGCCATAGCAGATTAACTTTAGAAACAAATAGGTACTTTAGGTTCAGGCTGCAAAGCTTCCTTTTTCATGGTTAGACATTGGAAATTCACCCTACATATTAACTACATCAGAATAATATATCTAGGTACTTAGATATGAGAAAGACAGAAGTTCCTCATTTTTCACGGAGATTGTATTACAATATCATAATTAAGTATGCATACAAACGACTAAATAGCCATTAACACAAAACACATAAACGATCACATTTAAATATAAATGAGTGGACTCCATACTAGCGAGCCGGTTCGCCCACTCGACTCGCGTTGTCGCGCACCCGATGGGTAATTTCCCCCATTGTCAAGCACAAGAAAATGTTCACAACAATATGTATTTAACTAGAAGCGACATCACCTACTGACCCAAAAATATATCGGATAAATTAAAAAATGTAATAAAAAAACAAAGTACAATAACATATTTTTTTCTAAACCCACAAAAATTCCAAAGAATTTCAGTACATTATATTTCATACAATACACCTGTTCATATTGGCAACAAAGAAAGTATTAAATAATAGAAGTAGGTATGTAGGTGTGAAGAAAAGTACCAATAAAACTAAAATGTTGCATTTTTCTTTACAAAAATATTATATTATATTATCAAGGGAAAGTAAATTAGCTACGTAGGTATATTATTTCAATTCTCCTCACAGTAATCGTTTTATATAGAAACAATTTAGTACGAAGTCACATTTCGATTTCGAAAAGAAATTTAGTTTATTGGAGATCAAAAGGTTCAGTAAGTGGTGCGGTACAAAATATAGACATAGTTTTTGTTTCTGGACACATGACAAATTATATAAGCATTTCAGAATGGAATGGATGTTTTGACTTCGTCCACATGTTTACCACTATTTACACTTATATTTTTTTAATTATATTATTTATACGTGCTTTCTGGAACCTTTTCAAACACGTTATAAACTAAGATTTAACGACTTTTGGCTTAGCTAATGGCTTTTCTTCTTTATCTGCGGTTAGAGAAACTAAACAATATTCAATTGTTATTGATTGTCCGGAAAAACTATTTAAAAATAAAAAGTTTTAGTGAGTTTACTTTCCAGTTGGCAGTTATTTTAGAATGGGATAAAATAAATGGTTTCCTATTTTAAAACGTGACACACTAACCAAAACAATATTTACAGTTTCATTAAGAAAAACATTTAGCAAGTTTTCTAATGTCTTCGAATTATAAAGCCACATCTAGTAGTGCTAACATTTATAACTACATTTTGTTTCGGGTTTCTGTGCGAGGGAGGTTTCTTGTAATTTGCCGTCGATAATTTCACCTCCCTTCGGTTCACTCAATAGAAGCCAATTGTGCTATGCAGCGCTTGTTTTGACATGTCATTTTGTGTTTTTCTTTGAAATAACTTTTACTGGCAAATTATTGGCAATCATCGGGACTGCTATTGAGAAAATATGAAGTCATGTTTGATTTTTCTAAGAAATAAATGTGTCATTAGGAAAATGTTTGTGTCGGATACACGTGGATGCAAAAGGTTATTATGCGACTGGTACCTCTACAAATTCTACCTAACTATACTCTATTTATTATAGCATTAGAAAAATTACGGCTATAACGACAGATATCCTAACTAGTCTTACTTATATCCTCCTAACTATGCTAATACAATAAGTGCGAAAGTGAGTGAGATTGTTTGTTTGTTACGCTTTCACGGTAAAACGGCTGAACGGATTCGAGTGGAATTTGGCACATGGGTAGACCATGACCTGGGTTAGGACATAGAATCCTTTTTATCCCGATATTCTTACGAGATCGAGACTTATGCGGGTGAAACCGCAGGGCGCAGCAAGTTGTGTAATATTGTTGAAATGACTGCACTTTAGAGTATTTTTTTTAACGTAAATGGTAAATAGATAACATCGCTTTGTACTTATCGTGAAATAACGGAGTTTATAATACGTTTATATCGAGAAAACAAAAGGGTGATAACCGTTATTTATCGAATGTTATAATAAATGCAGTATAGTTATGATAGTAGATTGCTTTTGTAAAGGTACCAGTCGTATAGTAACCTTTTGCATCCACGTATTATATCATAAACAAACATTTTCCTAATGACACATGTATTTTTTTTTTATCATGTAGTTTTATTTTATTTAGTTTCATAAAAATCAATTATTTCAGAATTCTACATTTTTTTGTTATTGTTGGAACTCTGAAATAATGTACCTACTACCTACACTACACTACTAGAAGGAAACCAATAAAAATAAACAAATTCTCGAAACAAATTGGAATGCTAACGAACAAATAAGAAAATAGGCACATCAAAACCTAATTTGAAGGAGCGCTACAAATATTTTTATTCCAACTTATTGTGAATAAACTTATTATAGAATAGGAATAATTCTGTTACGGCAAGATTTCTTCCGAAGATTTTTCTTCTTTTCCGAACCAAAAGGAAAGAAAATGTTTCTCGTTCCTCATTCAATTACTGACGCTTCACAATATTTTTCTATTAAATTTTTATTTTCATTGTACTCGGCCGACTCTCCGGGACTCTTATTCGCTTATTTGATTTGAGCTGTTTTTACAAGCTTTTTTATAATGTCGTTTCTTTTCGAAGTGTTTTCATTGGCTGCGTTTTTGTCATTTTTTCTCGAAAACGGTGGAAAGTTTAATAGAACTTTTTACAGAATTTGGGATGGGACATCGCCGTCAAGGAAGATTGCGGCAAAGGTGGTGTGCCGATGTAATCATGTTGGCGGGGCCAACAACATGGCCAGAGATCGCACATAATAGAGGGGTATGGAAGAAAAAAGGGGACATCTTTGTCGAGCAGTGGAACACAATATAGACTAACAAGAAAAATAAAACCTAATAAATTATTTTTTTATAAATTATTTAGCAAGAAAATTAAAATTCTTATCAAAGAGTATTATAATTTTTCACCTTAATGAAAATCGCAAAGATAAATTTGTATTTCATAATGATACTATCAATTACAAAGTTATTTTTGCAGTTACAGAAAATCACCCGTATTTAAATAAACATTTTATGAATCTGATATACAGAAGTTTCAAATAACTAACTTGTTTAGTTGTTGAGATAGGTAGGTAGAGCTTATATAAAAATGGTCTAAAACTGACAATTGTTACAGCATTTGAACATTTGTGAAGAAAAAAAAAAAAATCTACTCGATGAAACCCGACATGCCAGAGATGGATTTTTTTTTCAAAATTAAAAGTTTATTGTATGGAGACCCCTTAATTTTATTTTATTATTTGTTGTTATAGCGGCAATAGAAATGCATAATCTATGAAATTCTCAACTGTCTACCTATTACGATTCATGAGATACCGCTCGCTGACAGACAGACGGACAGCGGAGGCTTAGTAAAAGGGTTCCGTTTGACACCCTTCCGGTACACAACCCTTAAAAAGAAATTGTACATTCATCACCGAGATTCCTTAATCAAAAACTGTAACAATCTTTTGAAGATCCGACTAACAATGAACCATGCACACATTCAAAAACATCTCCACTTTCCAAGTCAGATTTAACCTTTCCACACAAGCTAAAGCAATCGAATCAATCATTCAATCAATCAACAAATCTACAAGATTTAAGAGCGAGTTCCAACAACTTAGTTACGCCAGATGACACTCTAATAGGTATCCTACCTACAGAGGCAGTGGCATGGGTAGGAAACCTTAGCCTAGTCGTTTATCTAAGACGGGAGTCGGCAATTTCCTACGTCAGATAGATTGGGGGCTAGGCACTCGTTACCTTTACTTAAAGGCCCGTCCGTTCGTCCGTCGTTCGCTGATTAATTTCTAAACGGATACACATGTTAATACCTCGTATAAATTAGAAGTCGGTTCCAAGTGTGTTATGTTAGTGCAACTTGTTTTGCTCTGGTTGGTATGGATGCTGGTGGCAGAGGAATATTGTAGAATGGTGGAAGAATCGTTTTGCTTGAAGATGAAATGATGTAATTGAGGATACTGTGTAGGTATTATGGCAATGGTATCCTTCTGACTTACGGTAGACTTCTGAACGGAAGGGCATCCATTCCTTGCTGTACCCTGCGGGTGTCAACTTACTTGGTATATAAATACGACCGTTTCCATTACAGCTTCATGCGATGCGACCACCACGATTTTATCATGGAATATTTTCATGTTTCAGAAAATTAAAGAGTATTTCTAAGAATCTGTTAATTTTATAATAATTCTTATTATGATAACAAGTATTTAAGTACTTACTGAATTATAATTATTGCTACTTTTTAATGAGGTACCTAATAATCAATCACGTTCACGTTTGGTTGAAGCAAACCGTAACAAAAAACTTTCACCAAAAGATAACCCTTTTATCAACGCCAGCAAACCATTTAACAAGGGGAGGCGTTTACAAAAACAATTTGCTAGCAATTCTCTGACGTCATTGTGACGTCACCCCACTGCAAATTGAATGAGTTGCACCATTGAAGCTTCGAGTTATTGTTTTTGATTGTACTTCATTTTATCAATAACTGTTGTAACTTCTGATAAGATTGCTCGTCGTCTAATCTGCGTAGCCTTTTCCCAACTATGTTGGACTCGGGTTCCACTGCACTGAAATATTTCAATTGAGGAATATTAATAAAGTTCTTACAGGCTCAAACAAAACAAAATAAATTTCAAAATTAAATTGTAAATTCGTCCGAATATATATTTCAGTCAACATTACATTAAGGCATGATCTATGCCATGAGCATTGACATTATTTAAAAAATAATGTGCATTTAATTTGACGCGAATTTCCTGCTATACAGATATGTGTAAATGTCAATCACCAGAAATTATGACTAACATTATCATAAACGCGAATAAGAATTGAAGAGAAATAAACATTTTCGAACGTAATATTGCCCTGTCAAATTTCCCGCCAATGCGCCATATTGTTTGCTCCACCGCGTGACGTCATTATGACAGTAATGAAAAGGAAATTAGTAGTTACAATTGACATATTTATTCAATTCTTTTGTCATGAATCTTGTGATCATGTAAATAAGAGTGATATTCCATTATCTTAGGGAAACATAACTTTGCAAGGAGTGGAACTATTCAATAATAGTGACGTGTGAGGTTGGGAATTAGATTGTAATGATCGATTGTCAAGTGGTGATTGATATTGTTGGCTGGACTGTTGACAAATTGTGACGATTAATTCTTATTTTTCTAATATTATGTAATAAAGACAAGGAGATACAAAAAAAAGCAAAGGCAGTCGATAGAAGTTTTTTGAATTTTCAAATCAATTGTAGAATCAGAAATACAAATTTCATCATTTGTTATAATTAAAATAATTAAATTAAAAAAAATGCTTGCACTGCTGGTCAAGCGCAACGCGTCATACTCAAACCTTCACATAAAGGTGGTGTTAACATTAGCATGTCGGTGACGCGAACCCATGACATTGTCCCCTATAAAAATTGCTCAACGCGCCTTAAGATATTTTTTTTTCAAAAGCAAAATAATGTAAGTTGGTCTTGCATCGAGCCTATAAAAAATCCAGATGAATCGAGTTTTCTACCCCATACATTTAAAAAGGCTAGAGGAAACACTTTATTGTAGAAAACTAAGTAGGTTTTGTACCTGTCTGCATGTTGTAAAGCTCCCTTTTGCAGACAACGTTTACAGTACCTACCTCAATTGATTGTTGCATTTTATCACAACAGCCGCGCCGAAGCGCTGCCGTATCAAATTGAATTATTGCCACTGAGCTGAGAATAAGCTGGTGACAAAATACAATGGTTCATTTAAATAAAACGAAAAAAATTGTTCTAAAAAAGAACAGTATTTTTTTAAATTCAATTCTTTACTTACTATGCCTCCCGGGATCGCGCAACTATAGATAATTCATTATGTCTCATTAGTCAAGGCTAAGTAATAACAGCTGCACGGCTCAATCGATCAGGTTAAGCTGCGCTTGCCGCGGTCGGCCCGTGGATGGGTGATCATCTTAACATACCGAGACCCCTCCGTGCCTCGGAAAGCACGTTAAGCAGGGAGTCCCGGCTGTCATTCTTGGATCTTTGACAGTCGTTACAGGTCGTCAAAAGCCCGAAAGTCTGACAACCAGTCTTGCCAAGGGGTATCGTGTTACCCAGTAACTTGGTTGTGGAGGTCAGATAGGCAGTCGCTCCATGTAAAATACTGGTATTCAGCTGCATCCGGTTAGATTGAAAGCCGACCCCAACTATGTTGGGAAAAGGCTGGGCAGATTGATTTAGTCAAGGCTTGATAAGCAATGCAGCATTAAGTTAATGGTAAACTCTTACACCAACTTAAATTAGACAGCAATGAAAAAATGCCTTGAAGGTTTTCCTATGATGGCTGCTGTAAGTGACTATCATAATAATATTGAAATGATACAGTTTGACCAAGACCGCACTGTACCGCCCCTTAGGTATGTGGGCGGCGAGACGGGGGGCAGTGCAGGCAGTCCTGCCATTCAGTCGCCAACGCTGCCTCCCGCCTCGCCATGCATTCCTAAGAAGCGGTACAGCGATCTCGGTCAAACTATAGTCCACCGTAGATGAGAGTTGATACCTAAAAAGTCTGTTTCATTAATTATTTTTGATAGTATTAATTTCTCTATGGCTTCGTTTTTATTTATTTTTCAATGGCTTGTTCCATTTGTTTCCTAACTTCACGTTTTGTACCATCACCCCCTTTTGTCTCAAGGGCACTAACACAATTTGTTGTGCCAGTGTGCTAACAGGCTTTTTAACGTGAACATCGATTTGACACATTTTTGTGTAAGTATAGATCAACATCGTAGGTTGATCTATATCTATGTTTGGTTGTGTAATTTTTTCCTTTAGAAAATTATTATTTTTCCTTTCTGTATATCGTCTGTTATAAAATAACTACTTTTGTTTAGAAATACTTAAAAGCAATTTCAATTATTCCTTTTAAGTAACTTAATATATCAGTGTCAGTAATAAAATCTTAAAAATTTACACCAAATCCATTAAAACTTGTAATAATATTTCAATTACAAAATTTCGTCAATCAAAACTATTTTAATTATAATATACTTTGACTAAAATAAACGCTTTGTATAAATATACCTTAAAACTTTAATGTTGATTCTTCATTTACTTGTCAGATCTGTCCCAACTTCACAGACTTTGGGTAAACTTGTGAACATAAGCAATGTTCTGTGTGTAAATAATTGTTAATGGATTTAGTCTAGTTTCTTAGTATTTAGTATTAAAATTAAAGGACTTTAAGATGACCTAAAGTTCTTTAATACTAAATACTCCTTTAATACTACTACTGATACTACTGAAATAATAATTTCTATTTAGTTTTAAAGGACTTTTACTTACTCTATTAAGAATGTTAAGGTTGATTTTATGGTTTCGGCAAAGTACTCAACATTTTGCGATTGTTATACAGGATGGCAGAAGTTTTGTAGTAACTTGGTACCTACTACAAAACTTCGGAATTAGGTATTCCTAATTATGGGTTATAAGAAAATATTAATGAATTAATATTATCTTACAACTGTGCCTGCATTAACAAAGAGATTGCGCGCATGCCAAAATAGTCTAAACAGCTCTATGCCTAACGATGGATATCCTCTAAATCTGTTTACCTCATTTGTCACTGAAGTTCAAAGGATGAAACATTCCGACAAAAGGATGACACCGCGTAAACGTTTCAAAATAATCACATCAATACTTATAGCAGATACGTAGACAAACATCAAAGCAGAGCCGCCAGACACTATGCGCAAAGGAACTGTTTGTTAACACAATCAATGAAGACGTTTCCAACTCAAATCAGCATCAAAGTACACATGTTAGTCTATAATCGTACACACACGCGCAATATTTAGAGTACCACACACGATATCGGCCAATCCAGTATAACCTAACACCCACACATATACAAAATCAACGAATATAACAAGATCCTCCCCGCCCTTCTAATTCCTTAACAAAATAGGTGTTACCAATGAAATTGAGGTCGTATTTAAGGTTCTATCTCGAGTGGTTGGTATTACATGGACCGACGGACACCTTAAGTCCAAAGGAGGCAGTAACTGCAATTAGTACAATTAGTAGAGCCCAATTAGGTGCTTTAACGAAGCGAGTTTCGTAACTAGTCGGGGGAGTTTGGGTGACAAATACTACGTTTGACGTCTGACCCGAGATCTCGATCAAACAGTGATACTGTTTGTAAACCGTGTTTGTATTTTACATTTAACAAATATTTGTACGACAACAGTCATGCTAACGAATAGAGCTGGATAATTAGGACATCTCTAGACTTGACGTCACTTACTGGCTATTAACCAGTCCTGAGTCTTGACAGCACTTAGAATATCAAGTAGACTTAATAAATGTCACATGTTTCCCGTTAGTCTGTGATTGCTCTTCAACATAACTCATAACTCACTGTTCCTAATCGTTGCTTTCTTTTCCAGAAACATGTCATCTAAACGAAAGTCACCACCGTCGAAATTGCAAGAAGGTGCCGCCGACACAGAGAAGCAGGAAGCCGGCCCAGCCAACCTGGACTTCCCTGACCACCAGGAGTCAGATGACAACGAGCAGCATAGCTACTACAAGTTCTCACCCAGTTGCTCTACAAGGAGTTCTATAAGCGAAGAGGATACGAATTACGAAGACGAACGACCGTCAAAGAAGCAACGATTCGAGCAAACATTAGACATGACAAATAATCTTCTAGTCCCATCATCTTTCTTAAGTCTTCATCAAGTGAACGACCTGCAGGCTCGAAGGAGAGGTTCCTCAGAATGCAGTAGTCCTGGGGCTGAGGCGAAGGTTTTGGGACTGTGTAACAATAACAATTCACTGCTGAATCACAACAGCGCTCTGTCATTGAGTAATCCTCATAAGCGTTCTATGGACGACGTCTTGAAGAGGTTAACGTCGAAAATGAACAATAGTACGATTAAGGAAGAGAAGAGGCCAACCCCGTCGACCACGCCTGTTAATAAGAACAAGTAAGTCAATTTTTTATTCATTTAGAGTTCATAATAGTTCGTCATTCGTAACCGTATTTTAGAAGAGATTGATATACAATTATATATATCACCATCGTTAACATCATAGCCGAAAGACTTCCACTGCTGGACATAAGACCTCCCCCAAGCGCCGCCACGCCGAAGAAATTGTTATTCAAATTTGATAATTTTCCATAAATCGACCTTATCAATTTGTGGAACAGTTAAAATGTAATATATAATTTCCTCAGAAACATATAATTATAACATAGTTAGTAACTCCACCAAAGGATTCACAGGCGAAGATTGACTGAGCCAACTGGCGGCGACGTCGTAAAAAGATGCTCATCCATAGATAAATATCACCCGCCTCTCCACTAGTCCATTGCCTACTCAAGAATGCATATCCGGTACAGCTCGCAAATCCTTCCATATCCTGAGGGCACGTCTTCTCTATCATTACCGCGCCACTCGGCCTACCCCTTGATATGCAAGGGCCTCTGTAGCACCATGAAACACGAGGCTCCAGCGGCTAGTGCAAATCTTGGGATTCATTCGATTTATCGAGTCTGGTTAAACCACGCTGGGATCGGTGCATTTCATTCATTCGTCAGAAACATATAATTACTTGCAAAAATAATAAGATTTCTCTCCCGCTTCCATATAATGACATTAGACAACAATAGATTACCCGCATCATTGCCTATCAATTACATTAATAGATACATACGTAACAATTGCCTATCCTCTGTGTATCATTGTTCACTACCTCATTAACATGGCAGACATTACATTTCTATCATCTAATTGATCTTGTCACCTTCCCTCTAGTGCCAATAATATGCATAGTTTCCTACATACATTTATCAAATGTTTTGTTACAGTCTGTTTACAAAGAGATACGGAAATCATTATTATACGATAATTTATTATTCATCTCGTTAGTGATAATGTGTTTATGTGAAATTAGGTTTAGTTTCCTATGTCCGCTAAGCTTTCCATTGCGTAACTGATTATTGCCCGAAGATTGGCGAAGCCATAAAGAAGGGTTATGTTTTTTATTTCTTTCCATATTATATTGACGGAATTATCCCATAAAATTGCTGGTAATTGGTGGCATGATTTTAACCAAACATGAAAATTAATGTTCAATTTTGACTAACTTATTATTGTTTATTGTATATAAATCAAGCATAAGGTAATTTTCTATTATTGAAAAATATTATTCAAAATTGATTATGGTGGTAGTGGTAATCAGCATCTTCAAACGCAGTTACAAAAGTACCTTATCAAAATCGTGGGAATATCGCAACGACTCTTTTGTAGACACAAAAGAGTCGTTGCGATATTCCCACGTAGAACATGTATTTACTTATCTTATGTAAAACTTTGTACATCGAAAACAATACGTTATAGGTCAGTCACCGTAGACACAAATATCGCGTTAGGTCGCCAAAATATTTGTAGTGCTGTATCTTGGATTCTATTGTACCTACAGAACTACGGTTGCGCTCAAACTTTAGCAAATTTTGATGACTTTTTTCATAGGATGCACTTTTAAAAGTTATAAGCCACTCAAATTCAACTGAAAGAAGTTCGAAAATATCAACGTTTTTCGAGCACCACGCAGTTAGCACAGGTCTTTCGAAGCCCCAAAAAATCAGTATGGTCCCATTTTTTGCGCCCTATTTACGATGTTTTAAACCAGAATACTCGCAAAACTTCGCGGGTTTTTTTTTAAGATTTTTAATTCATGTTCTTTATTTAGGCCATGAGCTATCCGAATATTAAAAAATATTTGGCCTAAGTTTTAAGGGGGAGGCGTGAAAATTGATTCGCTGTTACGATGTATAAAAGATGACTTCTGGTCTACTTAATCAATATTTTCAATAAACATTACGCCTATTTCTCTATCCCTTTTGTTCCCTCCACAAAACAGTGACGCAACACACTACCCGTTTTCATTACTCTAACAAGCATTGCCGCCGACTACTAAAATAAAACGGAGACACTTACACCATTTCAAGTTAGTCGTTTACCAGAATTTAATTAGCCATATTACTGCACATTAAAAACAATGTTAGGACCACCGCAAGTTTACTATAAAAGCGTTAAACGCATGTTTTACTAGGCTTTTATAGATATTCCGACGTTAAAGTATGTCCACTGAGTTCGGGTGACGGAAATCGTAAAGGACGTTAGTATGTTGCGCTCAGCGAGTTTGCTTGGGAAGTTTTTTGTTTTTATTTCACTTGGTAGATATTATTAAAGGTGCTACCGTAACTATGAAATTATCTGCTATGAAAATATAATATTGTGGAAGGAAAAACTGAAGTTGAACAACGTCTGGTTAGGCTTTAAGCCAGCGATACACCTACTTGGAATACTTTTTATATTGATGATACTTTTATTTTAATTAATGATTATGACCAACCTAAATTAATGATTCACCTGATTATGAAATCGTTAACAAGGCTTCCAAAAAACCACAATTCTTGTAAACAACAGTTAACCTTTTTAGTAGGTACCATTGTGACATAGTTCAATAGCCACCATAAAAAGGTCATCTAAAACAAGTTATTTATAAAACTACAGCACGTTTGCTTACCAGTTTCATAGCTAATACTATTATAATTTTACGCCAGTTTAAGTGGTCGCTGAATTATTTACAGCCAATAACTTTAATGGAGAATAGCATAAGTAGTAATTAAACCAATATGCTTGAATTTAAATATGCTTGTTAAAAGTACGGCCGAAGATGGTAAAGGGCTTAAAAAATGTGATACGGTTGACGATAAATATGAATATTAATTATTTTTTACAGCTTCATTAAAGTAAGAAAATAATTATCGTAATTTTCGAATATATTAACTTTATTAAGTGTGAACATGATTAAGTGAAATAGGACAAGTTTGTTTCAATAAAGTCTTGCCCGGGGCTACTGGCAAGAAAAACACTGTTACGATAGGAGTACATTTTTACAAAGTTAATCTTAATTTGACTAAAGACGTTAAAATGAAGGGACGGTCAGATTTGTTGATAATAATGATGTATTACAAGATTTAATTATTTCAACCTGCGGCTGTATTTGCCACATTTCCTTAGAAGTCGTCATTTAGCGCTCCACGAATGTTTAATGTGACAATTCCACCGTTTATTGTTGGCAAGATACTAATGCGTTAAGACAACGGCTAAGCGTGTGATTATCACCGGACTAATTATGCTCATTTGCGGTTAAATACCCGACAAGCGTTTTGTTTCAGTCTCTTTTTAGTAAGTATTGTTCGCTTTGAGAATTTGCGTGTCTTTGTCGAGTTCAAGAATTTTTGCATTATTCTGATCATTCTTAATCAAAAACGTATCTTCAACTTTGAAATTAAGATTAAATTTACAGTGATTTAAAATAAGATCGTATCTAGCACTGCCATTTTATGATAAGCTATCATTTCAGTCTGTATAAATGCTAAGCTTACTGTATTGTCACGTTATGGGCTGAGTAACAGCGCACAGAAAAGATTATAGCTTCTTTAACCAGCCAGTCTATACCACCAGCGAAATAAAATCCTGAAGATCATTATGCTTAACGTACTTTAGCATTTTACCTAATAGTTTAATAAGGTCAGAACTACGATACATAATTTATATTTTTGACTACAGAATAGGTTGTTTCTGTTAAAATATTCTAGTCATTACAATAATGTTCCTACAAAAGTTCTTGGCATGCCTACACACTTTTGCATTATAAAGCCAAATTTGCCTAATCCATTTGGCTTAAACAACTTTATTAAATACCTTATGATTATATCAGTCATCATCAATATTAATAATGGTTTTATCAAATTCAATATTGACATCTAAATTATGAATGTTGCAGAAAACAGCGCCATTTTATCCGCCATGTTGTATTCCAATTTTATTGACTAACATAGACAGACTACTCGTCGACTAACTAAAATATGATTTTATTATCAAAGCTTTATAAACCGAAGTATAATTGATATAAAACGTCTGGATAACGATCGGAAACTAGTTTTTTATTGGCCTTTCTATCTGCTATTATTACTCCGTGCAATTATTTGTTTGATAAATATGCCCGGAATTCAGCATGGTATCAAAGTCCGTAGATTAATCAACAGTCCAGAGACATTAGCGGTGCCAATATAAATAGAACTAATATAGAAGGTAAATTCAGAACTAACAGGGTTCCAGGTAGGTTTTACAGTGAAATCTGATACAGACTAGATTTGTCCAAGTCTCTTTTTACATTGGCAATTAAATGTAAATCGTCTATGTATTCGATGTAAAAAGTTCGATAGACGAAACGAAATCTAGATTGATTCCTACGATTTTCATCTAAATTTGTGACATTTTCAAGAACATAACCAATTTTTATAGCTTTAAGAAAACTGCTATCTGTCTAGAATTCCAGATTCTGCTTCCCACCTGATATAACGTAAGTTTGTGTCTGTATGTCTTACGACGCGGCCTCGCTGCGAGCAGAATCAATACATTGCATAACCCATATATGTTTCATGATAGTCATCTGTATTGGTTACAATATTATGCTGTGATCAGCAATGCGTTGGTGACGTATGGTTAAAGGACCATCACCTCACAACTGGACATTGTGATGAAAAGAAGAAGCAGTTTATGGCTAGATAAAACGATGCACAAATTACTAACAGATTTAAATAGTTATAGATTATGTTGAATAATAGAAGATAATTATAACAAAGGTTAAGGCGGTGTCATGCGTGATCTATGTCAATATTTACGTGCCAACCTTATCAGTGGCGTTATCAGTAATTAATAGCTTTTGTTGATAACTATGATTGTAGTCGCGGATATGTTGTTGTTCGTTGCCAGGAGAAACATTGTCGTAAGTGTTTTCAATTGAGATGCAAACATTTGTGATAAAGGAAAGGAAAATACTGAATGAAATATTTCTTTAATTAATTGTCATCATACGACGGTTGATAAGACAACAGTAAGTAAACTACAAAATGTATCTTCTTTGCAGATGCAAAGTACAGATAATAGTCGCTTCGAGTAATACTGAACAATCCTCATAATGCAGATAAAAGCTAGGTTAGTTTCAATAATACTGACCTTATACAGATAATGAGTAGAAATGTAATAATCTCTCTCTAATCGGCAAAGGTGAGTCAGATACAAGTCCGCTTGAGATAGCTAATTTCAAACAAGAAACAACAGAACTAAAACAAAAAAGAAATCAATCAATCACCGTACATCATTCCAACAACAATAATTATTATTTCACCGTCAATTATAGAACACGTTAAACAATTGTAATCCTAGAACATAAATAAGTCATAGCAGAGACAATAAGGGCCACTTTTGGCGTATTATTAAGGCCGGCGCGGGCTATTGTCTGCACTAATTAAACGCACCGTAATAGCCGCCGACGAGATTAAGACGTGAGTCTGTAATGTGCTTCAATCCATCTCCGTTATGCTGGCTTTGGGTTCGGATTGTGGGATAAGTTTTGAGAGATCAGCGGGTTTGTTAATGAAGGTAATAAGGAAGATACTCACAAATTGGCTGGTAGAAGCTGGATGAGAAAGGCCTAAGATTGTGTTCAGTGGTGACTCATTGGGGAGACCTACAAATAGATGAGGTTTAATAACACAAAGTTATTAATAACGTACAACAGTACGTAGGCAGGTAGGTAGCAGGCTAGCGCCTACAATTTGGAAGACCTATTACTCTTACCTACATCCATAGTATCGTCATAGTAAACGATATCCAAAATAAAGAAATTATCTTTTAAGCTACAATTCAAGAGATTTCTTGTAGACATATACATTCGATCAAAATTATCCATCATTAAGTATTTCCCAGGGTTTCTCGCTATGATATTATTTTTACGATCATCTACCGTTGTTTCAGTATACAGTTCCATCTGCTAAAAGCTCAAGACTTGTGCCACATCAGTCAACAAAACGTTAACAATAGACAAAGTCATAATTTGTACAGTGATATATAACCAGAAAGCACAATATAATGTTACAGATTACAGAAGACGTAACATTAGTTAATATGAATATCTTATTTATAAACCCGATGATGGAGGCCTGGGGGCGTTCCGACCGTTTTTGTTCTTATACCATGAGAAATGTTTTAACACACGAATAATGATGGGAATGACAAAATAAGTTATGTGTTTTATGGTGTTTTAATTTTATTTCAAAGTTAATGTTTTGAAGGCAATTTAGAATACCTTAATAACCAAAAGGCATAAGCACGTAGCGATGCGTATGCTTGTTAACGCTGATAATTCGTTTAATGACTTAATAATTTAACTAGGTACGGTGAAGATTACTTGATAAAGCGATAATTTTTGTGTTTTGAGATTCTTGAAAAGTAAAGAATTAAGCAGAATCAGGTATAAACTCCACCCAATATAAATTTTTACTCCACTACTCGTCATACTAACAAGACATCCCATCACTCAAACGAATCAATACTTGAGCAAAACAGATTTTCAAGGTAAACTACACCTAACATGTCTCTGTCACGAGAGCAGAGACAATCAACAAGGCTAGCACAATACTCCTTTGTGTACCACAATAACTCTTTATAGTATTCACAAAGTCGCCTTCTGCAAAGATTTGCCCCACACATAGGAACACAGAACTCACGTTGTTCACTGAATTGTTCGTTTGTTACATGAACACTACAATTGTGCAAATTGAAATTGTTTTCATTGTTGGAATGTTAGTAATCTTAATGTTTTGTGTGACAATTTGTTACGAATGTCATGTCTATTTTTAAAATAGCATGCGCAAGGCGTGTGATTCTTAAATCAGCTTTGAGAGAAACTAGGTTTTCCTCTTCTTCAGTTAAATGTGATCCTGTTCTATTATTACCTACAATTCCTGATTTATACTCTACGGTAAAGAGCAGTTGTATATTAATTGAAATAATTATTCCAAGTTTGGTTTTGGAATGTTACCAGACCACTAAATTTTTATGTGTCTTGATAGGCAGTTCACTATGTCAATCATAAGTGATTGTGTTTTGTGTCCCAAAAATGACAAAAACATTTACAATTAACGATTACATCATGATACTTTTGTTATCATTGTGTATTTGCTTCTTTTTCTAACGTTTACACTGCTACATTTCAAAAGAGTAAAAGCATTAACAGTCGTTTTCAAGGTCATTCCTATAAATCTAAAGCTATTAAACAAAGATGCAACACAAAATCATAGCCACAATATTCCTAACACAGCGCTCTGGCCAAAGCTTCCACAGATGCGTAAGGATCCCGAGTAAGAAATGGCGCCTCTGTATCATTTAATAATCATGTCATCATCAGCTTATCAACTAATGACCGTTGAACTATAATCTCAAGCTAAAACGGACTGCAATTTTTTAATAACTTCCCACCGGGCACACGCCCCAATTACGAATGGAGACAATAACAATATAACAGATAGCGATTCACAAAATATAGGAACAATAATTTCGGTTGTGGCAGAGGTTATCTTGCCGGCTGGCCCGCTAATAAATAACACAACAATTAGTGCACTGTTCGAGAGATATTATTAAATTATAACAATAACATAGTTACTGTAAAAAATGAGGATTTCGTACGCGCGAATTTGGTTATCTACAGCATCGAGTTGTAAGCAGCCGTTTTGTTTAGCGCTTTTCCGGCCTTGAGGTCTGAATTTGTTACATTGCGGCAGATTCGCGACTTTAGTCGGTAAAACCTCTGCAGCACTACGTAATCCGGCGTTTCTGCATCACGACAATAGTATCGTTCGATATGCCACACTATACTTCTGTTCTTAACTACAATTTCAAGCAACTCATCAATTATGTATCCTTTACTGTTATGTTGTCTTTAATTCCAAGTACACGGTTTTACGAGACAGAGAAATAGCATGAGTTTTGTAATTGATAATTATCACTACACTGTAATTTACTATTAACCTGGCCGCTGACTGGTTAGAAGACATTAATGTACTCACAATACTAATAAAACGCAGGAAATTCTCTTACCGCGTCCCAATAATCGGCCTTCCAATTATGTCCAGCGCTATGCCACCACATACCTGTTCGGAAAACCAATTTGATTGTGTAACAACAAATTATGCCTATTGCACACCATTGCAAAACACACAACTTTGTCGCTGTTTCCCGCCTTCACGATTTCAAATTGGAATGCAACGTTAAGCGCAACGCGGTGATTGGTTCATACAATATTCAGGGCGGCCAATCGCAGCGCGGCTGTGTCGCCAGTGCATCAAAAATTCCATCTGAATATACCAGTGTGGCAAGCACTAAAAATGATAATGCCCTAACATGGCCATACAATTTGAAATGAAGAATTCATGCATCGTTCTCGTTTACATTTGGGATGTGTTTTTATTGACGCTGAATCGGACAGGTTTGGTCCATTTTATTTATTGAGCGGTGGTTTATGCAGTGATTTTGGCGAAACTATTTCGTATAAATAAAACTGGTTTGTGTGAGGGGATAGAAAAATAGCCGACCGTTTTTGTTGAAACGGAGGTATTATCGTAAATTGGTGAAAGCAATGATCGAAACAGGAAAGGTCTGAATCAAATAGGAATTTATAAAAAAATATAAGTGGCGGAAAACGGACGTTTAAAGTTGATAAGCACTAGAATTAACTTGTTTTCTTTAGAACGCCAATTGATTAATGTAACGACACAAACCTTTCAGGAGATACAATTAGGTAAAATCAAGTAGATGAGGCCGTGCTGGCTTTGGTACATTTTTAGTTACCGTTTCGAAAATGTTTGGATTCTAAAACTGCTCTGAACGATAGCTTAAACTAAAAGCCTAAAAACTGATAATGATGACATAAACTTTCTGCTAAAGGAACTATTAAAGGAAATACCACGACACTTCATTGATTTCTATCATTAAACTCTAATGGTAGCTTAACTCTCAGCAGTATCACTTAGTCAATGAAACAGGACTAGTAGCAACCACAGCGTACGTCACAAACGCCATTACATCTAAAGAGAATAAATAAAAAACTCTATCATTTAATATTAGCCTCTGCAATTATCTAACTACCGTAATTAGTACCAGGATCATTGAACTAAACTGCAGCATTCCGGTTTTATAGAAATTATCGGAGAACAACATTATTTTAATTTACAATCGAGACATAATTTGATGATTGCTATTGCTGTCATACGTAAAGGCTCCCGCAGACAGACGCGACGGGAAACCGGTAGAACAATTTACCATGAAGTTTGCATATTAATTGTTCTGCCAGTCGCGTGGCGTCGTCGCGACGCGGTTGTCTGTGGGAGCTTTAATTGGGTCTTCTGTTTGTTAAGCAATGCTTAATTTATTGATTTCTATTGGGAGGTTCGATGATTCCATGTAGGTAATAATATGAAATAGACTTCTGAATCAAGACACAGATTGACATTAAAACAAAATTGTAGTGCTTTTAATTTTACGATTTCTTACAAATAAAGTAGCATGACTCTTCATGTAGGTAGGTATATATTTTCATTTTCTATATTCTTGGCCTGAAATTTCTTCTGAAAACTATCTTTTCCAATCCACTTTTCTTAGTCACAGAGACTGTCTGTGACAAAGAATAACGCCAGATATACATACTTCTGACCATTCTGCAGATGGTTGTCGTCGCCAGCTTTGACAAAAACGATGCTCACAGGGAATGGTGCAGTTTCCGAGTCCAAACACTTTCCTGCTATCCATAACCACTGCCATACATATCTGAGTCTAACTTTGACATCTAAACAAGATCTAAATCTAAAAGTGTCCGTTTTCGCCAGTTTTTTACGAATCAAAGTGCGCAGAGTTCGAATCCGGTTGTTGTTGACCTTAACCTGATTTAAAATGCTATCAGTCCCCCTAGTCGCTACCGTACCGCGTCGAGGAAGCCCGAGTATTGCCGAGCGATGCCGAGCAATGACGAACTCAATAAAAACGGGCTACATGACTGAGTATGTCGGTAGCAAGTTGTTAAATTCGTAATGAGTGTATTGTTGGAGGAAAGATTAGGATGGATGCGTTTGGTGGAAGAAAGGTGCTATCAGCAAATGTTTAGAATAGCATCGATACCATGTAGACTTTCAGGAACTTGAGAGGAAACTAGTGGGATATTTACCAGTTTAATTTGACTAACAACTGATTAGTGGACCCCAAAATCGCTAAAAGCTCATGTTGTAAGCTGGCCATGTAATGTACATTACATGGCCAGCTTACAACATGAGCCTACATGTACCTACCTAAAGCGCACACAAACTCCTCAGCTATACATTTCTGTCTTAGAGTACAGCTTTCGCATAGGTATCTCCGAAGGACCGAGCATTGAACACCACACTTGCCCTCTGCAACAGTTGACCGCTTTTTTCTTCATAAACAAAGACACATCCACACTACTCCACCATGTCTGTCGCGAGGGGTAAACAAGACGGATAACCCTACAGCCGCCGTTGTCTGGCGTTAAGGGATTTTTTATTGTTGCCCACAAACTGTTCGCCGTCAACCCTAGCGTTGCATAGTTTATGTGCTGCGTGTTGACTGACGGGAAAAACAAATGAATCGCGCTTTACTGTCGGAGATGAGACCGGGAGCGAAGTCGCTTTGTCTAGGAATTGGTGATAATCTGCAGTGTAATAAATAAGTTCCCTTTTTTATTTTGTGGGTGTTTTTCCGAAACGTACCTAATAATGAAAGCACGTTAGGCCGTTAGTCCCGTCTGTCATTCGTAGATCTTTGGCAATCGTTACGGGCAGTCAGAAGCCCGACAAGTCTGATAACCAGTCTTACCAAGGGGTATCGTGTTACCCAGTAACCGGGTTGAGGAGGTCAGATAGGCATTCGCTCCATGTAAAATACTGGTATTCAGCTGCTTCCGGTTAGAATGGAAGCCGACCCCAACATAGTTGGGAAAAGGCTAAGCAGATTGATTGATTTTTAACTAATAATGATATCTACCGGTGTTTTTATTTATAATATGCTCGTAAAGTGTGTTGATTACAAACCACTTTATTAATGTCACGTATGTGTTATTTAAAATATTAACCCATTCAATATTATTTTGTTTTTGTGTAAACAAACTGTTAGATAACCTGATTGAACACAAAGTTCACAATTAATTACACAATGTACGAGTCTATACATAAAAAAACAGACCATCGCATTATTATCACATTTATTTAATTCAAAAGATCCAACTATGACAAAAACCACATTTTCTATCCGCATTCAAAACAGACTCAAAACCAGTATCATAAAAAAACAGGGTGATTCCGAATTTAATTAGAACGACCCCAAAAAATCTCAGAAAAAAAGTTTCTAAATACCCTCAAATCGATAGCTAATTAATGTACAATCATCGCACAGATACGGTTTCAAGTCCATAGGTAATGCCCCTCAAAGGAAATGTCTGCAAATAATACGGAAAGCAATTATTATCTCATTTGCTTCCTTTTCTCTCGCAGCTTTGATGCTGAGAATTTTGATCGAAATCCAAGTAGGGATGTATCAAAGCATTTTTTTATAAGAATGATTTTATAAAATTGTATCAATGTTTATAAGAAAAATGACGTAAGTGGAAGCTTTTGACATAAACAAAATTGGTCATTTCAAATCAAGATTTTACATTAAATTGATAGTGACAAAACATTCGATTTCGTTAACTATTTAATTTTATACAATTTACATCTTTTCTCCAAAAAAACCAAGCAAAACAACAGATAAACACTGCCTTCTTAACCCAAAACTGCAGCTGTTTTTCCCCAACTTTAAATACGACATTAAACCTGCCGCTTACGACATTATTCTTGTACACAGCAAAAATATTTTTACAATCACGCCATCGACAGGTGGGAGTGACAAGCCGTAATATCGGATCAGCTTTTTTAACGACTTTCTTTTAAAAGTCCGACTTCGATTATATAGAGTGCTCCGATTTCCTTTGGCTGTAATTGGCGAAGTTTTTTAAAGGTCAAAAGTGATCGACTCGTCATCTTCTATTTTAATGAGATTCTGAAATGTTCATAGGGAAAAAGGAAATATACGGTATCATAATGTTTACAAGAATTATAATTACGGAAACAATGTTTTAAAATTGGTTACCTAATTCTAATTAATAAGATTAAAAACGTTGTTTAGCCTTTCCTTAATTATAAATACTTCAGCCAACACGTGGACTCCGAACTTTTCCTGAAAAACACATAACTGCTCATAGTCAAATGACAATACGAATACTAACCACAGAATGCTTGCATACACGCCAACATAAAAGGAGCCCACTGTATAATGTCAAAATTCATCGCTTCCCCTTGCATCCATTTTAATGACGTCACCCCTGTTCCCGGCGCAACCCTTGAGATTTTCAAGACACCTCTTTACCTTTTGTTTTGATACAAACAAAGCTATTACCAGACCACGATGTTGTCTGTAAAAACTTGTCCTAGGATGGGAGAGAAATGTGTATTTGTACAAAATAATCCATGATAGTTTTTACCTACTACTGCTACTACTACGTTCCTTCCGTTGCCTGTACGTTGCCAGGGGCCACGGTATCCCTTTCGG
The DNA here is from genome assembly GCA_949128155.2 of Xanthia icteritia. Lineage (NCBI taxonomy): Eukaryota > Metazoa > Arthropoda > Insecta > Lepidoptera > Noctuidae > Xanthia > Xanthia icteritia. Next base: position 12,678,431 of record OX421933.2, read on the forward strand.
ACATTCCCGCAACCCCGGTAGGCTAGATAGGATCCCGGTAGGATCGATATCCTATCGGACCCCTTCACTACTACTACACACTTTCCTTTTTAATTGCATACCTAACGTAAAGATGGAAGCAGCCGGTCTATTCTGTAAAAATCTCAGTATTCCATGAAAACTTAAGTGAAGTGTGCTTGAAGTGAGCTGTCATTCCAACTAATGCTTTGGATTGACAGTCTCACCGTGAAAATTTCATGATGTGATTTTGACGGAATAAATCAGGGCTGCCTATAGAAAAATATAATCCACCTTAATTGACAACCGTCAATTAAATTTGTATTCATTTTTTTAAATAGAACTGGCATCGTACTAAAAATAAAAACTACCATGTCACACAAAAAGTTAAAAAAATAGAGCTTCCAAAAACAAACATCGATAAACAGTAAATTAACGCAGGCAGTGCGCCACGAATCGGAATAATCGAATCGATTCTATCGAAACGAAACATCGAGTGGTAGTGAATTGGTCTATTAGTTCACCCTAGTTTAGTTACGAGTCCCCTCTAATGTAGTTACTACTAAGTGTATTGTTTTTAGCTTATAGGGTACGTCGATCTAGTTTTTTTTTCAGTAAATTACCTTGAGTCCACTTTTTGCCATTACAGGTATTGAGAATGTAACCGCATTATTGTCCTCCGTTTTCATAGATACTCATACTATGGAAGATTTTTAGAACCTAGCATAAACACAATGGTCTTGCTGGAACACTGGATGAGTATATTCATCCATGTGTTCCAGCAAGTACACTCACACTCTTATACATATCACATTCTTCTATAAGCAGTTTAGATTAATGTCTGTCCTCAAATAAAACTTGCTCCTAAAAAATAAATGCTCAAACAAATTACGAAACCACTTCTAAAACAATTAAAACCCAATCCCTCACCAACATGGTGTTTTTCCCACAAACATAATATCTAGTTTGATTCCTATGGGGTTACAAGTAGAGAAACAAACACAATAAATCATAAGTGGCGTTCCACTGAACAGGAAAATAAAACGCATTTCTGTGAACTGACTGACACGAATTGAATCGTGTGATCGATGCTGTTCTTATTTTATACGAGTTTTTGTTGCTTTTCATAATACTCCGGTTTTCAGATAGGAAAGATACTAGCTACTGTTCTAAAAAGCGAACGTTCTGATCGTCATAAGTTACCTTGAAACATTTTACGACCTCCGGATCATCATAAATATCCAAAGCATTGATGATTGCAGCATTAGGACACACCAAAATGTTGGCCAAATTTTTTTTTTGTTTTTGTTCCGCCCAGGCATCCTTTTACTTAATAATATTATAAAATGGGAAAGTGAGTTTGTTTGTTTGTTACGCTTTCACGCTAAAACGGCTTAACGGGCTTGGATGAAATTTGGCACATGGGTAGACCATGACCTGGATTAGGATATAGGATCCTTTTTAACCCGATATTCGCACGGGATCGAGACTTATGAGAGTGAAACCGCGGGGCGCAGCTAGTCATCAAATAATCTTTATTAGTAAGATTTAGTTTGATCGTCAGTGTCCATTTAGCAAAAAATAGTTTCAATGACAACAGAGGACACTTTCGATTAATATTTTTTAAATTTAATTTTCATTTGATTAATTACTTTAAAACTTAATACCGATAAATTTATTCCTCAAATTCATTCCACAATTTTCACTATGTTCCCAAAAATATCGCTCAAACATAATTCTCAAGAATTATAAATTGATTCATAGTAAAAAATGAGATCTTTAATTAGGTACCGTTAATTTATTATTCCACCGAACTGGTTTCACAATGAGCCCTTTCTTTGAGAAAGTGGTCCAATCTTTTGTATCGTGAAAATAAAAAGGTTGTGAAATATTCTGACAAGCGTGAAACAATTGTATGCCTTCAAGTTTTTGCAATTAAGAGGCTCACTGATCATTTCTCAAAATTGCTGAATCAGTTAAAATTAAAACCAAGCTTCTTTGTAATATTTGCATGATCATGAATCAATTTGAATTGATTATCCTTATGAAGATAAGTAAACAGTAACTTAATTTCGTTTGAAGTTCTTTGATCAAGCTTTTTAAAACAAATAAAAATTTAGTCACCCACATCACACAGTCATCAGTTCATCACACAGTCAATAACAAGAATCTTCATCACAAATGTAACACGAATCCTATTTCTATTAAAGAAAACTTCAAAGTTCTACATTACAGTATAATAAATGTTAAAAAATGTAAGCCAATAGAATTCATAGCGGAAGACTAAGAGGTTACATCATAACCTCTTGAAAGAGAAGAGGTTGGTTCAGACCACAGCATTAATAATTCAGAGACGTCCTCTGATGCATTTGTTTGCGATTCCGAAGTAACGTGCCTCTACTACGGAACTCAAATTGAAGTGGGGAGGAAGACTTGAAAGTTTGAAAACGTATTGGTATTGAGAGAAAAGCATTAAAGAGGAAATACGTAGCTGGAAGACTTTAAGACTAAACTCAATTAAATTAAGGTCAAAATAGCGATGAAACAATTTAAAAGCATAACCTATTTATATGATCACTAAATACGAGATAGTCAACAATATCAAAGATGACAATAGTGACAAAAAAGATAGTAAAATAATTCCCGTTCATTCAAAACTCGGAAGCATTTTCCAAGATCCAAAACATGTTTTCATCATTTATCGAGTTCTAAAAGTAGCACCGCACAAACTTGCCATCATCCAATCTTTGTTGTTGATATCATACAGCACTAGCATCCTAACGCCACCATGAATTATTCACGTGAATTCGTCTGTGATACAAAGTTACATAATGTTATACATTTTGTATTACAAACCGTCATATTAATACGGAATGTTAGTTTACGAAATTGCATTAAACTTTATGTGCAAGGATCATCAAACGCTTGTTTATATGTGAGTTTTTGCTTGCCATTCTAATTTGAGAATTGTATGTAATTTGGGTCTGTTGTTTTCATGGTAAATGCTTATGCTGCTGAATATGTATGAAAATTCTGACTTTTTCAATGTTTATCAAACAGAAAATAACGTGATCCACCATTTTCTGTTTTATTATAAGCATAACATGACAACATTTAATTTGCAAGAAAACGTTGAACCAAACGAGATAGCAATGCTATTGGTAGATAGATACCGATCTAGAACTGACACATAAAGCAGATGATTTTGAAAACCTGAGCCTCTTCCAGCTAATATTAAAATTAAATATAAACTAACTAAAGCCTACCTCTTTGTTCACAGCGAGCGACGAGCAGTACTTGACGCAGCAGCCCTGCAAGCACTGGCTGGTGAGAGTGTGCTGGAGAAGGAGCGGCAGCTGTCGGAGATGATCCTGCAACTGCAGATGGTGAGGGAGCAGCTATTGGCGCAGCAAGAACACGCTAAGGTAGGGATAGTGAATTATACTTTGATGAGTTGAAAGGAGATGTGACAATACGTAACAACACGTCAAAACGGAAAGATAGTGAAAAGTTGGTTTTCTTTTACCGATGCAATAGAAGCTAAAAATCAGATTGAGAATCAACAAGCTGACTCTTAGTCTAACAATTTGCTACATTTCAAAATATTCATAATTTTAGGTGACCCAATAATTTCTGATATTAATAACAATCAGACATATCACATCAGTTTCAACTTACGTATAAAAAATTGATCTGAATACAGTTGACGCGTTTGATCTACTAGAAAAATGGCTGATACCAATTTTTGTCACGTCTTCAATACTATCTGATTTCATATTTTGTATTAAAAATAAAGTACATAGATGACCTCGTTTGCCGCTGCCAACTGTTTGTAATGAAGTTTGTCGGATTAACATCGCGCGAGATAAATAGGTGCAGGATTATTCCGTCTTCTTCTGTTTCCGCGGCAAAGGGATTTTAATTCGAATTTCGATTATCTTGGCAAGTGTTTCTCGCACGGACCCCGCATGAAATTGTACGTAGGTATATGCATTTTTTGTTCTTTTGATTTAAGAGTGGCTTGACTTACTACTTACGCAACAAAGTGTCCATACTTATGTACTTGCGATTCAAATTAAATTTTTTGTACATTAAACTAGTACTAATTTATCAAACGTCTGAAAGTATGCAATCAATATATAATTGGTCGGCTATTAAACGTAACTCTACATCTAGTTAATCATTTATTGGGACGTTTGCAAGTAGTAGGTACCTAATAGTAATTTGGCGGCATTTTTTCACAAATATCTTTCCTTGTAAATAAATCATGTATGCTCAAGTTATTTTAAACAGGGACAAAAACGTAATAACTTCTAGGTTGTTGACACCAGAACTAAGCGCCAGAGTTTTCTAAAAACCGAACGCAATTCAAAACCAATCACATTATTCACTAATTAGAATAGCAAGAATACTAAAATAGAGGTCCACGATTGTGTTTGACCTCTCCACCCCACTTAGGAACGAGTGGTAATACTTTGTTTTCAAAGGCTTTTATCTAGCGCCAGACATCTGTTTTGCATGCTAGGTCACGAATTGAAAAGGGCTAAGGAATGAAGGTTTATTCCTGTTTTGGAACTTTACGTTCAGTTCGTAAACTCGTGGTTATTGTTCCATTTCATGCACATTTATGGAGTTGACAGCTCCACAGTCCACGGTGTCGTTTAAATGGTCGTTTTACTTACAACGTTCAACTGTACATCATAACATAAATTTTCTACAATGCTATTGATAATTGTTATGGGATATTGCGGAATTTCTTTCCAATGTAGGCGTTTTGTCTTTTAACGTAGTTAAACTTAATGTATGGATGATGCATCGTAGTTCGTTAAGTATGGTCCTTTCTACTTAATTATATGAACGGTAAAACTATGGACATGTCGGTGTCTAGGTTTAACTGCAACGATTGGTCCTAAAGACGTGAAATTTGAATTATGAGAAGAATTTTGGCGGCTTTCAATGCATAATCTCTATTTCTTCATGTTTTCAATACACTGCGTTAATCTGTTTGTACGACTTTTACTAGCTTCTTAAGTACCTACTCATGGATCTATAGTTCTCATGGATCAAAAAATGTAATACTGCTGTCAATATTGTAATCTTTATTTTTATCTGTAGGGACAGACTTCTTTTTCATTGTAATTCCTCCCTCAACTCCAACTTTTTGTTTACCCTTTTTACAAATTAGGTTTGTTCCGGGCCCGTGGTTCTTTTAAAAGACTGTTATTTAGACGAACCTGTCGAGTAGCATTGTCCTTTTTGTTTTTATGTTTATTTAGCTCAATCTTTGAAAGGATAAATTAGTTGTTATTATGGTAATGTATGCGTGAAAGTATTCATTATACGATAGTACTTACAGAAACATTAATGTTTTTCTGATAAAATTCAATAATACATATATTAATGAAGTTTATCTCTAAATTATTATTATGATAGTTAAAAAAACCCGATCAAAATAAACGTTTTGTTCAACGTTAATTTTTATATTTATTTATCAAACGAAACTTCACAAAGGCTACAATAATAGATAGATTACATCGAATGCTACATAACCCCTAATTACTGAGCTCACATTCATTTTCAATTAGCAATGTATACAATGGCGTGTATCCTTTCATTTCGAATCAATTTTCATGTTGAATGCATATTGTGCTGAGCCGGCGCCCGTGCAGTCAGCAACAAAGACACTCTCATACTAATGAATCAGCGATAAAAACTCGAACAACACTCGATCACATGCCCTCTGTGTAGGGTTGCCAGGAAAAATAATCTTTATTTTTTCTGAAGTTGTATTTAAATTTCGTCAGTTCGATGGAGATCCATTTGTGATTTTGGCGATTGGAAAGTCATATTTCAGGTGCATTTCAGGAAAAACATTAACGAAACAATTTCAATTATCTTTTCACAAAATAATTTTAAATATCTAACTCATCTTATATACATTGAGATTATCTATTGTAGTATTGAACAGACGCTGTCGTAATTAATTAATGAAGAAAATACACCTTTTTTATTTTCAATCTAAACGGACGGGCTTTACATCAACTGAAAGATAACTTCCGGGGAGTGCTAGGCTAAAAAAACCTGCGTAATTCGCCTAACACAGGCAGCAGCCCTACAATTGTTGACGATATAGATTGAAGAGGCCCGTCTATAGCGGTGCAAATGGGAGCGGCTAATGGTGGGCCGCGTTCGTATTCGCGCGTTTTTTTCAGAACGTCCCTTTGTTGACTGTGCTGGGTGCATTCGGAATAGCGTTCGATACGGCGCGTTCGATTCATGGACTTTTTTATGTTTTGTCTTTAGAACGCCAGACTGTTTTGTTTTGTCCGTTGGTGTTTCATTTTGGCAGATGGCCCGACCGAAATTACATTTGCTGAATATACGGAAATAATAGTCATAAAAGTATGAGGAAAAAATAAAGCGATGCGTCTAATGGAAAATTTAGAATAATTAAAATACAAATATGGTTAAAAAACAAAGTAAAATTACGTGCCAATACGCACGATTTCAAGTCAAATTAAATTCTCTTAATATTGAATTAAGATAGTAAGTTGGCAAGTCATTAGTAGGCATCACTCAGAGGTCATTGATTTTCCTCAATTAATTAAAATGAAGTCATTATTTTTACCTAAATTGGTGCATACCTAGTTACTGCTTGATATGGGCGAGTCGTGAGTGTACCATTGTTTTGCGAAATAAACGCGTGACGTGCATAATTACTTCATAAGGTATTCCCCAAACTTAAAAGCTCGTAAATAAATATACACACTAGAATAACCCTCCCTCTACTGACCAGGTAAAAAAATAACAAACATCAAAAAAAATAATCCGTCTACGAGGGCACTCACTCGAATTAAAATATCACCGAAATAAATGGAAAGCATCGGCATATACACGCAGACACCCTATATTGTATCCTCCCCATAGGGCTAGACAAACGGAAATATGAAAATGAAACGTATAAACGGAAAAACGCATCAAACGCCAGTGCGCGACGGCTACCGGACAAAAAATGAACACAAACGACCGCTTAATTCGCAAAAAGCCCGTTTGATGTCGCTAATTGACAATCAGTCGGAGGACGCGTCTCATTGGTCCGCTTCCTCGTTCTGTTTTTAAAAATTAAAAACAAATAAATTTGTAGGGTGGCCATCTTTGCGTATCCGTTATTTGTGTTGCGAGTGATGGGGGGATGAGGGATGATACAGGTCTGTGCCTACTTACGCATAACTATGTAGGAAATAATAAATCATCTCATGTAGTAGGTAGGTAGGTACATGTTTTAATAACTTCACAGGGTGGAATAAAAGTAAACAATTAGCTAATTATTTTTTTTACCTAAGTAAGTACCTACATATTATGTGGGTAAAATAGACGTTATAAACTTCACTGGGTATCCTAACCACAAGACCCAAAACCGATGATCTCATCACCGCGCTGCTAATTATTACTGAAAATACAGGTATACCACAACAACTACTAAACTAAATCAAAATATAAAAGCTTAAATTTATTAAATAATTTCAAAGAATCAACTGACGCATCAAAACTAAAACAGAAACATTTTCAAAAGGTGTCATTTCCCATTAACAGTCAACTGCGACCGGTAAAGCGAGTCAACAAGTTGCTCTTTTAAAAATTATTTCAAATTAAAAAATATATATATCCCTCCACATTCGAGGGGTTAAACCGTGTCAGACCAATTAGTTTCTGAAAGAAAACTACAGGAGTGACGGACAGACATGTGTTGACAACGTTTTTGATTAAAAAACTTTAAAAATATAATATTAAAAGTTGGTGGTAACTCGCTCTTTAACGTGGTTAGTGGCGTGCCTTTTTAACCGACAGCCGAAGCGAAATGGTTTTATTTCATCTCGGTTTTAGTATCAACAGTGGGTAAACTGCAGGCATTCTATTAGAATTTAGATACTGTTTTTATGTGCCTGTATTGTATTAAGAGTTTTTACATAACCCAAAAATAAACAAAAATAACGCAGCCTGTCCGGCTGACAAAAATAAATTCTATTTTCAAACTCCCGACATTCATTTTTTTTTAAATATTTTTTTAGTTTTAGAGCACTAGGTACTTCGACAGCCAGCTTTAAAGTTTCGAAACAGAACATCACGCACTCGATGTACAGTTTATCGATTAGTTTACTGACAGAACGATTAGTCATCGAGAAACGATTTATGATTGGCATCCGCCATCACCCCTATTTGTTCCTCTGAACCACACCATACATCACGTAGTACATTATTTAAGTATTTTAAGCGCTTACATGTTTCACACAAATTAGAAACACGACTTCAGTTATCTTAAGTAGAATTTTAATAGCTTAGAGGTTGCCTAACGTTGGCACTAAAATTACTAAATGTACTTTGTGGTTTTAATCGATTTATTGCAGCCATTTAATAGTTTGTCAACAACATAAAAACCTGTGCATTTTTTACGATCTTGTTTGAGTGTTTTTGCTTTGACGTTATCTGGAATTCTTCATGGGCATATTTTCTATAATATAATCAAATACCTACTACTAGTAAATATCAGCATAGGGCTGCATAAGATTTTCATATCTTTGATAATCGAAGCTAATTTCGGGTAGAACAAAACCGGATTTACTAAGAAAACCAAATTAAAACAATACAGATTGACCATCTAGACTTATATTCATTGCAAGTCTTCAAATAATAATAATGTACTATACCAATCTGTCTGTTTATTTATAACCACATCTCTACCAATAGGGATGGGCACAATGCACTTATATAATCAAGAAATATATTGCGGAATTTGTAGCCGAATCCGGTTCTGCGGAAAATTGTAATAACCGATAAGAATATAGCGAAGTTTTACGATTACGGTTTTACATACAATAGCATAGCAACGGAATAGGGTATTTTAAATTATAGGGTATTTCTTACTTTTAAATACGTGTTTTGTACTTTTTATAATTATAGCTTATTAAAGTGTGTTTGAGTATACATACCTATGGCGTTGTATAGCTTTAAAAAAGAACGGATAATACTATATATTCGGTTATTTTACATCTTCTTTTTCGTGGGGTTGTGAGTGACTAACCTGGTGTCTGAATTTTTATGCCGCCCATTGGCCTCTGACTTAGCTTCACATGCCATCGAGAAATATCTCTCATGGGTTTTTTTATTTATAATTATTTACGTTTAAAAACCTGTGTTAACCAAAATTCATACTGAAAATAACGGATTCATGATTTTTCAGAAAGGATGTACTTATTCAACAGTACCATGGCTACTGGTTTTAATTTTGAATAACAAGACTTTACACCTACAAAAACTTTTACTAATAAACTTACTAATAAACTTTTACGCACGACGTATACCAGGGTTATAACATCAACGTTACCAATAAACGATATTTGACGTTTAATTTGTATAGGTACATCTGATGTAATAGATATCTTTAAACAAAGATAATTTGTGCAACCGTTATTCAGCCCTCGGACCTTGTGTAGCGAACGTATTACCTATAATAACTAGTTGAGTTTGAAAACCATGAATTATTTACAATATTACGACATTTTAGATGAAATTGACAATCGTAAAGAAAATGTTATAAAAATCGTTATGATCTTTTCTGTTTGCAAGAAAATGAGTTTCGATTGAACTAAAGGTTCAGCAAACTATATGCAAGAAAAATGGTTGAAATAGTTAAATTTCATTAGTTAGGTTAGTTACAATATATATTATAGATTATGTACCTAATAATCGATAATATATATTGTTACCCGCCCACAATCACAAAGCGGAAACCTTCACCGTGAAATCATAACCAAATAGACATGCGCACAAAATTGTATAACACATCACTAAACCAGTGTAAACGGACGAATAGAAGAAAATCCTCGCCACAAAGGCGTGCCCATTTCCACCGAGCATTGTGAGAGAAAGCAACAGCACTATACACTTGTCCTGCTCACACAAAGTCGCCGCCGCGATGCGCAAAAGAGATAGCCAACACAATAGACAATTGTTATCCCCACTTCTGCGCGGCTCTATCCATTTTTCACACGATTATAACCTATAAGCTGTTGAAAATACGGGCGTTTTTCCTGTGGTGTGGTGTAGCCAATAATTTGATTCGCTAGTCGTCACTGAGAAAACAATGGGTGAACGTACGTATAAATAGAAGTTTATGGTTTGCACAATTCGTTTACTGGCGTCGTTTCAGCGCAGACATTTACGATGTTTGGTTTTTCATAAGCCGTTTTATACCGAGCAACGTTAGCGGTTGTAAAAATCTGGGGAAATCCATTAATACATTGTTTGTTGTACATAGTGTTGGTTTAGCCATAATTTAGCTACTCGTTAGAGATTTAGGGCGTTTCTTTCAAGAATAAGAAAACCTAGGCGGACTTTATCTTTTCTCAATAAGTACCTGTAATACTACAGTTTATGTTACTTTATTAAACAAACACACACGCACTGCATGCTTATAATTCGAATAATACGATTCTAAGCAATCAACTACCGATGAATCAATCTTCAGACTTATCCGTGGCTGTACATCACTACAGACAAAACAGGCGTAAAAATTACCCCATACATTACAAAACTTCACAACTAATTACCTTACTGACCCGCAAACTAACGGAAAACGCATATTAGAATATCGGCAAGCAACTATTCATAATACCTCGAATACATTTTATCGGTAGCTTCATTTAAATCCAACACATTTCCTATCTTAGACAATATTCGAGGCAGCGATACCTTCCGCTTAACATTTGCATACATATTAAAAGCAATAACACAATTTACAATGTTATTTACAGCTAGATAGGATAATCTTCTTACATTCACAGTAGCACGATTTCACCTTTGTAGCTAAATGGTAGCTGGCCTGTAATGGCAGTATTAATCTGCCGGTACCCATCAAATATGCCGTACATTTCCTTTACATACATTTTAATAACTTTGTAGGTTCATTGCTGTTGATAAGAAAACTGTTTTGTACATTTTTAGTGGTTGTCTGTCTGTTAGAGGAAGTTTTGAAAGACCATTTACACTTATGAAAAGATAGGGAAATTACGTAGGTAGGTACTTACTTAGTAATTGTAGGTAATAGAAAAGTGCAACTTAGCATCCATCTCATTTTAATAAGAATCTAACCTCTCCTTACCCCAAAAGTCTGACAACCCGTCTTATTAAGGGGTATCGTGTTACCCAGTAACTGGGTTGTGTAACAGATAAGCAGTCGCTCCATGTAAAATACTAGTATTCAGCTGAATCCGTTAAGACTGGAAGTCGGCCCCAACACAATTAGGAAAAGACTATTAGGCGGATTGATTTTAATCTAACTTCTTTAAAGTCAATTGTCATATTTAAAAAAAAAATTGACAAGTAAGATTTATTGAGCAGGTTTTAGTTACAAAATAATATCAAAAGACTTTTAACGTAAGCACCTTGAATATAAAATTTAATATTAATTTGATTTCAACCATTCTGTTACCAGCAAATTAATCGAGCAAAAGTGTTACAAAAATCAGCCTTGTAGTGCAAAAAAAACGGAAAAGGAAAATTGTCTATCCCCTTTTGACGAAGTTGTACGAAAATGCACGAGGTTGAAAAGGGGCTTGTTTCGTAATTAAGTAGTGAACGCTTAGTTACCCGAAGAAGCTGGAAAAGTTTCACGAGGAAAATCCCTGAATGGCATTTTCAAATAAGTGCCATTGAGAATTCTTTTGCTTTTTTTTTTATTGTTTCTAGGAGGGATTCTGGATTTTAAAACGGTGTTATTTTCGTGGTTTGTATAAGTTGAATTTGAGTAGGTAAACTGTAGTAGGTGTAAAGAAGAAGGTGATCTAACAAAATTCCTTTCTAAATATACTGTTTAATTGGCTATACTGAAATTATTTATGACACCTATGCCACACCTACATGGCCTTAGTACATGGTGATTCCGTAGGATTTCATTAATTACTAGGAAAATAATGAGCGATAAGGATGTGAGGAAAACAGAATAAACTTTTCAAATGAATCCTCACACAAAAAACCGTAAATAAATGTATATTAGTACTACAATCAAAAGCCATATAATATCCACTAAAATAGGACCTCCGACGTTCACTAACAAAACCGTACTGAAAAGTAAATTAACCTTTCTGTACTACGAAACTCATTTACCGATACAAAACAAGACCGTAGCTAATAGAGCTGCCCCAATCGGAAAATACCGAAATGAAAATACGTCTGAAACAGGTACGGAATCAACTGAAACATGCTTCTTTGTATGTATTCAGTACACAAATGCTTTTCTTAGTCCCCATTCATGCTTTTCTATGGGGGCAATAAAGGTTCCCACGGACACAATGAGCCGGGAAGGCAAGGAGAATGATGAAAAGTTGAGAATCTGGGCCGCGTTCCCGGGGCGACGTAGGGATGGGAACATCCTTGTGTACTTTATCGATAAATGCGCTGAAAAGAAAATTGTGTGCATGTAAAGAAAAGCTAGTTGGAGTTTTATAGTGGGTTTTTAGAATTGAGTTCAGTGACTGTCTCGTTCTAACCACACTTATCGGTAAAGACGTTTTTACACAACAAAGAGCCTATGTGAACTTTCGTAAACAAATCCTAGTGTTTCTTCTTGGTCCTTTATTTAAAATAAGCTTCGACTAGAATTCGGCCACTTCGACAGCGTTAGCGTTTGCCTGGAAAAGGTCTCCCATGAGCATGTATTATTGCACAGAGAGCACGACAAGAGGTGGGACATCGTCGTTGATATAGCTCCACAGTCACACTGTGGCCCAAGGATATATGAAGAGATAGTTATGAGAGGAATAAAAAGAAAAATATTCTAGCTTTTGTTACTATTACGATCCCTAAACCAAAGACACCTTTCTATAACCCAATAATTAGTTAACAATATCGACTTACTTTTACATCACTAAACCGTAGTTATTCGCGTCACTTTCCAATTATTTTTGCGGTTTTTCTTCGCCACAGACTACAGTCCGCATTGAATAGGAACAGAATGGAGTCGGGCTTTAAGGAATTAACAGCTTTGTCCCAGCGAAGCGGAGCTGCTCTTTAGGTGACCATATTGATAAGCGGGGGCGAGGGCGGATTATGAAAATAAAGATTATTTTTTGGCAAAATATTTCCAGGACTGTTTTGTTAGAAAGTTTCCTACAGAGGAGCCTTGCGGGAGTATTGTCAATCAGCTATTTACGACCCATTGCTGCTTAGGAAAAGGAATGTCTGTATTTTATGCTAGAAAAAAGAGTTGCTGATAACATGAAAAGTGGGCCCTATTTCCGGTATTTTACACGAAATTAGATGTGACTTTTCTCAAGTTATTATTTTTAAGATATCAGTGTTCTTTTTTCTTTATTTTGTGAAAGAAATTACTTCGATAAAACCGGTCTAAAACCGGTTGCTTTTCACTGCTTAAGTATAAAAATGGCCATACTATCTTGAAATTTTCTGAAAAGCTGGGGTGGTAGGTACTATTGATACTATACATAATCGCTACCGCTCCATCTTCGCGGCTACGTGCGCAGCCTTAGTTTTCCTTTTCCACCAACTTGCGGTTAATTTATTTAATAAGTTGTTTCTGAATAGAGCACCGAGCAACGAGCGCCCGGATGAATCGGACTTTCCATATTTCTTTCTTATTTTTTTTTCTCTTTCTACACAAAAAAAAAAATCTTCAGTATTTTGTTTTTGAAAGGAAACAGAAGCTTTACATTTTTATTATTTTTTTCTCTCTTTTGTGACAGTTGGCTGTATCGTGCTAATTAGTAGACGTTCTATGAATAATAATTATTCTGCGAATACGTTCAATTTCAAACATTAAATAAATGACTTATTCTCCTTTCATAATGATCTTACTACATCTCAAACATCAACACAATAAAGTTAGGTACTTAAACAAAAAACAAAACCTCACCAAGTTACATTTACCCACGCCAAAAACTTAAAAACAAAAACGAGGTAAGTTGTTAATAATTGGTTGAAAGTTGAAAAGGCCGGCTTGTAATTCTTGTAACATTTATACTGATGGCAACACTCGCGATTTATTACAGGTTGTCACACTGTGCATGAAAGCAACACCGCACAATAGCCACCTACAAAAGTGACGCCAGATTTTAACTGTTTGATTAATAGTAGTCATAAACTGTTGTTTATATCTCTCTCAATTGTACACTTGATGAATTTTTAATTGTTTTGTTTTACTTTTATTGTTTCCACTTATCCTGGTATTACTTTAATAGTGGTAAGATGGTTTTACACTGGAGTTAGTGCCAGTTATGGTCTTGAAATGCGAATTTAAATGCTTTTAATGTCCTTTGCTTAGAAATATAAAATGAAATGTTTCTAAAAATAAAATAGAATATTTTTCTAAAATCTACATATTGTTCACTGTTGTACTAAATATAAATGCCCTTTTAACGATTTCCCTACAACAAAAGACCGTAAAGAAAAGAAAACAAAATGGCGTAGGTGCGTTCGAAATTGGAATTCATCAAAATAATGCGCGGAACGTGATCTCGTGCGAAGTGCGCGGATGAGCGTATATTTCGTGATGCGTTACTAATAGGGCTGCTTAACTCTGAAAAAATATACTAAATCAATGTTTCACAGTAAAAAATGTTAAACTTGGCCAGTATTTTGACAGGAATCACCAATGATTTAAAACAATGTTATTGTTATGTAGATTATCATGGTCTATTTTGAAATAAGTTCCCAGTTCTTATAATTTGGATGAATTCATTGTCTTTGGAAGATTCTAAATCTTGAGAAGAACAATAATCTATTCTGCCAACCCTGATCTGCTAACGTAAGGTGCGCGGGAGTCCCGCGTTTCGTCCCGGTTCCTTCCTTTTTTAAAAAGCCGTTTTTATTAATTGCCGTCCATTGTTGGTGGTCGGTGTGCGTATGGGAATGCGCAACGTTCAGTCGGGTTACGGATTATCCTTTATCTCAGAAATAGATCTTTTTAATATACTCTGTTTGAAGTACCATAATTATTGTTTCAGTGAGCTGACATAATAAATTGCATTTTTTGTAATGTGAGGAAAAGATAAGGAAACATAAATTTCACATACTTACTTGTGGTGTTGAATGTAAGAATTTAATGTGCAATAAATTAGGGTATCAATCTTCGGAGTGGTCGACCTGCGAAGTCGTTAACCTATCGTCAACACTAAATGCGTTGACATAAAGCTTAGAAAATTATGGCCAAAATATTATAATTTTGCAGTAATGTGCCGTCGTTCACAGTTTTTACGAGAGTAAGAATGCGGCAATATCTACCGCGCATTGTTTACAGAAGGCATGTTAATAAATCTCTTTTATTGCACATCTCGGATTCCGAACAGATATATTAACGATGGTTACTTAATCTTGAAGATTAAAAATCTTGGAGAAAGCAAAAACGTGTAAGATATTTTTTTTATGACACGAAGTAAAGGTCACGGCGATATTACCCCTTATTGCCAAGTGATGAAAGAAATTTAGATTGCCAGCGCAAAAAAAACAAACCTAAATAAAAAGTATATAGGTAATACATGTCATGTCTCAATCGTTTGTACAACGATGACAATAAATATGTCACAATGTTGTAAGTAGTAAGTAAATATACTCATCCATTTCCTGTCCTATATTTTGGAATAACACTACATATAAATTAGCAGGTATAATAATAGTAAATAAGTTAACAGTTTTACTAAATTGTATTATAAATACACCGGTAAACAAAGATATCACAAGTTCACAATAGGTTACAAAATAAAATGTCTGACATGACAAGCAAAAAATCCCGCCAAATATGCTTGTTCGTAAACTTAATGAGGAAATTATTTGCGTAGCCATGATAAGACTCAAGCCTAGTTCACTGTTTTTTTTTTTGTTAGTTAGCCTATATTGGGTCCCACTGCTGGGCAAAAGCCAGGTCTTCCCTTCTTGGACCGGATTTATGACTAGTTTATTAAAACAGAGTACATATATTAGTGTTTCCCTCAAATTACCCATGTTTTTTTATGCAACGCCTTGATACTCGCGTCAAAATAATACGACATTTGTCTGTCCGCGCGTCATTTACTTCTATATTCTACACTCGAATAGATTTTAATTCAGCCCAGCTAGACGGATTTACGAGCTCTCCCCTCTATTGTGACTAAACATAATATTATTATTCAGTTTCCCATTTGTTTTTCTTTAAAATATAGCGTTTTAAAAATACTTGGGCAGAACCCGTGAGTCAACACAGAGGGAAATTGCTTAGATTGATATTGGCACATTCCTTTCTTTATGTTTTATAAATTTCTCTGTTACTGACAGTCTTTGACTTTTAGGTGATTTTTACGATTAGTTTTGCCGGTTAAATGATCTGATATTAAAGATAAATTTATGATTTTTCTAACTATATTTATTTTAGAAAGAAGTTGTAGAAATAGATTTTTGAGTTAGCACACCAATTTGTTAATTTTTTGTGTAAGATGGATTAAAAAATATATGATATATATCACAAAAAAGTGTAATGTGCTCTTATTCCATAACAGTCACCGCCACCTGAAAAAAAAAGATGAAAATTTGATTAATTTTAAACAGGTTAGCAAAACTTTTTACCGTTCAATAATCAACACGTAAGTTTTACATCATCTGTATGACCATACATTTTCAAGACGCGAGACAAAGTTCATTAAACGTTTAGTTTGTGTAAAGTAAAAACAGGACATTAAAGAAATGTATTCAGTTACCTACTTGGATTACTGTTATCTTAATCTTAACATCGTACGGTAACTATTTTGTACAAACGTTTTTATTGGCTGGCCTTTAAATGTTTTTTTTTTCTCTTTGATTACATCGGTAATGTTGATTGAAATCTGGTTTTATATTAGGAATTCTTAATTTTGTTTTCTTTTGACTTTATTGCCTGGTCTGTGATGAACTGATTTTCTGTTCAGCGTTAAGATTTTTTATTAGAATCAAATCAACGGGACTTAAATCTCTTGAAGTATTAAAAATGGTAACAAAAAATCGTAGACTGAATTATGACAAGTCGTTCTTTTAACAAGAGTTATGTTTTACAATTAGTAACAGTAGAAAAAAACTAAAATTGCTCACTCTTCGACTCGCAAATGGCACAACAGTAGCGAAATACATTTTGTAGACAACCCACTGAAAATAATATATTGATCGCAAATTAATCACGGACTCTGGCATAAATTCTGCGTTCATTTTTTCCTAATGAATATCAGTGACAGATCGAACCGTCAACATTGTCAGGGTTGAACTAAATTAAATATCCTGTCATAATTTCGTTTCGTTTGACGATGTGACAGATCAAACGCGAGATCCTATTATTATGAATATTGTTAGTCTACACACGCCACCACATTCTAACCTAGAAACAAGGAGGTTCATTAATATAGAGCGGTATTTAGGGGAAACATCCGCTTGTTTGCTCGGATTTGTCCTAGTTCGCTGTGTAGGTACTTTAATTATGAAATTCCGAAGCACGATCGTGTTTTTATACAATAGTTTTTTTTTACAATACAATGCTTGGAAAATTGAATATCGTACTTGTTCTTTTGCCATGTAATTACTTTAGAATATAAATAATACCTTGAAGAATATAATTAACATCGTACTAAAAAAAAAAAAAAAAGTTTTTTTTATTATCTTCCATTGTACATAAAATCAACACATTTACGTTCTTATCAAGCTATGTATCTTGTGGAAGTAATTAAATTATTCATTTATTTAATACTTCAAGCACAGAAATGTACAGAGGCGGACTTAATGCCATAGGTATTTTCTACCAGTCAACCTTTGGGTGATGCAAAGACAAACAGTGGTAGGTGCAATCACAAGAAATTGAGGAATATTTTTTAAAGTAACTATAAAGATACACATATACCTATTACAAACTATTAATATAATATATATGCACAAATAAATAAGCATAAATACACGAATATACTAGAACAAATAAGACAAACAATGGGAAAACATAAACGTTGTGAATTTACTGCCAGATTCTTACGAATGAGCTCGCGAACTTTAACTTTAAAGGATAATCGGTTGGTTTCCATCCTGATTTCCTGGGGGAGCGCATTCCATAGAGAGATAGACTGATCGAAGAAGGAAGAATGAATGAAGTTTGTGCGGTGAGTGGGACATTGAAGAACGCGATTATTTGATGACCGTAGATTTTTACTGTGGTTGTCACAAATGTACTGAAAGTGGGGGCTAGATAACTAGGGGAAGTGGGTGAGTCAAGAAATGAAAACAAGGTGGTTAGCGCCCTTTGAATTTTGAAGAAACAAATATAGGTATCTAAACCCAAAATAAACAATTTTATATTGACAATCCGAAAAAAAATACAAAATAAATATAGTCCTCAAATTTATCATCTTTAGTTTTCGCACATGGTCGCCCTACGCGCGTAATTTCACGCGAGCATGTCAAGTTTCAGTGTCACACAATCGATTTCCGGTGTCGACAGTTCCACACACTCGGAGTGTCATAAGAGGTCAGTAGTCAAATGTAAACATTCCTGCAGAGGTTACAATGTAAACTAGGCAGTGTGAGGTGCGCCTTTGATGTGCGCCGGCCGCGGTAGTAGGGCTGTCTATTATTTTTATAAATATGAAAAAAAACTTCTACGATATTAAAAAGTTAATTGTTTTGTAATTAATATTGTCTCAGTTGTAAGGAGCTAATGTTCTGAGTTACAAAATTGATTATTTATTGAGCAGGGACTGTCGATACCGCCCTATTTAATTTTAATTGAATTGTAGACTAATGTAGCAAAACGATGTTTGTGGATGACTTTGTATGGTAACGGTCGATGTGTAGTAGAAACGCTTACTATGTTGATGATAAGCAGTTCTGCTCTGAAACGATCTATATGAAAATGATGAACGCGAACCAGATTCATTACATATCGTTTAAATACCAATCAAATAATAAAACGATCTGATTTTTAAAGATTATCGAGAATATTTTTAAATCGGTCTGGTTTCTGATTCATGCGATTCAAGATGATAAGATTTCATTAATAACAAAATGGAGCGATAACCCTAAACGGTACAGAGTAGTCCATAGAACAGAGTTTACATTGGCATCATTCAAATGTATGAAGTTGCTATTTACGTTTGACCAGAGCACTCATTACGGATTGTTATTGGAATAATAAAGAGAGAGGCATCGCATCCGTAGCTATGAGATCGTAACGTATTTCCGAGTAACGCTCCATCCATTGCGAAATGCTCTATCGCTTTATTCTCATCAACGATTCCGCGAACTGACACTTCTGTTGTTGTTTATTAATCTGTGTTTATCTGAGCTAGTTTTATTCTTTGATATAATGTTTGCAATTGAAGTGTTATTTTTTTTTAAATTAAATATTTGACACAGTGTCTCGATTGACACGACTTTTATGGAGAACTGTGAAATTTAATCTACAATGTGCTTGGAGGTGCAATCACATTGATTTTAATGATGTGACGATATTGATAGTTTTACTAAGTAGACAGTTGGACGGTTATTTACTGTTGGCTTTTATTGCCAGCCATAATTTACCTATGAGAATGCCTGAGCCGCCTACGTAAAATCCTTTAAAATGACGAAAATATGCGACAATATTTTCTATGGCTCATTATCTTATGCTTCTTCTTTAACCCATTTTTTATCGTGACTGGTGACACGCCCGAACATCGTTCGAAAGCAGTTGTGACAGAAGCAGAGCTGAACGGACGCGTTGAAATTCTCTATTATTAAAATTAGTTCAAAATATTATAACAAACTAATTTCAGCAGAATATCCGAATGTACGTTTTGTATGTCATACAAAATCCACAAATACAGTCCAGAATCTTTCACAGTCACACCTTTTTGTTGTAAAAAAAAAAATGAGAAAATACTCGTGAACATAGATTTCGATGTCACCCTAAATAGGTTTGCGTACAAATCTTTCGTCGCAATGTCGTTTATCGGGTTTTCATCGCCATTTCAGTTGTCAGCAGGGCCTCGACAAACTGAGGGAAATTAACCAAGGGCCAACATTAATATGTCCCGAACGTCCAGTAAATTATTGACATTAATCAACATCGGTGACGGAATTAAACACACAAATAAATGTAAATTCTCACAATTTAATAAGGGAAATAGGTGATAAATTAAGTTTTATTTCTGTTTTTATACGTAGACTTGGTGCGTTTTATTAGTGATTTGAAGGTGAAGTCCGAAATGTTTGTTACCAAAATAACTTTGTGATGGCTTTAATGAGTGAGTTGTAAAAGTCTATTGAGGAATAACAACTTAACATCACGCCTGTATTCCCCCGAAGGGTTAGGCAGAGGTGTACCTAATAGGTAGTACACCCATTTCGCCACTTATGTTTAAGTCCTATGTAGCAGGGGGCGAGCCTATTGTCATCAATCGGGCACAGATCCAGACTCCTACTAAGAAATTCCTAATTAAAAAACCCAATAACACTATTAAGAATAAGTCACTAGTTTTTAGTTCCTCACAAATCGGGCATAAATAGGTAATACCAATGATACATCTGCTAACTAGGAAAAGTCTAATTCCTTTTAATGCATTTTGTAAAAACCTATCTACCACATATTTACAGTTTTCAGTCATCACTGACGCACAAACCCCGCCCATCACATTCAAACAAACTTTTAAACCATTTCATAAAAATATTAAATTAATGACATCATCATTAAAACCGTTTCATATGTTTAAAGACAAAATGTACGTAAGTAATGGAAACTGCACTAACTACAAAATCTTTATGAAACTACCCACCTTTTGCGAAATGGGAGTTAAGGGCTAGGGCACACGACAAAGTGCCTTAAATTTTTTAATTGCGGGCCGCCTTATGTTATTATATGTCTTTGTGCATTCAGGGCGCATGTGTGGAGGCTTTGCGGGGTAATGTGCGAACACTGAGACGGGTGGTGTAAGGTGTGAGCGGAGAGCGATGTGAACTGAGGAGTAATGGAAGTTTCACGCGACTGTTGTTGAAAAGATTTTCATTTTAATTTGCCGTTTAGTTTTATAAGCTGAGAGTACTATCGACTTCATATCTAAGCAGTTTGAAATCAAAATCCCGTGAACACGATGACCACATCTGTTACCGCCGCGGTTCTATAGCCGCCGAGCGCTGCAAGTGGAAATATTCCTTACGATATGTATAGATATGAAGTTCTTCGATGATACATATCTAAAGCAAGCTTGTGTGAAATAGATATGCTCTAATATAGCTTAATTAAATGAAGCTGAGGTAGTCATTTACTTTAGTTAAGAGTTTAAATTTAGATTATTGTAATTAAGTCAGGCTAAATATTAAGCCTGATTAAATACAAAAAAAGAAAAAGAAAGTTGAACAGAACTTAATGTTCCCCGCTTTCGCTTATGGAAACGCCTCCGCCCATAGTGTGTACCAGGGCGTTAGAATTTAATAGAGTCCCACCTTGTCGACACCCGTGTGTGGCCCAACGTAACCTAACAAGACTCTTTTGAGCCGCACAATATTATGAATATTACGCTCATTAGTGGGCCGTTATTTCACCAGGTCGGATCTTGAGATCAGACCTTTACTGATTTTATAAAGGTAAATAACAATTACCTACCTATATAGCTGTATGTAAACCACAATAGGCGGTAAAGGGCTTTTGTAAGTTGCGGAAATTTATTTCTCCCTTTTCTGGGTAATCACGACGGTACTGACATTCAACAGGGTAAACTATGATATTATATCCTACAGTTGCGCTATTCATTCATGTTATTAATCTTTGTTTTCATTTGTTTACAGGTAATTCTAACACTCGAAGACTGCTCATTGGTAAGAAAAGTTTCGAGTAAACGAGGTTCCTACCAAAATTTTTATTTACTATCGGCGACTTTTTCGTCACCATGATATGGAGAACATCCGGTATATTCTCAAAAAATCTCACCGACATAACTTGAAGTTAAGTGAAGCTGTTATTCCACTTGATGCTATTGACACGATTTTTCTTAGCGTGTCGATGGCAATCTAAATGGACTCCGCCCAGAATTCAGCCACATGTTTGGCGCCATCAGTTCCTGTAACACGCAGCTGACAGGACATGCAGGACATGATATTAAGTGTCCCATGGGTATATGGGTGATACTAAGGGTGCGTCAAAAGAGCCTCCCCGAGTGACGTATCTACAAAGCCACTATACGTCCGGCGCACCCTGGGGAATCCGCGAGTTTCCACGCTGATTGGCTAATCCTTTCACCACGATGGCAATCCAAATTGACACCATTGACAGAAGCTCACTTCACCTAAGTTTTCATGGTTATAGCATAATCAGCCTATAATTTTGCCACTACTGTGACATAGGCCGGGTCTCTGTGAGAGGAAGTGGGCCGTAATCGACCACGTGGGTCCAGTGCGGGTTGGTAGATGTCACATGTCTTCGAATTTTTGGTTCCAGGACATGCGGGTTTCCTTACGATGTTTTCCTTCACCGTTTTGAGAGCAGTGGTCATTGATATATGAGTTTTTAGAATATCGATGGCAGTGCTGATTAAATCATTTACACAAAATAAAGCGCCTGTCAAGGTTCGAACCTACGATCTACAACTTGTAAGTCTCGGCCGCTACCACTGGGCCACCACTGCTCTCATGGTCATATTTTTATAGATTAGACCGGCTTAAATTAATTTAACACATAGTTTTCCCACGTTATCGAAAAAATTATTGGCCCTAAACATTACCAATCTTTTGGAAATAATCTTGATCCAAACAAGAGGAAGCACACAAAATTCTTCTAAACAATCCAACTCATCAACTGACCAACTAAGATCTGATAAAGTCATGTAACACCGGTGTTCTAAAGTAATTAACAATTAAAGTTTCCCACAGACGTACCGAGAAACTCGAGATCACAACGTTTTACTTTAATCTGTGCCTTTAATTACCTTCACGACCATTAGGCATGGCAACACTACGTTTATTTGTACAGTCGTCAAAAACAAAACAACTTGTGTTGTCTTAAGTTAACTTTAAGAATACATTGCTTCTTTTGTAAGTAACACACAAAAAAGGGTACTAAGTAATCTTGTAATGTATAATGAACATGAATTACAAAAAGACTTGACGTTGGAACATTGTTAAGTTTTTTAAGTGCAATATTATTTTTGAGTTTATAAAGTGGTAATTATCTCTATATTGCTACTGGGTAAAAGGTTTTATTTCATAATAAGTAAAACTAAGCACAATATTCAGTGACCTTTTGCTAACGTGAATGTATTCCACGAAAGGATAACTCTTTAATCATCCACAAACTTTTAAGGAGGGCGTAAAATTTACATTTAATTTTGACAGTTCTTTCATAATGAAATGAAACGAAATGAAATTGTTTATTCTGTAAATAGGATATTGGAATCACATAGGGATGTTTATCAAAATAATTTCCCCCAGAAATAAATAGTTGTTAATAAAATAATCGTCTATAAATCTTAAATTTTATTGTGTCATCTACTTAATGCAGTAAGAGTCATTTGAAGATCATTGTCACTGTTTGGCCTTAAAATATGAGCGTATAAAATATTCTTGAACAAGTAAAACCATTGGTTACTAAACTTAAACCTAACTCATACATAAATATGACTATTAAACACATTCTTTTTTATAGGTTTTTTTTCTATATTTATAGTTTTTATTTAAATAATACGCCGATAACTAGTAACGCGGAACACATACGCATCTTAATATACACTTGAATATGTGTTTATTTGACTGTAAGCAATAAAACAACTCTCAAAATATTCAAAACGGAACGTATTTAAAAAATTCGTGAATTAATACAACACATAGCCACAGCCTTATAGCAATGGTTTTTAATTTCACGGCTTCAGTTTCAACAAACACATTATCATATATATGTCAAAAGCGTACCTTCCGAAATAGATTTGGGAATTTATCTTGCAATAAAGCCGGACCTACTGGTGTGACAAAGCCGTCGTAAAAGATTAGCTTCGATAATACTCCCCGCGATTACTGTTTCAAATTAAACTTTATCTGTGATGTCACAAGGTCGGATTTAATTTGTCGTGTTTTTGGAGTGTTCAATAAAAATTCGAATATAAATATAAATAATGGTTATAGCTAGTTCACACCATGGTGATGTCCAGTCCCACGCTTCGACAGATTGGACAAAACCATCAGTGTTCTCAGCCCACTTGACAAACGATGTAACGTGATAAGGCTGGGTGCATATCATCAGTGGCGCCTGCAGGGTAAAGTTTCAACCAGAATTAACTCTTTTTATTACATAGGTGTTAATTGTCACACACATTTTATTTGTTAACTTCACTTTGTTAACACTGAAAGTCACTATATAAATTTAAATTCAGTGCATTAGTTTTTCCTCTTTCTGTCACCTCAACTGCGGTGCTCTCGTGCACAACCTTTTGTAATAGATTTGCAAGCACTTTATTTTAAATATAAATCTAAATAAAATAGAAAAGTCGTTCGCTGTCGACTGTGTCTTGCACCAAAATCCAAGCAAAGCAAGCAAAGGTTTTACTAGTTCTTGCTACTGTCAAGCCTACTGATATAATGCTTCAATCACCTCAAATACGAAAGCACCATTATGACACATGTTTTTATTTTTTCTTGTCTTTATCACCTGTATCATCCTCAAACCTAAGTAGTTTTTTTTTTCTTTCTGCCGTTTCAACTCACACATTCTTAGTACGTTTTTCAATAGATTTGCAAGCACATCTTTTCGAAAAAACGCAAAATTCAAAACATGGTAATTGCTCAACGACACGCTGCAACTAAAATCTATTCAAAATTATTCCTAGTATTATGCCGCACCTGAAATAATACCGTTATCACATCCTACAACACAGAAATAACAACTTTTATCAACTGAAGATCACACAGCTTTATCATCTCAGCAAAAATAATAACCAGTCACAATTCCCTCATCAGCCACAGAGAAAAGTATTAATCAGATTTCTGACTAAAACCTCAGAAGATCCGTAATGGGACGACACAAATAACATAATATTAATATGATTTATTCACAATTCTTGCCTCGTTAATGAGCGCAGCTAACTTGTTTCCAAAACAAAATGGATGGTGTCTCTTAGTAGTTCTTACTCCGGTAATAGGCGAAGGGAAAAGATTTCCGTGTTAAAAGTAGCGGTGGATAGCGGCTTTGTGATAAATTGGACTATTAGCATGGATACGGTGGGATCGGGCTAGAAAGGTGGCCGAAACAACTGGAGATTGTGGTTAGTTTAATAATTAATTTCATCGTTGACTGTGTTTGAATAAAGCTTCTTAAAGATCATCTACCTACCTATTCTCTCTGTCTCTTTGATTGAACTTTGTCAGAAAGAGTAAAGAAAAAATACACTTCCTAGAAATCCTGGCTACGCTTACTTCTGAAGAAAAAAATCCCTAAAAATCGTTTCTATGACCAGTTTACCTAATATATTTGGTTCCTATGAAATAGTCTATGCTCTATTTGAAACAAGATTAGATATTTAAATAAATCTTCTTACAGTCCGTTCAACCAATTTTGCAGCTAGCCGGTTCAGCTGTAGTAAATAGCTGGTATTGTAACCACTTTTTTGCTTTTAATGCCATCCTTATGCCTACGGTATAGAAGTCAAAATTGGTATAACGGACTGTAAAAAAGGTTTATCTAAATGTCTAATCTTATTTCAAATGGAGTATAGTTATAGGACAGAATCCAGTAAATGATTTTATTATGCCTATTAGTCGACTAATTACCGGTTTGCCGTAGGCATCATGTTCAAAAAGGTCTAAGGTCAACTTTGTACATTATACAGTAAGATGTTCTACTGAAACGATCATCTTCATACAAATATTCTCAAGCAATACAAGGATTTTTGATAAATATAATCGAAAAAAAAACAGTTTTCTATATGAAAATATTCCTGTTGTAAAAACCAGAGATGAAACAACGGAAACATTAAACAAACGCGCATAGAATAATTTAACCTCGTAACTAAGAGTATTCACAAAGTGCCTTCCTGCTTACATAACTATTCAAAGGCCGTCTTTTCAGTTGTCCGCCTGTCTGTCAGCAACAATGAGGATGACAAAACAAGCGATATATTCCCATATGGGCGCACAATGAGGTTTTGTGCTTGCGTTTGCGCTTCTCTACACAATAAGGCCGCTCTTAAGTATTATTTTCATGTTTTTTAGTATTCTAGTGTGTTACTGATCATTATTGAATTAATTAACTTTTTACTAATTGAACGTTGTCAGTAAATCAATCGCGTTCTTAGTTTAGAAATATTTTTCACAATAAAATTGAGAGCAAAAAACATTTACTTAATAAATTCTTTAAACATTTACTTAATAAATTCACACCAATTAAACTCCGCATCTTTATTATGATAGGACACATTTTTTTATGTTTTGCATTAGTATAAAATTGCTGTAAAATATGTATTTCCTGTCGTTCTCTCCGTCAATAAAAATCACGTTTATGCAAAGTTGGTAAAACCTCATAATAATAATGTGACGGAGATACCGCGACTCATTTAAATTATGTAAGCATATTATTTCATGTCGTGAGAATTTCGCAAATATTTGCAAAGCTTTTCTTTGTTCTTTTAAACACATTTAATGATTCCGCCGACGCATCGCACGACAATACACTGCGACGGTCGACAAAGGAGTGAGCCGAGCGGGGCATAGACAACGAGCGAGGGTTTTGTCTCGGCCCATAGACAAAAGCTCTTTCATTGGTGGAACAATGACGGGTCGTCTTTGCCTCATTTATCATACAGGCAGGTTACTTTCATCCAATAATTACAATGTACTGAGGATTCAGACGTTCAGAGAGGCTTTAAAGGTTTGCATTGTGGGAATTAATTATACACAACTACTTAGTATATTTCATGGCTTTGTTACATAAGTAGGCTATGAGCACTTTATTGTTATTTTGTAATTGACTGGTAGTATTGTTTGTAGTTGGCCTACGTTTTGTTATACATTGTTTTACGGATCAATTGACACCATTTAGGCCTCCTACTGAATAATGAAAACAGACGGTATAATTATGTCGTCAAAAGATAATTAAATCTCACCATATTAGTTCTAATATGACCAAACTATTAAGAATATAATTTATGATTCATATTGTTCAAAAGTAATTACTAAACTCTGTGTTTAGCCTGAACGAGCAGTTTTGTTACGAAGGCTCATATAAATGGTTAAAAAATCATTAACATTTTGAATATCTAATTACATAAAACCTCATTAGACAAAGCCAAAAATTATAATTCCCGATACCATCTTGACCAACGCATTCTATAAATTCAAAATAAAAATATCTTTTAAAAAACGAACAATACTGACCAATCAGAACTGGTTTTTTAATTTTTTAATCTCGGGTTCTTTGAGCAGTGGTTTATTCTCATAATTTAACGAATTATAACCTAGCATTTAGTAGTTAATGTAACATTAGTAAGATAACAATTCTGAGAATCACGCCACTTGTTTTTGGACAGAAGAAACTTGATGTTAATTAAGAGTACATCATTGTCGTTAACATAAAATACTTACAAACGTTTTGTTATTAACATTTTCTTATCAGAGATGTTGAAATGTTCGTCGGTTCAAGTAATAGTTAAGGATTCGTTTTGTTATCTAGATAAGTCGAGTTATTTGATCTGTGTTGTTTTTATTGCTTTATTCTTAGCTTACATCGTGTTTGCTGCTCGGAGAAAATGTCTATTTGTTCCTCTTAAAACGGAAATATATGGGGAATAGAGTATGACGCTGGAGGTATGATTACAATCAAGAGAAAGACATTATAACGGAAGCACAACTAAGTAAATGCTTTATTGCTGTCAAATAAATTACTTTTGTACAATGGTGGATAATGGATACTGAATTTCTAGTCGTATAAGGAAGTATTCCTATCAAGTTTCATAAACTAACTTACCATTTATTATCTAGGTACTTATACACAACAAGTAATTGGCTTTATTACGGAAAAAACTGACTGGTCCCCGCGATTTCGTTCAGATCAACCACACGTTTGACACGCTTATTGGTGAAATTCCTAAATGTCCTTTTCACGGCCCCTTTACAACTTCTATGGAAAACATAACCCAAAAAAAAATCAGCACCATAATACTCCATTTGAAATAAGATTAGCCGATTTTGACTTCTATTGCGGTGGTA
This sequence comes from Xanthia icteritia, assembly GCA_949128155.2. Classification (NCBI taxonomy): domain Eukaryota; kingdom Metazoa; phylum Arthropoda; class Insecta; order Lepidoptera; family Noctuidae; genus Xanthia; species Xanthia icteritia. The sequence continues at coordinate 12,706,637 of OX421933.2, forward strand.
GCATGACAGATGGCAGCTGCAGTAAACAGTTGGTATTGTCACCACTTTTTTGCTTTTAATGCCATCCTTGTGCCTACGTTATAGTAGTCAGAATCGGTTGAACGGACTGTAAAAAAGGTTTGTTTAAATGTCTCATCTTATTTCAAATGAAGTTTAAGTATGCAGATTTCCGCATTCTCCTTTCAATTCCTTTTTTTTGTGGTTTAGGCTGTGCATTTCCCGTCAGTCACTCATCAGTCATTCGAATAACTGAAACAGTCTTACTTATTTATAAATAGATAACTGAGAACATTTCTCTTAATGATATTGATCTAAAAACAAAGTACGGAGGCGTATTATCTAGTGCCTGGTTCTTATCTTCTCGTGTCGCGAAAATAGCGAGGGAGGCGATAACAGTTCGCGATAGCAGCTGACAATGAGGTAACGACCTGTCAATACCTAATACAATTGCCGCCCACTTCTGAAACCTATTTCTAATATCGATGTCGATTTTGCAATGTTTTGTTTCATTCAGAAGTACTAGGAGCTCATCAGGATCGTATAGTAAAATAAACTTTTTTGTTCTTTCCATATTTTTATTTATTTTTGTTTTTTCCTGAGATCTTCTAAGTACTTTTTCTATTTTACCCTTGAGAACCTGTGATTGGCTGTTTCATATATAGCTGTTATCCATCTGTTATAGCTGTTGGTTCTCCTGTTAATAAATAAATCAGTTTTTAAAGGAAGGTTTTCTTCAATAAAGCTCTTTCTTCTTAGGATCCCTCATGAAAGAGACGGGTACCTATTAGGTAGGTAGATACCTATTAGGTATGTCCTAAGAGGATGATTTAAAAAGAAATTCAGGAGATTAGATAAATTGTTCTTTAAAATTTGAGTGACAGTGTGGGCCCCCAAGTAAGTAGGTACCTCGTGCAATAATTACATCAATTAAACAACAAAAATCCATTTTCCAAGCTGGCAACTAACTAATAAAAAAAACAAGATACTTTTTTTGAAACGTCAAAAATTCTATGCATTCCCACAGATTAAAAACAAAAGCGGCTGGCAATGTGCACGCGCTGTTGAGCCACGGGCGGCGACCGAGGATGCAAAGGCAAAGGCACGATGGTTTGCAGCCAGTCGGAAGCTTTAGCACCACTCTAGCCGCTAGAGGGACGCTCTATTGCCGTTGTTCCAAGTGCACTTGTGCGCTAATTGTTTGCAGAAAGGGTTCCTCGAGTATTGTTCCGATGAGTTTATACCGTCGGCATGATAATTATGAATTATATTTTTGTTACTGATAAAAAGCGTTCTCCATTCAATTCTAGAAGGCTTTATAAAGCTGAAGCAATATATTATGCCTGATTAATACGAACCTTATTTCAATCAATCAGCAGTAAGTGTTCGTTCAGACTAAAAAAGACAAAACTTTAAAGAAAAAGCACTTAAGAAAAACCATTTATTACTATGACAGTTCCGAAACTTTCAATAATTCGAAATCTAATCACGACTGTCATCTATCTGCCAATTTCTTTTTCTCGAAATAAGGCATAGACTACACTATCTGACTGTACACACGGTACTTGCGCATTTCGCCGCGGCAATTTTTCTCTAATTAAAATTATACCGATTGTCGTTTCTATCCGCCGCGTTCGTTTGTTGTGGTCCGTGACGCGTGCCATTTGAAGCGCTCTTGTGCTTTTTAGTGCCCGCGTTTACCCTTCGTGCTCGTATCCGAACGAACTTTGTGCCGCGAAAATAATGGATTTTAAAGTCAGTTTTTTATTTCCGCATTATGCTAGCAAGGGTTAGTATTTTGGGAGAGAAAAAAAGGTTCTGAGGATTTTTTTTTTTGCTGTTTACCATTTTGTTGATTTCAGCCGGATTGCGTTGTAATTATGTGACCGGGTTGGATGGCTAATTCATTATTTTTGAGAGCTTGTAGTAGGCAGCATTATGCTGTTATATGATACGTATATTACCTAATTTACATTCTTAAAAAAATATGAAAGCCCCAATGAAAATACCTACGCTATTTTCCGCTTACATATTTCATTAATCCTGAATCATTTTCCTTACTTTTCAAATTAACGCATCATAAACGTTTTCCTACAGAAAATTACCGAACAAAAAATCGCGTTCAGCGTTCGCTTTCATCGCTTATCTCGCAAAAGTTACTTCCAACACATTAGCTAGCGAAAAATTTACGCATATTGTGCGTGTGGCGATAGCACGCGTTCGCGGCAAAAAATCGCGCGATAAACGCCGACAAATCGTGTCGGGATGACGCGGCAGGCGCTAATGACGTCACTGCTATCTTTCGTCACGATGACGGTGAGGACAGAATGATTTTAAAAAAGAAGGAGGGGTGTAAAGCGGCCTTTGTGGTCGACGTGATTGGGTGTTTTGTCGGATTTTTCTCACGTTGGGGAGGTTCGTAATTGGAATTGATGATTGTCCGTGATTTCGAGATGTTTTTAAGGGGAAACTATTTTTGTTTGCGGTTCAAACGCGGAGTATTTTCAGTGTGATTAGTGTTGATAGTTCGCTTATTTTTAGATGCAAGCGTTTTTAGATTGAACACGTGTAGTCTTAAATTACCTGTCAGTGTTGTTCGTAATGCTATCTGTTATTTGTTAGTTTTAATTTCCCGAAGGAGCTGTTTCTATTTGCTCTGTTTGGTGAGAGTAAGTAAATGGAATCAAAACAGTTCTAGGTACCTACTGTTTTAAATATGCTGATACAAGTTGGTGGTTCTGTCGTTTCTCTGCTGTAATACATGAAAATTGGTGTGGGTATGTATTTTCCAGGGAATTTATTTTTAGATTTCAAGATATCAGATATTTCTACCTACCTAGTGACATTGATTTTTAGTAGCAAGAGAAATTGTATAGCGAAACTTTTCCAATGGTACAAACCATTACGTATCTGTACCGAGTAAAACTGAAAGAAATACAACAACACTTCGAAACCAATCACAAAAACTTACATATTATGCCAATAGCCACATAAATCCGTACGCAATAAACACTTAAATCTCTAATACAACTCTAATAACAACAAATAAGCTGCTTACAATGTCATACGACCGCATTTTCATAATCGTATCTTCCGTCCTTATCTTTCCAAAACGGATTGACGAAACAAAACAACCCCCATTAACAAGGGGGTTAACGAAATCGTAGGCATCATCAAGCGTATTACCCGATCCTATTAAATAGGCACCCCTAAACAGGGCCAAAAGCTAACAGAAGCAGCATCTTTGTTTAACCAGATAAAATCTCTTTGACAATTTGTGCTTATTCAAATAAGGAGTCCCCTGATACATAATGGTTTGATATTCCGTCTTACGCTTGTATAGGTCGTGATATTTTAATTAGGTGGGTATGTGTGAGTTTGTTCTCTGGTTGAAATGGTTTCAATGTGCGCTCTTTAATTTTCGACGTAGCGATAGGTAATAAATAACGTAACAGAAGGAAGTAAAATGTATGGAAATATATGAAGACGCTTTTTCGTCCACGATAAAGTTATAACCTGCCCGTATTTCCATAAATTGTGGACGTCCAGGATAATATCGTCACGTCAGGATTTTACTAGTTTGATTCCGTAATAAGTCAAGACACTCTAAATCATACCTATATACACTACACGTGAGTAAAAACAGTCACAAAAATATAACTGAAACTGGAAAAATAAATAAAACCTATTATAAAAAACAACGAATCAAAATGTTATAATATTAAATGTAAAAAGCCAATCTGTTCCAAAACAAGTTCTTTTACATACACACTTCACAAAAAAATACAAATGTTTTCCATTTATTTGTGGCGCTGAAACAAACGCTCAATAATCATTCCCGGGGTAAAGCAAATAGAACTTAACCTTTCCTTTTCCCGGGGCTTAGATGAAAAACACCGACAGACGACGTTGAAAATTAACAAAACAGATTACATTCGACAGTTTCAAAGAGACCGGGCGTGTTGTTTGCTGCCAATTCTTTCCATTTACAGAACCGCGGGACTGGAAAGCGTACCCTATAAAACACCTCGTCGGAATTGGCGGGAAGATTAATGTCGCAGATAAAATAAAAACCATAGAAACTCTCTTTTTTTCCTTGCGGCACATCTAGGTGTATTATGACAATGACCCTGTCATCAATAGATGAGATATTATAATTTTATTACTTGGATCTTTAATAATAGACGTGCAATTTTTGACAGAATATTCAGAAAATCATTAAGAGATCCGGTAAATGCAAAAATTTTCATGTTTTTTAATCAATAATGTCTCAATAATACCCTTATCTAGGTATTTCCAACACAGACTACTAAATTTCATACAATTTGCCGTAGGTAAAATTAACATTTGAAATTCAAACACGAAGTCTTTAGCTTACTTATCGAAGTCATTTCAAAGCGTTTGTCAAATTACGTATCACCCTCCCCCGCATCCCGCCCACCCCTTATTCGCGAATTCGAATTCCATCTTTAAAATAACTGATTGTCTGTTTACATTTCTGTGTATTGAATAAGATGCTTATTTAAGTTAGACTTTGGATTTCCATTTGCTTACCCCTCTGTGGCCCTAGCAATGGAAACGGACGGGGGAGCGGTGGGATCAAAATAAAACGGTGACTTTATTAGCGTTCGGTACATAATCGTTCTGAAATCAAAGGCGTTCGAATTTCGAATTCTGTTGATTGTGTACTCGTAAGAGCTTCAGCAAATTACGCGATATTTGTGTTTTGTTAATAATGATATCCATTCAGTAGATACATTTTTTTTTACTTATACAATACCTGAGAAATTGATTACTTTATAAATTATTAAAATAGAAAAGTACATTATGACGTGCTGCTTCTAATAAAAGCAAACTTTTTTGCCACACAGAACTTGTACACCAAAACAATAAATAATGCCATCATACCATGCCATGCACATAATTATTAATGTTTCGATCTATTTTATAGCTGAATTAACTTACTACCTATCTGATATATTTTTTTTAAATAAAACTACGTCAATCTGCTTCTATTTACATAATCATATTAACGACATCAAAGACAAATTTCAGTAAATCACAAGACAGGCAAATTGTAAAAATATCGTAACTAGGTAGGTGCTGATACATGCCATTTCTTTCATTAAACGAAAAGTCTTAAGTCTATTATCTTACAGAAAATGATTCCAAGCATAATTCCTTTAGAGTTTCGCTTGAAAAATCCCGTCGTAAAGATAATTGATTTTTATTCTAAACAGAATTTAATGCACTTAACATTTTCTTAAGAGACCCCGAGCTATTCATGGAGGATCTATTTGTATAGGGAAAATAATTTTATGATTAAAAGGCCCCTATTCAGGAATCGCTGACCACTTGCATAAATTATTATGTACAATCAGGGCCATAAGTAACTTCATACTGTAAAGAATTTATGTGTGTGAATCAGCAAAAATTTAGATTGACTCATAAAATCTATTGCCTATATAGAAAACATTAGTAACGGATATACCTAAGATTTGTAACACAGTAAGGCCAACAAATCACTACAGTCCGGCCGTCGAGAGACACTTGACACTTACTTGACACCTGTCAGTTTCATACTAAAGAATATGTGTTTTGCGAATTTGATCCTTATTACTACTCGAGGAGCTCGTGGCTAAGTAATAACAGCCGCACGATTCGATTCATCAGGTTAACGTTACGCTAGGTAAAGGTTACGCTTGCCATGATTGGTTTGTGGATGAGAAGCCCGAAAGTCTGACAACAAGTCTTACCAAGGGGTATCGTATTACCCAGTTACTGGGTTGTGGAGGTCAGATAGGCAGTCGCTCCATGGAAAATACGGAATTCAGCTGCATCCGGTTAGGCTGGAAGCCGACCCCAACATAGTTGGGAAAAGGCTAGACAGATTGATTGATCCTTATTACTACTAGAAATTGTCCAACAGGTATCAGGAACGCATTCTCTCAACGGCCGAACTGTAAATACATTTAACGATAAACGTATCTAAATAATAATTCTGTCTCAGTCATCTTCAAACAATTGACAGAAATAGAACGATATTTTAAATACGTTTTGCGTTAAGTAAATGCATTTCTAATGATTTGTGGTGCGAGTGGGCCTTAGAATGTAAAGTAAAACAATAAAATAAAAATCATATCCTTGATTTTTCCTCCTAATAAAACACACAAAGATGATTAATACCAAAGAAATCTCAAAAACATAGCTAACAGAATTCTTCCTTCCTTTTACACGAAAAAAACAAACTAACCCCGTGTCATTTGCATACCGCCAACGACTGCGACTGTACATGAAAGTCTATCAAAGAGATAGTCCCTTTTGTACCAAGAAACGGATCGGGGAAATTAATTTAGACTTTTTTTACAAGACCCCCATTATGACTGTTATTATGAAGATCGCTCATTCCGTATTGACGTTCTTTCTTTGATCTACCAAGTTTTGAGATAATGACATTATATTCCTTTGATATTATATACGAGCGAGATGATATATTATATTTTATATTCTATTTCCTATTTTAATTAAGTCTACTATTCAAATTAATCGGCACATCGTTGGTTGGTATGATATTGTTAATGTTGCATGGGAATTTTGATATCATAAATCACTAGAGAACACTGTAGATTCTGTCATATTTATGTCAGAATCACAACTGGAAGGATGCCTATCAAGGACCCTATATAGAAAACGAATTTGATAATACACAACCATTCCTATACACTGTTGATATCAATCAAACAGTGTCCCTTCTACGCTGACTGTACACCAATTTGTTCCAAAATTGTAAATGAAAGCCGGTTCGATGACCAAACACAGTTAGACGAGCAATGTGAATGTGATACCTACATCCCCAATTCACAATAACTAAACTATTTATTCAAAGCACACAACACTCTACGTAATAAATTATGTACTGTTATTTGATCTAAGTGACAAGAAATACCAGTTTAATATAGAATATTCATGTTCGTACGTAATCTCAATATATAACGCGACGTCAACACCTCTTCTGCGAACACGCTATCACAATGAATGAGTTTCATAGTATTAATGAGTGCAAATTCAGTTTTAGAAGAACCATCAATGAAATCTCTCAGCCACACTAAACTCAACCCTATCTCTCTAACAATTAAGATTGCTATCTCCCTATCAATTCACACCGGTTACATCAAAGACGTCTCACTCAGGATGTGAGATTGAAATTCCTGATCTGACTAGTAATAAACTTACTTCAGCTTAAAAGAGATTTCAAAAGAACGAATAAAGAAAGCGGAGATGTTGTTATTCGTTGCGGACGGAAGAAAGGGGGCTTAAAATGACACCGGCCATTTTGTGCGATATCGCGCGTTCTTTAGATGGCCGTCAAATCTGAAACTTTATTGAGATTTAAATTCGGAATCATCGGTACGGTCAGTTAATGATTATTTTTTCACGTTTTAAGGCAATTGTTTCTGACACACGTAATATAATTCAGAATACAAGAATCCCTTTATTAACTGAACATTATTTTATTACAATTGGCTGCATAATTGGACTTGTCACTTAAGAACAAATTATGGCATTATGAAATATTTTATGCCACATTTTGTCCGATATGGTGTGCCGCTAAGATCTCAAACGCATCTCTTGAAAGCTTGTACAGTAAAACCAGCGTGTTTATGGATGGCATGGCATAGTTTATGTACCGTACTATAGAATAGTAGCCTGCCTGCTTACGAGCCTAGGAAATAATATATGACCCCAACCCATTTCTTTCCTCAATGAGTTTTACAACTGGTAGGAGAAAATAAGCAGAGCATACATTCCGTGTTATTCTTTCATTCAGCTGAAACACGCTAAAACACAGGTGTTTTTCGGTTTGTTTTGACAAACGTTCGATCTGCTACAGTTCCAACAATGTTTCATTAAACTTCGCACTCTTTCAGGTATGAAATCATTCCACAGATACATCATTGTGTTTTATCGCCCCTCGCACTGTTGGATAGACAAAAGCCCAGTGTTTAGATAGAAAGAAGTATTTAGATCCGTCTGATAGTTAACACTGAACAGCGATCGCTGTTTGTTATTTCATTAAGTGTTCGATGCTCGGTACATTTATTGTAATGCCCGTCAGTAGATCACAAAGACCACTATGTTTATTCTAAACGCAAGTGGCGGCTTACTGTGTACGTTTCCCAAATTTTATTCGTGAACTATTCTTAAACTTTTAGTTGCGTGGCCGCAGCACCTACGGTGGGATTGTATAAAAATAAATATTTACATTTCACCGCGTATTGTTGACAGGAAAAGGTTAATATCTTTATAAATAGAGGCACGTGTCGATCGATAGTGAAGATTGAATTATAATAATTTTATTATTAGACATTTTACTTTTGGCTCGGAACTGCCACTGCAGTTCGTTGTCTGTTTTTGTTTTACAGGAACTGAGGCCGTTCTTGATCAAGAGGAAAAGCTTGATTAATTTCCTTATAGAAAAATGTAATTTTAGAAAGAACTGTCTTTTTTTGATATTATCATTGTTGAATAAAAACTGTCTTACAAAAAATGGGGTTTCATTATTTTTCCAAAATTAGTTTTCTTTGTATCCAATTTTTTCTTCACCTATCCATCTTTTATCCATCAAATTAGCAACTACTGTTCATCTCATCTAAAACTACAAAGTAAGCTATTGACAGTCTAAGAGGCATCGTGGCAATCATCGAAGCCATTATAATCGTTTTAATAAACAATAAATAAAAGACTGACGCACGCTGAGCCGCCGAATGACGGCCGTCAGACTGACGGGTTTGACGAATCATTGTGTTCATGTCAGTCAACGGACCGCGGATAAAACGCCCGACGTTTAATAAACGCATTTACATTTTTGTATTGTTTTGTTTATAAAGTGGATTATTTAGTTACTTGGTTTCGACATACATTCAGCCCACCCTATCAGTATTAGGCAAGAGTTATAGCATTAACAGATACTCAGGGCATGTAATTTTTCAAGTGTACTTGGGGCAGTCAGTCAGCCCATACAGCCTTATTGACTAACTACACTGTTTACCCACCAAAGCATTAGCTGTTTTCTCATTACTCATCTTGATACGAAACAAGACTTATACAAGTAATTCATCATCTGCCTAACCCCTTTTCCCAACTGTTTTAAGGTTGAGGTTGTTATTACTTAGCCACGAGCTCCTTCAATCAATACTAATACTAATAAATAATATAGGTACTAATACTAATATACAACGTGTAACGTTAAATGCGCAAAACCTCAGACACCCCAACTGATTTTTAATTGAATTGACCTATAACAAAGATAAAAAAAAATATTTAAAAAATTGTAAAGGTTTTATGTGCTATTTTAGTTTTACTGGCAATTCTGATCGTTTCTTGCGTCTGTGACGAGGCTCTCGTCTTATTCATGGTACTGTATGGAAGATTCGTATTTGCATTGAAATAAAAGCTATTATTATCCCGCGTATGAGAAAAAAATTAAATTGGTCGACAACAATTTGTGTTTGTTTACCTGTTTTGGTGGGTTTGCGCATGTGATGGCTTGACCTTTTAATAAATAGACACGGCAACGTTTTTAACGAAGATTTTTTGAAAAATGTGACCTATATTAAAAAGTGGTTCAATTAATTCTGCTCGTTATTCTGATCAAACTATTTTCAGGTTTTGCGCATTTAACGTTACACGTTGTATATAATATAATAATATTATAAAGAGGTAAAATTTGTTTTTTTTTTTGTTTGTTAGTTTGTATGTAGGGGGTAATCTCCGGAACTATCAAAAGGATTTGAAAAAATCTTTTTGCATTCGGTAACCCGATTCTTGAGGAAGGTTATAAGCTAACCTTCTTCATGAATATACAGGCGCGGACCAAGTCGCGGGCAGAAGCTAGTTACTTATAATAAGTGGAGCAGGGCTTAGTAATAACAGCCGCACGGATCGATCGATCAGGTTAAGCTACTCTTGCCACGGTTGGTCCCTGGATGGGTGACCATCTTTACATACCGAGACCGCTCTGTGCCTCGAAAAGCAAGTTAAGCCGTTGGTCCCGGCTGACATTTGTGGATCTTTGACAGTTGTTATGGGTCTTCAGAAGCCCGAAAGTCTGACAACCAGGTCTACCAAGGGGTATCGTATTACCCAGTTACTGGGTTGTGGCTCCATGTAAAATACTGATATTCAGCTACATCCGGTTAGACTGGAAGTCGACCCCAACATAGTTGGAAAAAGGCTAGGCAGATTGATTGAGTATTAGTACAGAGTAACCAAAATTCAGTTGTGTTTTCAGCATTTTCCTGAAACTAGACTAAACTCAATGAAGAATCTCTGAGTATGTTATATTACAGGGAACTTTAATTTCATAAAACGTATGTAGACTTTGTAAAAATATGAATTCCTAGAAACAGTTCCGGCTCGTGCTTTCAAACAAGTCTTAGTATTATAATTATGTTGGTAATAATATTTTTTTCTGAAATGTTCATGATTAATTGTGTAAATACAGAGATGAAGTATTTTTTGACGTACTCAAATTCTTAGAATTTTGTATGTAGGACGGACTCTGTTATTTTTATGAAGTAGTTACAAGTTGTTGACGGTAAATAATTACAATACTATATCTTACATTCTGGTTTAATAAATAGGGATCACGAGAATAATGATTATCGGTGGAGTTTCTTTTGCCCATTCTTCTCCATACGAAAATTACCTTTTGAAAGTGTGCCTTTTATGTGCCCAAATGAAATATATTATTTGACTTTGACTTTGAATGTGTCTTTACATTTATTGTCGTACCTTAGACGAAGATTACTATTGCTTCACAAATTATTTGCTTTGATGAGGATTTTGTTTACAAACAGAGTAATGAACGTCTTCATTATTGACAACTGGGTTGCGGCGGCTATGAACTTCATAATACACAGAAATGTAGTTTTTGTAACCGTGCCCAACTACAATGCTATTCCACTGGACAGCAAAGCTCCCTGACCTTATCCTGAGACGCCTCTCCAGTCCTTAGAATATTATAGGGTATAACATGCCCAGCATAGTGAAACCTAAGTAGGTTCATTTTTCGAAATATTCTTCGAATTTTCGCAGCAATTTTACTGACGTAGCGTTACACAAACTTTCAGCCAACAAGCCATCCAACATTTGACCCAACACTCTCGCCAATATTTGACGCCACAAAGCCATACTTCTTGAGAGAAGCTCGGTTGCATCCTCGTTACTGCATTTCGCCCGGCTTGTTACCCGGTCTTGCCTTTTTACCCGGATAACTCGCCTGTTACCCCCATCCGGATGGTTAGCTCGAGTCTCCTCCAATTATTTCCAGCTCAAACCGGTTGGAACCGAAATGTAACTTTTAATTTTTGGACGCTTCTTGTTTAGCAAGTCTGGAGAGGGTTAGCTCCTTGAGTTTGTGGCTAGTAAAGTTTGACTAGATTTATTTATGATACATGCTTTTAGTAGCATAAACAACATTTTTCCATGATGTAATATGAATGGAACTCTAGAAAAATATGTACATAAGTCTGTGAGCAAGTAGGTAGTCAACAACTTTTTGCCGTTTTGCAAGTAAACTCATTTGCTTTTTCGTCCAAATATAGATGAAATGGAAAATATAGAAGAAGATCAGCACAGTTAATTACTGAACAACAATGAAACAAAAGCCTAGGGCTTTTGTTTCACAATACAATATAACCACACATTGTACCCACATAATAACTTAAAAAGAAACGATATTTTCTTATTTTCCCTCACCGCACTATTTCCCTCGAGATTAGAGGCGGTCCATTAGCGACAAAGGACAGGTGTTGAGTGTGTTCTAAGCTTTATTAATCTTTTCTCTCGACCGCGGTAAGGTTTCGCACTTTTGTGGCATCAGCCATTGATGTGCACAAAGCTTTTGAGTAGGTAGGTGTAGTTTGGTATACGCTTTAGTTGTTAAGCCGTTAAAGATTGTGTAGACAATGATTTTCAATTCGCACTGTCGTGTGGTTTGGTGGTGTATTGTCGGATCATTCGAGGGTCTTCTTATTGCTTGATGAGGCGTAAACATTATTTTTAATAGGTGTAATGATCGTGAATAATGAGCCTGGGTGCTTTAAATTCTATGTATATCGGTATTCTGGTCAATCAAATCGCAATCAACACGAAATTATTTCACAAAAATCTTGAATTACTTTGGGATGTACCAATTAGGTTTACACCCTTGTTTTTTTTTCAGAATAACATGAATTGTTTCTTCAGTTTCCTAAAAACTTTTAAGTGTTCTCCACCCATTCCTAATGCAGACTTTCTCTTTCAATACATTAACATAAGTACGAATCGTCGAAACAAAAAACGCGTAATTGAAAACAGTAAAGCTCTTAATTAATACACATTCTACGGGGCTGGTTTGTTCTCAATGCACGATGCTCATTTGTTTTCTTTTTAATATAAAATGTGGTAAAATATAGAATTGAATGAGAACAGAATAATGACGCCACTCCACAACTCTATCGCCTCAAAAGGTCATCTTGGGAATACGAAAGAATAATGTGGAGCTTCATGCGGAATTCGCATTTATATTGTGTCTATTTGTATTACTTACTAGCGCCCGCTCCTGCTTCGCACGGTTTTTACGACTTGACAGAACATCGAGATTTCTTAGGTAATCGTAACTTTAATATTAACGTATTATACACATAAACCTTCCGGAATAAATTCTCTAAACGATGGTAAAAACCTCATCAAAATCTGTGGCGTGGTTTTGAAGAACAGCGCGGACATACAGACTAACGTGAAAAGCGACTTTGTTTCATAATATGTATAAATATAACTGACTATTATGACTTTGCAAGATAGTTAATTAGTCTACCTACGTTATGTAATTGTTTTGATTTATTAATAAACCACGTTTTAGGGAGAGTCAAACATGATTGCAGTTCCAGAAACTGTGAACTTGTCACGGGTTGCATTGTAGTGTCATAAGATGATGCATTTCCCTCTGAATTTTGTAGGTAAGGTAAGTCAAATATTCGATAAGAATCGAGTTCCTGAACTTCCATGAGGTCATGCGGGTTTTCACGAATGAAGTGTTATGGTACTGGGGAAAGTTAAATAATTCGATGTTTTTGTCAGTTTTATATCCCACACAAAGAATTTATAAAACAAAACCCTACCAAAGTAGGCAAATCCACAACATACTAACGCCATTATTTCCGCCGGCTACCGGAAAACAAAAATAAACGTAAGAGTAGGCAAGGAATAAAAGAAAAGCTCAAGTGGGACGAGCATCCGGGGCTAGCAAGAGGCAAGAGGCAAAACGGGGGGGAGAGGCAAAAGGGGGTATAAAAGAGGGGGGTGTTATAGATGTTTGTCTGTGAAGGTCTCGTGGGACTGTCATCGGTTGGCTGGACGCCCGACCCGCTTTTGTTTATCCGTATTTGAACTTACATCATATTACTTGAAGTGGTAATTTTTTTAGGTATGTTAAGTTTTTAGGGGTATGTTTTCTGAAGTTATTTTTGGGTTGTTACTGTGTGTTGTTTTTAGGTGTTTTTTTAAAATTAAATTGTATTTATGAGATCATAAGTAGAATGTGGAGCTACCGAGAATCGACCTGAATGGCATGCAATTGGAGAGGCCTATGGCCAGCAGTGAGTGCTGTAGGCTGATAATGATCATGAAGTAGAACGTCTTTTGAGGACTGACTTCTCAAACTGTGCTTCGAAAAACATCCGAATCACAGAGTAAAAATAATCACAACAATTTTTTTTTCTTTACGGTAGGTTTACAAAAAGCTCCTAAAAACGCAATCTCAAACATAATCGATAACAAAAACATGTTTCAAATTATAAAGTCGTTACCTTCCGTGCGTTGTCGTCCGGATGTCTAAAATTTGTTCTTGTATTATAAAAACGTTCAAGTCAAAAGGAGCCGGCCGACTTGTGATGTGGCAGTAAGAGCTTAATTTCTTGATTTACTACCCAGGCTTGTTTGATATGTCCCATGTCGAAGGGAAGCTGTAAAATAATGGAAGGTGCTGTTGTAAACTATGGAGTTAGAGGTGACTTCAAATGAAATTGTTATGTTGATAATTATAGTGGCTTTCTTTGTTATACCCGCTGAAAGTTCAGGTATGTAATTTTAGGCAGCTATAGAATCATGATATTATGATAAACAGTCTCCCAGTGTTTTTTTTTAATGGCACCTTTCATTTCAAGCTCGGAGGTTGTCTACTGCTTAACCGGGCTATCCTGTGTATTTTTTTTTTTTTTTTGTTGGGAATTTATCAAATTACTTACTTCTCCCGCTCTGGGCGCAGCGGGAGGGCGTGTCAGACTCTTACTGACTAAAACCCACCCGTATTCCCTCAGTTGCCTGTACGTTTCCAGGAGCCACGGTATCCCTTTCGGACTTTCCCACGACCCCGCCAATCCAGCCTGCAATCTATGCGGCCTACCCAAATGTCCTTTCTTTGGTATTGTTCGTCCAGTTGAGCTCCTTGAGTTCTGAGTTGAGCTCCACGATTACTGACAAATGCTTGCACTGACAGGACAGGTCCACTCAAATCTGTGTGGTTCTTTTCTCAAAAGACCATTTCAGACATTAATCTACATGGTCCTCATGTGGCCTGACCAAGATTATGTCTGGACTTTAAAAGAGACTGTGCCCTCTGAGTTTGTTTCGGCGTTTCTTATCAGAGTAGTCAGATAGGAAACGCCGAACTCATCTAGCATTTTTTTTTTTTAGTGTGGTGTTATAAAGTGATTCCAATATCCTATTTACAGAATAAACAATTTCATTTCCTGTGGTTGCCTTAATTTGTTATAAGCAGCTAGGGCATAAAACATAAACTTAGCGACTACTTACACGCTAAGGGTACTCCCTGTGGGGAACGGACCTTGGCTTAGGGCGTCACTAGGGGAGGGCAGAAAGGGACAGGCTGGATCGGATCATGAGTTCCCCAGTGTCCATTGCTAAACACATTTATGGGATAACAATGTTGGACCCGCAGTTGTGGACCGCAAAATTAAAAAAAAAACTTAACGGAATAAATCTAGCTAAGAGAGATGTATTAATGATTCTATTGATTATAATTCCGTCAATACATAATTTTTATGATCGCGAATCTTATTTTGATCAAGATAGGTACAACTTAACACTGACGTGCAAATTGCAAAAAAAGTATGAAAATTTGAATTTCGCTACAACTGCGAATTCACCTTAAACTCAATCTGAGACATAGTCAGCAGTCATCAAATGCAAAACATCACCAATATAAATCAACGTTAACATCCCAATGATAGATCACACCGTCCTTCAAATCAAAACTACAAACAATACCAGCACAACGAATTAACAAAGTTTCCTTTAGCAAAGCAACATGAAAACGCAATAGGCACCTAATTCCGGCCGCCACGTGCCCGACCGTCGTCCGATACCAATCACTGCGCTAATTTGAAGAAACCGCAGGGCTGCCACTCTTCGGAACCACTCTATAGGGCTGCCTCTATTAGCGCCTACAACCGTCAAGTATTGTGTGATTTAATAACAATTCAACGCCAGAAGTGGGCGAACCCTTAATACATATTTTGACTTTCATGTTGATTGAGAACGAGTACCTATTGTGGAGGGTTATTCTGATTTCTGCAATCAAAGTTAGGGAGATTCTGACTTCCTTCATAAGTAGTTTTGTTGGGATTTCAAAAGAATCAAAATGTCTTCGATTGTAAAAAAAATCGGGCACAAAATTAATTTTATGTCAATATGATAAGCTGTCATTATCGTAAAACCTTTTCCGCAGTGGCAACAACCTCTCGTTAACGAATTTCTGCAAACTAACCACAGTAAACATAATAAAATATTAACGCTGTAAATATAAAACAGGGTCCGAACAAGACAAAGCACGCATCGATTCCATTATGCAAAATGCATAATCACCGCGGACATTAGATAAGATCAGTGCATTCGCGAAACTGCGACTCATGCGCATCGGGGATAAAACATGCGATAAGCGAACTCCTGCCGGGAACGCCGGGTGTGCAGCGTGTATGCCCCCTGGCAGTTTAATTGGGGGACATCAAAATGTTTTACTTATTTGTGCTTCGTTAATGTCAGATTTTTAAGCCGTGTCTTTGTTTGATACCTGTGCTTTCCAAGTTATGGCTACTATAAAATTAGAGGCGCCTGTTTTAACTCTGAGCTAATTAGTATGTGTGGGCACGCCTGTTTTCTTGCGAAATTTATCTTTTGTATTGAAGGTGTTAAAACAGTTCTCGCATCTTTGTCATCAAGTGTTGAATTAACGTCGTCTGTTACTAAATCGTCGGTTCAATTATCA
Source organism: Xanthia icteritia (assembly GCA_949128155.2). NCBI lineage: Eukaryota > Metazoa > Arthropoda > Insecta > Lepidoptera > Noctuidae > Xanthia > Xanthia icteritia. The sequence continues at coordinate 12,722,961 of OX421933.2, forward strand.
CAACGGTACCTATTGTAAAAAATGCATATGGCTGCAACAAGTGCGCAGAATAGTTTTATGTCCAGATCTAATATTCAAACAGTAGCTGGGATATTCATTTTGTTTTTTTTTTTTTTCTGTTGATAAAGTATCGTAGCTGATGATACTTTATTCACATTACAATCTAGCCAAGCTAGCTAATAAGTAAATTAAATATAACTTAAACTACTAAGTAACTATAAAATTAAGAAATCGTCCAATAACGTCTTTCTTTTTCACTTTATGTTAAGGGGAACACTTCATTCACGTGTTCTATAAAACAATCAGCACTTGCACTGCAGTTTTTAAACTCACTCACATTGCACTAAAGTAACTCAAAAGGTTTTACCCTTTTTAGTCTTCGCACTAATTCAGTGATGTCAAGGAGTTGGATTTTAAGATGAAAGTGAATTTGTAACTATCACACATTAGGGAAATTGTTTCGATATGAAAACAATTATTTTAAACAAGAACACACACAGAAGAAGGGTGGAGTTGTGTTGGATATAGTTTCATCTTCTTGCGAGATTTTTTTAAGCAGTCGTCAGCTATGATGTTTAGCAAAAACTTTTACAAGTGAAAGCACTAATTGCCCAATTTAATAGATACGCTTTTTTACATTGACTAAACTTAGGTAATATTTTCCGTCGGTTACCATAAAAAAGAGCCACTCACGAATAACATGTCAAAATTCCTTTCTCCCATCCTTTAATCATCGGCAATGCAGAAAAAAACAGATGTTAGATGCAACTCCACACATTTCTTTTCTTGACATGCATTAGCGATTCATTTTGATATGTCATCGCGTTGCACTATCTGTAACGCCCTTATCCGGGCACCCTTCAAATCATTTCAAGCCCTTTTTATAACGCATTATTCAAATTATCAACACTTTAGGGTCACGGCATAAATAAATTATTAGTTCGCTGTGGTTCGGTAAGTGGATAGACAAGCTGCTAATAGGATGGGTCACCATACAGACTATTATAGTGTGTTTTCAAGAATGATCGAAATGGTAGTTAATTTTTGTCTCGTCTCCATAAAAGGTTATCAAATATTAACATAATTAAAGCTGACGATTAAATTTATACGGTGATCGATCATCCCAAATTGAGAAAACTTTGCTACCTACTAGAAGCAAATAAAATGTTGAACATCACTATAATTATGTTTAGGTACCTATAGCTACGTTAACAGCCACGCATACATAAATCATGAGATTCGACCTCCTTGATAAGGCTTACACAAAAATAGTCTCTTACTTTAACAGCTTTAATAGATAAATCTCAGTCGCAAGGAAAGCTACCGAAAACCTAAATCTATTACTCGAATAATCTATCTAGAAATGAGAGCACGTCGGCCTGTGACAGTAAATATTATGATTTCACCCAAAGATCTGCATCTCTTACGTCAATGTGACGTCTGTTTCATTATACAGCTTTCCGTGTATTCTCACCTAATCTTTTCATATATCATCATCAACTCTTAATCCAACCACCTAAGGGTCAATATCGTTAGTCGCGTATTTAAAAAGTGGGATTACTATTTTGATATTGGCGCCCACATTATAAATTATGTCATGGTATGTCCGGTGTTCATCTGTGATCTCTTTGTCCACTATATATTCTTCAATTATATTGTTTTTGATGTACGCTTTCGAGCTAATCCGCGGTTTCGTATATTAATCATTAGGGTTTTTTGCGTATGTTTCATTGACAATAGCTTTATGGGGATTTGTAGCTGTAACCACGTGTTCAATAAATCTTGCAGATTGTGTATTATTAAATGTGTGGACATCTGATAGAACTTTGTTTTTGATGACATTCAAATATGTTGGTATCAAATTTAACACGCATCTTTTGAACATCTAACAGTGATACTATTCTTTAGATCTGTCTGGTTTTATGTCAAGGTTTCTTGTATACTTTGCTCGACTGGCGACTAATAAAGAGATATCATTAATAATATTTATATGATTAACTGTCCCCATTTCGTTTAGCGAAGAAATATAGGAAAAGGAAATCGTTCTTAACATATAAGCGACAAGGACACAATAACAGAATTATGTTTTCGCTTCCATTTATATCCATCGTCATCAGTATTGACAGAACATCGGGCGGTGCTCCTCGCCAAATCACACCCACCTATTTCCATTGGCACCGGTTCCATTGTTTCAATTAGTATAACGACGCCACTCCATCTTGGCTGTTTCGCTTCCATATCATATTTATGACGAGGCGACCCACCTGTGTCGTGCAACAATAAATTGTGACGCCACAGCTGGTCACCTCTATCAAAAATCGCATTTTTATATCATCTCTAACATTAATAATGCTATCAAAATACGGTCGAAATGCCAAAACGACGGTTCGCTGTAAAATATAAGCGCCAATTGCTAGGACATCTCCGCAGAGCTATTAAATAAAAGTCTTTTTACATTAGATAAATCGCGTACGTTATTCGGGAACATCTGTCCCTTGCCGATTACGCCCATACATTATGCTCAGTTTGTTGTTTTTAATAAAAAGTTTAATCCGTTCGGTTATGACGGCAATTTGTCAGGCCGATGGAAAAACTTGCTCGATTACCGGTGGCGCTCGATGTATCGCAGTATCGCCGAAGGGACGCCTATTACACTCCGCCGCTCTTTTTATTCGCACGATTATGTCACGTTTATTTATGCATTCGCTTTTGTCTTCCATTAGCGCTTTTTCTTTTTTATCTCCGCCGACAGTGATTCACTTAAATGTATTCCTACTGTCAGGAGCGCATTTATACGTTTGCAGGAAACTTTTTAAATGGATCCTTTTCATATTTCGCGTCGTCGTTCATCCGGAAACTTACATCGTCGAGTTGTTTTGATTTCATCACCTTATAACGTCTTACTCTGTACAACCATTAACAATTCAATACTGTCTTAATGAAGAGCCGATAAAATGTATATTGTGTTATTCGTCACGACTCCCCGGCAATTAATTGGTGTACTTTTTTTGGGAATTGGCTTTATGGTCGCCGTGATTTAGTGACCGTCCCGCCGGTTGATTTGTGTACACATTTTAGCTTATTCTTTGTGTTGGGAAATGCTTAAGTGTGCAATATATTGTGTGGAACAAATATCGCGTCGAGAGACTCGTTAAGACTGATAGCAGAAAGTTGCGAAGCTTAAAATGAGGTGCGTATGTCGCGGAGCCGCCGCCGCTCGGTACCTTTTGTTAGTGCATATAAAGTTATTTTATTAATGACACGACATTCAAAATTTTACATGACGCAAATGAAATTGCGGTTCTTTTATACTCGTTTCAATAACATCTATTACATTCAATTCGCTGTTCTTCACGACCATAAGCTGACATGCGCAAAATTTAACGAATGCCCAAAATAAAATCCATTTGCAGAACGCAAAACGCGAACTACAAATTCGAAATACAAAGATTCATGTTGGTTCCCGACCTAATAGTGATCCATAACTAACAGCATCTCATCTTCTTGTTACAGAACATCGGCAACGTCACAGCTGAGCTGGAACTGCAGCGGTTACAACAGGAGCAGCTGCGTCGACAGGAGATGGTGCGGCGCGGGCACGGCATGTACCCCGGCCCACCACTGGGACTGCTGCCCTTGTTGGAGCAGATGCGGCCCCCGCAGCAGCAACAAAACGTGAGTAAAAACTATAACAGATTATATGTATTGTTAGGTGTCCTAAGGTGAATGTGTATCGATGGACAGACAGCCTGGTAAGAATCCGTTGGATGCCAAGCGACACGACCGTGGTCATGCTTGTAGGAAGCCTAGCAGTGGACGACTTTCGGCGGAACAGGAATGATGATCATCACAAAGGAACTTTTAAGTGTTAATGACTATGTCAGACTCTGGATGCTGAACAGGAAAGTCATTGTTCACATACTTGAGATGAATGTGATATAGTGCCATTTATATTTTAAGAAAAAATAATTATACCACAACACAACAATCCTAGATGTTAAAAGTAAAGAAAACAGAGGAAGATTTGATACAGATGACCAATTAAGTCACATAAGACCACCAACGAACGGCATCTATAGTCGCCAAAATATCTGACTCATCAAATTTTCAAACGCGACCAAATTAAAAATGTAATACCTAGTCACTACGAGGATGAAAATGTATGGAACAAATTGATTTGGCAGGGCTCATCAGCGACGCATAGCGAGCTCGGGACTTGGGGCACCCCGACTCGGACAGGTTAGGTTAGAAGGTTCGTGGTTATTTTTTTTTAAACCACACAGTAGTAGGAGCCCCGCAAAGCGGGGCTCCGTCGACAACGCCTTACAAAAAACTGATTATCGGAGATAAATTGCGTCGCTGATGAGCCCTGTCGGCGAAGAGTCCTGTCGGCGAAGTGTCCTGTCGGCGAAGAGTACCGTCGAAGTAAAGTCTTGTCGGTGTTCAGTCTGTCGGCGTTTAGTCGTACACTCCCACGATATATAGCTCTATATTGGCTAATTTCCTGTATTCAATAACAGCAATAATTGACATTGTGTTTACCTTTTGGCTAGGGCTGTCTAATGAAAATTCTTCGATCATCTTTGTTTGCATACCAATTGCTTGACGAATGAGTAAATCTGTGGTAAATGTGACTGCAGACTAAATTAAGTGTTATCAATGATTAAGTATTATCATCTTCAGTAGCTCTTGCTACATTACCAAAGCTTGGTTCTCTCTTGTAAATGTTTCTGCCTGTGTCTCTTTCTTTGGGACCCTGCTTACCAAAGCTACTCTCTTGTGACCAGTTTTTTACCTTTAGCGTCATCAACGACTTTTTTGACGCAAATTGCTTTTACTTCTTCTTTCTTCGGGACCCTGCTTACCAAAGCTACTCTCTTGTGATTGTGGATGTCCTGTTTCCTTTCAAAATGTTTCAATATATTAAATATATAAAAAATCGGGCATATATTATACCAGTCTATTTTACTGTCCCACTGCAGGGTGCCGTCTCTGTATGAGAAGTTGCCTTAACTTATCATACAGAGACGGCACGAGCATTGATCATCACGGTTACCAAAGACTGGTTGGCGATTTCAGACTTACATTAACAATGAGTCCCGGTTTCCTCACGGTGTTTGCCTTTACCGATGTCAGTAATGTCCAAGAAAAACTCAGAAAGTACATATGAATTGAAAAAGTAACATTGGTAGGTACTTGCCCGGATTTAAACTCACAACCTCGTGCATGAGAGACCTTAACCGTTAGGCCATCACGGAGCCTGATGAAAATGAATGCAACAAACAATTTCATGCATATAATATGTACTTACCATCGAAGAAGTTCATATCTATACACCGTAAGGACTATTTCTGCTTGCAGCGCTCGGCCGCTATAGAACCGGGCGGTTTTAGATGTGGTCATATTGTTTAAGGGATTTTGTTTTCAATCTGCTTAGATATGAAGTTCTTCAATAGTACATTTATATGCCAATATTTTCTCCCGCTTCAGAGCATTGCAGCCTATCAATGCCATCACAAAATGACTGAAGAGTCTATATTCGCCAAACGATTTTATTTCGGTGCTTCAATCAAACAACACCCTAAATGGTGCAATCAACATCACCACTATAAATATTATCAGAAGACGTGATATTAAATCGAAAGTTGTTCTCAAACTAATTACCTACCTACAACCGGTGTTTGTTATGTAAAATTATAATTAGATGCGTCAAATCCTGTGTTGCTGAGAACATCCAGTTTTTTACTGTTAACGTCATCAGCAACATGTTTGACGCAAGTTGCTTTTACTGTTATATCATTGATGATAGTTATTGTTTCTTTAGAATTAATGTATGACGCTTTAATCTTAATCTAGCTTACGTTATTTTGGTTACAAGCTATATATACATGATTCTACAATGATTTTTGAATTATTAAGATTTATGTTAATCATTTTAATTATTGGTAGCGCTCAGAGTATCTACAAAATGTCATGTCGAAACACCACCAAACACCCCAATTAGAATATTATTTTATAATCATAAAACATACACTGAATTTTTACAATTATTTATAAAACATTTTTTTTTTTTTATAATCGTTGCCCCACACTAGGAATTTCTCCTGTATCGTGGGTGCGTTTACAAACATTTAAACTCACATACACAAACAGCCAGACCCGGAACAACTACTTGTAGGTCATACAAATATTTGTTCCGTGCGGGAATCGAACCTGCGACACGCAGCGCAGCAGTCAATCGCTTAACCACTCTGCGCCAACCGATAATTGTTTATTGTGTATGTCATTGTTTATTTATTAAATTGATTATACTGATTGTGGGAGAAAATTATTGTGGTAACATTACAAATCTACGCACGCACACGTATAAGAGTCTAGCGTAGTAGGTATACTTCGTTCATTTTGGTTTGTTTTGATTGTATTACATCGGAAGTGTGACTTTGGTATACTTAGTTTTAATTATTTTTGGGGTATAAAATTACCTTTTATAAAAATGACAGCAATCGATTCAGTAAACGATTCCGAACAAACTACTTTTATAATTTGCATTAATATTAATTCAGTTACACGTTGTTGATGTTCTTGAAATAAAATAAATTTTCCTAGCTACTCTTACTACATAATTTTCCACGAAGATATGGGATTACTTCGGCATATTGCACTCTGTCTGTTCACAGACACATTTCCATTCGTATTATTTTAGATCCAGCTCTAAAATAATAAAACCGCCTACCTAAAATCTAAAAAGTGCAAAATTCTAGCAAATCACTATCTTATACCTAGTTACATTAGCTTACCCATATGTTCTACCTCTAAAACTAAAACTTATCATATGTTTCCATGATTGATTTCTAGGCAATGCAAACAAACCAATGGCCAGCGACGGCTCAGCTCGCTCAGCTCACTGCTAGCGCTCGCTCGCCGCCCCCCCAGGATCCGGATACTCCGCTCAACCTGAGCAAGCAGCGCTCACCTTCGCCTGCGCCGCAGATGATGATGCCCCGCTTCGTGCCCTACCCTCCTATGGAAGAGAGCCAGTATAATATGCCGAAGGAAGAGGAATATAATGCTCCGTGCAACAGTGAGTATCATGGCCTTATATATTGCTTATGTGTATATTATGATATTTGTGGTTTATGTGTACCTACCCAAAATGGGCGATTAAAGATAAGCGCACATTACAGCCGCAAAAAAGCACGGTGCAGCCTGCCTATAATTTGCGATGGTCGATACGAAATGTATGAAAGTGATGTACCTCCTACTTAGGAGGATTTATGCAATGCGACGCGGTTCGTCCAAATATGCGTCAGTCTTTCAACTGTGTGAAAAAGTCCACCAATAGTGCGTCTCCATTTTGGATATGAAGTAATTATTTTATTGGATTTTTCCTCGCTCAGGCTTCCGCTTGATCGCCAACCTCTGGTGGAAAATCAGCCTTAAAAGTAGCTCATGAGCATTTTTAGCTGAGATATTTGTTGAAAATCATTTCCGCCCTATCAGACATCTAAAGTGTAACCAACTATACATATTTAGGTATTTTGTCTCCAGAAAGTGGTTGTACTTTAGCCTTAGATCCCGTTAAAACCTGCTCAATATGTTCTGTGGCTAATAAATGATTTGATTAGACAGCCGTCGTAATATTTTTGGAACCGGTGCGCAATGACGCGCTGCTGGCGTCATCATTATTATCTGATTCACTTGTTACCTAAACACGGATTCTGGGTGAACTGTGGAACTATGTCACTGGAGTACTAATAGCTTTCGTGCGTAGATGATATGTGTAAAAAATGTTAAAAAAACTAGAAAGAGGAAAGTTTGTCACAAAAGATTTTTTCTGTGCTTTGAGTATCAACAAAGACTAGCCGAACAATAACTGCTAAAAACAAAGTTAGTGAGTCAGTATAGTCGATCTCATAATTGCTCTATATATCACTTTTGACAACAATTCCCAGAAAATGTAGACTTCACTAAGGCCGAATTTCACCAATTAAACTAAACGCGATCAGCACATCTAAACCGCGTTAAAGAGCTGTCAATGTCGCCATTGTAGTGGAATTTGAGCTTTTGAACGCAGTTTAGATGTTCTGATCGCGTTCAATTTAATTGACGAAATCAGCACTAAGTATGAAAATATCTGTCACATAGACAAATAGAGTTAGTTTTGTGAAGTGCAAGTCACATTTAACCATAGGGTGATAATAAAGCAATTACGCACCAGATCGACTATACCTACCTCTAGATAATATAATTATGTAAGATAATGTTCATTTTTCTGTCATGAAATTGGCAATACTCTTTCTCTAACACGAAAATGCGTAAGCGCCACTCGCCCGTCAAAAACCGCGAATAAAATGGCAGCTTTTTGAACAAAACCAGCTGTGCTTTAAAAAATACCCAGCTGGTTTTATCTCTTCGAAATAAATTCCGCAAATTCCTTACCTCTGACCCCATAAGTCATTCAATAAAACTGTCCGAATTTCTTAAACATCAACAGAGAGATGATAATACGCCTTTCATTTACATAACCAGTTCTTAAAGACCAGACATTAGGAAAAAGATAATTATATTATATATGAAGAGAGCACCTAAAATATTGCAACAATTAATAATTAATTAATGAATACATCACAATATGGTTCCCGTTACAATTTATGTTAACAATAAATCTTGTGTTTTCTGATCATTTTAATAACAATCAATCTAAGGTGCTTTTAAATGTTGTTTCCTGATCGATTAACTGTTTCAGTAGATTTTTTGACAAAATTCATAAGTCATTTATTCAAACTAGGCTGAGAATCAGCACTTTTCAAACGTCAAAATTACATAAGACAGTCCCCCAAAAACGCCCACCCTTCACCACTTCCTAGTCCTTTAGCTGGGAAGAAGTGGCGCAGCAAACTCCCCAGCAGCACAGCTGTCTGTTCAGTTAGAAAACAGACAAATTGTTATAGGTATATTTATTTTGTTTAATAGAAATAAAAACTAGGATAGGCTGAGAAATGATGTGATCAAAAAACGGTGTGATTTAAAAGAACATGTAGTGACAAAAAATTTAAAGGGTATACTGTAGATGTTTTGGTCATGTTGAGAGGATGAATGAAAGGCGATTAACAAAATGTATTTACAAGGCAAATGTGGGTGGAAACGCCCTAGGAGGACATATACTGACCTTATGGGTGATGTTCTTCAGAAAGGTCAGGCGCGTAGTACTTGCAACCGGTGTGCGTGTATGACCAGATGTAAGAACGTAAACGATGCAAAAGGAGTATGTAAGGGTCGCAGCAGGTGGAGTTCTGTAGTTTCTGCCTACCCCCATAGGAAGAAGGCGTGAGATTATGTAAATAAAAAATACAATATAAAAAATGCTTTTCTTGGCGCATGAAATGTTCATTGTTAATACTCTATATCTCTGTTTTATATGCATAATTTTGGACAGAAACCCTGTATTAAAATGTTCATGTTATCATTTAGCCACGAGCCCCTCTTTTTATAATCACAACTGGATAACAACTCAAACATAAATCAAACACTACACGATACTATCAAGTAAATCCGAATCAATTTTAATATCAAAATGTTCGTGTACTTTATACGAAATGTTAGGAACCAAAATAAACAAGGAATAGTCTTAGATAAATAGTCGGCAAATGTTAAAATGAAGAAATGTCCCGTGTCGCCGCCAAACATTTTGATGTTTCGTATTTAATTGCTAAATATAATTAATACGTCTTACACCGTAAAACAGTTATACTTCGGTAAATATCGACTGAAATGTAGGCCATGCGATTCATCGCGTTTCCCTACTCGAATTTATTGCTGTGTGTTCGTACCTGCCTAGGTGATAATTGAAGCCTTTGGCCTTTTATGTTTTTGTTACCTATTATAATGCTTACCTGAAACGACCTGCAAACATGTAGGTTCTATATAGTTTGCCAATAGCTCATAATGGACGACATTTAAAATCGCCAGATAGATAGTTTTCCTGTTCGATAATTTTTTTTCATGCTGAAGTTCTTTTAGGATACCTACTTAGTGAAAAACATTAACTTTTAATAACTACTTCTTCCCAGCTAAAGCACTAGGAAGTGGTGAAGGGCGGGCGTTTTGGGGGACTGTCTTATGTAATTTTGACATTCAAAAAGTGATGATTCTCAGCCTAGTTTGAATAAATGACTTTTGAATTTGAATTTTTTTACTGTTGCGGTAGGTAAGTGCTGTAAATAGGTACCTAATTAGGTAAAGATGATCATGATTATCATTTTTTTCACCACCAAAATAGATAGGTCGATTATCGTAGTGTCACCCCGAAAAGTCATAGGATTGCATAAATAACACGATATTAAGTAGAATATAGGTTCGTCACCGACACTATCCGACACATCTTGTGTAGGATGCAAGTCTAACAAAATTGAGAGATACGTAAATTACTTTAGAAATATTAATTATCGCCGGTAATCTTGAAACTCATCTGTAAATCTTATGAGCCCGAGTTTTATGTTACAAAGTTTATAAAGTTTTATTTTTACTGCGTCCCCCGGCGATTTGGTGACATTCCACGTCGAGGATAATGGTCGAAGGCATTCCAATTATTTTAAAAGTTAAGAGAATCTTTTAAAGTGCATTTTTTCAAGGTGTTCACTGAGAAACAATAGAATGCCTGCCATAAGTAGTTACCACAGATTTTTCTCCATGGGTACCTATTATATATGTTGGTATAGGTACCCTTGTAGCCAAGGAACTGCAGAACATTAATACAAATATTAGATAAACTTTAATAATTCATACATATAAATAATTGTGTAAGATGGTGTACAATAAAACAAATATCTACTTTAAATAGTTGGCGCGAACCCAAACCGAATTGGTTACAAAATCGCAAGTGTCGTTTCGTTTCCTTTAAAACAAGAGAATCGCGTGAAACGTGAAATAGATGGCGCTGGAGACACAAACTTCCGCTCACTGCAACGTCCCGCTTCGGTGGACACTCGCGCACACTCTTGTCATTATACAAATTAATAATATAAACATGAAAGTTTATTCATTTGTAGGTATAGCTTGCCGATTCAACTACAAACAACAACCTGCTGGAGTTTATCTATTAATCTTAATAGTGTGCTAAAATGAAAGAATTTATAACGCACGCTCTGTACAGATTTTGATCTCCAAGGCCTAGTTCATTATAATGCTAATACTAAGCTGATAGAGGCAGTTAAAATTTTCCGACTTTTCTTCATGTTTACACAGGAATATAAATAATTTCCACAACTTTCATGTTACAATAAATATGACAGCTGTAAAATTATATTTTAAGTCATATCGTCACGCAAATTCCTAGATAAAACACATAATGACTTGCACTATAAAATGAAATGGCCTGTAACTGTATCTGAATCACCGACTGTGCCGTACTTGACCTGTCACGAACGGCTAATTATTGCCGTCATTCCAGGCGAACGTCATTAATACTAGTTGTTAGCGTGACAGCCGCGTAACGGGGACTAAAATAAAATGGGATTGACGTCATAAAGCGACACGCGATTTAAAATTGGAATGGATGACCAAAAAAATTAATGTTCAAAATATTTTATTTCACATAAACCTACATGGGCACTTATGAAACGTCAGAAGCTCACGGTTCCAAAAAAGCCGGCAAGAAATTCCACGGTCAGTTACTCTTTTAAAAATAATTGGCTTTTACAATGTTTTCAAATTACAGTGATATTTTGTATGAGAAGACAGTGTAGGGCTGTCAACGAGTACCAAGTACTTAACAAGATAGGAAAGGGCCAACAAATCGAAACAACAAAAATAAGGGCGTAAGAGTTTTGTGCGCGAGAGTGTCCTCATCGCCGTTCATATTAGAAGTGTATCGCGCGCGTATCAGGCGCGGTAGGATGTTATAAATTATCTAACAGCGCTTCAAATTAATTCGAGGAATGTCCCTCGCTTTGAGTGCGGCATGTTTCCGCGGTAGCTTATTAATCGAGTGGACACTTGGTAGCGAATCCGTCAGCTCAAATGTTAGCCGGACATTTTCCAGTGTGACCCACATAGCTGGACGTGGGGGGTGGGGGGGATGCGGTCGCAATAATCGTTTCGGAATTTGATTAGTGCGAAATTTAATGTGCGCGACACTCGTGACGTAATTCACTCTATATTGCTGTCTGATTAAGTCTGATGGTTTTAGAATCGTAGCAAAGTGCACTCATCTGCTAGCATTAACAAAACTGTGCGTAACTGTACCTTCTTTGACAGTTAAACACTGTAGGTAGTAGGTACCTACTTACTTCAATCAATTAGGTAAATAGACGTATCGATTGATCTCGCCTTTTCGAGATAGAAATACAATACCTATTCAACAAACAATATGAGCTCCTGCACTACCTTAAAAGTCTGTACTGGCCTACCAAACTCCAAATAAAGCATTTCGATCAACAAAATTAAACACCAATGAATTATCGTTTAACACAAGAACCGTGAAAACTCGAACGACAGAATAAGAGATACGACTTCTTAAATCTACATTCCAAAATTCTTAAGATATTCAGCTTATACGCTGAACTAAAACGCTTGGTCAATCATTGGTGCCGATTCATTTTTTTTTAAATTTAGAGACTTTTTATTGCAGAATAGCGTTAAGACTCTCATAGTCAAAAGTAAGGAATTTTAGTAATAAGTAGTTTAGTTAGTTTAGTTCGGTGTACAAGAGAATCGGCACTCTCTGGTAGGTACGTAAGTAGTTATAGGTATGTGGGTAAGTAAGTATACTTACTAACTATAGGTACCTACCTGCTTAACAATAATTACCTACACTGATTAACTCGTAAGTATTAGGTACACACGGCTATATATCAAGCTGTACATTTCCAGTATAAGCTGACCTCTCATTGTGCGGAAATCCTATACAATGCTAGATCAGCATAAACTGAAAATCTATAGCTTGATGTGTATCCGTGCGTACTAACCCTGGTTGTCGTGAAAAACGATCAACAGAATGAACACTGGAAAGCTTCCTGTTACTAAGCTAATTAAATAAAACACTACAATTGCTATCGCTAATTATTTTACCAGACTTGGAGAATTGTTGATAGCAATAGGAATAGCGACAATTCAATTAAGACCTATTAAAGTCTTTGACGAAGCCAACAACTTATCATCGCGAAAGTAGCAAGAATTTACACAAGAAATTAGGTCAGTCGTGTACTTGTAAGCCATAAATATCCAATTAATTGCTATATTTTATAATATATTCAACTAGAAAGCTGTCACTTTAAGGGTAAATGGATACTGGTTTAACGTAGCCTATGTATATCTTGTCTTCAATAATGTATTCTAATGAATTCATCAGAAATACAAACACACGATTCCGCTATAGATGGCTACCTAACTATTAATTATAATCCCTCATGTATTTTTAATGTTAATGACAAACAAGGCAATGGACGTCATTTTAAAGACTGCTTGAGTTTAGTTTACGACGAGTTTGTAGGCGTCCGATTCTATTAAGATTTATGTAGGAACTCCAAACAATTAAAATACCGAAGTATTTCTCGATAATTTTTGTAAAAGCGCTATCGATTATGCCACATTTTTGGCTCAATCGCGATAGAACAAGCTCGCTAGCTAACAGGTTGGTAAGTAGAGCAGTATCAGCAAACGTAGTGTGGGACGCCCCCCAGGTAGATGGACCGACGACCTTAAAAAGGTGGCTGGGACAGACTGGATGCGGATGGTGGAGGATATGGTGTTGTGGCATAGCCTGGGAAAAGCCTATGTCCAGCAGTGGACTGCGATAGGCTGAATTAGAATTTTTTATTGAAGAAATAGCAAGAAAACTAAAGAATAAATTCTACTAACATAGACTACTGGAGACCGCTCCAATATATTAACGGTTTTGGCTACAACGTAAATAATACAATAGGTAGGTACGGACCTGCCTTATGAAACTTTGTATTCTTCAGATACAACAACCAATATAAAAATAAAATACTAAATAGAATTTTAACTCTCGATATAAATGGAAACGTTTGAAATAGTCACACAATCCTAGTTTAACGATTGTTTTACGGCCGACATCCATCGCTCGCGATAATTTATAGCTGAGCTAAGCGCGGCTTCCGATTGTGTTCTCAAGCAACCGTGCGACAGACCGTTTTCATATCTTATTTATACTTCTGTTATATTTCCATAATTATATTAGGCGTCGGCATTTCCTTACACTATTTTATAGCATGTAGGGTGGGGTATCACTCAAGAAGATAATATTTCATTGACAGATTAGATGCATTGACATCGCTTCAGTCGCAAATTGAGTTCTTTTTAGTTCTCCAAGAATAGACAAACTCTTCCTGTTACCAAGTATAGATTGGGTACTTAACTACCTACTGTTGGGCCTGTTGGCTTAGGTAGGTAATAACAACCACCTAGGTATTGCGATCTTCGATCCGCGGAGTATAGGTACCTACTATTCGCAAGATTAAAAAAAACAAAATTTAAGTCATTTATTCAAACTAGACTGAGAATCAGCACATTCGAACGTCAAAATTACATAAAACAGTCACCCAAAACGCCCACCCTTCACCACTTCCTAGTGCTATAGCTGGGAAGAAGAAGTGGCGCAACAAACTCCCCAGCAGCACAGCTGTCTGTTCAGTTAGAAAAACTTGATTCTATATAATAGTATGCAAAATGATTTACATTACGCAATACAAAACATAATTTAAATTATAAAATTAATAACCATATGACAGCTAGCACACGCCAATATAACAACCAAGAAGCAAGAAAAGCAGTTAAAACTGTTGAGTCTGCCCCATAAACTGTCAACGCTGAATCCAAGTTTAATCACACGCATCCCTCGCCCTCGTTGTAACTTCTGCAAAAGAAAAGAGCATCTACTTATAACCAATCTAAACATTCCAGCATCATCATGGAGCCAATCACCATCCGAGGATGCAGAGAAAGCGAAGCTGGTCCGCCAACCACGTCGCGACGAGACCGGGAAGCCGCACATCAAACGACCAATGAACGCGTTCATGGTGTGGGCCAAGGATGAGCGCAGGAAGATCCTGAAAGCGTGTCCAGACATGCACAACTCTAACATATCCAAGATTCTCGGAGCCAGGTGGAAGGCGATGTCCAATGCTGAGAAGCAACCCTACTATGAGGAGCAGTCGAGACTGTCCAAGCAGCATATGGAGAAGCACCCTGATTATAGGTAAATTACTTACCTACTTCTGTATTATATTCCTGTACCTAAAATGTTCCCTACACCTACTGACAGAACCTACCTATCTACTAATATCGTTAGGTACCTGCCCACTTTGCTGCCTAGACTGCAGCTGCAATCCGCATCGATTACAGCAATTTACCTCGAAAAAAATTTAGAGACCACAAAAATGGAAAAACACTTCTCCAGCCAGGGTTTATACTTTTATATTTCTGTAATAGATAGTATTATTTATTTTATAGGATGTAGGTATCCAGAATAAAACCAACATATTTTTCGTTTCACTTTCAGGTACCGACCAAGACCAAAAAGGACATGTATAGTCGATGGCAAGAAGATGCGGATATCCGAGTATAAAAACCTGATGCGTACGCGCCGGCAGGAGATGCGGCAGCTCTGGTGTCGCGACGGCGGCAGCGAGCTGGGCTTCCTGCCACCCGCGCTCTCCTCTCCGGGACCATCCAACTCCTCACCGCCCCCCAACGGAGGCAACTACATGAACCCTGGGTTCTCCCCGCCGCTGTCACCGCGTGAGGACGATTGAGGTACGGCGCGCGGCTGGCCCTACCCGCACGCCGCGCCCCTCACCTTGCCCCCTTCTCACCACCCCTGGTAATAACGCGGACAGTTCTAGAACACTAGAACACTCTGGATTACATTCATAAAGACTTGGAGCAGGAATCTCTAGTGTTGCCTTCACCCCGCCCCCTCGTGTCGCGACTGTACAAAGAGGGAGGCAAACGTATAGACGGTAGCTATATTCTTTTGTGAGTTTTTGCCAGTGTCTCAAATTGGATCTCTCGTTTACAAAATACTGATTATTAATAATGAGATTATTCCATTAGTGAATTAAGAAACTTCTAACTTTGGACACTTTCGCCCGTATATTTGATGTGTGCTTAAGCAGTGAATTTAACAGTGATTTTTTTTTCTGAGAAAAGTAATGAAAACCCTAATTAAAGAAATCAGTGCAGTTATACAGTACCTAATTTATACGGTTAAAATGTGTAAGACTTTTTAAACGAGCCATACGTTTTCTATACTGTACTAGTTGGAAAATATAATTAGTAAAAAAAAACTTAAATTACTCTTTAATTCATAAGTATTATGCGGGTGTATAGTTCTCCTGTTATGTAAATAGCGCCCTTTTTAGGTTCGACCTATAATCTAACAATGTTTCGTCTAGAATTGTAGATTTTTGGCACAAATAGATAATCCCTTTTATAAAAGAAATTGTGCCAAATGTTGTATTAAATCAACACATAGATAATTAGAAAAAGAAAATGTAAATATCTACGTATCTACGTACATAAGTAAATCATTTTGAATCAATTTAATAAAGTAGATTCTAGCCTGATATAACCGGGTTCAAGTGGATTCTTTGTAAATAAGTAAGTAAAATTCCCTTTGTAGATAGATTACATTAAGTTTTATTTGAATGTTCGGCTAATGGTCTTAGTGTAAGATTCAGAGATTTAGTTCTTAATGTTAGTCGTAATGAGTACTTTGAATCTTGACTATCGCGTGGCCATGTATAAACTTAGTGCGAGGTTCTATTTGTATTGTAGCCGCTTTAGACAATTAAGCAATTTAAATGTATCAAACCAAAAATTTGAAGCGGATTGCTTGAAAATTTAAGTGTTTTGAACACGGGAACTGTTTTTATTTAAATTCAGTGAGATCTTTATGCATAATGGTTATGATTAAATACTCATAGACGTAACTAGTTGAGATTGGTAATAGACCCTTTTATAATAAGCAGTTTAAACACGAACATACCTAATGTTAAAAGAATAATCAACATAGACAATGACATAAAAATTGTATTACAAATCTTAACGAAACTAAGGAAAATTATACCTACACCAGTTTGTTAAATGTAATCAAGGGAATGTTTTTTTTTTATACTGTCAACATTTTGGTGTCGATACAGATCAAATCTTTTGTTCCTGACAGTATTTTTTTAATAAAAATAATTGGTCAATTGTGAAATAGTCAATTTGTTAATACATAAAGACATTTCCTTTTTATTGATTTGTTGAACCCCACCGACATAATGTGGGATAATTTAGGGCTTACATCACCTTACTAAACTAATATTTCAAGTACTTAATTGGATATGAAATAATTAATATTAAAATAATGTAGGAAATTGGTCTACTTATGAACATGATTATTGTGTATGTAATGTATCTGCAGCTTTTTGAATTTTCCTTGGCGGAAAATATAATTTATTTTTTAACATTGAGGGTACTCTTAAGGAAATTATCACTGTACACCCTACTTGAACATTACTTTTTGTATAGAACTTATGGAACATTTTATTAGTCAAATCTTAAATGTTAATAAGTACTTTCTCAAATCAAGTGATGTAACGCCCTTTAAACTATTATTAATATAAACAAATATTCGCTTTATCGAATCGTGCAATTTATATAAGTAGATAATAGTAACTAAGCTGTAGTAACGCATAATATTATCTACATTTTTATATAGCTCTTAGTAAACAAACTTGTATAGATACCTATTTCGAGAAAAACTTAAAAAAATTGTTCAATGACGTTAATTGCCATTTTTGAATTTTGTTATTTATTTTTCTAATTATATAAAACTTGTTTTTGTTTTTTTTCCTCTTTTTTCTTTAATAAAAGCTGTATGCCAGTAATTGACGTGAAGTAGGGTTAGTATGAGTAAATAAAACTTACTGTGTATGTGAAATTTAATGTGTATAAGTAGTGTGTATTCATAGTAAATGTGTAAGGGTTTAGAACAGTGCCGTTAAATTATTTATTTTTTATGTTGAACTCATGTAAATACGCGTATATTTTGATGTAAACGTTAGTAATTGTGGTTATTTAATGAACGATACTTAATTTTGGTGTCTCCATCGTATGAGTTAGGATCTCGAACGAGTTTTATTTTTATTTATTGAAACAGATGTAACAAAACAATTTGTTTGGTAGTATCCACGCATCTTGCCATAATAGAGTACCTACCTACTTTAATTCTAAACATCACAATGTTGATTCACAACTGATATTTTACGTACTTAAAAACAAACGTTGTTATTTTTAATAGTTTTTTTGAACTATTTTCACATTAATTTGTTGAGATTTCCATTTTAGCATGCCGTTTTACTTAGCATTCGAAAATGTTTCAAATGTGTAAGTAGATAGAGTTTAGGTTTTATTACCTAGTGTAAACCAGGACACATTGTTTAAAATTGTGCCAAAACCCAAAAGTATATTAAAAAATAAATGATAAAAAATATTGATTTGTTTTATTTTCTACACCCGAAATGCAGGCTGTAAAATCTTGTGGAAGAAGATGATAAGTTCTAACTCCGAAAAGCTTGAAGGTATTCAATTACGTTACATTAGGTACGTACGGTCAAGGAGTGAAAATAGCCCACGCAAGTCACCTTTTTGAACTGTCATTTTCGTTCAAAATGTTGACAAATCGTAGGTAACCGAAAAAATAGGTGCAAGTAAAAATTAACCTTAAAGACAGCAATTTGACAGAACAGCGTTGACTTGCAACTGGGCTACTGTAGACAATTCAAGTCCAGTGCTGCCTCCACGCCCTCAAGTCAGTCCAGAGGCCCTAGTGTGTTTATTTTAACCATCTCGACTTTACGCATCGACCGCGTTTTGCGCTCCGATTGCCCTTCACTGGTGAAGGCCGGCAGGCTGCCAATCGGAGCGCCGAACACGGTCGATGTGTAAAGATGAGATGCTTAAAATAAACACACTAGGGCCTCAGTTAACTAACCTACCAGTCTATTTTCGGACCCAGTAGCTTCCCTCGCCTGACTTGCTGCCGATTTCATCTACATGAACCCACTGACTCGGTCCGAAATTCCGAGTCACTGGGCCCAGTCACTGCCATCGTATAAACCAGGCATAAAGTGCCTAAAATTATTTTTATTCCTTATCTGTACCTACATATCATATATTCGAGAACATAAAAATATAGTAATAACAATTTAATTTGACCGGAAAAGTAATTTTATTAAGAATATAGTTACATTCATATCAGTTCATACATTCATAGATTTAAAAATACATCGAGTATCCGAATAAAATAATTATTACATGATATGGATACATTTCCTCGCATATACAAAAATATTCTTTATAATTATGTACAGCATGTTTCACTACATATGTACGTCATTTTAAGGACTTTACATTTGCTAAATGCAGTGTATATAGTAGGCTATATTTTGAGGCAAAGAGAACACACACTATATACATTATACAGACGCCAGCACATCAACCTACTACAATCTGTCAAATTTCTTTAATAGATTTTCAACTTTATAACTAAAGCATAAGGTTCAAATTTGATTGGGAAAAATTGACAGTTTCGGGTAGGTTGACCTGCTGGCGTCTGTAGATAAACTCGAGCCTTTGTCCAATGGGAGTAGGCTGCAACTACAGAACGCCACCAAAGAGAACTATGACATATTCAGAGGTAGCAGCATACTAAGCAGCGTATTTATCTTTACGTTTTCAATTCGGGACACCAGTTGCGTGAATTCACCACGCTTTTGTAACACGGTATATCTTCTAGCTTTTTAGATATTTGCGAAACACACAAAAACGGGAATTCGGTTGTTGAATGAACTTACAACAGTGAACAGCTTCATGCAATAGAAATCTAACAATAATTAAATAAAGGTCACATTCAAGGTCAATTAAGGTCATCCATCAATCTGTAGACAAACTGTGTTTAATTGGCGCAAACTGAACAGGATTTTGGTGATGTACCGTGTTACAAAAGCGTGATGATTTCACGCAACCGCTGTTTCTAATTGAATACGGAAAGTGAAATACGACACTAAAAAAGCTAGTAAGTTTTTTTTACTATGGCAACATTTGACAGATAACTTCACTCCCTCAAAAAATAGGCGATTCCTTAAGTTGATTAGGTCCAACATATTTAAAATAGGTAGGCTCTCCTGAATAAAGAGCTTTTTTACCCGACTGCGGCGAAGCCAAAAAAGGAGGGTTATGTGTTTGACCTGTATGTATGTATGTGTCCGTCTCTATGTTCCCTCGTAACTACTAAACGGCTGAACCGATTTTGATGAATGATATGTCGTTAGATTAGTCTTTATTGCGCTAGTGTCATTGGGTATATTAAAATTAAAATAGGTCTGTAGAGGTATGATGTCAATAATTATTTATTGTTAGATTTAAGATGCCTCCGACTATATGAGATTGTTAACTGGGATTCGAGACAAATAGGTCATCCATTTTCCATCCTTTTTAAAGTTCACTTTCTACGCAGTCGTGTTTTAGATTTTTTTATATTTGTCTACTCTAACTATTCAAAATTATTGCCCTGAATTTAGCCGAATGTAAAGGCCGGTCAGACGATCTAATACAAAATTGTTTAAGTACATAGTTACAATACAAGTTATTTTTGGTATTACTATAACTTATGGGTACCTTATTAATAGATGTGAGATTATTAAAATATCATCAATATTTCGAGTGATTTAGCATAATTTACATATTATTCGGCATGGTCACGATCGAGACTGTAAGAACAAGCCCAAAATATAATATTTTTTTATACATATTTGATTTCGTTTGTTATAATATCGTTAGGTACCTAAATAATAAATTAAATAGCTTTCTTGCTCCCTCATCTGAAGCATTCGCGCGTAATGTAAAGTTCAGATTCGAGCATTACATCAGTGAGGAGAACCGTACATTACAATACGCAACCGTAATGATACTATCGGTAAAATTACAGTAGTAAGCGGGGGAACCCGTGATACAATTTGTAACACTTGTAATGACCGTGTCACGGTCTACGGCTGTGACCTAGACGGCAGCAACGAATGCTCGTCAGTCAGTGAGGAACTATTGTAACGTCTTGCTCCAAATCGAATCTTGCATTTTTATTACAGGCAAATGCTCCCGGTGAGGGAGCAGCTTTAGGTACACTTATAATATTGACGCTTCACCAAGGTAGGCCAAAGAAATTAACGAACAAAAAAAAGATCTTGAAAATGGCTTCAAATTGTCAAGTTATTACATGGAATAACATAACATAACATCACGCTTGCTACCCCGTAGGGTTATGCAGTTGTGTACCTACAGTACACCTACATTTCGCAGGTTATGTTTAAGTCCCATACATATAATAGGGCCATCAACCGGGCACAAATTCTGAGTTGAGTTTGACTCCGGGCTGTTAAAAAAAAGAATTTAATATCACATTGCCCGATCTAGGAATCGAACACAGCATGCTCAGCAGTAGCACTTGCGACCACTAGACTTAGGCACCTGTCCCACCGCCTGCGGTTAACGAAAATCGAGTATAGCTAGCAACTAAAAACGAGTGCCGAGCAACGAGCAGCGAGTGCGCGACGGCGACATGCGATTACTCGCTGGTATGCGTATGTTACAAGCGTGAGTCTCCCAGCGAGTGTTCTACCCACCAAGCGAGCGTCGCTGAGCGAGTACTCTCTTTGACAAATGAGTACACGCCGACACTGTGAACAGTCAGCGATCAACGATTAATTAACTCTTTATTTCTTTTATCTCTGTTACTTACACGGGACCTACAATCTTTTGTATGTTTCTTGAGAGAAAATCGTTGATAGCTAGTCGCTTCCTCGTCGGCGGTGGCCGATGAAACAGGAAGACTTATATACGCGATTGCCGACTTGTGCGATTTGTAGTGGTTTTCGAACGAAGTACTCCAGTGGTAGCAAATACCGTCATGTTTTTTAACAGTCAGAATTATAAAAAGCAGTGCAATAATCTGACCATCACTTCGTTCTCACGTTCGCTACATTTAGTCGAATTACGCGAAAATAAATTCGTCTTCATATTAAATAGAAATAATCTGATTCACAAACACACACACATCCATTTAAATGATGCCTTGTATCAGCTGGTCCAACAAGTTATTTTATTTTTAATGATCAAAAGACTGTTAAAAATATAAGGTTTTTGCTACTACCTACTGGATTTTTATAATAATACATAATTGTTGCATTAAAACATTATAAATTAGGAACAAGCAAAAATATAAATAATATACTTTTAGTAAATTTTATAAAAATATACTTTTATATAGTTTGACCGAAACCGCTGTACCGTGCCTTAGCATGTGCGCGGCGAGACGGGGGGTAGTACAGGCCACTCATTCGTCAACGCTGGCCCCCGCCTCGCCGCACATTCCTAAGCCCTCATACGCACCGATTTTTCATTTTTTTATTTAGCAACCATTATGGTTGTACGCACTTAACCGCCATCAAACGCAGCGGTTGAATGGGCGGTCAACCGCTAGTGCGTAAGGCCGCGGTACAGCGGTCTCAGTCAAACTATAGCAGAACAATTTGCGATGTCGAACGACAGTGTATAGTGCGTGTAGCGTATTTTGACTAAAAAATTGTGTATAAAAAATTATCAATAAAAAAGAATACAGAAAATATTTAATTCAAAAAAATATTCTTTAATATGTGTAGGACTACTGAGTACGACTGTTGTTGTAATATAAAGTAATGGTAAAAAGCTGTATATTTAAACGATCCACATCCCTTCATAATAGCAATTAGCCGCGGAGTCGTTCGAGATCGTAATACGGTACTCCATCATTTCATAATAATTATTATTATATCATAAGCTGCAAACAAAACATTCTCCAAAAAACACTTCAAAAAGGCAAAAAGAAATAACACTGGCTTTATATGTTATACTAAAAAGATCATAACAAGCCTTAAAACAAATAAAAAATAAATTAATTGTGCTCATTGGCTAAGCCTGTCCTTATATTATAAACTTCATTTAACAGGCGAACAGGAAGGACATAGTTTCACTTTGTTCAAATCTAAACACGCGCCGTGAAAGGTATGGCCACACTTAAAAACCCACAGTCCGCCATCTTTGATGAGAACGGTATTTTGTAGTGGCAACCCACATAATACACAATCTGTTACGTTATTATTGATAAAGGATAAATTGTCTAATATATTGCTGATAGATGCGTCTGTTATGTATTCTTCAGTAGATTCGTTGTCTCCGGTAGATTTGGTCGCAGTGAGTGGTCTCAGGCCCCAATGTTTGGATTTCGCTGCCGCAATTATTGGTAGCGCAGTATTTTTGGGTTTACCATTTAAGGTGCTGCGCAGAAGTCTGCATATCTGAAAATGAGCATTGCATTACTTACAGTACCTTCTCAGTAAGATAAAATTTTATATGGTCCAGGAAAAACGGGTTTAAAGATGGCTGGGACGGACCGAAAGCGGAGAACCAGGTGGTTTAGACATAATTAATTGAATCGGAATTCCATAAAATAATATAAGAGCCATAAGTCGACTCTAATCTATCGGCATCGGAATCAGCAATTTTAAGAGAATAAGAGAAAAATTCTGAAAGCCAAGAAAATGTCACTAATTATGCAAGTCTAACAGTACTCTAAGCACAAAACAACTAGTCATAAAAACGATGTCCTTACCTCTATCCTGGAGTCTTCAAAGTTATAACAACTATATAGGGTATCCGTCAACTGTCCAGTAATAATGACGTCATATTTCTCATACATAGTCACCACCAGACATGTGTGGTAGAACTTCACCGTGATTGCTCCTTCGTCTATGAGGCTCGCGTATTTTTCCATGACTTTTATAGCATTTTTACCGCCAATAGACTTGATTATAAGTGCCCCGACATCGTCCCAACTCAAAGTATCCCTCACAGAGATGTGATCAAACTTCTTCGAACAATTTAAACACATATTTGCATGTAGTGTAGCATACAACTGTACGGTGCGCTCCCAAATATCCAAAGTAAACTGCGGCAGAAAAGAATGTAGTACACCTTCATCCAACATTTGCAGTAATATCCTCAATATATTCAACAAGTCTTCGTTTCTCCTCAAATATAGAATCTTCCTCCACAAGTAAGGCATTCGTTTACAAATATCATAGCATTGGTTCCTCGTTTGAGTCGACCATTGTTTCTCTATAAATTCGTCTATAAGCTCAGAAAATATTGGTGCTTGATGAGTTCTAGAATACGGAAGGGGGAATCCACATTCGCAACCGATGTTTGACAGTTTCTGACTTTTCATATTCACAGATATACATGAATCTACAAAGTATTTGTACAATGTTTCGTCTTTGATAATAGAATCGAGTAATTCATCTTTTTTCTGTGATTCATTAAGGTACCTGAGGAAAATATTATTAGGTACAAATTTAGATTCATCGAAAGCTCCTATGTTAATACAATAACTTTCTAATTGTAACATGAGAGTGTAGATCTGACTAATATCACAGGCATAATTTTCAATAGTAGCAACTAAATTCGATTTATCTGTTTCCTTACCGACTATGCTTAATTTATAATATTGATACAAACTTTTGTTCACTTTATCTCTTTCTAAACTATTATTGTCTACTTCTATGGCCTTTTGACTAGATTCTTTGTAAATGATTTCGTTATCAAATACAAGTACTGTTTGTTCAAGTGTTTCATCTTCTGCAATTTGTTTTATGAGATCTTGTGTCTCTTTTCTTTCTATGATTGGTGTGTCCTTTACTTCCTGGTGCTTATCAACGCTAAGGTGTTTCATTTTTCCTTCAAAGTCCTCCCATTTTTCCTTTAACTTCTTTTTACCATTATTTAATTTATCAGACACACTCACACTCAGATCTTTTAACGTCTGCATTGCTTCTGGTGATAGAGAGCTGAATTTGAAGTCTTCGTTCAGTTTTGTGTCGCTCTCTAGTAACGATGACTGCGCGTGATAAGTGTTGTCAACTATGTATATTCCTGATTTCATTTGAGTTGCATCATTAGCCTTTAAACCGTCAAACTTATCTAGAACATCTTTAATGCCGTTCAGTAACTCTTCATTGTTTAATTTATCTTTCAAGCTCACTAAAATATGCAATTTCGGTGACAAATTGTTCGCTAGCAAATAATCTCTAAACAAGGCACACAGTTCTACACACAGCACATATTTCTCTTCAACATAACACTTGACTAACAACTTGTCTACTTTAATGTATTTCAAGTTTACTAGAGAGCCGTTAGACAGCCATACATACAGCATGTCATGATACACTTTACAATCGACAATATCTTTATAGTTGTCAAACCAAACTGTATGATCAACATCATAAATATTTAAGAAATACAAAGCGTTCTTTCTGAACGAAAATATGGCACCATTTGTTGCAACAATTTTAGGGAAATTCACCGATTGTCCTTCATCGTCGTTGACGACTTTATCTATTGAGACTTTCTCATTCTGATAAGATTCATTTGTCATAAGTGTCATTGGTTTCTTTGCAAGTACTTGTTTGAACTGATGAGTCCGTATAACAGTTCCATCTATCGTGGCTTCCCATACTCTAGAAGATGGTCTTGCACAGAATATCAATGTATTCTCCAGGTCTTTGCCTACAGCGAAACCGGACTCGTCACTGACTATGTTATATTTCCTGACTTCTGTAAAGTCCTGTGTTGGGTTGGTTGCATGTTGTTCGCCGTTAGTTTCTTTGTTGACGAAGCAGGCGCCAAACTCTCCGTCCCGGAGTTTTTGGCCTATCTGTCGGTACTGTTCTCGAGATGTATCACAGACATAACACCTTGTAAGGGTGGACACAAGGAGCATGCATGACTTCATATCCAGTTGACAAATTCGAGAATCCAAACTCATTATTGTTAATGATGAGCTCTGGAACATTGTTTTGGCCTGAAAAAAATGGATGTATTTTATATTATCAGGATTAGGCAGGTGGAGGCTATCTACATCAGTTGCAGCGTAAGACCAATAAGTCTAGCCACCCATAATGTTCCAGGTCTGGGTCCATAAAAATAATGGAACCCCCTACTGTCTGTGAAAAGGTTTTTTGGTCTCTGCGACTTGTCTGGTGGTGGCGTGTGTGTTGGATCGTTAAGTTCCCTTCAAAATAGTTGAGCTAAACGGTGCTGATCCATGCGTCATGTTCGTGAACGGGCGCCGTCAGTAGGGACTGGTCATCTCTTATCTGCCACGGCTATTTTAATTTATTTAAATTTTATGAATTGTTTTTATCTGTTTTATTACGGACGCTTTTTACGTGCACGTCTTCTACATTGTTCTCACATGTATAATTTCAATATGAATGATGTAACCCATATTTTGTAACAATATTATGATTTAAAAGAGTGTCCGTGGAGTTTCTTGCCTGTTCTTCTCCATACGAATCTACACTTTGGAATGGGCAACTAGCTTCATATTTCTGACTGACTGACGCCTTGACAATTCAAAGGTGCCTGTAAATGGTTTAATTGAAATAAATGCTTTGAGTTTGAAAATTGATACTGCTTTGCATAGTTTGCGTCAAAAACAAAAAAGGCAACAAAAGTTTAAAAAAGGTTTATTTTTTCTGTTTGTATTACCTAAAGAATGCAGATAGCCAATTCTGATTGAACAGTTAAATCGCTAGCGCAAAAAAAACAGTGAAATCGCTAGCGCTAAACAATCAAACAGTTAAATCGCTAGCACTCATAATGTTCATGTGCACTCCATGACAGGTCTGAATCTGTGTGTAGTCCTAGAAATTTTTTAATGTTTATTTTTCTGTTTATTTGTTAATAATTTATATTTGAATGTATTTTCTTTATTGAAACTCTTTATATTTAAGTTTTAACAAGTTCCTTTAAATTTAACCAGTTGACTATAGGTGATATCGTACACCTACCTAGTCTATTTCATATTCATGTCTTAGGGTCTTCATAAGAAAAACTTATATAGATATTTTTTAACATTACTTATTTTGCCACAATAGTTCCGTGTGTTAAAGTGAAATTGTCCTTGGGAACATTTGAATACACAAAAAACTAAACAAACATAAATGAACTACACGTCAAACCAGAATATTATCTTATTGTTTTCATGTCTGAACAAGTGGGACATGATTGTTATGTAAATTAACTATATACCCCAAACCTATTGTTTTAATATAAACTCGACATCCTACATGTCATTGTAGTCATTCGGTTTATCCCAAACATAATATGTTCTGTCCTAAACATGTACATTTGTATAATGTTCTTGACTTGGAACAAAAATTTTAAGGGTCCCCGAAACGATCAATTGCAATTGTCAATTTTTACGCGATTGATACACATTGATGCGCAAATTGATCGTCAAAAAATCGCAATTGAAGCGATTGACACAGTTGATTGTTTCGGGAACCCTTTACTACTTATTTATCGTATAACAATTGTATACCCCTGTATACCCCACACACCAGCAGTGTAGATATCATAGAGGCTTAGTAAGTCCGACATCCAGTCTTGCCATGAGGTATTGTCTTACCCAGTAACTGGGTTATTGAGGTCAGACAGGCAGTCGCCCCATGTAAAAGATGACGATGAGGGGCTTAGTAAACAAAACAATAGAACCTACTTACAATAAAATTCTGCGGCTGTAACACAGATATTTTCCCCACATCATCACCCATGAACAGCATATGATTGGTGCTCCAGATCATGGCGGTAATCTCGTTCCCTTGGTGTTCTTTAGATATAACGGTAGAGTGACTACTACTGAGGGTTTGGTTACATCCTGCAACAGTGGCCAATCCTCGACCATTGGCAAAACCAATGTGTTTCTCATCTGTGGATATAGCCACGCGGGTGATTGCACCATCCTGGAAATTTAAGCAGTGCATTAGACATTCACATAACGGAATGTAATAACTAATAACACAACACATAAAATCACGCGTTTTCTCCGAAGGGTTAGGCAAAATTCAAAAATTTTAAAAGTCATTTATTCAAACTAGGCTGAGAATCAGCACTTTTCGAACGTCAAAGTTACATAAGACAGTCCCCCAAACCGCCCACCCTTCACCACTTCCTAGTGCTTTAGCTGGGAAGAAGAAGTGGCGCAACAAACTCCCCAGCAGCACAGCTGTCTGTTCAGTTAGAAAAAAAATTGATTCTATATAATAGTATGCAAAATAATTTACATTACACAACACAAAACATAATTTAAATTATAAATTTATAGACATATAATTATGTCAGCTAGCACACGCCAATATACCAACCAAAATTATCAAGAATTGCTTCAAATTTTTGCTCCTTGACCGTAACTATGGTAGCTACAACCACAGCCAGCCCAGCCAGCCTCAAAAAATACAAGTCAAATAATGGAAGTACACGTACCTTGTTGGGTATAAGTTGTACAAATTCACATGGTGTTCGGTTGAAAACATAAATGCCTCCGCTGGTAGCGCCAAATGCTATCAAAGATTTTGATATGTCGAAACAGGTGTACTGAAATGTAATTATACAAGACAGCTTTGTTAAATCTGTAATTTATATATTAATATGGTGTACATGATGAAGAGTATTCTATCCATCTATCTATGTCCTGTCTCACTCCCTGATCAAGGGCGACACCATTTCACCTAAACTTTTCACAGCAGTCCTAGAAGACGTAGTGAAAATTTTAGATTGGGACTATTGTGGTGTGGACATCAATGCTGCCTACCTGTCCCAGTTAAGATTTGCAAATAACCCAGCTCTATGCTGAAAATGTTGATGATCTCCAGAACATGCTTCAAGCCTCTTTTAAGGTAGAACTTATGTTGAATATGGCCAAAACGAAGATTATGGCACACATCTTCAGCAATTCAAATCCTTCTGTTAAAGTGGGCAATGAAATTTTGGAGATGGTAGACAGGTATGTCTTATCTTGGCCATATTCTTTCTTTTGGCAATGAGAAATCGAGAAGAATACAGGTTAGGGTGGGTACTGGGTAGAAAACTGGACGTCATTCTGAGATCAGCCAAAATTCCACAATGTCTGAAGTCCACCCTATATAACCTCAGTTCTGCCCACCATGACATACAATGCTGAGTTGTGGCACTCATGCAGAAGTCTGTGTACAAGCTGTGAGTTGCAAATAAATAAAGATATTGGAATACGTATTATGGAACTCAAATGGACATGGGCAGGACACCTGGCAAGGCTCAGTGATGACAAGTGGAGTAAGGCAGTGACCGAGTGGCATCCAAGCACAAGAGAGTTCTATGCCCAGCAGTGGGTGAAGTCAGGCTGATGATGATCTATTACATTGAGGTTGGCTTCCACTTTAATCAGATGCAGCTTAATACTAGTATTTTACATGGAGCAACATAAATAATATTTTTTAAATGTATTATAATTTTTTGCTTGTTTATAATGTCCCACTGCCCACCGCTGTCCCACCGCTGCAGGCCCCCTAGATCCCACCGCATACTATTTTCTTGTGAAAGACGTCAGTCGATGTTAACAGCCCAGGAAATAGGATTAAAACTACAATTCTCAAGCTCTGTTGTTGTTATGTTAGCCACCAAACTGTCAGAAATAGGCTGCATGAATATGGCCTACGAGCACGACGCCCAATTAGGTGCCCATCTATACGCCATGGGAATCGCGCCCGTAGAAACGAATGATAGGGAACACTTGACATGGACCCAGGACCAATGGGATAATTTTTTATTTTGCGATGAATTCCGATTTGGATTTAGGCCTGATACGAGAAGGATAAGAGTGTTTTGTTGTCCCGGAAATGCTGAACGGCAGAGATACGTGCAGGAAGTGCACCCTTACTGTGGCTTCACAGTGATGGTATGGGCAGGGATTATGAAGAACAGACAAACTGAGCTTGTTTTTGTAGATGTCAATATGAATGCTGAAAGTTATGTTGAAGATGTCCTCGGGCCATATGTTCACCCATTTACACAAAGTCCGGGCTCAGATTTCACATGTTCTAGAGAACCTGGATGGAGTGTCAACAACCCAACAACTGAAAGACTTGTTAGAATTCGATTGCCGCAGGATCAGATAAACAATCTTATAAATTCAATGAAAAATTGTTGCCGACAAGTTTTAAACAACAGAGGAGGTCACACTTTGTATTAAATAACCAAATAATTAAAAAAAATGTTATTTAATTTTGTAAAACATGAAAAGTTTAATTTTGTTTTAACTTTATTTTATACTACGTATGTTACGGTACACATATTGTTAATTATTATGATTAAATGAACCATTCAATGAAGGAATTTGTTGCTTTAGTCACTAATGCATCAAAAAATGCTTAGTTATTATTTATAAAAGAAATATATTATAATACTGAAAATCATTCAAAAGTTCAAAATCATACATGTTGCTTAGGCTTTTTTGATGTGTGTAATATATTCAGTGTTACTAAGTGGGGAAATATTATTTAATAGACCGGTTCATTGCAATTTTGATTACCATGCTTTGATTTTATGTGAAGATCTATTATTTTGGTCAATTGGATTATTTAAAAATGATTGTTTATGGTTTCAAAACTGTGGATTGGGGCCATTTCTGACCCACTAGCATGACACATTAGAACCACTTTCAAATGTTTGTATCATCATAATATTCATTTGTTTTCAATGCAAAGCCTAACAAATTACGATTTAATTTAAAAATACAATAATTCACCAAGTTTAATGATTTCATAAGAATAACTAACTTAATGTAAAACAGTGTCTATTTAGAAATAACATCTGATAAGACATTTTACACTTGATTGAGGTTTTAAGAGTTATATTTACAACCTGGAATGCTTATTAAATAAAGATCCTACAGACAATTTTAGACAATCAGCCAAATTAGTTTGAACAAAGGCCAAATAGTAGGGAATATTTGGACTAACCTTTATGCGTTGAACATTTTTTATTGGATAATTTATACTTGCTGTAATATCTGGAAGCTCTTGTAGTAGGTATGGTGGCAAATTTGGTGGAGACATGTTTAAAAGATCATCTTTTAATTTCGTAGATTTATTTTGTTTTAATCGCTTTTCTTCCGTTTGAAGCAAAATACGAAATTATCAGACAGTCACAGACAGCGACATAAACAAATGTCAAAGTCAAAATCTGAAATTGTCAAAATTGTATTGTTTTAAATTTTAGTGTTGCAACTTTACAGTGACAAATGGGAATGTTTACAAGCACATCTATTCACAACCGTTCGAAACGCTTCCCTGCTCACAAAATAATACAAAAACCCAAAATTTTGGCAGTTTCTAAATCAAATAATCTTCTATTTGATTTAAAAACTGCCAAATTTTCCACCATTATTTCGATAGCTATTTGCTGTCGGAGGCAAGGTAAATTTTATTAATTGAAAATGTATATTTTTCATCGGATCGTCGTGGTGTGTATTGACCCTTAGACCTTATGGACTAGTAATTGTGGATCCATACAGCCCGGCAGCACTGCGGCGCGCGCCGGCAGACGCAAGTACGGCTGTGAATCGATATTCTTGCCTCGTGACTTTCGGTGAAATGAGTTGGATGTAGACCCTGGAGACAAAAATGGACGATAACTGTTCCTCCGCAGCTAAGCGGTGCGGCGGCCTCGGCGGCAAAATGGCTACCGGCTTTGTAGCGATCGCCGCATGAAATGCCGGTGGAATGGCCGCCGGCTGATCGGCGGTACGGCTGCCGCCGCCGCCGGCGCATGCTGCCGGGCTATGTGTATCCACCATATCGCGCAAAGAAAAAAGTACACATGAGACGTATTTACTAGAACAGTTAAGTGCACTAGGTATTATTCTTGACTAGGCCGCACCTAGTACGACGCGTAAAGTACGAAGTACAGACGCCAGCAGGTCAACCTACCCGAAACTGTCAAAGTTCCCAATCATTTTTGAAACTTATTCTCCAGTGATAAAGTTGAAAATCTACTAAGAAATTGGACAGATTGTAGTAGGTTGATGTGCTGGCGTCTATACATAGCGTTTGTTATGAGCTTTTTATATCAAAAGGAGTATGCGATCAGTAGTGACTAATAATAATAGCAAATTGTAACCCTCAAAGTTTTAGGCTTTACATAAAAACTATCCTGATTTAAGATTTAAGATTTCTCCGATACGGGACGCGATCCATTGAGTCCGTATTGAAGTACCTACATTGACTCGTAAACTGCATTAATGTTCAAGACGCCTTTGAAATAAACAAATTTAAATTGAAACCTATAGTTTGGTTCGATAACTTCATAACAGCGTAGTATCATATCCGTAAGTGTATGTTTGTATACTGGAAAGGACTGTGGCGAACCAACTAATTATCTGTGGTTCCCACTGTTAGATATAACCTGACAACACTAGTTGGTCTAGAGCAGTTAGTCTGTGGTTCATAAAAGAAAGAGGAATTTGAATCTCAATGTAAATAAGATTATCTTAATTTTACTGGACTCCCCATAACGTGTAATTACTCTGAGTTCGTTCTTACGTGTAATCTTCCGCTGTCGCTTGGATAATGTGATGTGTGATACAAATACATTTTAATTACAACTGGATCGTGTTTCATTCAAATAAACAGAGCGCCATAACGCGCCTAAAGGACCATTCAAATTTTTTGAACATAAACGATAAATGTAACAAAAATTGGTTTTTACAATTAAAAAAAGTTGAAGCACAGGTTTTTTGTTTCTTTTATTCACGCGCCCTCCACGTGCCCTTATTATAGATTCTAATCCGTTCCGCATAGATTTGATTTGGGTTATTAAACGGTCTTGCAAATAATGTTCTTGTGAAATCGCTGTTTTTGTGCTGCCACTGTTGCGGGCAAAGGATTTCTCGCATATACAGTTTTTTTTAAACTGTCCCAAACAAGCTCAATAGGATTAAGATCTGGGCTGCGTGCTGGCCAATTCATGGTACGTATCCCAACCTCTTCGCAATATTGTCGAACTTGTGCAGCGGCGTGAGGTCGGGAATTATCTTGCATTAGAGTACAATTTTTGCCTATTAATCCCATGTAAGGTACCACGTGAGCTTCTAAAACCTCTGTTATATAGCTTTGTGCCATCAAACCTCCTCTTCTACCGGTTTGACGAATCATGTCGATGAACGCAAGTTCCGTTCGCCCGATCATCGAAATGCCACCCCACACTATACACAAACCACCTCCAAAAGGAACACGCTCCTCAATGCAACTTTGAGTATATCTCTCCCCAGGTAGACGATAGACTCTTCTACGACCATATGCACCATTTAAACATGTCCTACACTCATCGGTGAACAATACTGAGGCCAATTTGCTCTTCAGTCAAATTAAGATGTTCACGCGCAAATCTTACACGAGTTTGTCTGTGAGCTGCAGACAGCTTTGGACCATTTGCTGGTCTAAAAGGGGTGATTGCCGCTTCCTTAAGCCTCCTTCTTATCGTTCGTGCACTCACTTTTACTCCACGCACTTCATTCAGCTCTGTTTTGATGTTTACTGACGTGAGGAAACGATTTCGTAGGGAAGTTGAAACAATAAATCGGTCGTCACTACGGGCGTAGACTGGTTCGGTCAAGCCCCGGTGTCTCCGAATTGGAGACAGTATGCTCAAACCGTCAAGCCCCGATGTCGCCGAATCGGCGACAGTCTCCCACGCGACATTAAACTCTATTTCAACCCGTGAAATAAGGGCTAATCTGGTCTATGAGCATTTTTACTCTATGGCCTGACGGATATTCTCGTCAACAAAAGCATTTTAAATACAAAAATATCAATAGGCAACATTGGAAAAATATTTGAAACAGAATGATAGAGACCACAGACTACATAGAGATACTACGGACTGACAAAAAGAGTTAGTTCGTTCGGTTGAGAGTGCGCGCGCGGCACAAAATTTCGTTATTTTTTATTGTTTTTGTGAATAAATCGACGAGAAGTGGTGTTATTTCCATTAATAAGTAATTTTTACATCGTGGTAGATAATATTTACACTAAATAACATCCTATTATACCTATTTGATCCAACGAACAAATTGTAAACAAACCCATTAGTGAAAAAAGTGAATGTTGGTGATATTTTGAGTTGTGTGTGTAATCGGACGGTAAGTGGTTATTTATCATTTTCATGTAGTTAGTTAAATTTAAATTTCTAGCAATCGTTCGTTAATGCAAGCCCGCACCAATGCCACAATTTGAGCGGCTTGTTCGTAAGTACGAAGTATCCCTATTTATGGTAACGAAACTTTTGTTAGTTAAAAAGATTGTTAATCAATACCATTGGTAACAATAATTTAAATCGCAAATGAAAAATAATTAATTTCAAACTTTAATAACCACACGAATTTGAGACTACAAACATTTTATTTTCCCGGCTATATTTATCTTTTACTGCAGTTCTATTTTAAAATTTTGTTTTTTATGATTTAAGGACAGTCAACCAACATTTTCATTTAGTCTAATCTAAAAAGTTTGCATACTTATCAAAAATATTAATCGAAAGTAATCCTGAACTTTGATGCAGTGTAGGTACCTATGAGTCCGTCAGTATTTTGTGATATACGTTCATAGCGACATCTATCGAGTATGCCTATTCCAGTTTATTAATTTTATTATTTCTGGTTTTTGGTTACTATTTATGCAATAAAAACACAATTTTACGAGGGCGACGCTAAAAGTTTAAAGTTAAAATTTCGAAAATGGAACTTGCCAATATTATTGTGTACCTATGTATTTTATTCATTTGTCATTTGTTTACGATTTGGCGGCAAATTGAAAATTGTCTGTGTCACGTCAGCATGAATTTAACGCGAGAAAATTTTCGTACAATGATTTTTTATGACTTTCGATGTCATTTAAGTCAACAAGAAAGTTATGATAGACTTCGATTGGCCTTTCACGATGAAGCCCCATCTCGTGCCACTGTTTACAACAGGAGTTTAAACGTAGTCGCACTAATCTCACCGATGATCTGCGTGAGGGACGGCCTTCTACGGCGACGAATGAAGATAACATCAGTGTTGTGCGGCGTATGATATAGACTGACAAGAGTGACTTATCAGCAGATTCGGACAAGCTTAGGCATCGGTATGAGTCAAGAAGCTTTGTTGCCCGGTGGATACCTAATAATTTGACAGAGGCCCAAAAACTCCGTCGTGTTGATTGGTGTCGTGAAATCGTTCAAAGATTTAACGGAGGTGACTCAAATGCTGTGTTCAACATACGGGTGAAGAAAGCTGGATTTATTGTTATGATCCTGAAACTAGGAGACAGTCTGCTGTCTGGGTGTTTCCTTCCGAGGAGATGCCAACTAAAGTGAAGAGAGGTCGAAGCGTGAGAAAAAAGATGGTGGTCTCGTTCTTCGGAAGGACAGGTCATTACGCAACAATTGTTTTAGAGGATCGAAAAACAGTTACTGCAGAGTGGTACACTAACAATTGTTTGCCATTTGTCTTGGAAAATCTTCGGGAGAAACGACCTCGCAGTAGGATCCTCCTTCACCACGACAACGCCTCGTCGCATAGCGCCAAGCAAACAATCGACTACTTGGCGATGTCAGACGTGGAATTACTGAGTCACCGCCCTATAGCCCCGACCTCGCACTTTACGATTTTTATTTATTTCCGAAAATGAAAGAAAAACTTGGAGGAAAACGTTTTATGGACGCCGAGGAAGCAGTGGCTGCGTTTCAAAATGCCGTCGAAGAGACCCATAAGGACAAGTGGGCAAAGTGCTCTTCTCAGTGGTTCCATCGGATGCAGCGATGTATTGATGTAAATGGACACTATTTTGAAAACATATAATAAAACTAATAACTTGATAGTTTGTTCAGTTTTTGATTTTTTTTAAACTTTCAGTCTTACACTCGAACATGCACGTCTAATTTAACTTTAAATTACTACTACTACTGCTAAGTTGTTAAGTTCGGCTTTTAGTCTAACCGGATGAAGAATACCAGTATTTTACATGTAGTGACCGCATATATGATCTCCAAACTCCAAACCCAGTTACTGGGGTATACGATACGATACCCTTTACGAGTTCCAATATATAAACGAGAAGAAAATACAAGAAACTCCATGGACACTCGTTTAAAAGGCAACTAAAACGGTTAAAAAAAATATGTTCCACAATGAGTTAAGAGAAACCTTCATATTTATCACTAGCTTCTGCCCGCGACTTTGCGTGAAATTTCTTGTTACTTCATTTTCGCTACGCGTTCTTTTTTGTGGGTTATGATGAGTACTATAAACACGTAGTACATTATTTTATGTATCATCAATAGGTTTCGCAGCTTACGCCAAATCATGACTTTTATATGCTTTTTGATACCTTAGGTGGCCTAGGATATCCTTTTTTTTTTCGAAAAATAAAATACGCCCATGTTACTCGCTGATAATGTAGCTTTCTCGAAGACTCAAAAGAATTTTTAAATCGGTAAAGTATTTTTTTTGCGTTTATCCATTACAAACAAACATACTTAAACAAAAATACAAAAAAATCAAATCTTTAGTTTAGTAGGCCCATATTCGAGATTGATTGATTAAAAATAAACGTGGGCGGTCGGGAACGAAGTTCCTGCTCACGTATGATTTTGTTTTTTTAATAAAAAATAAAATTTTGAAGCCGCCATCTTGGATTTACATTTTAATGTCACTATCGGCTTTAGCACCCTCGAAAACTATGAAAACGACACCTATTACAAAAACTTTGTGCAGAAAGAGAAACGATTGGGTGGAGTGGTAGCCAATGAACCGCTTGTACCGTATGAACCCATAGTACCTAGCGTCAATACGCGACGTTGCTAGT
Organism: Xanthia icteritia; assembly: GCA_949128155.2. Taxonomy (NCBI): domain Eukaryota; kingdom Metazoa; phylum Arthropoda; class Insecta; order Lepidoptera; family Noctuidae; genus Xanthia; species Xanthia icteritia. Next base: position 12,759,779 of record OX421933.2, read on the forward strand.
TCGTGCAAAAAACGTGTCGTGACTTGCTTGCCATGTCGTACAGTTTGATCCAGTCGCCGGCCGCTTGTCGTCAACAAACGAACGCGTGCGATGCGTCCTAGTGTTTCCTCAAGCAAAAACGACGAAAAAGTTTGCTTTTGTAATTACTTTATTATTTTAACTCTTACTAAACTGTGAGTGAATTCTATGTTTATTATGGGTCTTTGCGCTTGTTTGAGACTTGTTTTTGGAATTACTTCTCAACGGTTATTGGGTGAAACATAACCTAACATTTCATATGGGGGGATGGGTACGCAGTGAGCCATTTATCCGGGGTAAACAATGAACCATGGTTCATTATGTACCACATTTAGGTGCATTGTGTAATGCTATTGTTTAGGTAATATTGTCAACCTCCGAGTCTTAATGTGAGTATCATTATTATTTGTTTATTTCAGCATGGGACGAAACACGGTAGGGCGGGAAGTCCGTAAAAAAGGGAATCACACCAGAGAAGTTCTCCAAACAGGAATAGATAAGCACTGACTGAGTATCAGAAAAGCAGCCAAAGATTGCAACCTTCCGTAGCCAATACGTCATAATGTTTGATTTGGATCTTTATATTTTATGGTTAATTAGTATTTTCGAAGATATTTTAAGATTTTTAGATTGTTATGTTGAATTTTTTTTTAGGTTCTTAGTTGTTATGTTGGTCTCTCATAAACATACTATGACTGAGCCAGTAAGCCTAACTAAACCTATTGTAGCACAATTTGTGATTTAGACTTAAAAAAAAATAAAGACAGCTTGTGAATACATCATATACTTACATAGATGATGTTATAAATCCTCAAAGTAATGTTAATGTGTTTTTTCTTTTTTACTTTGAGGTACTTATAAAGTTTATACTTCTCAAACTTATTAAAAGTTTATAATAATTGTTAAAAATTAAGTTTTATGACTGATTGCTTGGTGTTCATGTAACCCGAAACCTAATAAATATTGAAACTTACAACTGCTTTATTTATTTTCAACACAAACAATTAACCGTTTATCTATTACTGTGATTCATTGTGTACCACCTGGATCATTCAGTACCAGCCCCCCGGTTCATCATGTACCCTTAAGAGTACACTATAAACGATTTCCCTCTATTAATCTGCACCCTAATTACGTAATACACGATCAATCGGAATTTGATTCGTTTTGAAACAAATTGCTTATCCATTGCTTCATAAGTTCGAAAAAACTCTGCTCAACAACGTAAATAACGCAATGAATGTTGTTGAACTGTCAAAATGAAACAAATTTGTCGTAATCGTTTACGAAAATGTGTTGCGTAATTAGATAGCAGGCAATAACAAATATTTTCCAAAATTTTGAATGCTATGTGGTAGCTTATTGAATAATCTATGTGCTGAGATAAAAATATTTTCATAGACTGCAATAACAACCGTGCTAGAGCTCTTCAAACTTTTTGTGGTTCAATGGCTATATCTCTACCCTAGATGTTTGTTATTAATTAGTTTTTGAGTTGTTGATGTGCATAGTGGTCTCATACGCACTATTTTTTTTATGAGATAATTAGAGAATCTACCATTCTTTCAAATTCCTGTTGAAATGAAACAAACATGTGTAATTGATAATATTTTATTGAATACTTAAATACCATTCATAGTATTTGAAGGTGTACAAAGTATTACATGATGAAGTTACTTGGCTATTTCTAAATCTGAGATAATTTGTAATGTAGGTTAAGATGTTTTGTGATATTTTCCTGAATTTATATGTAATCTTGGCAGGGTGTAAATATATATCTTCTATATTATTATGTATAGTACCTGGACAGCTAAAAATTGTCTAGGTACTTTTTTCAATTTTATCAAGTACAGCGTCAATGGATTCTAAAAAAGAAATTTGGTATTATTATTTGCAGCACAAACATTTAAAAACCTTTTTGTCTCTACAAAAAATCAAAGATAAATTAATCAACTGCTTATATTAGGTACAAGAGTAACCTAGTACAGACAGAAACATTTTCCAGTTCTAATTGAACATGAACAGACATAGAAAACGGTTTTTTTTATGAGTAATGTGTGAGGTAAGCTTATACTGGAAATGTATAGCTTGATTTGTAACCGTGTGTACACAAGCAAAATGAATAACTTGCCTCCAATGTCGGTAGCGTGAATATCGAACGATTTAAAGAAGTCTGGCAGTGAGCAGCAGTAAGTATAATTGTCGCTGCTAATAAACCAATCTTCATATTTTTCACAAATGTCCTGTGTCTTGCATTTGATGTCCTTTTCTACTGGTTTAGGATCGTTAACATGGACTATAGCCACGGCCTCATCGTCGTCAAACCTTACCACCTGCAATTAAATTTGTTTGAGCATGAAAGCCGATCTCAACGTGTAAGGAATTTATGATAGTAACATATAATGAAACATCATCATTACGCTTGTAATCCCCGAAAGGTTATGCAGTGGTGTACCTATAGTATTCCCATTTCGACAGTTATATTTAACGAAGACCCGTGTAATAGGAGACGAGCCTATTGCCATCCACCGGGCACAAATCCAGACTCCCGGCTGCTACTGAAAAACTCCTGATGGAAAAACCCAATAATACTTTGGCGCGATCTGGGAATTAAACCCAGGACTAGTAGCGCTTGCGACCATTAGACCAACGAAGCAGTCAGCATACATTTAATGTTATTGATTATATATGCGATTCCTTACTAAAAAAGACGTGTAAACTAATTTTGTAAGGTTTCATGATGCGACATAAGGTTGACATAAGGTCATGTACTAGGCAGACAATAAATCATATTCTTGTAAAATTTTAGGAACTAGGGTTTTTGTGTAATAAGTATAAGGTACCTTCCATAAATATCGTGGTATAATAGCTCCATTTTTCTCTTGCCACGTGTGCGTGCCAGACCAGGTAACAATGTCAATGTAGACGGCTAGCCGGGATCTCACCATCTCATTAATATTTTCCCAGGACGTCTGAAATCATACAATTCATTTGAGACATGCTTAAGAGCGAGCTTAACTACAAGATATTCAATTTTGGATGTATTTTGTGGAACAGGAAAATAAAATTATAGTTTCTCTATAGAAAAACATCACGAAGTTAACCTAATGGTAATCACACACGGATAAAAACATACTTGCGCAAGTAAATCCTGAATGTCAGGTTCGCGGGTGTATTTTTCAGAAATGGTCGAAATATTATCTAAAAATTTGTACCTAATTAGTACCAAATTGTACCACTTGTAAAATGTTTTTTACCTCGTGGGATCTCAAGTTATTGCAATAGTATCATACACCCGCCATTCTGACGTCGGCTTGGCGGGTGTATTTTTGTGTAGCCAAGATTACTGAGAAGTCAGGTATGAAACAGTTATGGATATTTAGTACCTAATTGGTACCTCTCTAAACATATTTTAAGACAGTGATGTCTCATCGGAATTCCACAGAAATTGAAAAATTCATCAACAGCCATAGGATGTTACAATATGTTGTTTGTTTGACACAAGTAGAGGAAACCGGGGATACTTGACTATAGGGATACTCGGAGTATTATGCTTGGAGTTTCCCTACGTGATCGAATGAAATGAAGAGGAGAGAATGATCCGCAGGAGAACTAAGGTAACTGACATAGCCCGAAGAATTGTCAAAATTAAGTGGCCATGGGCAGGGCACATTGCTCGCAGAACAGATGGCCGATGGGGCCGAAAGGTTCTGGAGTGGCGACCGCGTACCGGAAGACATAGCGTTGGAAGGCCTCCCACAAGATGGACCGATGACTTTGCAAAGGCCGCAGGAATCCGCTGGATGCGGGAGGCACATCGGTCGAAATGGCGGTGCTTACGGGAGGCCTATATCCAGCAGTGGACGTCTTTCGGCTGAAATGATGATGATGATGATGATGATGAGGGAGGGATACTTAGCATCAGGTAGAATGACAGCTTCACCTACGTTTTCACGGTGAGTTTTTTTACAGAATAGACCGCGGCAGATCTAGTTTGTTCCACCGGCCGGAAAAAATTGCCTTTAGAATATAATTGCTAACAATCGTTCTTTTATTTACGTAGGTGAAGTGAGCTGTCATTCCATCTGATGCTAAGTATAGTATCCCCGGTTTCCTTTACTGGTACGAGAGCCCATGATTGACAGCACATGACATTACGAGAGCACATGACATTACGTGTTGAATCCATTTTGAACACGTTGAAAAGTTTTTCCGATCGGTAACATACCATTCTGTCTAAATACAGTTATGAAAAAAGTTGCCAGGTGTAGAAAAAAAAAATCGGATTACACCAGTGATTCTCGTTTATCAGGCTACACCATCAAGCTACACATGTTCAGTATAAACTGACTTCGCATTGTACGGAAATCCTATTAGATACAATGCGAGATCAGCATAAACTGGAAATGTATAGCTTGTTGTGTAGCCGTGTGTACACATTACTCATAAAAAAATAGTTTTTCATGAGAGAGAGAGATGAGAGAGATAACCATACATTCCATCACTGATAAAAATGCTTGGCTCATTGCTGGTCCTGCTCCACAACCACAACTAATCGAATAACATTTTGAAAATACTGCTAGAGCTGCTGAAGATTATAAGAGCATCTTTGTATTGCATAAACTTAATCTCCTTTGTATTATATAATTGCATAGCACAGGTGTGAGTACTATATACACACATCAACACGGTCTAGGGATATTTTTAAAAAAGCGAATCAATGTGTTAATTATTTATGTGACATGTATATATTTAAAAGATACGTTATTTAATATTCTACCATTTTTTAATAATGGTTAAGGTACTTCTATTAAAATTTCAGGATTTTATGGAAAAAAAATGAAGCATAGACGGAAACCGTATATGAATTAACTTTTAATTTATGAGTAAAAACTGAAAAAAATAGAAAAATCATTTAATTTGTGTTTATAAACTTGAAGTTAGTAGTCTGAGAAAGCGCCCATGATGTTCATAACACATCGGCAACGATTCGGCATGCTCAGAACAAGGTTGTCAATGTCTTGCTGCGGAATATTGTCCCATGTCCTTCTGAGGTGCGCAAAAAGTTGATCTTCTGTAGCCAGATTTTCAGGAACTTCCTTCAGAGCTCTTCTTTGCAGCATATCCCACGCATGCTCAATGGGATTTAGATCTGGCGATTGAGCAGGCCAGTCTAAGGCCCTAACATTGTGTGTATGTAACCAAGCTGCTACCGTTCTCGCCGTGTGTGCCCGGGCATTGTCGTGCATGAGCAGGAAATCTTGCCCCATTTGTGTTCTGTGGGGCAAGATTACGGGCCCCAGCACCTGTTGGACGTATCGTTCTGCCGTCATATTGCCCCGCACCCAAACGAGATCCGTCCGTCCTCCAAGAAGAATTCCTGCCCAAACCATAATTGTTCCTCCTTGGTATGGGTGAACTTCCTGAGGGTTCTGAAGACGGCTCCATCGTCCAGGAACTCGCCAAACACGCGTCCTTCGTGAATCTGGATGGAAGCCGAACCTGGATTCATCCGTGAACAGCACATTGGACCATTGCTCACGGCCCCAGTCCACGTGGTTCCGAACCCATTCTAATCGTCGTCCACGATTGCCTCTCCGTAAAGGTGGGACCCGGAGTGGTCTACGAGAGCGTAGATTGCTTTCATGCAGTCGCCTTCTTACAGTTTGGTCACTCACAAGCACTTGGTGTTCCACTCGCAACCTTTGGACCAATTGAGTCGCCGTTGCATTTGGTTGAGCTCGCGCAGTAATTTGCAAAAATCGATCTTGTCTGGGGGTAGTGATGCGACTTGGCCCCCGGTGCCTCTCCGCTACTTCACCTGTGGCACGATAGCGTGTCCACAATCTTGAAATTACATTTTGGTGGGTCCCTATGGCCTCAGCAACTTTACGCTGAACAGACCCAGCTTCCAGCATTCCTACAGCTCGTAACATCTCCGCCCTCGTCAAATGTTGGCGTTGCATGGCTACAATACCTCAATTTTAACTTTATCTTTCGTTTAAAAATGAAAAAAAACTGTAACTAAACGTAATTCGTATTGTTTTCTAAATTTCGCACAAATGAAAATTCCCTCTCCTACACATCAAGACATTTTTATGCCACCGAAACAAAAGAATTTTCAAAAATTTGAATTTGGAATTAGTCTGAGATAAATTACAAACAAATCGGTGTATGAAAGATTACAATGCGGCCAGTACTTTTCGAGTTATTTAATTGAGTATGAAATATCCCTAGACCGTGTTGATGTGTGTACTAAAGAGCTACCATTTACCGGGTAATATGTATTTCATTGATATGACTCGAATGTGCCCTGGCGGCTGTGAGTATGTCATGCTCACTCAGATGTCTCGCCGATATGATGGCGCGTGTGTTGGATCATTTAGCTCCCTTCCAAATGATTGAGTTGAATGGTGCTGATCCATGCGTCATGTTCGTGAACGGGCGCCGTCAGTTGGGACTGGTCATCTCTTAACTGCCATGGCTTATTTTAATTTATTTTAAATGTTTGTATGGTTATTTATTTTTTCTTTTGATTACGGACGCTTTTACAAACGTGCACGTCTTTCTACATTGTTCTCACATGCATAATTTCAACATGAATGATGTTACCAATATTTTGTATCAAATTTTGGATTTAAAAGAGTGTCTGTGGAGTTTCTGGCCCGTTCTTCTCCATAGGTACCTACTACGCTTTGGAATAGGCAACTAGCTTCATATTCACAGTAAATCGTTTCGTGTGTGGCTACCATATTATCGTCGTAAGTGAAACCGTGAACATGTAAGTAGATATTTATTAATTATTTCAAAGTAAAAAAATAGTTCTTACCTTTGAAGTATCGCAAGGGAGCCAGACCGGGATTACATTCAGAGGATCGATGAACGTGCTCTTCTTTGCAGGGCCATCATTAAAATCTATTGCATTCACCAGCTGGGACTTACTATAACAACACGACGACATCGTTTCCGTACAATTAAATCCTCTCTCAGTGTTTTTGATGCCTATTCCTGGGTATGTGTACCAGTTGTAGCCGGTGCTCAGACCGTTGTTGTTTGTTTCAGTCATTATGATGCGTGTGTATAAGGGCATATTTTTTTCAGTGTCGAAACAGACTTCGTAAGCCTCTAAGAAGCCAGGAACGTTGTAGCCCACTCTTATTAATTCGGAGGTTTCCGTTGAGCATTTCCCTTTCTTTCTTATAACGGACGGTTGAATGCTGTTAGTGCACTGTAGGTCTGAGAGCTTGTAAGTATTGCCTTCTACTAAGAAAGATTCTTCTTTATAACAAAATACCTCTAATGTGCTCTTTTTAGTGAAGTTTTTGAATGTATTTGACGTCCCTCTTTGACTTGGACAAGACAATATGATTTTGTCTTCTTGATGTGCCACCACTGTATAATGTTCTGTGTTTTTCAATTTGTGCCAAAATCCTCTGTCATCTAGCACAAGCGGCATATATTGCGCATTGCCCAAGTTCCTAGATATCAAACATGCTGTAACAAAATAATACTTTTTTTAGGTGGATAGAGCTTTACGTAGGTAGTAGGATAGATACTTTATATCCTTGATTTTATTGATTTACTGTAGGTATGTACCTACTTATAAGCCGCAGCGTGGTTCGATAGCCGTGGCACATGGTGCGGCACAGCACCGCCTATAGGCGGTGCGCAGTCGGGTATCAATATCTTCGAATGACACACGGAGCTGTGCCGTATGTCAATTCTAGACAGATTACCTTCAGAGGGGTACAACATTTTGATTGGGTCGTGCATGAACCGGAGCCCGCTGCAGGCGGCCCCGCACAGATCCATTGCTATACGCTTGGTTGGCAAAACTCATAGGTCATTTCTCATGTTGACTCCTCTATTCGCTAGTAGTAAACACAAATAATTGAGACTTGCCTGAAGACGTGACGTCAAATCTCTTCTGTACTGATCCATGTACGTTGCTTACATTGCAGGTATAGTGACCGAGGCCTGCTGAGTTGAAATCGGTTAACACTTTGCCATTCAATGTCCATTCAACCTAAAAGTAACAGTGCTTATAGTGTGTTGTTACAGTGCATCTACCTATTGAGTGTACCCATAGTATTTTCACGTGATCTAAACATTATTTTAATAGCTCAGCATTTTGAGAGTACCTTTAAGTCTAATAACTGTCCTTATGAAAAACTGAAGACCGAAACATATAATTATTTGTGCATAACTACTTTTATCTTTTTCATTCATAACGTTTTAATAACCATGTGCAATGCAAACTTACGACGGGCTTCGGCTTCGCGCCATATTGAATGTCACAGTTTTGAGTAATATCTGATATATCTCCTCTCCAGTTGTTAAGAGAATTAACGTCGGAAATAAACTCCGGCGCTCTACCAACATCCACCACATATGTGTGTGTATGTGTGTTTCCATGCTTGTCGCTGACACGACACGTATAGTTGCCGTCGTGGTCGGTGGGTGAAGCATTTGCTATTTGTATGTATGGTTCTTTGATGCCTGCGTCCTTCGTCTGTGGAAGCAGAACCTTATTTTAATTAACCTTAGATAGACAATCAAGTCGTAAAAAATCTCATCATTATGTAGCAACCCTTTTCTGCTTCGTAAGATTTTTGCGACTTGACAAAACATTCAGTTTTTTTAAAATTATTTATGTAAGTTAACCGTATCAAAATCCGTTGCGTAGTTTTAAAGAACAACGCAATACGACACAACTGACAGATACGAAAAGCGACTTCTATAACTATATGTCGCAGTAAAATGGTTGAAGCCGTGATATAGTTATATTCCTAGGGATATCTAAGGATATAGACCGTAATGTAGCTATATGAAAGCGGTTCATAACTGTCTTACTAGGAATATAACTATGATACGAGCACGATCTAGTAATATAACTATTAGGACACTCCGACCAAATAGGTTAGGTTTGAACTGTGATCAAAACTACGCTACGTCGAAATTGGCCGCAGTAACAAAATTATAGCACTTCGACAGTTATTCAGAGCCGCTTTTATATAACTATATTACGGTATATATAGCTATTTCCCTAAGAATACTTATAACTGTGTCACAGCTTCAACCATCTTACTGCGATATATAGGTACATAATATTGCCTATATGTATCTGTCTTTGTGACCGCGTTGTTCTTATAAACTTTTGGTTATGTGTACACTTAGTTTTAATAATAATAAAATCTTCATATTTTTCAAGTCGAAGAAACCGTGTGAAGCGCCCCCTGCTTCGCTAGTTAATTTATAATATGTAGATATAGATGTTCATCACAACCACCGGCAGCGGGGCTCCGCTCTGAGCCAGTTTGCCACAAAAACTGTTCCCGTTTGGTAGCCCTCCTCCTCACTGATGACTTACAATTATTGGCGACGGCGTCGAGGAATAATCCTTGCTCGACGCGGTTGTAGTGTCTGATGATCCGAGTTCCGGCGGCGATGGAGTGGTGCTCAGCGACGAGTCCGGGGTTCGCCGTACTTTTGTCTTTAACATTATTAATATCTTATATGAAAAAATGTATCTGAGCTCTGGGGTCCTGGAAGGCGTACGAGGGGCCGAAGCCAACTCGCAGTGACCCGAGACACTTTTAATGAATTCATGTTATTATTATTAAATGCAATTATTTGACTAACTAGTTACCAATGACTCATTTATTGAATTGACTTTTAGACATAACACACTAACTACAATTTTAAACAGAGTAACTGGATCAAACAAGAAGAATGACAAATTAAACCAAGTAATTATATGTAGGTACTGTTTAAATTGTTTAATTAACACCAAAACTTCTTTCACTAGTAACAAATATTGTAGGAATGAGAATATACTTACGATAAACCATTTAACTGATTGGGATGCAGAAGTATACGCGTCACATTTTAGTTTTTTCGTTTCATCCTGTAATAAGTATACGAAATGTTCTGTGCCGAAGTTCTTGGGGAGCTCTGCAGAAGAATAATACAAAAATTTTAAAAATATTGCAATAATACATTCAAGTCATCACACATATCGAAGATAATATATATTAGATACTTTAAGTTAAAATATATATAATCTTCATAGTCTGTCCATTACATTGTACGGTGAGCGATATTTCGGAGATAATATATATTTTATATTATCTTCAAAGTGCGCGACAAGCTTCAGTAGTAATTTAAAAAAATTGTTCAATGCGCTAAGTAGGTATCCCGAATTGTCAATTTTGGATTCTTGGGTTTTCATTAAACGTTACGTTTGTGAACAGGTACGGAAAAGAAATCATAGGTAATAATATCGGTGCTGTGGTTTTATTGGAGTTCCTCGTCAAGGTGAACCCATTTTCAAACCATTCCACATTTCCACGCAGAGGTAATTAGTTGCTTGTATTAAATACACAATAATATAACTGCATCGTTGCTCTAGTGGGCGCGGGCGCTACTGCTGAGCTGGTTTTGATTCCCAGGTCGGGCAAAGGTGTTGTTGGGTTTTTCCATCGGGAATTTCGCAGTAGCAGCCCGGAGTCTGGACTTGTGCCTGGTTGATGACAATAGGCTCGCCCCTATTACATGGGATTTAAACATAACTGTTGGTGTACATATACATCTCTGCTTAACCGTTCGGGTATTACAGGCGTGTTGTTATGATGTTACAACAATATAACTTACTTTTAACTGTTGCTTGGAACGTGGTGCTGACTGTACTAATGCTGTTCTTAGCTTCACACGTGTACAGTGAAGAGTCTTTCTCTGTTGGTTCCATAATGACTAGAGCTCCATTCTCAATTACGTACTTTGAATCTGAAATTAGCGACATAATAATATATACAACTCTTATCTCAGACAACTTAGTACAATTCAAGAATATAGCCACTACCTACTTCAATGATTTGCAATTACACTACAGGCTTGGATTATAATTATAACAAATGAGATCGGCGGAGATCGGAGCGGCGACGGTGCGGTGGCGGCGCCGCGACGGCGGCGTCCGCGTCGTGTCGGTGCGCACTAACTTTGGGTCGGCGCAATACGTTTTCTTCCATTCTCTCTTTCATAATTATTATTCCTCACTATCCATCTTTTCTTTGGGCTTCCTATTCCTCTCTATCCATCAACATTTATATTCATTATACTAGATTCTGGCCGCGGCTTCGACCACGTGGACCCTGTATAAGAATTATAGATAGACGCGCCCCTCTCCGCTCCGCTTCATACTAAAGTACAGCTTAGGCCTCATTTACGGAGACGCGGGGCGTCGCGCGTCGCGTGTGGCGTGGCGTCTCGCGGCGCGTCGGACGTTTTTTCTGTTTACGGTGGCGCGGCGCGTGGAGCGGCACGCATCATCGCACGCGTAAACACAAACTTATAGCAATATACGACCATGTTCATAGAGAAGCGAGACGGGAAGCGTGGCGGTGCCCGCCGCGGCGCCCGCGGCGGATCCTCAAGCGTGTAGCGTAGCACGCGGCGGGCATCGCGGCGGCGCACGCTCGCCTCGATCAAATCGACTAGTTTTATGTTGGCGAGAGATGGGAGCGCACGTGTCGCAACTTGCAGCATGAATGACGAAAAATTGGAACTGAAAAGACTGACAGAAGATTCCGCCTCGGACATAGCTTCATCGAGAATTGCCGCTGCGTGCGCCGCCGCGATAAACGCCGCGTGGGACGCGTCGGTGCCATCCGCGGGCTCGGCCGCAAAAAACGCCCTAATTCAAACAAACGCGTCTAAAATCGCTTCTCCGTAAACGCACTCATACAACGCTATATATTTGAATTCAGTGCGGGCCGCGCCGCTCAACGCAACGCGCGACGCCCCGCGTCTCCGTAAATGAGGCCTTACAGTAGAGTAATCGCGGAGTGGGGGCGCGTCTTCGTGGATGGCACTATCTGTAATTCTTGTTCTAAAATAAAAGTAGCCTAAGTAACTCTTGTAACATCAGCTATCTGCCAGTGGAAGTCCCATCAAAATCGGTCCCATTAAAGCCGGAACAAACAGGCAGAAAGACAGACAAAATAAAAATAAAATGTTTTTTTGTTATTAGTAGGTACCGTACATACTTTCATATGCATTAATAGGTACCACATTTACTAGCATTAGACAAATAACAGCTTAATAATGACAGTTATTGTGTAATATTGTTGAAATTACTGCACTTCAGAGTATGTTGTTATTGTAAATGGTAAATAGATTACATTGCTTTGTACTTATCGTGAAATAATGAAGTTTATAATACATTTATGTCGAAATAACGAAAGGTATAATAAACGGAGTAGGTACTTATAGTAAAAACCTGTTATCAACCGACTTCCCAAAAAGGAGGAGGTTGTCAATTCGGTTGTTTATTTTATTTTTTATGTATGTTACCTCATAACTCCGTCATTTTATGAACCGATTTTGAAAATTATTTTTTTATTTGAAAGGATGTACTTCCCGATTGGTCCCAAATTTATCAAAATTTGGTTCTGGTGATGGAATCTAAGAGGAATTGAATTAACTCCTCAAATATTATAAGCATACACGTAGTGATTTAGGTATCTTCAGCAACAAGTTAAGCATTTGCATTCAGAAAGTATCATTTTGTGAAATGGAACTGATGAAGAAGACCATAGATGGCCACCAAAACTACTCAATGATAAGTATTTCACGGGTGGCGATAAGATAATATATCTCGATTAAGATAGTTAAGCGACTATGTAGCACATTTAAATAAATAATTCTGATGACAATCGAACTGATCTGAAGATGAAGCCGGAAGGATGGCACCGGAACTCCGTCATAAAACAATGTATCCTAGCCTTGTTTGGGCTTATTGGAATTGCCATGAGATGTACTCTGGCTATAAATGATTTTAATGGTAATATCCCGACATCAAATTGCGCTACTTGTGTCGTACTCTTGTTATGTGGGGGCTTGATTCTCAGAAGACAAATTTTGTAGCCTCGTTATTTCCGTCAATGATCTATCGTCGTGTGGTCGCTTTAATAATTTGTTGGCGTCCAAATCTGATAAAACTATGCCTTCCAAACTTCTGACACGACTAAGCTCGACGTATATTTGCCCTTTTGCAAAGTTTTTTTACCAAGGTCGATCACAGCTCTTTCGAGGGTGGTACCCTGTAATTTTTGGACTGTGACCGCCCAACTTAATATTAGAGGCATTATACGATGCTCCACATCTCCGTAACCCCTTACCGTCTGGAACGTAGTGCTTGTTGGTAGTATGGATATCAGTTCGAAAACTTTAAATTAGCATATCTTTTTATTGCATGAGACGATTGCAATGAAACAAAAACTAAATTTTACATCGTGATTATATTCTATTTACAATTTTAATAGGAAATTTCAAAAATGTTATTTCTCTTAAATTGTATGTAGAAAAATGTATTCATTAGTACCATTCATGTCAATAGATGTCATTGAGATGCAAAAAGAATTTTAACGACCTTTCTACACTTTCAAGCCAATTTTGAAAAATGTATGTGTCCATCTTTATTTTTACCTAGATAAGTTTATACCACGTTTTCTAAACCAAATGAATAAGATCTTTCATACAAACTGTATCCCCCCCTTTTCACCCACAAAGGGGTTAATTTAAATCATTCCACTTTGCCCTACCAAGTCGCTCCCCTGGTGTGGCAAATTAATGCATTCTGCCCCATGGCATGGATTCTTCCCCACTAGGGTTGACACCTTAGAATTTGTGTAGGTGGATATTCTCGTATTTTATATTTATTTGGAAAAGAAAGAAATATATATCTAAGTAAGATGTAACTTCGCATAGTTGAAGCCGTGATATAGTTACATCCCTAGGGATTATGAGTTATGAATCGATTTCATATATATTATGCTATCTACCTATATTTTACTAAATAGAATAAAATATTTTCGTTTTTGCCACTGACTTCTGACATTCAAATTATTTTTCACTTTTAAGTGTATTTTTGTGGAATTCGGTGGTTTATGTTTTGTAAAAAAGTTATTTTAGTGTTGTTTTTGGAAGTCAGTTGTTTTTTTTTGTTGTAAAAAGTTTTTATTTTGACATCAATCAATTATTATTTTTCTGTAAATGTTGACGTTCAAAAGTGCCTTTTTTGTGTCTAATTGAAATAAATTATTTGACTTTGACTTTGACATTACAAAAATACACTTCAATTATATTTATTTGTGTAGATAATAGATAAAGGTGTTTAGATTACGTACTGGGTGTAATAGTGGCGCCTTTGAATTTCCATGTAATAACTGGTTTCGGAATGCCGACGACATCACAAGGGATCCTTAAAGCTAGATCTCCTTCGATTCCTTCTACTGTTGTAGAATTTTTTATGATTTCCGGTGCAACTGTAAAAATAAGATTAGTTCAGTACTTTACCTACTATAAAAAGAAAAAAATGTGACTTTTGTAAGCCAAAGTGGTAGGGACAAAAATGTTGAAGATATTTGGTTTGGACATGTAAGAATAGACTAACAACAGGGATTCAAAGGTGGATCTCAGTGGAAGCATGGAACACGATCCGATCCAAACTGTCTCTTGCTGCTCTCCCCCAGGGACGCCCTAAGCCAAGTCCGTACCCCACAGGGGGTGCCCTTAGCTTAGGGCATATAGCTTATACACTAAGCCCACATATGTCTTAATAAATTAGGGTCTCCAGCTAGGGCTCTAATTTATTAAGGCATCACAGGATAAACCGGTTAAGCAGCCGACGACCTCCTACTACTGCAGTACTTGTGTAGTATTCGGAAACGGTCGGTGCGCGTGTAGGACCAGATCTTGATATACAGAGGTACAGACGTAGTCGCAGACGATTTTAGTATGAATAATACTAATGGTACTTACATTCAACAATAAGCGTTGTGACGTGTTCATCGCTTCCAAGGTCGTTCTTTGCCACACACTTGTAGCTTCCCGCGTGTGTCTTTTTCGCGCTTGATATTATGCGCAGTGTAGTCTCTGAACCGGCGATAGGTACAAACTTTGAAGCTGATTTATCCATAAATTGCCAGGTAATTTTTGGTTTTGGTTCACCTTTGACGATCCTGAAAGATGGAAAAATTTAACTTAAAACGGTTAGAATATATTTCTTTCTATAATACGGAATAAAGTTAATCGCCTTTCACTCCGTCTTGCTTCTAAATTTAAATACGACATTTAAAAACAAAAAAATCTCACCCAAAATAATTATTTAAGCTACTAGTGCGGAAAGTAGGTGATTTTCGACGAGTGGCATTTTTATTTTACAAGCGAGCGAAGCGAACGAGTTTAAAAGTCGACACGAGTCGGAAATCATCTTTCAACGTTTTACTGAGCATTGTGCGAGGAAATAAAAAGATGGGGCCGCAAGGACAGCTACTTACGGTCTTAGGAGACTGTGCTTAAATTTTTGAGACATTTTGTTCCGCATTCACAGATTTTGAAAAAATGTACAGTCAGCAGAAAATAATGACACTGACAGCTCTTAAACGTGGTTTATGTGCTGATCGCGTTCAGTTTTACTGGTGAAATTCACCCTAAGAAATTAAACTATTAGAACACTTACATGCACTCTATACTTGCAGGAGTACCCAGTCTTACGCTCTTAGAAGCAACTCCTGATAGTTTTGGAAGCTCTGAAAATTAACGACATTTCAGGTAAACCGTATGCTAAAAAGACTCCGGGGTTTTGAGTTTCAAACTGCTTAAGCTATAACGGCCCATTTATTATGTTAGAAAGATAGAAAGGAAAGAAATGAACTACATTTATTTGTAACATGATGAATGAAAATATACGTCACATCCAATCAAAACGGCCATCGCTCAGCATAATGGTTTTCGGCGACAGCCGTGATGACGTCAACCGGTACAGTTAAGCTGCCTGTTCACTGAAGCGGAGCGGAGATTTTATGCAATTCCATTGGTTAATACTGGCCCAGCTCCGCTCCTCTCCTCTTCTCTTCGCTGCAGTCAGCCTTATTTGGCATATTATTATATTATTGTAGGTACTTACGTCGGATATACGCTTTGAACGTCGCACTGACCGCGCCGGCCTCGTTCTGCGCCTCGCACGTGTATGAGTTTGTGTCGCTCACCTTCGGATTTTGTATTATCAGCGTTCCGTCCTCTATGGAGTACTTCGCGCCTGTAACGTAAGAGATCATCGCTGCTGAAATTGTGACACTGAAGGGTGTTCAACCGAATGTCGAGGTAAAAACATCGGCTTTGTAGAGCGTCACTCCTACATAACATCACCCCAGTATTCCCCGCAGGGCTAGGCAGAGGTGTACTCAAAGTATACACCCACATTTCGCCAGTTATGTTTAAGTCCCATGTAATAAGGGGCGAGCCTATTACCATCAACCGGGGACTAATCCAGACTCCGGGCTGCTACTGAAAAATTACATATGGAAGAACCCAATAACACTTTGCCTGACTCGGGAATCGGACCCAGGTCATCATGCTGAGCAATAGCGCTTAGGCCCGGACTCCAGAGCAGAGATGAGACGAGACTAGAGGAGAGGAGATGTGTTTTAAAAAATCAATAGATTTTCGTTATTCACACATCTCGTCTCCACTCAGCTTCAGTGGATACCACTGAACAGAGATGTATCATATTTGTATGGCGCGATCGCAGCGGAGATGTGAGCTGTGCCTTGCCGAGAGCGAGCTGGGTGGTGGTACAAAGCGGAGTTGAGAGCTGTGCCTCGCAACCTAGCAATGGCGCGCAGCGGAGACGAGAAGAGCTGTAAGCGGCGTGCAGAGAGCGGCGCCGCTAGTTCCCCTCGCGTCACATCACATATCTCCGCATATCTTAGCTTTGGTGGCCTTACGACCACTAGACCAACGAGGCAATTAAAGCGTCGTCGTTCCTGTCACTCATATTTGTGTGACAGGTCCTTTGTAAAACCTGCTGTCATAGTAGGTAATGCCCGGGTAATGCAGGTGGTTAATTATTTTGACTGAAAATATAATGGGATAGTAACTTAAACACACAGCTTTAGCATCTTACTTGGAGTAATGTTACGACCGCTTAACTTCCAAACGATGACTGGTTTTGGGACACCAGCTGCTACGCAAGGAATCCTCAGAAGGGCATCCCCCTCAGTAGCTTGGTATACCACAGAGCTTTTTGAAGTAATTTTTGGAAGATCTGTAAATATCAAGAAGTTTATAAGTTTCATGTAGTCCAGAATAGTAGCCGTTGGTATGTATATCGTGTTTTTATGGAAATACGACGTTGAATTTACCTTGAACAAATAACGTCGTGACGTGCTCATCTTTGCCTGCTGCGTTTTCCGCCACACACTTATATTTTCCCTCGTGTTTGTCCTCTACGTTCGTTATACGCAGCACACTTTCAGAACCGGCTAAAGGTGTAAACGTTGAACCTGATTTACCCCCAAATAGCCATGCTATTTTTGGTGCTGGTAGGCCACTAACAACTCTGTAAGAATTTAATTAAAACTATTATTTGTAGCTATGATCTGTAAAGACACTTAAATCAATCTAAGTACCTATTTCAAAGTTTATAATGGTATGTTACTTACTGCTCACGAGTACAACTACGAAATAAATATACAGAGTACAACCGATATGAGTTATTGCTACTTACTTGCATTCAATAATAGCAGTTTTACCCTTGGTGACTTTTATTTCAGTTCCTCCCTGTACCTTAGGAGCAACTAAAAGTAAAAAAAAATATTATTATTTTTTGTTGGACGATGGAGCGAATAATATATTACTACTATATCAGAAGTGAAAAGATACTGTTTAAGTAATTGGTTATTATTGTTGTTTGAAATGTACGAAAATTTTAATAGGTACTTACTTAGTCCATCAATTTTAACTCGTGTATTGAAGGATTTTACCACATCCTTCTTGTTTTTCAAGGAAACTTTGCACGTATATCTGCCAACTAAATCCAAATCCATCTTTTTTATCGTTAGTTGAGTGCGACTTGCAGATACCACGTACTTGTCAGATGTTTCTATCGCTCTAGTTTGTCCTGTCATCTCGTTGGCGTAGAACCAATGAATATCCATCGGAAGTCGCGATGTGACGTCGCAAGTAATGGTTCCTTCTGTACCGTATGCAAATTTTGTTGTTCCTAACAACAATAAAAGTAAATATCAGTATAAAAATACTCATAAAATATTTAGTGATAAACGCATTTCTATAAAACACTACAAGATCGTAGCTACTGCAATTTTGTAACTATGTAGAATACATACAAAAAAGCATTCTGATATATATATCTAGCCGCACCACGGTGACACTGCAATGGATAAAAGGACACAGCGGATCGCGAAGTAACGACGCAACTGACGAACTTGCTAGAAGAGGATCTAGCACGTCAGTCTGTGGACCCGAGCCTATCGTACCCATCCCCTTCATCCAACTACGCTGGTGGGCTACAGGAGTTTACCCACACACAAGCCACAAGCGGAGAACTGGTGGACCTCGACACCGGGCTGCAGGCAGTCCAAGGAAGCCATGTCATCCTTGGATAGGCTAACCAAGCGTTTATTACACCTGGACAGGAACAGTCCGCGCCTGGTGACGGGGACCCTCACGGGACACTGTTCGCTAAACAAACACTCACACAACAGGGCGTGCAAGGAGGCTGAGGAAACCGTCACGTACGTGCTCTTTGAATGCACATACGTCACCCAGATTACAATAGAAACCCTCGGGTCACCCAGATCGTTCAAAGATGTTCTGAACAGACCAGGAGATTTAATTAACTTCTGGTGGGCTGGTTGGTAATAACCACCGACAACCGCCTTGGCCCACGCACAGTGGTCCGCCTGAGGGACTAAGTGCGGAAACCTAACCCTATAACATAGAACATAGAATATTCCGATGATGGAGGGAATACATTAAATTTGCTTACCTGAAGGGGTCGATTTTAAAGTGAAAGGATCTTTTACAACAATATTGATAGTTGTCTCATCCCTGCCTACAAAGTTCACGGCATAACACTTGTATCTGTCTCCTTTCGACGCGTATGATATTTCCATATAACTTATGTGTTTATATGGGTATTCTTGGACAGACATCTGTAAGTTAATGGCATAAGATTTAAATTGGCAGTCTTGAGTACTACAAACATCATGAGGGGTTCCACCCAAGTTTTTGTTTCGTGATAATGTTTTGTGTGGAGACGACAATAAGTTAATACACTGGGAATACTGGTTGAAAGGAGTATTTTGGAACTATCAGATAAATCTTAGTCGAAATTAGGAAATTTATTTTTTCAAAGAAACTAAATACATTGGGAAAACACATAGTCGGAGTACCAACTCCGACTATGAGTTTTCCCAATGTTTGACTAGCTGCAGTGGTAAACTATAGGATATATTTGTTGAATTTTTGTATGCAGACTGTGAACGTCTTAGATATACGAAGTTTAAATTATTGTTGTATTGTCGTCTCCACGTTGCCGATGTATATATACAACTAATATATTAAGAGCGTTACAAATTATTTCATTATCAAACCTAACAAATAATAAAATCCAGTATAATATTTATGTTACCTTAGAGGGCATAAGACGTCCATTGTTGTTAATCCACTCGATTTTAGGCTTTGGGAACGCTACCACTTTGCAAGTCAACTTCACCGTGCTATTGTACTCTATTTCAATCGCCTTGCCTTCTTCTATTTTTACGATCGGCTTTGTATTGGTCGGCAAAACTACAAAAAAATGAATAAATTAATTGTTTATTGGCTTAAACACAGGTTACAGGAAAAACGTGAAACCCAGAGTCTAGAGCTAGGTTACAGATTCACCTGTATTTCAGGAGCAAGTGATAAATGTTTTTGAAGTCGGAGCATCAGGAGATTAACACTTTCAGTGCTCTATATACGTGTGTAGGTATCTAAACGAGTTCAGTCGGCATTCATCGCAAAATGTTTAAAGGACTACGACAACCGAGTCAGGGGCTGATTGTGATGAAAACTCTATGGTAATACCGCATTAGTTGTCTTTATTAGATTACCGTATTAGTTAAATCTATAATGATACCGTAACGGTATCTTTATTATTGAACAAACATTTTTTTTTATGATCTCGGAGTATATGTTAAGAGTAGTGCTAAGATTAAGCCTGCTATGCGAATACAATTTATTGAGTGTCTCCCGCAATGTGTGAATCAGATATGATTCTCGTCTTTTTAACCGACGTCAAAAAAAGGAGGTTATATGTTCGACTGTATGTATTTTTTTTTTTTTTTTTATGTATGTTCACCGATTTCTCCGCCAATTGTTAACCGATTTTGAAAATTCTTTTTTTATTCGTAAGGGTATACTCCTGAGGTGGTCCCATATTAATTTTGTGAAGATTTGATGTATGCTTTGGGAGATAAACGAAGGAACTCCTCAAAAACAAACAGTACACGTAATGTGATTTGGATATTGTACTAAAGATCAAAAATAATTGCTGGTTCTATCTATCCATCCGTGGTGAACTAATTATAGTAGTATATATCCATGACGAATTGAGGGAACTCCTCAAATATTATAGGCACACACATAGCGATTTAGGTATTTTCAGCAACAAATTAAGCATTTGCATTCAGAAAGTATCATTTAATGAAGTGGAACTGATGAAGAAGACCACAGATTGCCACCGGAATTCCTCAATGATAGGTATTAAACGGGTGGCGCCATTTATGAACCGATTTGGAAAATAATTTTCTGTTTTGAAAGGATATATGCCCATAATGGATTCATTAAAAAAAAAACAGTTCTGATGATGGAATCCATGACGAATTGAGGGAACTCCTCAAATATTACAGGCACACACATAGCGATTTAGGTATTTTCAGCAACAAATTAAGCATTTGCATTCAGAAAGTATCATTTGGTGAAATGAAACTGATGAAGAAGACAAATGGCCACTAGAACTACTCAATGATAAGTATTGCACGGGTGGCGATAAGATATCTCGATTAAGATAGTTAAGCGACAGTGAAGCACGTTTAAATAAATAATTCTGATGACTATCGAACTGATCTGAAGATGAAGCCGGAAGGACGGCACCGGAACTCCGTCAGAAAACAATGTATCCTAGCCGTGTTTGGGCTTATTTGAATTGCCATGAGATGTACTCTAGCTATAAATGATTTTAATGGTAATATCCCGGCATCAAATTGCGCTACTTGAGTCGTATGTTATGTGTGGCCTTGATAGTCAGAAGACAGATTTTGTAGCCTCGTTATTTCCGTCAAAGATCTGTGGCCGTGTGGTCGCTTTAATAATTTGTTGGCGTCCAACTCTGATAAAACAATGTCTTCCAAACTTCTGACACGACTAAGCGCGACGTATATTTGTTCTTTTGCAAAGTTTTTTTTACCAAAGTCGATCACAGCTCTTTCGAGGGTGGTAGCCTGTAATTTAAGGACTGTGACCGCCCAGCTTAATATTAGAGGCAGCATACGCTCCACATCTCCGTTACCCCTTGCTGCCTGGAACGTAGTGCTTGTTGGTGGTATGGGTATCACTTTGAAAACTTTAACCTTTAAAAGTTTGTCGTGAAAGATGTAGTGCGGTTGTTATAAACCGGTATTAGCATATCTTTTTATTGTATGAGACGATTGCAATGAAACAAACACTAAATGTTACATCGTGATTATATTCTATTTACAATTTTAATAGGACTGTAATTAAATTTCAAAAATGTTATTTCTGTTAAATTGAACGTAGAAAAATGTATTCCAAATTGTGTACCATTTTGGGCCAATAGATGTCATTGAGATGCAAAAATATTTGTAACCCCCTTTCTACACTTTCAAGCCAGTTTGGAAAAATGTATGATTCCATCTTTATTATTACCTAGATAAGTTTATACCGCGTTTTCTAAACCAAATGAATAAGATTTTTCATACATTCCGTATCCCCCCGTTTTCACCCACAAAGGGGGTTAATTTAAATCATTCCACTTTGCCCCACCAAGTCGCCCCACTGGTGGGGCAAATGCATTCTGCCCCATGGCATGGATTCTTCCCCACTAGGGTTGGCACCTTAGAATTTGTGTAGGTAGGTATGTTCGTATTTTATATTTGATTGGAAAAGAAAAATTTATATCTAAGTAAAATGTAACTAGGACTTGTATTTACTTAGATTTTATTTTATTTGTAACAAATCGTGTAATTAACGTATGATTTACAACCCGATTCCTTCCAGAAACAAATAGTAAATAAAAATTAATAATAAAATAATAATACCAGCCTATTACTGTCCCACTGCAGGGCAAAGGCCTCTTCTCATACAGAGAAGGCACGAGCACTGATCATCACGCTTGCTCAAAACGGGTTGGTGATTTCAGACTAATATTAACTATAAGTCCATGTTTCCTCACGATGTTTTCCTTTACTGAAGTCAATAATGTCCAAGATAAACTCAGAAAGTACATATGAATTGAAAAAGTCACATTAGTACTTGCTCAGATTTGAACCCACAACCTCATGCATGAGAGGCGAGGCCTTAACCTCTGGGCCATCAACATTTCTTTCTTTTCCAAACATATATAAAATACGAGCATACCTACCTACACATTTCTAAGGTGCCAAGCCTAGTGGGGCAGAATCCATAAAGATTTTAGACTAGTGGAATCTGCCCCACCAAGTCGAACTAGTGGGGCCATATTCTACTGAAAAATGTTAGGCAATCCTCTTTGCCCCACCAGCGGGGCGCGTGGGCGGCCCGGTGGGGCAAAGTGGAATGTTATGTTAATTTGTGCGGGGTAGGTATAAACACAACTAAAAAGTGAAAAATAAAAACTTTTTTACAAAAAAAAACAACCGACTTAAAAAAAAAACATAAAAATAACTTTTTTACAAAACAAAAACCACTGAATTCCATAAAAATACACTTAAAAGAGAAAAATAACTTGAATTTCGGAAGTCGGTGGCAAAAACGAAAATACAGATCCATATACTTATATTTTAAGATGGTTCGCAGTTCGCATAGTTGAAGCCGTGATATAGTTATATCCCTAGGGAAATAGTTATGAATTGCTTTCAAATATATTACGGTAGGTATATTTTAGTATATATGTACCTATCTAATAAAATACTATTGTTTTTGCCACCGACTTCCGAAATTCAAGTTATTTTTCTCTTTTAAGTGTATTTTTATGGAATTCAGTGGTTTTTGTTTTGTAAAAAAGTTATTTTTATGTTTTTTTTTTAAGTCGGTTGTTTTTTTTTTTTAGGTCTCGTATTTTGTGTATTAAACTAATCATAACTGAACTTACCTTTCGGCTTTGCTGCGGGTGTGATGGGGATTTTAACAATCCTTTTTATCGGTTTGCCCGTAGCTTTTACTATCCCGTGCACCTAAAACAAACAAAATGGGATATTGTTTGAATTGAATGATATATTTCTGGGATTGATCGCTTCCTCCTATAATATTATGATGTAGAACTACTAACATTTTGCCAAATGTAAACGCAAATTGCGTTTTCAGTTTGTCTCTATTTTACGAAGTGTCAAACAGTTTCCATTCAAGTCCATTTTTAAAAAAAATACCCGCAGGGTTTAAAAATACTTACCTACCCGTCACATTCTGGTTAAAACGGGTAACGTAACATTGTACAAAAATATATTAGTGGAAAACGACTTTTATTTTTGGTAGGTACCTACTAGCTGACCCGACAGATGTTGTCCTACCCAAATTTCAATAATTCATACAAAATTCCCATAGAACCAACTTTCAGTTGTCCCGAATTTTCCAATTAACTCGGCAACTCTTAAAATTTTTATTTCCGTAAGAACCTGGGTCTGCGGTCGGGTTGCACATGTCGTCTGTCGCTCACCCGTAGCTGCAAACGACGTGTCGTTAGCTACGGAAGGCATTTCATAGAAATTCATAGAAACCAGTCGTGTCGCGGCGACACGTCGTCGCCTGTAGTTGCCGCCTTCGGTCGGCTACGGAATGGTACCTTTGGTGTCAAAAATCCGATACAATTTTTGAGGGATTGAGGCCAAGATTAGAATGTTCTTTAAAAAAAAACAAAAATGCCTCTCTGAAGACATCATATAGGTACCTATTGTATAATAAATGTTAAACTTCCAAATATTTTACAGGTAAATAAGCATGTGTTTAATTTGTTTCAGGATTTTCCGCCTCCGCGAATCCCGAAACAAACTCGTAAAACCATACTGCAACGATGCAATATTGTGCCGATGCTTTCTATTCATAAAACACAGTGTTGCATAGAACATTAGCCGCGGTTTTCCTTCATTTTGATGCCAGTTTAGGTACTATTCTTCACACCGTGCAGACGTCAGACCTGCACCTATAACGGTTTCTTGCAGCCCACGGTTCCATTACAAAATAATAAACTGTTGGTACTTACGGCGATTTTGAACCTTTGCGATGGTGCAACAAACGGATCCGTTACGTAAAAATCTTTGGAGATCTCTGTTAGAGGCACCGGGGTTTTCATTGGGTTTTCATTTACGTCTAAAATCTGCGCCGAAATTATCTTCACTGTGTGATGATCATCAGTGACGGATATCGACAGGTGGACGTTCGCATCTGAAAATATACCCATAGAAGTATTGTGATGTTGACGTGTGGTCTTGTAAGACACTGAAAAAAATTCTTGTGGTTGGATAGTAAACTATATTAACTTCTGAACCTACTGTGAATACTTATTTTAGACATAAAAGCTGAGTAATCTTGATTTTATTTAAATAATGTTTAAATACGTAACATGATTTTCGAATAAAAAAGGAATCGAACGAAAATGTTAAAATTACATAAATGTCTCTTGTACATGGAAAGAAAAAGATCCAATAAATCATATACTAAAGTTCCATTTTGATTGTATGCGTGACTGTTTCAGAATATTAATGCAAATTAACATACAATTTAGGGAGCCTCCTCTTAAAGTTATGTTAAAGAAAACATTGTTGAACTCACCAGCTATCGGTTGCAGTGACGTATCACCTCGCGACTTGGGTTTGAGCTCTGAGAAGCCATGAGTGAAGAAGAAATCAGTCCTGCCCACAATTACGACTGACGTTTTCGTTTGGCCCATCACAGTGGCTACGTATGTGCCAGGTTTAACGTCACTTAGTTTTACTACCTATAACATTTTTAATTTTTAAGTAACTTTTAAAGAGTTGGTAATTAAATTAGATTAATGAGTCACCAAACAGTAGAATTAATTGTTTAATATATAAAACAAATAAATTTATATTTTGAGAATTTATCCTAGAAAGATAATAAGGAATATACATAGAATATATTATGTAGAATGGGGAAAATGGCACGCTACTTTGTTGCATTTCAAATTCAATTTGTTCTAGAAATGGGTAAAATTTTCAATAACAGCTGTATTTAAACACAAGAAATTCTAATAGGAAAGAGAAACCATTCCGAAATCTCATGTCATCACATGCTGTGAATGGCTGATGTGGATTCCGCTTTCCAATCTCACCATCACATCTAAAGTGGGATTTAACAAGAAATTCACTTAACAGGCTTTGGGAAACTGGTTGGTGTTTTAAACTTTTTAAATCTGTTCCATATATAAATGAGCTTTAATACGAAAGACAATCCAAGCATAAGCATAAGCAGCCTATATTGTTGACACAGGCCCCCTCTCGGTGAGATGGAGTGGAACGTAATCTATCACGCGGACCAAGTGCGGGTTGGTAAATGTCACAAATTGCATATTTGTACAATCTATCTTTGCAAGCAAAACATGGGGTACTCATTGACTACACAGCTCACATATTTTTATACAAAGTTGAATGATATTCTTATGAATAATTTAACGGACACTTTTATTATTTTAGGAGATTTTAATTTGCCAAACTTGACATGGCTAGTGACTGATGATGGTTGCTCTTTTCACCCGGAAAATATTCAAGGTTCTATTCAGACAGATTTTTTTGATATTTTGAATACATTTGATCTTGTCCAGTACAACGGTCATAGGAATCTGAATGAACGAGTGTTGGACCTAATTTTTTGTAATAATCACCTGACTGTTGATAAATGCTCTGACCCTTTAGTTTCCGAAGACCCCCACCATGTAGCTCTTAGTATTCTTGTAGATTTTGTTGAGTATCATGCACTCCCATCACAGCAAAGAAAAAAGTTTGTCTATCAATCGGCCGACTTTCCTTCTATAATGAAAGAACTTGAGGAGTTTGACTGGCGCTGTGACCTCGCTAAAGGGTCGGTGGAAGATGCCTTGTCATTGTTGTACGTCAGACTGAATAAAATTTGTGAAACTTTTATACCAACTAAAATCATTAAATCTACATCTAATTACCCGCCTTGGTATAAAACCCCTCTTATCAAAATTCTTAAAGAAAAATTTAAATATCACTCCAAGTTTAAGAAATACGGAAATTTATCAGACCATGATTCATTTTTAACTTTGCGTAATCGTGCTAAATCATTAGAAAAGGAAATGTACGACAGTTACATTGAGGCAATCGAAAATAACATAAAAAAATCGCCTAAAGCTTTTTGGTCTTTCGTTAAAAGCAAGCAAAAATCTTCCTGTACTTTTCCCTCGGTTATGAAGTATGGACAGAGGTCGTCGGGACAGGGTGATGAGATATGCGGTATGTTTAGCGACGTTTTTAAGTTTAACTTTCTCCAGAACACTATCCCTGGTGTGACTCAATTGAATAGTGACATCCACTGTCTTTTCCAAACGTCTGCCTCTGATATAAGCTCTATTGAAGTCTGTGAAACTGAAGTGCTGAAGCTGCTGAAGGCTATTGACGTGAATAAGTCAGCAGGGCCTGATGGTATTCCTGCTATACTTATAATAAAGTGCGCGCAAAGCTTAACTTTACCACTTACCCTAATATTTCGTCGTTCTCTTGGCGAGGGAGTGGTGCCACATGTTTGGAAAACCGCTTTTATTACCCCAGTTCATAAAAAAGGCCCGAAGGATAACGTAGAGAACTATAGGCCAATATCTAAGCTTTGTCTGTTTGCGAAGGTTTTAGAAAAAATAGTTTACGCTTCTGTTCATAGTGCTATTAAACAGTCACTTAATGACTGTCAACATGGCTTCCTAAAAAACCGATCTGTTGTGTCGAATTTGCTTATCTGTTCCGACTACTTGTCCTCCACCATGTCTGAACCCTCTCAAGTGGATGTTGTCTACACTGACTACAGTAAGGCTTTTGACCGTATAGACCATGGTGTCCTTTTGCGTAAGCTGCTTGCGGTGGGTATCAGAGGTGATTTATTCAGATGGTTTAAATCTTATATTGAGAATCGCTGTCAAACAGTTGTACTGAATGGATACAGTTCTGTAACCGTTAAAATACCCTCGGGAATACCACAAGGATCCCTTTTGGGTCCTTTACTTTTTATTATATTCATAAATGAAATTTTTTCTTGCTTTACCCATTCCAAAATAATCCTTTATGCTGATGACATGAAAATTTTATGCCCGATATCGGAACTTTCCGACTGTTTTAATTTACAGCGGGATTTAGATGGACTTCAAAATTACTGTCTCCTTAATAAACTCGAACTCAATGTTGCCAAATGTTTTGTTAGCACCTACACACGCAAGCCGCATGCAATTACGTTTCAGTATAAGTTACATAATACGAATATAAACAGGACAAGCGTTGTTAGGGACCTGGGTGTCACATTTGACTCCAAGTTGCTTTTTGATGAACATATTCACGGCATTGTTAGTCGAGCATCTAAAGCACTTGGATTTGTACTGAGATTGTCAGCTGATTTTAAGAACGTTAAAACATATAAAATACTATACTGTTGTTTTGTCCGCAGTCATTTAGAGTACGCCTCACAGGTGTGGAACCCTATTTATAAGGTTTATATAGACCGAATTGAAGGTATCCAAAAGCGGTTTCTACGTTTCTTACAGTACAAAACTAGGAATTATACTCCGAATTATGAAGCACGATGCAAGAGATTTCATATCCTGCCACTGCATGAGCGCAGACGCATTGCTGATTTGGTATATTTATTTAAGATCGCAAATGGTACTATAGATTGCCCTGAGCTGTTAGGTAGTTTAGGATTGGTTACACAATGCAAATTTTTTCGTAAACCTAGTTTGTTACATGTCCCTCATTCAAAGTCTGCATACAGGCAGAATTCATTTCTAGTCCGTGCGAGCAGAGGTTTTATTAAACTGACTGGTGAACATGATTTGGACATTTTCAACACCAGTGTTTCTCGGCTTAAAAGTGTGTTAGTAAAAAGATTTTTTGCGGAAAAGTAATTGTTTCGTATGGTGTTTGATTTTTGTTTGTTAGTTTAATTGATCATGCTTTATTTCTTAAGTTATTTATTTATTTTACTATTGTTATGTTGTAGCTACTTTGTAATTGCCTTTATTTTTGTTGTCTTTCTTTTGTTTCAAATTTTTATCAGTGGAAACTTGTAAATGGCCTTCAAATTTATATAATTTAAGAATAATATTTGTACTAGCTGTAAGTTTCCCGAATATTATAAAATAAAATAAAAAAATAAAATAAGTCTTCCAATTTTTGGTTCTAGGACATGCCCGTTTTCTTACAATGTTTCCTTCACCATTTTGAGAGCAGTTGTGATGAAACAATTTACATTAAGTAAAGTGCCTGTCTGAGTTCGAACCTACGACCTAAAACTCGTAAATCGCGGCCGTTAACACTTGGGCCACTAAGGCAAAACTTGCCGTCTTTTAACTGATATGTTAACTTACTTTTCCATTATTGTTCCACATAATTTTTTCTAAATTATGCGAAGGTCCTTTAATGTCTAAATAAACATTTCTGCCGGACACGGAGACGATGGCATAGTCAGTGTGGTCATCTATGTTGAACTGCAAAATTTTGAAATAAAATTATAAATTTAACATCACGGCGGCGGTGAGAGCTAGGCAGAGGTTTACATAATACACCCACATTTCGCTAGTTATGTACGAAGGGCAAGCCCATTTTGAAGGAGATTTATGAATCCTCTGCAGACGAATTTTTCAAACATGTACAACAATGGACTATGATCCACTGCTGCATATGTTTGAAAACATTCGTCTGCTCAGCAATGAAAGGGATTGAGTTTGAGAGTTTGTTACGCAATGATGCTGCTGAGGCTTTAGGAGGTATTCATATTAAATTATAGGAATATTTTCCAAGATTTTATCCAGCAGTACAACTATTCAGGGTGGCATTTTTGGACAGGGCAGTAAGTCCAGTAAGACCAGTATATTACCAATGTACGTAATAGTTTTGGGTGAAAACACATGGATATTTTTACGAAAATAACACTTACCGGAATATTTTTTTTAACACCAGCTGGTACTATCGTCGAAGTAATCACAGTCTTGTTGCCTCTTATCATTTCTTCTATTGTGCGGAGCACCTAAAATAATTGACAAAGACAATCGATTCCATTTATTTTTTAAACTTAGTCTATTATTTTCAATATAAAGATTATAAACTGTTTTACCTGCTCGACGTCAGACTTGGTAACGTCAAAAGCAAGACCAGAGCATGCGTGTGCTATGTCGAAGTAAACATCGAAGGCTTGAGGGGGATAGCTATCATAGCAGCGGCCGGTGAGCACAAATACTATCTGTAAGCATATTATGTTTATTATAAATTGATCATTATTTTTTTACGAAACATCCTATGAGTTAACTGCACTCTAATAACATAAAGTTAAAAAATGCTGACATATCGACCTCTGCGCCGCCACCGACGATGCTGGGGAAGTGGCGAAGTTTTGGGCCAACATGTATATACTGTCGTGCCACCGACACGATGAAGAAGGTATTGGCCTGTGTGGCCAGAGTACATGGTGACCTCCTAGGGGGTATGTGGGGTTACCATTCTAGAATGAAATAACACAATTTTTGGACGGTGTCAGCACTTAAGTGAAATGCGACCAACGTGGCTTAGATAGTTAGTTAAGTAATATTCCGAGGTTGTACCAAACCGTATTTTTTTACTGTGGATATGAAAAATTAAATAAATATTCCTATTCAGATCCTTTACCTGGCTCTGTTTCTTTTGACACAGTTGTTTTACATAATGGCCATCTCGGTAGTCTTTAGCCGAAGCATCAGTAAACACGTAAATGAAGGAGTCGCTGTTACTTTTATCTAGTGCTAGGAGTAATCCTTTCATTGACTGTTCCGGACAGTCCCCGCCAGCGTGAGCATGTACTGCGTTTAATGTTCGCTTAAAGGTGTAACGATTATCGGTCACCACCCTCACTTGAGCATCTGAAATTAAAAGACCTCTTAAGTAAGTATAATGTTGCTTCAGTACTGTAAGCCGCTAGTTTTTCGCGTCATAATTAATCCATTATTCGCCCTCTAGATATTCTGCTAACCTAATAGTTACGACTGTACATGTAAGACCGTACATCTACGACGCTATTTAAGAGTAACCAGTTACAAACTCAAATCACCAATGAGTATCGAGAATGTCACAGCTCAAATATGGCAGTTCGTACACGACGCGGCTTCATCATCAGCCTACAGCAGTTCTCTACTGGACATAGGCCTCTCCAACCGTAGGGACGTCAATCCGCCCGATTCTCTGCAACTCTCATCCAGCTGTTACCAGCGAAGATCTTCGCTCCGTCTAGCCTGAGGGCGTCCTGCCTTACTTTCGTCGATTTGATTACGTGCCTTACTAACGCTTAACTACTTAACTAGATTGGTCGCGTCGAGAACGCAATCCATAAACGAATGGGTCTATTTAATCCAAACTAATATTATAAAGAGAAAAGATTTGCTTTTGTATGTTTGCATATTTGTATATTTGTTTGTCTGTCTAAACTAATATTATAAAGAGAAAATATTAGAATTTTTGTATGTTTGTTTGTAATGGATATACCCTAAAAATGCTTACCGATTTAAAAAAATCTTTCACCTATAGAAAGGTACATTATCAGCGAGGAACATGGGCATATTTTATTTTTCAAATAAGAGACTCCTGTGACAATTGCAATAATGTAACACAAGATATCTAAAATTTATCTATAAAATTCATTATTTGGCGTGCACTGCGAAAACTATTAATGATACATAAAATTATGTACTTTGTGTTTATAATACTCATCATTACCCGCAATAAAGTATGCGAAGCTATACATATATCTTTCTATTATAGTTAGTCACAAGAACCGTTTTTTGTTCTAATAAGTCAATCAAAACACGGGTAGAATCGAAAGAGGATGATATTTGTAAAATAATGGTTTCATAATCAATGATAATCATCACGCTATGACCCCTAGGAGTCGAGCAAAAGTAAAAAGGTTAGAAAGAACGCGAAGCGAAAACGAAGTAACAGCGCAGGCGGGCGCTGCGAAGGAACAAGAAATTTTACGCGGGCAGAAAGATAGTGTAGAATATACTGGCTGAATGGCAGGGAATGTATAGCATTAGAAATGTTAAGTAAGAGAATGAGCGAACGTTGCGCGGGTAAGTAAGAAGTTGTAGGGAAATTGGTTGTCACGGTTCATACCGCTCCATGTTGAGTAAATGAAGAAGGTGGCACAGGGATAGTTTTAACTATGAATGAGGATGGCTCTATTAATAAGGAAAGAGAAACAAGACTTTGTGAAAGATGATACTGCTCGATACCTGGACTCTGAGATGGCAGTTAATAGTGATGTAAGGTAAGATACCTCAAAAAATACTTTTTGGCGTTTGATAGATTCGTTTCTACAAGCCTGACTAAATATTATATGACTAGCTGTTAATCTGCTGTGTTTAATCTTATGTTAGCTGTTTAGATAAAATATTTTAAAGCGGCGGTTTTTTTATAAACGCGGAAAAATTGTACACTATGAAAAATCTGAAGTTTATAGTTGTTGTAACTTAAGTAGCGCTTATTAATAAGTCTCATCGCATTTAATTGAATTAGGTTTGGGTAAATTAACAAAAATCAAGTAGGCACATTACCTGGATCGTTGAACGTTACGAGCACCATGTTGCTGATAACACTGGACTTTTCATTAAACACAACATTACTGATTCGGTTCACACTACTTCTTACTTGATTTATATCGTCGCTCATAGAGCCTGTATCATCTATGAGAAAGGTTAAACTGCCCTTGCATGATGCTCTCAATACAATATTCGCGAGTATTAGAAACACCGCGTGCGGATATATCCGCCCCCACATTTTGGATGCGATTGTACTAGGAGTCGGTATGAATACTGAACTGATCCCTAATGAAGCGCAATCCACACTGTGGCAAAATGTAACAGGGACGTTCAATTTATACGCTGTCTCGGTGATAAAAATTTATTTTGGTCCGCTTCAATAAACCTGAACAGATTTTTCCTCATAATTGTTAAAATTCCAGGTTGACGTAATTATTATAATTGAATTATTGTTATATTTCCATGGGTTTGTACAATTAGTTACCACGAGAATTACAAGCTTTCAAAACCTGAAAGTTCGAAAAGGCTGAAAGTTCCAATTCAAGGAAGTTGGAGTCATTATAAATACTTATTTGATGGGTCATCAGTTCAGCGTCATCTAGTAAATTTATAAAAAAAACGTCTGACGTGAAAAGCTTCGTCACTTTCTGAATAATTGAGCCGCCAACGACACCGAGTCATCGGTGAAGTAATGAAATATTGGAACACTACGATTACGTTTTCTTGTAAGAAAAAAAGAGGGAAAAGAGAAGATTCTTAAGTTTACGAGGAACCTGCCAAGCACGTTTGCTAAGCAGCAGGATCGGGATTAATGTCAAGAACAATAATAAACGTGAAATGCATTTATTTTTTTAAATGGTATTTGTTGTCTCGTGAGCGACAACATAAGTAACTGTAGTTTTCAGTGCAAATAAAACAGAGATCAGTGAATTTGAAGCTAAGCAACATGAATTATCACTAGCAGGATTACCCAACATGTACCTACTTAGTTTCAAACAAGCTTCCTCTACCAAATGAAAAATAATTTACAAAATCGGTCCACAATTGACGAAAATTCGTCAATTGTGGACCGATTTTATAAATTATTTTTCATTTGGTAGAGGAAGCTTGTCGACGAACATACACAAAAAAAAAACATACGGACGAATACAGAACCTCCTCCGTTTTTGAAATCGGTTAAAAAGTAGCAGTAGGGGATGACTGCCGGGAACCTTAGACATTTGCTAATAATTAATTGACTCATTCATCGACGCTAACTACTCAATAAGTTCTGAGTTGAGCGATTACTGACAAATGCTTGCACTGACTGGACAGGTCCACTCAAATCTGTGTGGTTCTTTCCTCAAAAGACCATTTCAGACACTAATCTACATGGTCCTCATATGGCCTGACCAAGATTATGTCTGGACTTTAAAAGAGACTGTGACCTCTGAGTTTGTTTCGGTTTTTCTTCTCAGAGTAGTCAGATAGGAAACGCCGAACTCATCTAGCATTTTCTTCTTTTTTTTTTAAATATTTTTTTAATATGACGTGTAAAAGTGATTGCAATATCCTATTTACAGATTAAACAATTTAATTTCATTTCATTTCAATACTCATTAATATAGTATTTATTGCATTTCACAATGTGTACCTAGGTGTTAACTAGCATTATCGCAGCAAGATCCTCCGCTGTGTTGCTGACAGATTGGTAGATGTAAACTAGGGATGAAACGGGTGGTGGTTTGGTTGGATACCGGATACTAAATATCCGGCTTTCCTATAAGCCAAACAGCCGCCCTGACTGATCAATCGGTCAGATTCGTATAATTTTGGGCGTCGTCGAAAAGTGAGAAAGTGACATATTGATTGATAACTGATTGAATATTTGATTTCTAGAGAATTGCAGTAACTTACTACTACTACTTAATTATATACATAACATCACGCTTGTGTTCATCGAAGGTTTAGGCAGAGGTGTACCTATAGTATACCCACATTTCGGCAGTTATGTTTATGTCCTATGTAATAGGGGGCGAGCCTATTGCCATCAACCGGGCACTAATCCACACTCCGGGCTGCTACTGAGAAATTCCAGATGGAAAAACCCAATAACACTTTGCTCGACATGGAAATCGAAGCTAGGACCTCATGCTCAGCGGTAGCGCTTTCGACCACTAGACTAACGAAGCAGTTTATTATACAGCGTATCATAAAAACCTGTCAGTTCCGAAAAGGGCACATAGGTAGGTACTGCAATAAAATTACCAAAAAGTAATAAAAAAACTTATTATTATAGAAAATTAAAAAGTTTTTGCTATTTAAATTTCACGTTTTTAGTACCAAAATAATACCAATTCCATAAAAGATTGGTAATTTTCAACAGAAGCCATAAGTTATGACTTGTAGAGACCGCTAAATGACGGCCGCACGCGGTCCATGTAGTAACCCGGTAGAATTTATTTTTTCTGAAAATTATCACATAAATAAACTCTTAGCATGATTCTTAAAACAACACCCTGACGTATCGGTCAGGGTTTTTGTTACACGTTTGTGACTATCTATAGATATCCAAAAGTAGGTAGGTACGTATAGCTCCTCTCAATCAGAGCACCTGCCATCTCTTCACCACCCTTGGTTGACTGGTAGAGAATGCCTCAGCATGTCCGCCTTTGTACCTAATTGTGTGCGAGAAGAATAAATAAATAACAGTAGGTTTTTAGGATTATTTTTGCCCTTTCTTGTTTGTATGTAAAAACAGGAAAAGCACAAAACATTATCTAAATGCGCAATATACCTATGCACAATAATATATTATTTATAATTAACAATATATATTATTTATAATCATGAAAACAGCAGACTTGTTTTCATAATTATAAATAATATATATTGTTATTTAAAATAGATATTCCTGCTCAAATGAGGAAATTAACAACAATCATGTACTAAGGCCACAACAATACCACGTATTTACTTATCGGTAGTTATATATATACTCTATACTCACCCATTTACTTTACCGATATAAATTCGGATTTATATTTCAATATATTCGTTGCGGACGGCGTAGGTAGGAACCTAAAGTACCGCAGTCGCCCTGGGACAATCTCCGACTGAAGTTGACGTGCGCTCTGGATGGCTCTGCTGGCTACACACACCACCACGTACCCCTGAATACGTACCTAGGTTGGGTATCATAACCCACAGTAACCACGATGACAGACTTCTTCAGGCAAAGAAATGAAACGCTAGTTTGTTTTTGACTACTTCAGAGTAGACTTCGGCTTTTCCTTGTTAATTCCTTATTGATGGTTGGGTTGCGACTGCATTTGCTCATTTTTCTTTTCTTTTTTTTTTTCGACTAAGGCATCTCGTAGTTGACCTCAGAAGCCTCGTAGCTGCTTAACCGGACTTTCCTGTGGCTGCCTTAAGCTTCTACACTCAAAGCCTCCAGCTAGAGAGCATTTGCTTAAAAAATGGCACGCCTTTTATAGTAAAATCCGTAAGGATTTTTAGGTGCAAGCCGAATTCTTGGAATTTTGTATTTATTTACTGTTTTTTTTTTTTAAACCTATCCAAACTTTGTACATTATATCCTTACGTAACTAATATCTATATAAAACACAAATATAAGTAATTTACTTAAATAATTAAAACATTTAAAACAAACAATTACACATTTTCAGCTAAGTCAAATTTTCTTACATTAAAGTGGCTATATCTTTTTATTGCGTAGACCG
The DNA here is from genome assembly GCA_949128155.2 of Xanthia icteritia. Lineage (NCBI taxonomy): Eukaryota > Metazoa > Arthropoda > Insecta > Lepidoptera > Noctuidae > Xanthia > Xanthia icteritia. Next base: position 12,795,380 of record OX421933.2, read on the forward strand.
ATTTTTATAAACTAAACATACAAACTAGTTTTGAATCTAAACCTTTCATTTAAGACAAAAATAGCAAAATATCTCCATAAACAAATAGTATGTTTTCAAGTTACGTAAGTTACGTAAGTTACGTATCTATGACAATTTTCACCTTATTAAAAATTCCCTTTCAATTTTACTTTTAACGCTTTTGATGGTTCTAAATAGAAATTCTAACACAAATCTTATACGAATCTAACATTAATATACCTATACATTAATATACCTACTAGATCGTAGCACATAATTGATTCTTGTTGGAATTTTGTTGGGGTAAATCAGGCAAAAAAAATATTACGTGAATTTCCGTTGCGACCTAGCCGCTACCTGTAATCTAGTGCACAGATAGGGTCCCGTCGCCGACAATATTGCAATACCGTACATATTTATGGCACGTAATTAACTTAACTATATTTAACAGAACTTAATATTTACACTAGGTACTAAATTAAAAGACTAACTAACTAACTGTACAAATAAATACAAACCAAAAGGACACTTAGGTGTCGAAGTAGTCGTCCGCATCGCTGGCATCCGGGAACGTGCCCAGAAGACTGGCAGCACTGCCACGTTGAATGGCAATGCCAATTCTTTGGCCAAAGAACGAGCCAGCCCTCTGGTCACGTGAAGTGTCGACCAGTCGGCCAGAAATTTCCTATAAATACCTAATCTGTATTAACATGAATATTTACTTCAGGATATTTTTTTTTTAATTACTGTGAATGTGGGGACTATGTGAGTATTTTTTTTTCAGTGAACGGTGAATGACTGTCTGGCAGTTCGAGTACTTACTTTAGGCGGCCTGCCCATTAGTATCTTCTCTATTGTTTTTCGTTCTGAGTTGAGCTACACGATTACTGACATAATGCGGGCACTGACTGGACAGGTCCACAGAAATCTGTGTGGTTCTTTCCTCAAAAGACCACCTCAGACATTAATCTGTATGATCCTCATATGGCCTGACCAAGATTATTTCTAGACTTTAAAAGGGATTGTGACCTCCGAGTTTGTTTCGGCCTTTCTTCTTACAAACGCGGTATCGCTTCTGCAAGAAAGAATTTTTGAGCGGCAGTGCCCACCGTGCTCCTGTACATTTCCCGGTTGGACCCTCAGACATCGAGAGAGAAGGAGCCAAAGTCAAATCTGTGCCGTAGGGTGGATTTTGCTGAAGCTGTCGGGGATGATGACGGGCAGATTTTTTTATCAGTGGCACCACAACCTATAACTGATCTCAATAGAATTAATATTATATTTATGAACTTAATTAATGTTAATTAATACATTACACTCCTTTTTGTGCAGTCGTGTAAAAATTGACGTTGTTGTGTTGATTGATCGACTGCCCAAAAAGAGTGTAGGTAATGTTTTCCGGGTTCATGTATGTATGTATGTGAGTTTCTTTGTTCCACCATAACTTTTAAATGCCTGAACAAATTTGGAATTATGGTATCGTTAGAATATTTACATCATCCCGGGTGACAACTTGCCACCGACTTCCGAAATTCAAGTTATTTTTCTCTTTTAAGTGTATTTTTGTGGAATTCGGTGGTTTTTATTTTGTAAAAAAGTTATTTTAGTGTTTTTTTTTTAAGTTGGTTGTTTTTTTTTTGTAAAAAAGTTTTTTTTTTCACTTTTTAGTTGTGTTTATACCTACCCCGCACAAATTCGTATACCAGTCGAATAATGGTAACATAACAAAAGATTAAAAAAAAAAAAACGAATCATTAAACCTTGGCCCCACCGGGCCGCCCACGCGACCCGCTGGTGGAGCAAAGAGGAATGCCTACAATTTTTCAGTGGAATATGCCCCACTCAAACTCAAACTCAAACTCAAAGCATTTATTTCAATTAAACCATTTACAGGCACTTTTGAATTGTCAAAGAGTCGGTCAGTTAGTCAAATAGTTGAAGCTAGTTGCCCATTCCAAAACGTAGATCTCTATGGAGAAAAACGGGCAAGAAACTCCAAGGACACTCTTTTAAATATAGAAATTACAAAATCCTGGGTGCAATACTTTTGTTGCTTCTATATGTGAGAACAATGTAAAATAAAATAATAATCAAAAACGATTAAAAATATAAGATTAAAAATAAGCAATGGCAGATAAGAGATGACCAGTCTCAACCGACGGTGCCCGTTCACGAACATGACGCGTGGATCAGCACCATCCAGCTCAACCATTTTGTAGGGAACCGAATGATCCACTAGCTAGCACTAGCTCGACTTGGTGGGGCAGATTCTACTTTTCTAAAATCTTGATGAATTCTCCCCCACTAGGGTTGGCACCTTAGAAATGTGTAGGTAGGTATGCTCGTATTTTATATTTGTTTGGAAAATAAAGAAATGTATAGTTAAGTAAAATATAACTAGGACTGGTAACATTACTTTTAATACATACCTAGGTAGTGTATTAAATGAAAGTACAAACATATTTTTTTGATAATTTAATATGTTATGATGGCCCAGAGGTTAAGGCCTCGCCTCTCATGCATGAGTTTGTGGGTTCAAATCTGAGCAAGTACTAATGTGACTTTTTCAATTCATGTGTACTTTCTTGTGTTGAGTTTATCTCGGACATTATTGACATCAGTGAAGGAAAACATCGTGAGGAAACATGGACAGTTAATATAAGTCTGAAATCACCAACCCGTTTTAAGCAAGCGTGATGATCAGTGCTTGTGCCTTCTCTGTATGAGAAGAGGCCTTTGTCCTGCAGTGGGACAGTAATAGGCTGGTATTATTATTTTATTATTAATTTTTATTTACAAGTTGTTTCTAGATGTAATCGGGTTATAAATCAACACACACGATTTGTTACAAATAAAATAAAATCTAAGTAAATATAAGTCCTAGTTACATTTTACTTAAATATTTTCCAAACAAATATAAAATACGAGCATACCTACCTACACAAATTTTAAGGTGTCAACCCTAGTGGGGAAGAATCCATGCCATGGGGCAGAATGCATTTGCCCCACCAGTGGGGCGACTAGGTAATAATAAAGATGGAATCATACATTTTTTTAAACTGGCTTGAAAGTGTAGAAAGGGGATTACATTTTTTTTGCATCTCAATGACATTTCTATCGGCCCAAAATGGTACACATTTTGGAATACATTTTTCTACATTCAATTTAACAGAAATAACATTTTTGAAATTTAATTACAGTCCTATTAAAATTGTAAATAGAATATAATCACGATGTAACATTTAGTTTTTGTTTTATTGTAATCGTCCCATCCAATAAAAAGATATACAAATTTAAAGTTTTCAAAGTGATACCCATAGCACCAACTCACTACGCACAAAAGCACTACGTTCCAGGCGGTAAGGGGTTACGGAGATGTGGAGCTTATGCTGCCTCTAATATTAAGCTGGGCGGTCACAGTCCATAAATTACAGGCTACCACCCTCGAAAGAGCTGTGATCGACTTTGGTAAAAAAAACTTTGCAAAAGAGCAAATATACGTCGCGCTTAGTCGTGTCAGAAGTTTGGGAGGCATAGTTTTATCAGAGTTGGACGCCATCAAATTATTAAAGCGACCACATGGCCACACATCATTGACGGAAATAACGAGGCTTCAAAATCTGTCTTCTGACAATCAAGGCCACATATAACATACGATTCAAGTAGCGCAATTTGATGCCGGGATATTACCATTAAAATCATTTATAGCCAGAGTACATCTCATGGCAATTCGAATAAGCCCAAACACGGCTAGGGTACATTGTTTTATGACGGAGTTCCGGTGCTGTCCTTCCGGCTTCATCTTCAGATCAGTTCAATTGTCATCAGAATTATTTATTTAAACGTGCTTCATTGTTGAACAGGTTTTCAAGGTCCGAAGGCGGGAACACACAATGAAACTCACAACTGTTTCAATTAGGACAATTTAATTCACAAGGAACCGACCATAAAAAAAATAATCTTAAACTACTTATGATTTGCTCGGTAACAAAACCATAGCGCGATCTATTTCGATCCCAACGCCATCTAGGGAAGCGTCAGGTAAACTTTTGCACATGAATTATTAGACATACCGCCCACCAAGGACATATTGCAGAATGTCCTTCTCTTAATCTAAACCGCCCACCATGCAACATGTCTAGTAATATGGGGTGCACAGATACACAGATTCTAATATTATAATAACATGGGAGAAGGTATATAAAAACAAAAACAAAAAAACAATTTCGTAATTCTTACAAACTAGATGCATCCAAATAGGAACAATACATTTTCTGAAATTATACCTTACAACACACAAAGATTAAGTTGCTACAGGAAGAATAGCCAATTTGGAAATAGGTCTCTTTATCAGGGAATTTTTAGTTCTAACAGTAACGACTCGAGTGATTCCGTCGGGGCCAGGATGTTTTAACTCAATCTTCCCCAGCAACCACTTGCCAGGAGGTAAATCATCCTCTTTTATCAGAACTATGCCACCTATGCCTGGTTCTGGATTTTGGTGAGCCCACTTATGGCGTTGTAAAAATTGATTTAAGTAATCTTGTGACCACTGTCGCCAATAATCCTGCAAAATTCTTTGGGTAAGTTGCCACCGTCTGAGACTACAAATGTTAGCCTTTTCGAAATTCGAATCAGGTACTAGGACGAGTGGTTCCCCAACCAGAAAATGGCCTGGAGTTACACCAATGTGTTTAAGATTTCTGCAACGCGATTGGCCACAAATGTTTTCCAACGACTTGGATGACTATTAAGCCATGCGAGAACAACTTCGGAATCCGTCCAAGCGTGCACATCTAATACATTTACATCCAGAGTTTTAGCAACGTCCACCATCAACTTGGCTAATAGAACGGCTCCACAGAGCTCCAACCTAGGTATTGACACCTGTTTGATGGGAGACACTTTGGTTTTCGAGGTAACTAATGCAACGCTTATGTTACCCTCTGCATCTATAACTCTGACGTATACCACTGCAGCGTAGGCCATTTTTGAGGCATCCGAAAACCCGTGTAGCTCCGTCTTTACATTGCTGGATTTAGTGTTAAGCCAACGTGGGATTTTAACAGTCACTAAAGAAGATAAGTCCTTACGGTAAGTAATCCATTCTTTTAATAATCCACTGGGCAATTCTTCATCCCAACCTATACCTGCTAACCATAGCTTTTGTATCAAAATTTTTGCTAAAATGATACTAGGTGATAACCAACCTAACGGGTCGAAAAGCCTAGAAATATCTGATATAATTTTCCTTTTACTTACAGGTTCCGTCGGGAGAGGCAGTTCTACAGAGTACTGGAAAGCATCAGCGCGAGGATCCCAGGTAAGTCCGAGAATTTTTGTAATATTATCTATTTTTATTTTTACTTCTTCAGCCTTATCCCTTTTGCTTTCTCTTATCTTATGTAGTAATTCTTCGCTGTTACTTATCCATTTTTGTAATGGAAATCCCCCTTTAGCTAGAATATTGTTTATTTCTGTATGAATATTATATGCTTCCTCTACACTTTCTGCCCCTGTCATTAAATCATCCATGTAGAAATCATTAAGAATTATTTTTGCTGCTAATGGATGATCCTTCCCTTCATCATAAGCAACCTGATGTAAAGAACGCACTGCTAGAAATGGCGCCGATGAAGTACCAAATGTAACCGTCACTAACTCAAATTCTTCAATTTCTTTTTCAGGACTATCCCTCCAAAGAACCCTCTGAAACATTGTATCATCTCTATTGACAAGAACTTGTCTATACATTTTAATTATATCAGCACCTATACAAATTGGATGTGTTCTCCAACGCATAACCGTATGTCGTAATTCTGCTTGCAATGTCGGGCCAACCATCAAGTCATCGTTTAACGATACTCCATTAATTCCCTTGCAGGAAGCGTCAAATACCACACGCACCTTAGTTGTCTGCTTATCTTCCCGGAGTATTGCGTGATGAGGTAAGTACAACCCTTTATTCCTTTCTTCTGGAGATACCTTTACCATATGGTTAAGTTCTATATACTCCTGCATCACCGCCGTGTAATCCGCCTTTAATTTAAGATTCTTTGAAAGCTTAAATTCTAAACTGTTGAACCTTTTTTCAGATATGAACCTAGATTCACCATCCTTACAACTTGGATTACCATCCCGGAACGGCAATCTTACAATATAACGTCCGGTTTCGTCTCGCTTTGTGGTATTTGTAAAAATATTCTCACATTCCGCTTCTTCTTTACTGAGTATTTTTTCAGTTCCTGATGGCTCCGCTTCTAGCTCCCAGAATTTACGTAAGAAGTCGTCAGCCTGAACATTGGAATGCATGACAGTGATACAAGGATATGAATTGATGTCAGACGAATTTTCTGTACCGACAATACCCGAAAGAATCCATCCGAATTCTGTTTGTTGTGCTACGAGCGATCCACTGGTACTCTTTTTGATTCCATCTTGGATAATTTGGCTAAATATCTCAGCACCTAATAGAACGTCAATTTTATTAGGCCTATGATACTCAGGATCTGCCAAATCGTCTTCACTCAACTTTACCCATTCTACCCTGGTTGCTGTTACAACAGGGAGAAGGGATGTGATGGACTTCAAAACGTATGCATTTACTTGAACGCTGTAATTTGGATTCACTCGAGAACGTATATCAACAACTACTGAAGAATTAGACATGACTGTTTTATTACCACCTACACCTGTAACACGGTGTTTTGTTAAAGTTTTCTTTAACCCTAAATATTGAGCCATTGACTCAGTGATAAAGGATCCTTGCGACCCTTGATCTACTAATGCGCGAACCACCCGATATGTTCCATCCTTTGACTTGGCTTTTACTAAAGCTGTAGGTATTAAAACCGTATCCTTACAATCTCCTGTCGAAAGGCATGAAACTATTGGCTTAGTAGATCCCTCCGCTTGTACAGCGGTCTTTTGAGTTTCCTCCATTGAGGTACTATTCCTAGTAGCAGCTGTCGCTGCTTCCTTCTGAACAACGCCCGTGTCCTCACCAACAGACCCAGAACCACCGCTAGGGTGGAGTAAAGTATGGTGGCGTCTTTTACATAAATGGCATTTGACGGTGTTTCTACAAAATCTGGCAGAGTGGTTACTACCCAAACAAATGAAACATAGTCCATTTTTCTGTGCGAAATCACGTCGATTATCGTTATTTTCTTTAGCAAAACCTTTACAAGCAGTTACCTTATGAGCGGCAGAACAAAAAGGGCAAGATAACTCCGCCTTTCCTTTCCCTACGACATGGAACGATTGCGAACTCTTTTGAACATGAGGTTTATTTTCTAAATTTTCTAAACCTCGAAAGCGGCCAGTTAAAAAATCTGTAAATTGGGTAAAAGTAGGCAAATCATCCGTTGCATCCGAAGCTACTTTTAATTCCCAGGCTTTCCTAGTGTCCTTATCTAATTTGGCACTAACAATGTGTATTATTAGTATGTCCCAAGAAGTAACATCTATCCCTAAATTTTTGATTGAGCCTAAACAATCAGATGTAGTGCTAAGTAACCTTTTTATTTCAGTGGCTGATTCTACTGTTAAACCCTTTTGATTAAACAAACGTTTTAAAATTCCGTTTGCTAAAAATCTTTTATTGTTGTACATTGCCTCTAATTTTGCCCAACTAGCCGTATAATTATCCGATGTTACATTAATGTTTCTTAATAGGTGCTCTGCATCCCCGGTTAAGTACCCTTTAAGGTAATATAATTTTTGCGCATCGTCTAGAGTTTTATTATTGTGTATTAACCCTCCAAACAAATCCCTAAACGTCTGCCACTCACTATAATTTCCAGAGAACACAGGTATCTTAACCTCAGGTAACTTAAAGTTTCTAAATCCTGTACTACAGTTAGCTCCTGGACTAACATTACACGTTTCACTAGACATTTTCATATTGTTTGATATTTCTTTAAGCTCGCTTTTAAACTGTATATAAAACTCTTCGACTTCCTCATATAAGCTATTCTTATGATAATTTGAATTAAATAAATCAGGCTTTTTTACCTCACTAATTATTTTTACATGTGTTTTGTAGAATAATTGCCATTGCTGCTCTAAGTTTTCAATTCTAGTTTCTATATAACAAACAGTTAGACGCTCTTTAGGACATTTTTTAAAGTTAGATTTTGACTTGAGCATTTTAGCTTTAATGTCTTCCTGAATGTCGTTAAGCGACTCCATTCTTATTTTTTTAAACACAAGTAGGCTATGTCACAAATATAAAATACACAATTATTTTTTTGCAACTAGATACTTATATCATAACACTATAAATAAGCTTATTGTCCAGTACACATTCAATAACACCACAACAATATTCTAAGTTTCTTTGAAGCACTTGGATATTTTTTAAGTCCCAGATAACGTTTAAAATTTTACAAGTGTTTCAAATTTTTATTTCTGAGTAAAATCGGGCATAGATTCCCCGTCTGAATCACTTTTGCTTAAAATTAGTACAAGTCCAAACTAATATTACCAACGACTAAGTTAATTATCTAGTGAATTTAAGGTTCAAATTTCAATGCACTCTTGAATTTTTAAAGTTAAATTCTTCCTATTAATAAGGTCGAAAATGTACTCACGATTTCTCCACTATACACTCACTGACACTGATACTCGACGTCTGACGTCGCACTTGTGGCGCCCTCTGGTGGTCGCTCCGCGAACTCCTCTGCCTGACTCCTCCACGCAACGTCACTCCTCCGGCACCCAGCCGGATCCTCTGCTTCGATGACGTCACCGCTGACGCCTCGCTGTAGGGATGCTCTGGACAGCAATCCACTGCCCAGTACTGACGTTGCGGGGTGATAATCACCACCACCACCGATGACTAACAAAAAACACCTTCACGCCAATCCGGCTTCCGAAGGACCATGAACAGGTTTTCAAGGTCCGAAGGCGGGAACACACAATGAAACTCACAACTGTTTCAATTAGGACAATTTAATTCACAAGGAACCGACCATAAAAAAAATAATCTTAAACTACTTATGATTTGCTCGGTAACAAAACCATAGCGCGATCTATTTCGATCCCAACGCCATCTAGGGAAGCGTCAGGTAAACTTTTGCACATGAATTATTAGACAATTGTCAAGCGACACTATCTTAATGGAGACATCTTATCGCCACCCGTGAAATACTTATCATTGAGTAGTTCCGGTGGCCATCTGTCTTCTTCATCAGTTCCAATTAACCAAATGATACTTTCTGAATGCAAATGCTTAATTTGTATGACGAATTGAGGGAACTCCTCAAGAGTTCCCTCAATTCGTCATGGATTCCATCATCAGAACAGATTTTTTTTTATGGGACTTATCTGGGCGTATGTCTTTTCAAATCAGAAAATAATTTTCCAAATAGGATCATAAACGGCGCCACCCATGAAATACCTACCTATCATTGAGGAATTCCGGTGGCAATCTGTGGTCTTCTTCATCAGTTCCACTTCACTAAATGATACTTTCTGAATGCAAATGGTTAACTTGTTGCTGAAAATGCCTAAATCGCTATGTGTGTGCAAATAATATTTGAGGAGTTCCCTCAATTCGTCATAGATTCCATCATCAGAACTAAATTTTGATAAAAATGGGACCAAGAGATATGAGGTAACATACATTAAACAAAAAAAAAAAAATACAACCGAATTGATAACCTCCTCCTTTTTGGGAAGTCGGTTAAAAATACAGACTAAATGTTACTTCAAGGCTCGGCCTATGAATTTTTGATCCCAGATTGATGAACAAATTTTCGGATTTTCCTCTGTACATGATATATGACATACCTCGCAAGTAAGAGGAAGTACCAAATAGACTGGTTTATTTGCGAGTGTAAAATATGCGGCATAAATGGCCGTATTTTTATATTGTGTTGACTTGGGAGTTTGATTTTCGTTATAGCTCCAAGAGTCCGTAGATCTAAGTTTTCGATATCTCTTTCAACTTAAGTCTCCACGCGTTCCTGAGAAAAAGGGTCTTGACAGACAACGAAGTCAGCCTTTAAGGGCTTCAATTTTTCATTTTGAGGTACGGAACCCTAAAACAGATTTGTTATCTGCCTTTTCGTGTCGTAAAGGCTGAACGGATTTAGATGAAAGGCATGCGGATAAGCCATGACCTGACGTGTCCTGGGTTAGGACATAGGATGCTCCCGGTAGCACGTTCCTGTGGGATATTTTCCGACAGCCATGCGAGCGAAGCCGCGAGCAAAAGCTAGTAATATTATAAACGTGAAATACGCTCTCACGCTGAAACGGCTTTTATGAAATTTGGCACACGGGTAGACCATGACCAGTACACTAATTGCGTAATACACGATCAATCGGAATCTGAATCGTTTTGAAACAAGTTGCTAATCCATTGCTTCATAAGTTCGAACAAAAAATCTGCTCAACAACATAAATAACGCAATGAATGTTGTTAAACTGTCAAAATGAAACAAATTTGTCGTAATCATTTACGGAAATGAGTTGCGTAATTAGATAGCTGGAATAGGAGATAGGATACTTTTTATCCCAGAATTACGTTCCCGTGGGATAATTTCCGACATGCACGCGGGCGAAGTCGCTGGCAAAAGCTAGTATGCTATAATTTTAGTACGGCACTATGGCTACTTAAAAACACAAAACGTTTTTTTTTTTGTACATTTTAGTGACAAGTTTGTCTTTAATTTTTAAGCAATAAAGGTGGTTTTATACTCTCACGGCGGGACGACGCGTGGCGTGAATGGCATGGGGATGAAATGTTTGTTTTCATGTACACCCTACCTATGTAAAATGTATGCTAATATAATCCAGGTCATGGTCTATCCATGTGTCAAATTACATCCAAATCTCTTCAGCCGTTTTAGTGTGAAAGCGTAACAAACAAACAAATAATAATAATAATAGCTGGCAACACTAACGTCAACAACTCATAAAAATTGTTTTTTCAGTTTTAATATTTGTATTCATTTTAGACGCAGTTTTTATTTATATCAGAAGCCTAGAAGCTTAAAAAATCAAAATAAACCATACAAATAACAAAATTAACCATAGAAATAGACTTTTACGAAAAAATGCCATAGCAGAGGTGAACTGACAGATGTCACCTCCAATAAAACCATGCTTTACAAAACTGAAAACTAAATGTTGACGAGATCAGCTGCACGAGCACGCCCACCACCTCCGGACTCGTCGCTCAGCTCCGCCTCGCCGCCGCCGGTACCCAGCCCCACCGTGAGCGCTGTGACGACACTGGCCGCGGTAGTCGCGTCGAGCTCGAGCGATGAGTATTTTTCCCCGCCGACGTCGCCAACACCTGTACGTCGGCAGGGGAGAGGCCGGCCACCGAGGAGCTTGGGACTTAGGGGCCAACCGGCCCCGAGCCGGGTCCCCGCTACCGGTGGTTGTGTGCAGCGCATGAGATGGACTCAGTCTATGAACGAGAACGTCATGCGCGCATATTATGGGTCTACAGAGGGAGGAACTAACCTCACTGCGTACCGTGTTAGGATGCTTTGTCAATAACAAGAATTCATTTAAATTGTCTCGGGCCACTGCGAGTTGGCTTCGGCCCCTCGTACGCCTTCCAGGACCCCAGGGCACCGATATGTCAAGGACATTTTAAAGATAATATTAAGATACATTTTTTGATATGACATATTAATAATGTTTAAGACAAAAGTATGGCGAACCCCGGACTCGTCGCTGAGCACCACTCCATCGCCGCCGGAACTCGGATCATCAGACACTACAACCGCGTCGAGCAAGTATTATTCCTCGACGCCGTCGCCAATAATCGTAAGTCATCAGGGATGAGGAGGGCTACCGAACTGGAATAGGTTTTGTGGCAAACTGGCTTAGAGCGGAGCCCCGCTGCCTGTGGTTGAGATGAACACCTACATCTACATATTATAAATATAAATTAACTACCGAAGCAGGGGGCGCTTCGCACGGTTTCTTCGACTTGAAAAAACATAAAGATTTCATTATTATCAAATCTAAGTGTGTTTGTGTGTTGTGTAGTGTAGTGTTGTGTGTATTATACACATAACCTAAAGTTTATAAGAACAACGCGGTCACAAAGACCGATACATATAGGCAATATTATATACCTATGTGTCGCAGTAAGATGGTTGAAGCCGTGATACAGTTATAGGTATCCTTAGGGAAATAGCTATATACCGTAATATAGTTATAAGAGAGCGGTTCTGAATAACTGTCAAAGTGCTATAATTTTGTTACTGCGACCAATTTCGACGTAGCGTAGTTGGTCACAGTTCTAACCTAATCTAACCTATTTGGTCAGAGTACCCTTATAGTCATATTACTAGATCGTGCTCGTGTCATAGCTATATTCCTAGTAAGAACCGAAAAGTTATGAACCGCTTTCATATAGCTATATTACGATCTATATCCCTAGATATCCCTAGGAATATAACTATATCACCAGCGTTTCTCTTTAGAGATTGTGCTAGAGTTTTAGCAATCCCGCTGCATTACATATATAACACGTGCTTAAAGCAATCTACGTTCCCGGATCAGTGGAAGACTACACGTGTCGTTCCAGTAGAACCCAAGGGTAAAGCAGGTCCAGATGTCAGCGGTTATAGACCAGTTGCAATGTTGTCAACGCCGGCAAAAGTTTTTGAAGGCGCTATTCAACGCTGCATACAGGGGCAAGTCCGAGCGCAACTGTCGGACGCGCAGCACGGCTTTGGGCCCGGACGCAGCACTTCCACCAACCTGCTTAACTTCATGGCACAGGTTATGCCGGCAGTCGACGCTGGAGTACAGGTAGACGCGGCGTACTTTGATTTAAAAAAAGCCTTTGACACCGTGGACAATGATGTCTTATTAAGCAAGCTGGCAGATGTAGGATGTACGCCGCACTTACTGCAGTTTTTTGTCAGCTATATGAGAGACCGTCAACAGTACGTTGACTACAATGGGTACGAGTCGAGGCCGTACTTCACCAGGTCCGGAGTAAGCCAGGGCAGCAATTTGGGGCCTCTTGAATTTATCATAATGATAAACAGCACGTCTCGGCCCAACGACTGTCGGATCAGGTGCGGGTCATCCAACGCAATCATAGGTTGGACGATGCCGCGCTTGATAGGCTGCGCTCAGAGGTACTGAGCCACCATATCGTCTCAACTCCGGCACAAACCGCGGTACAAGCGTCACCTATTGATGTAATCCCGCCGCGGTCCAATCATAGTGTCGAAGAGGAGGATGATAGGGTTGCCACAGTAAGTAGCCAGTGCAACGTCCGATTGAGGAGCGCACTGGAGGATGCGTTTCGTGAGTATAGGTACACTCCGACCGATCTTAGACCCCGATTACCACGTCTACCTATGCACAAAAAAAATAGGGCGCTGGTGTGTGCCTTGGACTCGCAGCTCAGCAACTTTTTCGAGAGCAGCGAGGATCTCGTTGATACACACTCGATCCTGTATTGCGCGGCTGCTGCGGCATGTCGTTTAGCTAACGTCAAGTTTCCAAACAGTGACGGAGCTACTCGACCAAAACCAGCCGTACCAGCCTGGCAATGCAGGATCGAGCGACGTATCGATGGAGCCAGGGTACTCATCGGCAAACTATACTGCTTCAGGGAGGGCAATACACGACCACGAGTGATGCGCTTTGTAAGGCGGGCATTCTCGGGGACTGGAATCAGCCCTCGAGAATACATGTCCCGTGTCACAGAGCGCATCGACTTCCTGAAGCAGAAACTTTGTGCATGGGCGAGCCGTATTCGGCGGTATAAGCGGCGAGTCGATCGATACATGCAGAATCGCATGTTCCAGAGCGATGAGAGGTGGGTATATAGATCTTGGGAGCGACCTGAACAAAATATGACGGACGTGTGCCGCCCGGATGATGCCGCCACGAATGCATTCTGGCGCAACATCTGGTCGGTGCCCGTCTGTCACGCTGAGGCTGGCTGGATGCAGGATGTCAGGCGAATGTGTGAAACTATTCCAGAAATGGACGCTATACTGATCACGCCATCAGACGTGGCCAGAGCAGTCCGTCCGTTACCGAATTGGAAATCTCCGGGACCGGACGGACTGCACAACTTTTGGTTAAAATGGCTGATTAGTTCACACACTCGCCTGGCATCTCAATTCCAGTCATCCCTAGAGTCTGGGTCGCTACCGCAGTTTCTAACAACAGGCGTTACCCACCTGCTCCATAAGTCAGGTAGTCCCGCGGAACCCAAGAATTATAGACCGATCACATGTTTGTCAACGGTCTATAAACTTCTTACATCTATTTTGAGAGTGAAAATTAACACACACATTGACAGTAATTCAATCATGTCTGTCTCTCAAAATGGATGTAGGAACGGGTCCCGTGGTACTAAGGAGCTACTCCTCATCGATATGGCCATAAGCCAACAGGTTCGTCAATCCCGTAAGAATCTGTCGACATGCTGGATAGACTATAAGAAGGCCTACGACTCGGTGCCACATACATGGCTCATGAGGGTGCTGGAGTTGTACAAAATAGATGCAACCAGGGACCATTTGGGTTACCCATTGAAAGGGTTTTCGATTGGGTTTTACTAAGCAGTTATTTAAAAACCCATACGATGTGGGTAACCCATTTGAACGGCTTAATTTAAGCCATTCAAATTTCCGTTGCCCATTGAAAGGGTTTTCGATAGGGTTTTTCTAAGCCGTTATTTAAAAACCCATACGATGTGGGTAACCCATTTGAACGGCTTAATTTAAGCCATTCAAATTTCCGTTGCCCATTGAAAGGGTTTTCGATAGGGTTTTTCTAAGCCGTTATTTAAAAACCCATACGATGTGGGTAACCCATTTGAACGGCTTAATTTAAGCCATTCAAAAGGGTTACACTTTCAACTCTCCTAAAACGATAACAGCGTAATATTCCGACTGACGGAGCAATTTAATATGATCTCTCTATGGTGGGCATAGGTTGCAAAATGGAATAGCACGCGTTAAGCGGCCGCGGCAGCGCCTTTGTGCCTACTTACCGAGCGGCTTCTAAACAGGGATCTATGATCATTATTGCATGTAATATAGTGTTTATTTTAGCTTTGCGGCCCGGATAACGAAATTACATAATATTATGATTTTTTCATGTCTGGACTTGTTACTTACTTTATTGCAGGCATTTGCAGGGACCGTACAATTGTCATTCTTGCTGTTTGATTTTTTGAACCTGGGCGTCTTTTGCGATATTAATAGGTATTTATTAGTCAGTGCGTATTTGTGAATTTTGAACAATCGCTATAATGCCAAAACAAAGACGAGATGCTGTGCATCGCTATTATTTATATGATGCATCAAATAACACAAGTAAATGTAATTTATGTGGAAATTTCTTAAAGGTCTGCTGTGAAAAATCAAAACCTAGCAAGTGCTTCAAGGCAAACTTTACAATAGAGCAAAAAAACGACTTGTCTACTTTAAGGGCATGCCATTTTATCTTAGATTGTTGGGAGTAACTCCAAAGTTTGCAGTATATGGTTGGCTATGAGAAACAGTATTAATATTGTGTCTGTACTGTTAATTGTGTGTAAGAGTGCAATTACTTAAGAATAAATTGTTTTATGAAGTCAAAGTATGTTATTGAAGCAATTTAAAATCCTAGCAACGTACTTTACTAGGTTTCTACATATTCTCAATGAGTGATAAAATAAATACTACTACAATTTCATAAACCTAGTAAGAGTTATTTGAAATAAAACAAACCATCAGAATAATAATAATAATGTATATTTATAATAAAATTTCAATAATCTACAAAAAATGTTTTTTAATCTCCGGCGGGATCTCATGGCGTCATAGAGAGTGCGATTGTCGCAACCCAGTGCTGGGCACGCCTCAATTGCGGCGATAAGTCCCCTCTTTGAGGAGTGGCTAGAGAGGCGCCACGGCGTCCTCACCTTGCGCCTGACGCAGGTCCTCACGGGACACGGTTGTTTCGGGAGGTTCCTGTTTCGTATCAGGCGGCGGGGATCTCTCGCGTCCGGCCCTGGTCCAGGCCATGGTACGGAGCGAGAGAGCATGGGAGGCCGTCACCTCCTTCTGCGAAGCAGTAATGCTCGCGAAGGAGGAGGCGGAACGCGTGAGGGAGAGGCAAACTTCGCGCCCTCACGCCCCTAGCCGCCGCAGGAGACGCCCTGGTCGACGAGAATCGCAGGCAGATTCCCGACCACCGTAGGCGCGGGCTTGCGGACGGTGAGCAATGGGTAGCTCGCCGTCCGATAAGGACCAGGCCCGGGTCGACGGTGCGTTGTGTTCCACGTGCACCTCAAAGAGATGTTAGCACCTGAAGGGGCAATGATAGACGTAGGAAACTCTACCGAAGACAGGGAGAACGTTTTAATATTCACTCAAATATACTTACAATTCAACGTCTTGATCCTTCAAAGCACTCATTATTAACTTAGATCTATAAAATTGTCGGTTATTCATCTCAAATGGCAAATTATCTATTAAACAAACAAAGCCACAGCGCGCACAGTGGTCGCTCAACGCATACTAGAGTGGCGCGTCAATCCGCGGGTTTTTTTAAAGTGAATGTTACCATTTTAAAAACCTAGCAACTGCAGTCACTTGCTAGGTTACCAATTGGTTAGTGTAAGATGCTAGGTTATAGATAAGTTTTTTTATACTTGTTTCAAAATTGTAGTGTAGTTGTTAGGTTTTTGATTATTTACAACTTCGTTTGCGAATGATTTTTAGATGTTTTGAGAAGCACAATATGTCGGAAAATATCTAGCAAGTCAAATATTGTAAAACACCGATTTTTTTAGAAATGTCAGTTGCTAGGTTTTAAAATTGTACAGCCGAGGTGATACCTACTTAATTATTTGTTATAATTTGCTTTTACTGTAAAACCTTACAATAGTTAGATAGATTAAGAGTTTAGATTGTTAAATTACCTAAGTAACTATCAAGCTTCGTGCAGACTAGCGCGTCGCGACACCTGTTATTGTTATACCGTGAAGTTTTCTTAGAAATTGTATCGTTCGAGTCGCGTCGCGCTAATATGCAAGAGCCTTAACTCCATTTGAAATAATATTAGACATTTAAGTAAACCTTTATTACAGTCCGTTCAAACGAGTTTGACTTCTATTGCGTTGGTGGCATGACAAATGGCAGCTGCAGTAAACAGTTGGTATTGTAACCACTTTTTTGCTTTTAATGCCATCCTTATGCCTAAGGTATAGAAATCAGAATCGGTTGAACGGACTGTAAAAAAGGTTTGTTTAAATGTCTAATCATATTTCAAATGGACTTATACGTAATTTATGAATCTAAATTTTCAAAATAACAATTGTATGGTAGACTTATCAATAAGTTACGTAATATAACGAAGCCATGAACTCGAAACGCACATTCTAATAATGGAGAAGTTTAGTAAATTGGCAAGTAGGTAGGTATGTAGGACAATGTGCAACGACGTTATGTCTTATAAGTACCTGGGTGTGGCTCAAAAAAATTGTACTTTTTGAAAAAATATTTCGGTCGCCTGTTTACCGCACATATTTAGTATTATTTACATATTGAATACCTTAGAATTTAATTTATTATTATAATATGAAAACGTCAGAAATACATGGTTGCAAATAAAAATAAAAAATATTTAGTTTACTAAATAATTTCGTTTACGAAACTTTTATATATTTTTTTGCTCCATACAAAACTAAAATGTCCCAGTGCAGTCTTTCGACAATTATAGTATCATAACAAAATATTTATTCGGTTTATGTAATTTCTGATTGCCGTCGTAGTTAATACGGGAGTTCATGTAATGCATTTTGTGTAAAAATCCCTCGCAATTATATATTTTCTTATAAAACTATTAATTTGAAAATTTGTCCCAATTAATCTTCCAGTGTGTTATAATAGATGTGTTACGTGATAACTTTTTTATTTTAGCGACAACCACACTAGAACCACTTTTAATGGGTGGCAGCACTCTAGGGCAACGTCAATGATATGTAAATTTTATGTCAGCCATTTAAGTTTCGTAACATACGTGAGGTGATTTGTAGTGTTCGTTTTGGTCGTGAAAAATATTGGATTTTAAATGCAGAATTTTCAAGGTACGTGTTTATAATTCGTTATTATATTAGTTAATATGTTAAATAATAGTTTTTACCTTGTACATTAAGGGTTTATTTCTGAAATATCTTTGAAGTTGTAGCTGCTATGTTCAAGTGAACCCAAGAATCTTCTGGTGTGTTTGGTCTAGTGTGTTATGGTGTGTTACATGTTGTGTTACGTAACACACTGGATAATATTAAGCTTGGTTCACAACATACTGTTACCCGAAAGTAAACATTAGGCATTAATTTTTTTTCAACAATTTCATACTTAATTATTTTTCAGTAATAAACAGTAGTTATAATACTTTCCTTGGTTATAATGTTTATGTTGCTATAGAAAAAAATCATGTGTATTTTCATTATTTTATGAAATCAAGCGTTTGTACAAATAATGTTAAATTATTTTATTTATTTATTCTTCTGTATGAGAAGAGGCCTTTGCCCTGCAGTGAGACAATAATAGGCTGGTATTATTATTATTATTATATAAACACCATAAAACTATAAAATATTATATTCTTTGTTCAAGAGCTTCTTTTTCTTTCTATCACAAAATATATTTACAGTTAAAACTTATTTTTTACACAGATGCCTTTGAGCGCAGCCGAACGGCAAAAACGCTATCGCGAGAAGATGAAAAATGAAAACCCAAATTAATTTAAAGAAATGTTCCTCTACTTTAGTATTCTGAATGTCTGAGATTGACATGAAAGCTAAATAAATAATGTTACAATTTATGTCGCTTTTATATCTACCCCTTTTATCCTACCCCTACATACACCTACTCTACCTACCTACCTACATAATTACTCTACCTATCCTACCCACTACTACATACGTCTTATTCTACTTACCCTACCCCTACATAGTTACCTACCCTACCTCTGCATACTTATCTACCCTACCTACCTACCTACATACTTACTCTACCTACCCTACCCCTACATACTTACCTACCCTACTAACCTATCTACCTACCTACATACTTACTCTACCTATCTATCCCTACATACCTACCTACCCTACCTACCTCCCTACCTACATACTTACTTTACTTACCCTGCCTACCTACATAAAAAAGAGGATAAAAAGTATCCTATGTCCGTCTCCTGGGTCTAAGCTACCTCCCCACCAATTTTCAGCCAAATCGGTTCAGCCGTTTTTGAGTTATAAATAGTGTAACTAACACAACTTTCTTATAGATTACGTGTCTTAATAGAAGTCACATAATATGTACCTATTAATTTAATTTATTAACCTAATAATAATAATATTTTTTGTACAATGTAGACCTGCCTTTACAAAGTCTAGTGTGTTACAATATTTTCCAGTGTGTTGCATGTCACATTGTGTGTTATTCTCTCCAGTGTGTTATGGTACAAACTTTGTGAGCCCCACCCACCTACCACTTGATTGTTAAATGATCATACGTGATTTGTGTCATGGATAGATTAATAATGGGTTACTAAACGTATTTTTTTTAGTTTATGCCAAATATTATGATCGAAAATAGATAGATTTCCTCTCGTGTGGCACGAATAGAGGCTCGTGCAGGCTGGCGCGAAATCGCGGGCGCAACAAGGATCGTGCTGCCTCACAGTGGTCTGAAAATAGAGCTCCATACTCATAGAAACTTAAAGAAAAGACTTAAAAAAAAAAAAAAAAATGTCACCCTTTGTAGGACACATCACCTTACTCCGTGTGTTTCGTCTACAAGCCTACGATATCTAGTGAAATAAAAGCAATGCGCGTGGTGCTCGCCCCACCCCACCACCACCTATTTAGCACAATTTTATTGAAAAACCATATGATAACCCGAACAAAACCCTTATATTATATGGGTTATCATAATGAAGGGGTAACCCTTTCACTGCGGTTCAAGTATAGAACCCATTCAATGGGTTATCATGTAACCCTTTCACTGGGTTTTAGGTATAGAACCCATTCAATGGGTTATCCATATTGAAGAGATAACCCTTTTAATGGGTTTTGAGCACAGAACCCATTCAAGGGGTTACATCAGATAAAGGTAACCTCATAAACGGCTTACCCTTTCGAAAAGCTTAACTCTTAACCGGGGTTGCACGGTCCCTGGATGCAACTCTGCGCTCCTTCCTGATGTCATGTATGGGGCAATGGAGGACGGTCCTTCGCTATCCAGGATGTCGACAGATCCAGGGGAATAATGAACCTGTATGGATTAAACGGGGAATATTCCAGGGTGATAGTTTGAGTCCACTTTGGTTTTGCTTAGCCCTGAATCCTCTAAGCACACTGCTGGAGAATTCAGGACTGGGCTATCAGCTGAGGAGAAGTGGCTTTGCCCCCAACAAATTGCGACTGATGGAGTTACTGAAGTTAACTGAAACATTCAGTAACGCCATCAGGATGGAATTTGGTGTGGACAAATGTGCAGTCATGCATGTAAAGCGAGGGGAGATTATGGAATCCGAGGGAACTCAACTCTCGGACTCCATACACCTTAGATCCCTCTCCTCAGCCGAAAGCTATAAGTATTTGGGTATGTCGGAAGCGTTAGGCATCAACGTTGCTGACATGAAGCAATCGTTGAAGGAGCGCTTCTTTGGTCGCCTGAAGAAGGTATTAATTAGTCTTCTTTCGGGCGGAAACAAGGTGCGCGCCTTCAACGGTTGGGTCATGCCGGTTTTGATGTACTCGTTCGGCATACTCAAATGGACTCAGACCGAACTCGACGCCCTGGACAGGAGGGTCCGTACACTACTGACCGCAAACCGGATGCATCACCCACGTTCATCGGTGATGAGACTGTACATCCCGCGGAAATGCGGGGGTCGAGGCTTTTTAAATGCGAAGACCCTCCACAACCGCGAGGTGTGCAGCCTCAGGGAATATTTCTTAAAAGCCGAAGTGGGTATGCACCGTGATGTGGTCGCAGTGGACAAGGGGCTCACCCCGCTCTCCATGGCTAAAGAGAACTGGCGCAAACCTGTGGTACTTACTACAGAGGACCGCAAGGTAGTATGGCAAAGCAAGGAGCTTCACGGGCGCTTCTATCGGGCTCTTCATCAGCCCGGTGTAGATTTCCTAGCGTCCGTATCCTGGCTACGTTTTGGTGACCTTTTCGGGGAAACTGAAGGTTTCGTCTGTGCAATTATGGACGAAGTTATATTGACGAATAACTACCGAAAATATATTATGAAGGATGGGACGGTTGACGTGTGTCGGGCATGCCACCGTCCGGGTGAGTCCATCAGACATATTATCTCTGGTTGTTCTCGTCTGGCTAACGGCGAGTACTTGCACAGGCATAACCAAGTGGCCAGGATTATTCACCAGCAACTTGCTTTGAAATATAAACTTGTGGATTCTGAGGTACCGTACTACAAGTATGTGCTCGACCCAGTTCTCGAAAATGACCATGTCACGTTGTACTGGGATCGGTCTATCATTACAGACAGGACTATTGTTGCCAATAAGCCTGATATAGTAGTGATAGACCGATTAGCGCGCCGCGCAATGATAGTAGATGTTACCATTCCACATGATGAGAACCTCGTGAAAGCTGAGAAAGAGAAACAAATAAAATATCTCGACTTAGCACACGAGGTTGTCGACATGTGGAACGTGTGCTCCGCTATCATTGTGCCGATTGTCGTAACGGCCAATGGCCTGATGGCCGAAAGCCTCGACCAACATCTCTCGAGGCTCTCATTAGGCGGTTGGATCAAGGGCCTGATTCAGAAGGCAGTACTCCTCGATACGGCTCGTATTGTGAGGAGGTTCCTGTCTCTGCAGCCCTAACCACCGGTAGCTTGGACCCTGCTCCCGACACCGGCGGAACACTATTTTTTATATTTTTAAATGTTTTTAATTTTTTATTCTAATATTTAAAAATATAATTTATATGTATATAGTTAAATAAAGGAGATAATAATAAAAATATTTATTTCATAAAAGAAGAAACACATTGCACTTTAAACATTGTAGATTATGCTTTTAACATTTGTCACCACTCTATAAGCACAATTATATAGCTCTATCCCTTAAACTAGGTCTAGCCTGTATCTTAAGAGATAGGGTTCTGCCATAAGGGTACAGTAAATAATTTACATTCTGCAACAAGTGAAAGTGTCGATGTTACATACTTATGCTAAAGTTATTCTATGAAATAAGTAT
This sequence comes from Xanthia icteritia, assembly GCA_949128155.2. Classification (NCBI taxonomy): domain Eukaryota; kingdom Metazoa; phylum Arthropoda; class Insecta; order Lepidoptera; family Noctuidae; genus Xanthia; species Xanthia icteritia. The sequence continues at coordinate 12,817,623 of OX421933.2, forward strand.
GGGTAGGTTACTTAGTTAGTGTTTTGTGTATGTGAGTGAGAGTTGGTGTATGTACGTGTAGGTGTGAGTTTGTGGTCGATGGTGGCGTCGAAATGATTCTGTCAGAGCCATTGTGGAGGGATACTTCAGCTATATTTTCAACCACTTTGGTAAAAACGTAACTAGATTTTCTATGGATATCCACAAGATGCAGCAATGGGAAGCACTAATATCGAAAAAAAAAAACACTTTTTGGAAAAAAATGCCCATTTTTGACTACCTGTGTCTTCGCAACCAATAGGCCTAGAGTGCTTGGGTTGGGCTCAGATTGTAGCAAATTTTGCTTGCTTCACAAAAAGATACCTAAAAACGCGTCCATAAGGTAAAGTTAAAAAAAAGTTCTGAAACAGGTGCCAGAATTTCGCAGTTTTTCGAACACCAAAATTCTGGCACGTTTCAGTTTTTTTTTGCGTAGCTAGATAAATATAAATTAGTAATATTACTTACTTATTTTCGTGTACCTACAATAAACAATTAAGAAGGAGATTAGATCAAAGTTGACGAATTGAGTCATTTGAACATAACATCACGCCTGTAATCCCCGAAGTGTTAGCACAGGTTTAGCCATAGAACACCCACATTTCGCCAGTTTAGTAATAGGGGCGAGCCTATTGCCATCAACCGGGCCCAAATGAAGTCTTCGAGCTGCTTCTGATCAATTCGTGAAAAATCTAATAACACTTTTCCCGTCCTGGGAGTTGAACCAGGACCTCATGCTCAGCAGTAGCGCTTACGAACACTAGACCAACGAGGTAGACTTACTAATTAACGAGGCTTTAAAACAAAACAATCTTGTCATTGATTTTATTTTTATTGAATACTAAAGTACTATTCATACGATTTGAACATATACAAAGTTTCCAATTATTTTAGACTTGGTTATTTGAAAAATGGTTGTTATACAAAATTTAATTATGATGTCGATAACTCAGTCAGACCAAATAAAAAACCAAGTCATAGCGCTGCGAGCAATACAGTGAAGCATGCAAAAACTACACCTCCGCTCTCTGTATACACCGCAAACATTTTCAACGAATTTATAACCAAACTACACCTCGCAGTAGCACACATGCTTACGAAACCGGCCTCACGTCATTGTTGACAGCGCTATGTCTTGGTTCTTTATTTGGTCTGAGGTCAATAAGTGATTAGTGCTCTGAAATTAGGACCATATATTATTTTAAAATACTGCTTGTAACACATATAGAGTATTTTACAAAAATATATGATCCTAAATAAATCCTCTTCGAAACTCGGGAACAAAGTACCTAAGAACTAATTGAATCAGATTTATTTTTCATTTCTTCCAGTGCCGCATCCAATGATTCTAGAAAAGAAATCTGTTATTAATAAAAACCATTAAGTACAAATAAAAAAAATGTGGACTGTTGCGATTTAAACTACTAGAGATTCTAATTTAGTAATGGTTTTCGCCTAGGTACAACAATGCCTAGGCGAGAACCATTACTACCATAGGTGTGAAGACATAGACACCTAAGGTAAAGAGTTATAACGTGCCATAGGCCTGCTACATTTTACTAAATAAATCAGGCCATAGGAACCTGGACAAATGTTCCGGTGGTACCACAACTGGCGTAGCTGCCTACAAACGACAAACTTCTTGTAGAACAATCAACATTGTACACTACCTACTTGCTGTTTTATTTCTTTCTGTTTTGTTTTTTTAAAACGGAAATACGTCACCGATTCGACTAATCGGGATGCCAGCGGTGCCTAGCGGCGTTCGACAGAGTCTACAGTATCGGCTCGGACTGACCGGAGCCGGAGCTAAGCAGAGTTCGTTGGTGGCTGTCAAGCAGTGAGCACGTTTAGAAACTGTCACGCGTTCCGTATACATAGTGTGATTGTGTTGTGACCAACAGTGTGATTTAATTGATTGTAAATTATAATTTGATCTGAACTGCAAACAGTTTTTCAATTGCGCAATAACTAACACTGCCCATAGTGCGCCCACAGTAGTAGGTGTCTCTTTCGTTATTATCAGCCATATTTTATATGGCTGATGACACCTACCCTCTCCGCCACAGTTATTAACCGACTTCAAAAAAAGGAGGAGGGCTTTGGTTTTGGTTATTTTTTTGTATATTATCCAATTGCCACCGACTTCCGAAACTAAAGGATGGTGCGATAATGGCCCCAGTACCGCCAGCCACTAAATGTGAATTACTTCAAAGAGCAAATAACACTGTTTTGTTTTTATTATGACATCATAAAAATGGACAAAGTGGTAAATTTTTTTTTTGCCTGTAAAATGCTTTTTTTTGTCGTCTGTCTCATGGTGTGGGAATGTCGTTTAAAAATATTGTGAGTGTGTGAAAACCATTTTTAGATTCAGGGATCCGGTTGCGAAATATTAAGTTTTAAATTTTTGTTAGAGTCAAGCCCCCCCCCCCCCCCCCGCCAGCTAAATGGTTGGTTTTGGATATGTGAAATAATTCACGGCAGTAGTATATATAACGAAATTAAAAGGAAAACTGTCACTGCTAAGTAGGCTCTACAAGTTAACGAATAATAATCGACCAATTTACATTTGCAGTTGCAAAAACATGTTCTATCTTACATTCCGTTTGAGAGAACATGTTTTTCAACTACAATGTTAAGTTTGTTCTTGGGATAAATTCCTCCCAACTACGGAACCCTTCATTGTGCGTGGTCCGATACGCACTTGGCTGAAACAAAACTGCCGCACTTGGCGGTTTTTAATCGAATGATTTAACAATAATAAACCTAACCTAACATTGTCAAAACTGAATAACCCTGGGATACATTTTGATATGCCTTGGCCTGAGAAAATGGAGAAGTAATGTCTTCAAAACTACAGTGGGTTTAACTGTGGCGGTAGTGGGACCAGCTGTTGAATCTCCCCTCGTTAAGTCCTAACCTAACCAAAGCTAACCTAACATTGTCAGAACTGGATAACCCTGGGACCGATTTTGATATGCCTTGGCTTGAGTAAAGGGAGAAGTAATGTCTTCAAAACTACATTGGTTTTAATTATGTTGGTAGTGGGACCAGCTCGCATATATTTTTGCCCACAATCCTGTATTTTTCATCGTGTAGTCGCTTCTTGTTAAAGTGGTTCGTTTAAATTTAGAAAAAAATAAGAAATTTTACAAATAAAAAACCAATTCGTTGTTCAATTAATATAAGTATTAATGAGCACGCAACCAAAATTAAAAACTTGCCTCCAATGTCGATGTTGTGAATATTAAACGCTTCAAAAAAGTTCGGCAGCGAGCAGCAGTAAGTATACTTGTCGTTGAATTGAAACCATTCTGAATATTCAATACAAATGTCCTTGCATTTGATGTCCTTCTCTGTTGGTGAAGGATCGTTAACGTGGACTATGGCTACTGCGTCCTTGCCGTTGTACCACACCACCTGTAATTCAATTTGATTGATATTGAAAGCCGACCTCAACATGATGTGCCTAGCTTTTTCCCAACTACAACCCGTGCGAGTTAAGCAGACACCTCGCTGGAATGTGGTCCCTCTCCCGCTTCCCCGCGCGGCGCCCCGCGTTCGCTTTGTGCATTCAGTAGCGATGGCATTGATGTGACGTCTCAACGCCTGGTGCCTAGTTAACTCGCAAGCGTCTTTTGCAGGAATGGGAAATCCTCAAGAACGCCCAGATTGCATCACAGATGAGACAGTCTGGGCAGTGCTGGACTTCTACAGGCTAAAACCACACTCCTGCCTTACAATTATTAATCCATAGACTTGGAGGTCCGTGCTTTTGGTTACCTCTTTACATTCATTTTCAGTAATCGTTTTTTTAGTAATTAAGTCTTAATATCCAAGCCTTAATTACGGTCATTTTTGTCTGTTGTCTTTATGGTTATTATTATTCATTTTTTAATGTTTTTATAATTAATTTGTTTTGAATTTAATTTTTTTTTGATTTCGTGTTGTATGTTTTAATTTATTTTTCTTTATTTCATTTTTAATACATATTGTTTACATTTTTAAATATTTTTATAAAAAATACAAAAAAAAAACATTTAAAAATATAAAAAATAGTGGCCCATCGGCATCAGGAACAGGGTCCAAGCTGCCGGTGGTCAGGGCTCTAGAGAAAGGAACCTCCTCACTATGCGTGCCGTGTCCAGAAGTACTGCTTTCTGAATCAAGCCCTTGACCCAGCCGCGCAATGAGAGCCTCCTGAGGTGTTGATCGAGGCTCTCCGCTATTAGGCCACTAACCGAAACGATTATCGGTACAATGATTGCAGAGTCCACGTCCCACATGTCGACAACCTCGTGTGCTAAGTCAAGATACTTGATTTTTTTATCGTTCTCAGTTTTCACGAGATTCTCGTCATGAGGGACAGCGATATCAACAATCATTGCGCGGCGCTCTCGTCGACCTATTACCACAATATCAGGCTTATTGGCTACAATAGTCCTGTCAGTGATAATATATCGATCCCAGTACAATGTGGCGTGACCATTCTCGAGAACTGGGTCGGGCACATACCTGTAGTATGTAATTTATTTTATTATTATCATTATATTCGCTTTATCAAACTTAATGTATCTACCTAGATTATAAGAGAATGATGTGGTGTCCTATAATTGGAAGCGCACACTGTATTTGTCCCTGTTTGAGATCCAATAAATAAATAAATTATAATAAATAATACCTTTGCATTGTATAAATTCAATCTCCTAGCATTGTATAATTGCATAGCACATGTGTGAGTACTATGTACCGACTTTAAAGCTACCATTTAGGTACTGGGTATGTCTTTCATTGACTTGAATGTCCCCTGGCGGTTGAGAGTAAGTCATGCTCACTCTAATGTATCGCTGACGGCGGCGCGTGTGTGGATCATTTAGCTCCCTTCAAAATGGTTGATCTAAATGGTGCTAATCCATATCAATGGTCCACAAACATGACGTTTGTGAACGGGCGCCGTCAGTAGGGACTGGTCATCTCTTAGCCGTCACTGGAATTTTAATTTAATTTTTGAATTGTTTTTTTTCATTTCTGTTGCGTACCTACTTTTAATGTTTTGCATCGTTCTCACATGTGTAACTTCTACAAGAATGATGTACGCAGGTTATATGAGTTTATATAATTGTTTATAATTTTACTTTATAAGTCAATTTATTTTATTTTAATTTATTGTTGACATAATCTACTCATTACAATGTTTTTTTTATGAGTTGTATTGCAATATGTGGTTAGCTAGCGACCTCGATAATTTTTTAATTTACCTCGATGGTCCTAGTTTATCAATTATAACTTCTAGTTACAGCTATATGTAAGCGGGCGCGCCCTTTATGCCTGGAGGCTTTTTATTTAGATATTGTTTTCGTTAAGTTATTTTTATTTCTGCTTGAGTATAGTTCTCGATGTTTTTGGTGGGTATATTGGCGTGTGCTGGCTGTAATATGGCTATTAATTTCATAATTTAAATTATGTTTTGTGTTGCGTAATGTAAATATCATTTTGCATACTATTATATAGAATCATTTTTTTCTAACTGAACAGACAGCTGTGCTGCTGGGGAATTTGTTGCACCACTTCTTCTTCCCAGCTAAAGCACTAGGAAGTGGTGAAGGGTGGGCGTTTTGGGGGACTGTCTTATGTAATTTTGACGTTCGAAAAGTGCTGATTCTCAGCCTAGTTTGAATAAATGACTTTTGAATTTGAATTTTTTAACCAATATTTTGTAACCATATTTTAATTTAAAAGAGTGTTATAAAGAGTGTGAAAACTTTGTTTCGGTAAGCTTGTTCTAATTTATTCGACTTAAAAACTTAGATTATTTAAACATTATCATTACGTTTGTAATCCCCGAAACGTTAGGCAGAGGTGTACCTGTAGTATTCCGATTTCGCCAGTTATATTTAACTAAGACCCGTGTAATAGGAGACGAACCTATTGCCATCAACCGGGCACAAAACCAGACTCCTGACTGCTACTAAGAAACTCTTGATGTAAAAACCGAAACACCTTTTGCCCGATCTGGGAATTGAACCCAGGACTAGGACTAGTAGCGCTTGCGACCATTAGACCAACAAGGCAGTCAGCATACAATTAATGTTTTTGATTAAGTATACGATTCCTAACTAAAAAAACGTTATAAACTAATTTTACAAGGTTTCATAATGCGACATAAGGTTGACATAAGGTCATGTACAAGGCAGACAATAAATCATATTCTTGTAAAATTGTAGGACTAGGGTTGCTGTGTACTAAGTATATACCTTCCATAAATATCGTGGTATAATAGCTCCATTTTTCTCTTGCCACGTGTGCGTGCCAGACCAGGTAACAATGTCAACGTAGAGGGGTAGCTGGGATCTCACCATCTCATTAATATTTTCCCAGGACGTCTGAAATCATACAATTAATTTGAGACATGCTTAAGAGCGGGCTTAAATCAAAATTGCCCATTGTAAATACATGGAATTGGCTAGACTTAGGTATAAAATAAAAATAAAATGAGTTTTATTGTATTTTGTGGAACGGGGACATAAAATGATATTTTCTCCATGGAAAAACATCATGAAGTTAACTCTAATATCGTCGTAAGATCCATAATGAAATCGTGAACATGTAGATATTTACTTATTATTTCAAAGTCATAAAATAGCGCTTACCTTTGAAGTATCGCAAGGGAGCCAGACCGGGATTACATTCAGAGGATCGATGAACGTACTCTTCTTTGCAGGGCCATCATTAAAATCTATTGCATTCACCAGCTGGGACTTACTATAACAACACGACGACACGTGTGACGTGTCCGTACAATTAAATCCTCTCTCAGGGTTTTTGATGCCTATTCCTGGGTATGTGTACCAGTTGTAGCCGGTGCTCAGACCGTTGTTGTTTGTTTCAGTCATTATGATGCGTGTGTATAAGGGCATATTTTTTTCAGTATCGAAACAGACTTCGTAAGCCTCTAAGAAGCCAGGAACATTGTAGCCAACTCCTATTAATTCGGAGGTTTCCGTTGAGCATTTCCCTTTCTTTCTGATAACGGAGGGTTGAATGCTGTTAGTGCACTGTAGGTCTGAGAGCTTGTAAGTATTGCCTTCTACTAAGAAAGATTCTTCTTTATAACAAAATGCCTCTAATGTGCTCTTTTTAGTGAAGTTTTTGAAAGTATTTGACGTCCCTCTTTGACTTGGACAAGACAGTAAGATTTTGTCTTCTTGATGTGCGACCATTGTATAATGTTCTGTGTTTTTCAATTTGTGCCAAAATCCTCTGTTATCTAGCACAAGCGGCATATATTGCGCATTGCCCAAGTTCCTAGATATCAAACATGCTGTAACAAATGAATACTTTTTTTGGTGGATAGATCTTTACGTAGGTAGTAGGATAGATACTTTATATCCTTGAATTTATTGATTTATTGTAGGTATGTACCTACTTATAAGCTGCAGCGTGGTTCAATAGCCGTGACATACGGTGCAGCTCAGCACCGCCTGTAGGCGGTGCGCAGTCGGGTATCAATTTCTTCGAATGACACACGGAGCTGTGCCGTATGTCAATTCTAGACAGATTACCTTCAGAGGGGTACAAAATTTGGATTGGGTCGTGCATGAACCGGCGCCCGTTGCAGGCGGCCCCGCACAGACCCATTGCTATACGCTTGGTTGGCATAACTCAAAGATCATTTCTCATGGAGACTCCTCTATTCGCTAGTAGTAAACACAAATAATTGATACTTGCCTGAAGACGTGACGTCAAATCTCTTCTGTACTGATCCATGTACGTTGCTTACGTTGCAGGTATAGTGTCCGAAGCCTGCTGAGTTGAAATCGGTAAACACTTTGCCATTCAATGTCCATTCAACCTGAAAGTAACAGTGCTTATAGTTTGTTGCTTTATATTGAGTGTACCCATAGTATTCTCACGTGGTCTAAACATTATTTTAATAGCTCAGCATTTTGAGAGTACCCTTAAGTCTAATAACTGTCCTTATGAAAAACTCAAGGCCGAAACATATAATTATATTTTGTGCATAACTACTTTTATCTTTTTCATTCATAACGTTTTAATAACCATGTGCAATGCAAACTTACGACGGGCTTCGGTTTCGCGCCATCTTGAATGTCACAGTTTTGTGTAATAACTGATATAACTCCTGTCCAGTTGCTAAGAGAATTAGCGTCGGAAATAAACTTCGGCGCTCTACCAACATCCACCACATATGTGTGTGTATGTGTGTTTCCATGCTTGTCGCTGACACGACACGTATAGTTGCCGTCGTGGGCGGTGGATGAAGCATTTGCTATTTGTATGTATGATTCTTTGATGCCTGCGTCCTTCGTCTGTGGAAGCAGAAACTTATTTTAGTTAACCTTAGATAATCAATCAAGTCGTAAAAAATCACATCATTATGTAGCAACCCTTAGATACTGCTTTGCAAGATTTTTGCGACTTGACAAAACATTCAGTTTTTTATTATTATACGAGTATGTAAGTCAACCGTATCAAAATCCATTGCGTAGTTTAAAAGACAAACGCGATACGACACAACTGACAGATACGAAAAGCGACTTCGATAACTATATTTTGCAGTAAGATGGTTGAAGTCGTGATTTATTTATTTATTTATTTAAAACTCTTAAACTATCATTACAGGTTTAGAAACCTAATGCGATAGCTAAGCCTACTTATAATATTAACTATTTTAAATAACACTATTACTAACAATTACAAATAACTACACAATACATTAACACCAAATTACTTATAAGTAAAACAATATAACCTTATAATTATAACAATGTAATCTTCACAGAAAATTAACATACATATGTTCTACATAAAAAGAAAAAAAACAATAAAAGAAACAATAAACATAAAATTACACTAATTGTTGCTCTCGTAACATATTATATATAAACTTACTCTTGCAAGTTCACTAAAGTAACACGAAAAAATATCCAACCTATTCTGAACTTCGTTAACTGTACGAATTGCTCGCGTGAGAGGTGCTTTGGCCAGCAGGTTGGTTCTGGCAGTTAGCACAGCCAGCAGTGGCGGGCGCCGCCGCCTCCACACGTAGCGGTCTGGAACAGCAAACCGCAAGCACTGAAGCACTCCCGGATTGTGCTCCTTACCCCGTAGTAATTTAATTAAATAGACGACAAGAGTAATCTGTCGTCGCACCCTTAACTCATTGTACCCGACCATGCCCAGTACAAACAGGGTGGGGTACATCAGCGGGTACAAAGGATAAACCCCGTACAGTCTGAAGTACAAGTGACGCGTGAACTTATTCTGTACGCGTTCCAGCATGACAGAGTACTTGGCTTCATGTGGAGCCCATATGACAGCACCATACTCCAAGTGACTCCTGACTAGAGCGTCGTATAATACCCTTATAGTCGTAATATTAGTGAACCCCTGTGACTGCCTAAGTACAAAGCCGAGGTTTCTGTACGCTTTCTTACATATCTTAATGATATGCTCGCGAAACGTAAGATCTGGAGTGAGATATACCCCTAGATCTCGCACTTGCGTTACTCACTGCATGAGTATCGCCTCTGCTTTGTACTCATAGCGGACAGGGGTGCGCGCACGACCAAAGGATATTACCGAGCATTTGGACACGTTGAAGTACAGCTTATTGTCATGGCTCCATTTCACCACTCTATCAATGTCACCCTGGAATCGCTCACAGTCTGACTCATCCCTTACCTCGAGCAGCAACTTGAGGTCATCTGCGAACAACAAACATGAGCCATGTCTGACGACCTCCGGCAAGCTGTTTATCATTATGATAAATTCAAGAGGCCCCAAATTGCTGCCCTGGCTTACTCCGGACCTGGTGAAGTACGGCCTCGACTCGTACCCATTGTAGTCAACGTACTGTTGACGGTCTCTCATATAGCTGACAAAAAACTGCAGTAAGTGCGGCGTACATCCTACATCTGCCAGCTTTCTTAATAAGACATCATTGTCCACGGTGTCAAAGGCTTTTTTTTAATCAAAGTACGCCGCGTCTACCTGTACTCCAGCGTCGACTGCCGGCATAACCTGTGCCATGAAGTTAAGCAGGTTGGTGGAAGTGCTGCGTCCGGGCCCAAAGCCGTGCTGCGCGTCCGACAGTTGCGCTCGGACTTGCCCCTGTATGCAGCCTTGAATAGCGCCTTCAAAAACTTTTGCCGGCGTTGACAACATTGCAACTGGTCTATAACCGCTGACATCTGGACCTGCTTTACCCTTGGGTACTGGAACGACACGTGTAGTCTTCCACTGATCCGGGAACGTAGATTGCTTTAAGCACGTGTTATATATGTAATGCAGCGGGATTGCTAAAACTCTAGCACAATCTCTAAAGAGAAACGCTGGTGATATAGTTATATTCCTAGGGATATCTAGGGATATAGATCGTAATATAGCTATATGAAAGCGGTTCATAACTTTTCGGTTCTTACTAGGAATATAGCTATGACACGAGCACGATCTAGTAATATGACTATAAGGGTACTCCGACCAAATAGGTTAGATTAGGTTAGAACTGTGACCAACTACGCTACGTCGAAATTGGTCGCAGTAACAAAATTATAGCACTTTGACAGTTATTCAGAACCGCTCTCTTATAACTATATTACGGTATATAGCTATTTCCCTAAGGATACCTATAACTGTATCACGGCTTCAACCATCTTACTGCGACACATAGGTATATAATATTGCCTATATGTATCGGTCTTTGTGACCGCGTTGTTCTTATAAACTTTAGGTTATGTGTATAATACACACAACACTACACTACACAACACACAAACACACTTAGATTTAATAATAATGAAATCTTTATGTTTTTTCAAGTCGAAGAAACCGTGCGAAGCGCCCCCTACTTCGGTAGTTAATTTATAATATGTAGATGTAGGTGTTCATCTCAACCACAGGCAGCGGGGCTCCGCTCTAAGCCAGTTTGCCACAAAACCTGTTCCCGTTCGGTAGCCTTCCTCCTCCCTGATGACTTACGATTATTGGCGACGGCGTCGAGGAATAATCCTTGCTCGACGCGGTTGTAGTGTCTGATGATCCGAGTTCCGGCGGCGATGGAGTGGTGCTCAGCGACGAGTCCGGGGTTCGCCATACTTTTGTCTTAAACATTATTAATACAGTGGGTTGCCAAATTATTAGGGACAGTCACATTTTTTATCAATTTCTTACTTTGGGCGCACTTGACTGCAGTTTTAAGTGGTACAAGGGCTCCAGGAATGTATTATTTATTTTCGTCATATCTCTGTAACTCATATTTTAAGTGGATGTTGAGATTTAAAGGGTATATTTATTTTCTACAAATTTTTAAGTTACGTCAGAGCCGTAGTGCACTTTAGACGCTAATCAGTGAAAGACTAATTTGAATATTTTAACAAAGTTATTTTTATATTTGTGCTACAAAATTTTGATAAAATGTAAGTATTGTTATTATGTTATTATAAAATTTTATTATTTTCATATTTTAATAAAAAATATTTTTTATTTTTATTTTTTTTGCTTTCAGTATGGGTCGGAGGTGCGATTTGACTACAAAAAATATATATATATATATATTAACCCTACTCCAGCATACCAGTCATTTCCAAAGGAAAATTACAGACATTGCTGGTGTTTCAAAGTCGGCAGTCAATCAAATAAAATAAAATTAGACCTTAATCAACCAATTTCGTCTAAGAAAAAACGCAACTGCGGCAGAAAACGCATCACTACCCCACGTTCGGATAGGAGAATTAGAGATATCTGTTTACAAAACAGAAAAAAAGTGCTGGACTGTTAACTCAGATCGTCCAGGAGTCGGGGATACCAGTTTCCAAGAGAACTGTGCAGCGTAGATTAGCACAGGAAGGCTTGACAGGTCATCGTCCTGTAAAAAAATCACGTTTGACTGATGCAATAAAGAAGAAACGCCTTTCCTGGGTTCCGGAACCCCACCAGAAGATGGTTAAGGACTGGAATAAGGTCAGTTTTCATTATTACTGGCATTTTACATCATTTAAAATAATAATTTTCAAAATAATAAACAACTTTCATTTTTTTTCAGGTGTGTATCTCTGACGAGTCAACTTTCGAGATTTTAGCTGACAAGAGCAGCTTCGTCAGGCGACGCCTAGGAGAATAATGCCACCCCGACTGTATCGTGGAGAGGGTTATACACCCTGTTTAAATAATGGTGTGGTCTCTTATAAGCGCCAAGGTGGTTGGGCGCCTGTACATTGTCCATTGGGGGTAGGGAACCATGAAACAAGACCAGTACTGACAAGTTTTACAAACTAGGCTGTTACCGACTCTTGAAGAATGGTTCCCTGATGGTGAGGAATTTATGTTTATGCATGATTCAGCGCCATGCCATAAAGCCAGAAGCGTTACCAAGTTCTTGGCAGACCACAACATTCCAATTTTACCTTGGCCTGGTATTTTCCTGACATGAACCCCATAGAAAATTTATGGGAGATTACCAAGGCCCGAAATAGCCAAAGAAATTATAACCACCAAGGTCAGGCTGATAGAAATGCTCATTAATGTTTGGCATCACAACCCTAAAATAAAAGAAAGTTCCAAACATTGCATAGAAAGCATGTCCAGGCATATAGACGCACTAATAGAGGCGAAAGGAAATGTCACTAAGTACTGATCACTACTAAGTAACATTTATTTTTGCCTATTTATGTACTTATTTATTATTTTTTTTTTTTTTTTGTTATATTTTACTTCCTTAATAACTGTTTTGTGTAATTAAAGCTTTTCTCGTTCAAAAAATGTGTTTTTTCTAATTAATTTAAGACTCATACTTAACAAATAATAAAAATTCGTGACTGTCCCTAATAATATGGCAACCCACTGTATGTCATATCAAAAAATGTATCTTAATATTATCTTTAAAATGTCCTTGACATATCGGTGCCCTGGGGTCCTGGAAGGCGTACGAGGGGCCGAAGCCAACTCGCAGTGGCCCGAGACAATTTAAATGAATTCTTGTTATTATAATTAAATACAATTAAGTATTTCACTAACTAGTTACCACTGACTCATTTATTGAATCGACTTTTAGACATAACACACTAACTACAATTTAAAACGAGAGTAACTGGATCTAACAAGAAGAATGACAAATTAAACCAAGTAATTATATGTAGGTACTGTTTAAATTGTTTAATTAACACCGATACTTCTTTCACTAGTAACAAATGTTGTAGGAATGAGAATATACTTACGATAAACCATTTAACTGATTGGGATGCAGAAGTATACGCGTCACATTTTAGTTTTTTCGTTTCATCCTGTAATAAGTACACGAAATGTTCTGTGCCGAAGTTCGTGGGGAGCTCTGCAGAAGAATAATACATCAATTTTAAAAATATTGTAAGAAGACATTCAAGTCATCACACACATCGAAGATAATATATATTAGATACTTTAAGTTAAATTATATATTATCTTCACTGTCTGTCCATTAAATTGTACAGTGAGCGATATTTCGGAGATAACATAAATCTTATAATAGGTCTTTACCTATGAAATTGCCGTTTTGTATGAAAAAATTTAAACGAATTTTTTTCATGTGTTTTTTATTTGTATTAATCGAAGTAATCACCCATGCAATCAATGCATCTTTGCCAACGCAGTGGCAGTTTATTGATGCCCTTCTTAAAGAAATCAGCTGGACGGGAGGCAACAAATTCTTCAAAGGCATTTTGTACTGCCTATCGGGTATTGAATTTTTTTCCCGCCAAGAAGTTATCCAAATTCTGGAAAAAGTAGTAGTCTGTAGGCGCAAGGTCTGGTGAGTAGGGCGGATGACGGAGAGCTTCCAACCCCAGTTCTTGCAACTTGGAGACCGTCTGCTGTGCAGTATAAGGTCGCGCGTTGTCGTGCAGGAGCAGCGGAGACGAGCGATTGACCAATGCTGGTTGGAGATGTGCCAGCTTCTCCATTATTGTGTTCAGTTCTTAACAGTACACATCTGCAGTAATGCTCACCCCGTTTGGTAAGAAGCTGTGATGAATCACACCGGCGGTAGACCACCAAACAGTGTCCATCACTTTTCTAGGGGTAAGTTTTCGTTTAGGGCATTGTTTAGGTGCTGAACCAGGATCCAACCAACTTGCTGAGCGCTTGCTTATCAAGCAGAATCCATTTTTCATCGCAGGTAACAATGCGGTTCAAAATTCCTTCATTTGTGTGTCTGTTGAGCAGTGCAAGGCACGTCTCGACGCGTACTTCGCGCTGGCGATCATTGAGTTCGTGGGGCACCCATTTGTCAAGCTTTTTTACCTTGCCAATTTGACGCAAATGGACCAATATTGTTTTGACGCTAACATCGAAAGCTGCTGCTAACTCAGCCGTAGATTGTGTATCATCAGCTTCCACAATCGCCTTTAATTCGTCATTGGTGCCGATTCTCTTGTCACAAATGCCTCCAAACTAGACTAAAAATCACTAAAATTTAGTTTATTCCTGTCAAACGATGATTTCCCATTCTGAAATAGACTAAAGTGACGCAACTTAACTATATTTTAGTTTGACAGCACTAAGATGGCACAGAGATGACAATTTTGCTATTCTGAATTTGACGTTTTCCACCTAAAATTTTAATTGTCTACCTAAATCTGACCATTTTTAATCGCGATAAAATATGGTGTGGAGTACTATTAGTTGTCATGAACTAAAATTCACACGAACACCTCGACTTCAGATGCAAAAACAGTACTGTATATATTTTTTTTTTCTTTTCTTTTGCTTATAACTCGAAAATGGTGTGTCCTATCGCAAAAATAATGAAAATTTCGACCCCTTTTATGAAACCCTTATACCCCTAATTATCAACACGTAGGTAATTTTTTTTTTTTCCATGCAAAACGTGAAAAATTCCATATAAAACACGTTGAGGCTGCCCTCCCTGCGCACCTCCGGCTCTAAAAAATTCACGGGGTAGGGCAAACAAGTATGTACCACGTGGAGTCGCGATTGTCAAATTCGATTTAGTTGTGTCAAAATATTTTTTAAGTTTAGAGACTTTTTATTGCAGAATAGCGTTAAGATTCTCATAGTAAAAAGTAAGGAATTTTAGTGATAGTTTAGTTCGGTGTACAAGAGAATCGGCACCATTGTCGACCAAAGTCTTCGGACGACCGCGAGGTTCATTTTTCAGGTCGAAATTTCTAGAACGGAAGCGAGCAAACCAATAACAGGTGGTGCGTTGGTTTGTAGTGTTAGCTCCGTAAACGTCGTTGATGTTGCGTGCCGCTTGTGCCGCGTTGCTGCCACGACGGTACTCATATTCCATAATTACTCGAATTTTTAACGTATCCATGATGACGAAAAAGATTGAAATGCGATGAAAATGTAACACTAATCAATAAAAAAATGACTACTTTTGGAAAAAAAAAATCCATGATTTTTAAATAAAATTAATTTGAAATTAGAATTCTTAGCCAAACAAAAATTATTTTGATTTGAAATGGCCAGTACTACAGAACGGCAATTTCATAGGTAAAGACCTAATATTATCTTCAAAATGTGCGACGAGCTTCAGTAGTAATATAAAAAGATTGTTCAATGGGCTAAGTACGAGTAGGTACCCCGAATTGCCAATTTTGGATTCATTGTTCTCATTAAACGTTGCATTTGAGAATAGGTACGGAAAACAAATTATAGGTTAAGATAATATCCGTGCTGTGGTTTTATTGGACTTCCTCGTCAAGGTAATACCCATTTTTATGCAGAGGTAATTAGTTGCTTGTATTAAATACACAATAATATAACTGCATCGTTGCTCTAGTGGTCGCGGGCGCTACTGCTGAGCTGGTTTTGATTCCCAGGTCGGGCAAAGGTGTTATTGGGTTTTTCCATCGGGAATTTCTCAGTAGCAGCCCGGAGTCTGGACTTGTGCCTGGTTGATGACAATAGGCTCGCCCCTATTACATGGGATTTAAACATAACTGTTGGTGTACATATACATCTCTGCTTAACCGTTCGGGTGTTACAGTCGTGTTGTTATGATGTTACAACAATATAACTTACTTTTAACTGTTGCTTGGAACGTGGTGCTGACTGTACTAATGCTATTCTTAGCTTCACACGTGTACAGTGAAGAGTCTTTCTCTGTTGGTTCCATAATGACTAGAGCTCCATTCTCAATTACGTACTTTGAATCTGAAATTAGCGACATAATAATATATACAACTCTTATCTCAGACAACTTAGTACAATTCAAGAATATAGCCACTACCTACTTCAATGATTCGCAATTACACTACAGGCTTGGATTATAATTATAACAAATGAGATCGGCGGAGATCGGAGCGGCGACGGTGCGGTGGCGGCGCCGCGACGGCGGCGTCGTGTCGGTGCGCACTAACTTAGGGTCGGAGCAATACGTTTTCTTCCATTCTCTCTTTCATAATTATTATTCCTCACTATCCATCTTTTCTTTGGGCTTCCTATTCCTTTCCATCAACATTTATATTCATTATACTAGATTTTGGCCGCGGCTTCGACCACGTGGACCCTGTATAAGAATTATAGATAGTACCATCCACGAAGCCCCCCTCCGCTCCGCTTCGTACAGCGTACAGCTTACAGTAGAGTAATCGCGGAGTGGGGGCGCGTCTTCGTGGATGGCACTATCTGTAATTCTTGTTCTAAAATAAAAGTAGCCTAAGTAACTCCTTGTAACATCAGCTATCTGCCAGTGGAAGTCCCATCAAAATCGGTCCCATTAAAGCCGGAACAAACAGGCAGAAAGACAAAATAAAAATAAAATGTTTTTTTGTTATTAGTAGGTACCGTACATACTTTCATATGCATTTATACTACATTTACTAGCATTAGACCAATAACAGCTTAATAATGACAGTTATTGTGTAATATTGTTGAAATTACTGCACTTCAGAGTATGTTGTTATTGTAAATGGTAAATAGATTAGGTACATTGCTTTGCACTTATCGTGAAATAACGAAGTTTATAATACATTTATGTCGAAATAACGAAAGGTATAATAAATGGAGTACTTATAGTAAAAACCTGTTATCAACCGACTTCCCAAAAAGGAGGAGGTTGTCAATTCGGTTGTTTATTTTATTTTTTATGTATGTTACCTCATAACTCCGTCATTTATGAACCGATTTTGAAAATTATTTTTTTATTTGAAAGGATGTACTTCCCGATTGGTCCCAAATTTATCAAAATTTGGTTCTGATGATGGAATCTATGAGGAATTGAATTAACTCCTCAAATATTATAAGCATACACGTAGTGATTTAGGTATCTTCAGCAACAAGTTAAGCATTTGCATTCAGAAAGTATCATTTTGTGAAATGGAACTGATGAAGAAGACCATAGATGGCCACCAAAACTACTCAATGATAAGTATTTCACGGGTGGCGATAAGATAATATATCTCGATTAAGATATAGTTAAGCGACTATGTAGCACATTTAAATAAATAATTCTGATGACAATCGAACTGATCTGAAGATGAAGCCGGAAGGATGGCACCGGAACTCCGTCATAAAACAATGTATCCTAGCCTTGTTTGGGCTTATTGGAATTGCCATGAGATGTTCTCTGGCTATAAATGATTTTAATGGTAATATCCCGACATCAAATTGCGCTACTTGTGTCGTACTTTTGTTATGTGGGGGCTTGATTCTCAGAAGACAAATTTTGTAGCCTCGTTATTTCCGTCAATGATCTGTCGTCGTGTGGTCGCTTTAATAATTTGTTGGCGTCCAAATCTGATAAAACTATGCCTTCCAAACTTCTGACACGACTAAGCTCGACGTATATTTGCCCTTTTGCAAAGTTTTTTTACCAAGGTCGATCACAGCTCTTTCGAGGGTGGTACCCTGTAATTTTTGGACTGTGACCGCCCAACTTAATATTAGAGGCATTATACGATGCTCCACATCTCCGTAACCCCTTACCGCCTGGAACGTAGTGCTTGTTGGTAGTATGGATATCAGTTCGAAAACTTTAAATTAGCATATCTTTTTATTGCATGAGACGATTGCAATGAAACAAAAACTAAATTTTACATCGTGATTATATTCTATTTACAATTTTAATAGGACTGTAATTAAATTTCAAAAATGTTATTTCTCTTAAATTGTATGTAGAAAAATGTATTCATTAGTACCATTCATGTCAATAGATGTCATTGAGATGCAAAAAGAATTTTAACGCCCTTTCTACACTTTCAAGCCAATTTTGAAAAATGTATGATTCCATCTTTATTTTTACCCAGATAAGTTTATACCACGTTTTCTAAACCAAATGAATAAGATCTTTCATACAAACTGTATCCCCTTTTCATCCACAAAGGGGTTAATTTTCCACTTTGCCCCACCAAGTCGCCCCGCTGGTGTGGCAAATGCATTCTGCCCCATGGCATGGATTCTTCCCCACTAGGGTTGACACCTTAGAATTTGTGTAGGTGGATATTCTCGTATTTCATATTTATTTGGAAAAGAAAGAAATATATATCTAAGTAAGATGTAACTTCGCATAGTTGAAGCCGTGATATAGTTACATCCCTAGGGATTATGAGTTATGAATCGATTTCATATATATTATGCTATCTACCTATATTTTACTAGAATAAAATATTTTCGTTTTTGCCACCGACTTCTGACATTCAAATTATTTTTCACTTTTAAGTGTATTTTTGTGGAATTCGGTGGTTTATGTTTTGTAAAAAAGTTATTTTAGTGTTGTTTTTGGAAGTCAGTTGTTTTTTTTTGTTGTAAAAAGTTTTTATTTTGACATCAATCAATTATTATTTTTCTGTAAATGTTGACGTTCAAAAGTGCCTTTTTTGTGTCTAATTGAAATAAATTATTTGACTTTGACTTTGACATTACAAAAATACACTTCAATTATATTTATTTGTGTAGATAATAGATAAAGGTGTTTAGATTACGTACTGGGTGTAATAGTGGCGCCTTTGAATTTCCATGTAATAACTGGTTTTGGAATGCCGACGACATCACAAGGGATCCTTAAAGCTAGATCTCCTTCGATTCCTTCTACTGTTGTAGAATTTTTTATGATTTCCGGTGCAACTGTAAAAATAAGATTAGTTCAGTACTTTACTATAAAAAGAAAAAAAATGTGACTTTTGTAAGCCAAAGTGGTAGTGACAAAAATGTTGAAGATATTTGGTTTGGACATGTAAGAATAGACTAACAACAGGGATTCAAAGGTGGATCTCAGTGGAAGCATGGAACACGATCCGATCCAAACTGTCTCTCTTGCTGCTCTCCCCCAGGGACGCCCTAAGCCAAGTCCGTACCCCACAGGGGGTGCCCTTAGCTTAGGGCATATAGCTTATACACTAAGCCCACATATGTCTTAATAAATTAGGGTCTCCAGCTAGGGCTCTAATTTATTAAGGCATCACAGGATAAACCGGTTAAGCAGCCGACGACCTCCTACTACTGCAGTACTTGTGTAGTATTCGGAAACGGTCGGTGCGCGTGTAGGACCAGATCTTGATATACCTCTGTACGTCTTGATGTACCTCAGACGTAGTCGCAGACGATTTTAGTATGAATAATACTAATGGTACTTACATTCAACAATAAGCGTTGTGACGTGTTCATCGCTTCCAAGGTCGTTCTTTGCCACACACTTGTAGCTTCCCGCGTGTGTCTTTTTCGCGCTTGATATTATGCGCAGTGTAGTCTCTGAACCGGCGATAGGTACAAACTTTGAAGTTGATTTATCCATAAATTGCCAGGTAATTTTTGGTTTTGGTTCACCTTTGACGATCCTGAAAGATGGAAAAATTTAACTTAAAACGGTTAGAATATATTTCTTTCTATAATACGGAATAAAGTTAGTCGCCTTTTACTCCGTCTTGCTTCTAAATTTAAATACGACATTTAAAAACAAAAAAATCTCACCCAAAATAATTATTTAAGCTACTAGTGCGGAAAGTAGGTGATTTTCGACGAGTGGCATTTTTATTTACAAGCGAGCGAAGCGAACGAGTTTAAAAGTCGACACGAGTCGGAAACTGAGCATTGTGCGAGGAAATAAAAAGATGGGGCCGCAAGGACAGCTACTTACGGTCTTAGGAGACTGTGCTTAAATTTTTGAGACATTTTGATCCGCATTCACAGATTTTGAAAAAATGTACAGTCAGCAAGAAAAAGGGCAGTTTTTATAAACACTTTTTTTATGCCAATCGATCCTGTTTTATATAAGGATCAAAAACCTCTATTAGACCAACTGAGATTTTAATACTAGAAAAGTCAGAAATCACAAAAAACTTTTCCCAGAAATTTCGTAGGCAGTGACATACAGGATAGCATCACATGAGTGTCCATCACCTATTATACAACAGTTGCATAAATAACTATTATCTACTCTCATATCGTAATATTCGAATTATAAACTTCAAAACGAGTTTATATTGACATACTTTATAAACACAATACCGACATTTAAAAATAGAATCATATTATAACACTTTTTCTCTAACAAAATAATACTATAACATTTTTTTTTTCTATTACTATACAGGGCAAATCCATGCAGTTAAATTAATGGAACATGGGACAGCAGCACCGGCTGTAGCGCATGCGCGGTGATGTGCTGGGTGCAGGCGCCATTCATACGTGAACTGAATTTCGTGGGATTTTTTTATTCTTGATCTTTAACTTTGATCTTTTATTTAGTACGTTCAATCCCAATGTATGAGAGTAGATAAAGTAGTGTATGGAACTGCACATATGAAAACACTCGTGTGATACCTACTTTTAAAAACTTCTCATTATGCAACAGTTTCATAAACTACTATTAATTCATTGCTCAAATACCTACTTTTACTGGAAAATGTGAGTTTGCGATGAGTTATAAGCGACTACAGAGTAGTCGTCGATGTTCCAGGGGCTAGACAAAGTGATATTCTATCAGCGATAACGGCGTCGGAAAAGTCAAAATTGTGTTTGAATTGACATAAGCTACCGTAATCATGTCATTCCTCTTGAAGATCGTTGTAGAAATACGAAATACTTTGAAAGCTAGGCCCTCAGGCCATCCGAATGAAACTTTAACACTTCCTTTTGATAAATTGTTAAGTGCGAATTTCACCAATGAAATTGAACGTGATTAGCACATCAAAACTAGTTCAAGAGCTACCAGTGTCAATATTCCAAAGTAAATAATGACACTGACAGCTCTTAAACGTGGTTTATGTGCTGATCGCGTTCAGTTTTACTGGTGAAATTCAGCCTAAGAAATTAAACTATTAGAACACTTACATGCACTCTATACTTGCAGGAGTTCCCAGTCTTACGCTCTTAGAAGCAACTCCTGATAGTTTTGGAATCTCTGAAAATTAACGACATTTCAAGTAAACCGTATGCTAAAATGGCTCCGAGGTTTTGAGTTTCAAACTGCTTAAGCTATAACGGCCCATTTATTATGTAAGAAAGAAAGAAAGGAAAGAAATGAACTACATTTATTTGTGGTAAACATGATGAATTAAAATATACGTCACATCCAATCAAAACGGCCATCGCTCAGCATCATGCTGCGTGACACAACGCGCCACAGATCCATAGCGCTGGTTTTTGGCGACAGCCGTGATGACGTCAACCGGTACAGTTAGGCTGCCTGTTCATTGATGCGGAACGAGGCAGCGGAGCGGAGCGAGGGAGTAATGTGGAGCGGAGTTGCGGACTGTGTCTGTCCATTGATGCGGAGCGAGGAAGTGTGGAGCGGAGTTGCGGACTGTGCGGAGCTAGGCTGAGTTGACGTGACGAGTAAGTATAAAAGTGGGCTGCGATACCCCGCGCCCCCGGTTTTGTATGAATTTTTAAACTAGTTCGCAAATCCCTGTCCACTGAAGCGGAGCGAAGATTTTATGCAATTCCATTGGTTAATATTGGCCCAGCTCCGCTTCGCTCTTCTTCTCTTCGCTGCAGTCAGCCTTATTTGGCATATTATTATATTATTGTAGGTACTTACGTCGGATATACGCTTTGAACGTCGCACTGACTGCGCCGACCTCGTTCTTCGCCTCGCACGTGTACAAGTTAGTATCGCTCACCTTCGGATCTTTTATTATGAGCGTTCCGTCCTCAATGGAATACTTCGCGCCTGAAACATGAGAGAGCGTCTGAATGAGAAAACAATTTTATTATATTATAACTTGCAGTTCCGTCCGCGTGAATGTCGGAAATTATCCCACGGGAACCTTTGGTGGCATTAAGCATCTGAATTTGCATCACAAGCCGTATGCCCGATGGGTTTTTCAATCGGCAAAAATTACGAATTTAATTTAATTTTAATTTCCAATTTAACCCTTATATGGGATAAATTTTCAAAAATACTCCTTTAGCACTCCCATTCATTTTTGCCATGAAACTAGTGCAAATTTTCATGCTTCTAGAGCGAGCGGTTTAGGCGGTGTGTTTGTCTGTCAGTGAATTTAAGAAATTTATTAAGTAGATTACGGCTGCGGAGTGTATTTGAAGCGGCTTTACACAACTACGAGTAGCACTGATGTGGAAGTTATTTATTTCACTCAAAAATGCGGTTGAGTAGGATGAGATGTCTTGTATTTTAGTGTAAGTATCTTACTTGGATTGATGACATGACCGTTCAACTTCCAAGTGATGCTTGGCTTGGGCAGACCGCCTGCGACACACGGAATCCTCAACAAAGCGTCTCCCTCGGTGCTTTGATACATGGTAGAAACACTTGGAACTATTTTTGGCATATCTGTAAATATATGAATTGATTAAAATATACTAAATTGTTTTAAAATACTTTTATTTTATTTTATTTGCCTCTAGTAGAAGTGCGATCACGAGGAATCACATCTGTTTCCGACATCTCCCTACCTTGAACCTCAAGTGTTATGATGTGTTCATTACTTCCGACTTTGTTCTTTGCTACACACTTGTAGCGCCCCGCGTGTTTGATCTCCACTTTTGGAATATTTAGCACTTTGTTGGATCCGGGAACTGGTATAAATTTTGAGCTGGAGTTGTCCATAAATTGCCATGTAATTGTTGGTTTTGGTTCACCTTCGACCCTGAAAGATTAAAACGATTGACGAATGTATAAGATTTCGATTTCGATATAACCTTTCCCCCTCTAGGGGTATTGTTGTAAAATTAATGGTAACGGTCCTTATTATTAATTAGGTACCGTTAGTATTTGCGCAAGTCTAAAGTTTCTTAACCGAAACGAAATCCCCCTTTTATCCTCTTAAAGGTCGATTTTCGCACAATCCTTAGTTCCTACCTGATTTTGTTTTGAACTACAACTACTGTCTTAAGTTCAAATTTTTTACCTTTAGTGCTACGGGATGTGCGAGTCTTACACATTATATGCGTAGAAGATTGATAACTCAAGAGTTTCAATAGATAGATAGATAAATCGTTTATTTAGTGGACACAAAAAAAAGGAAGAAAACAGGACATTGTGATGACACTATTGGCTATGACACACTTTAAAATAATGGATCAGCGAACAATAGTACATATATTACACTTACGTGCACTCGATACTAGCCGGAGTTCCTATTCTCACTTTCTTGGCAGTAACTCCTGATACTTGTGGTGCCTCTGTAAATAATTACAACAAATGTCATAAATTGCAAGTTTGTGTTATACTTATTTCGATAAAAAGTCGGAAGCTGATTTTCTGAAGAAATATTTTTTTAAGGGATACTTGATTATTTTTTGTGTAGAAAGTTCACTTGGACCTACAGAATCTACAGATTCTGGTTAAGTATGAAAAGTAATATCTTGAAAGCAGCCGACAGAATCAAAACTTTTCTCAATAGGTACTTCTTCTTACTTTAAAGGCCGCCAATGTGTTACGCTTGCTCACTTTAAATGCGTGTGTTATCATTCCCCAAAGCGTCACATTTAAGTGATAGATACATATATACCATATATTTGTGAAGCATAGCCACAGTTTCACAATCCAAACTGCCATGTACATGGTTTGCCAGCAAAGCAATAGTTTTTCAAAGTTGCCACTGGATAGTTTCATTTTCACCAATTGAGAGCAACTTAATAATCCATCTAGGTCATCACTTTTGCATAATCTATGCAAATAAGGGACATAAAAAGCTCATACTAATATGCACATGATAACCAAAATTACTTACGGCGAATGTACGTTTTGAACGTCGCACTGACCGCGCCGGCTTCGTTCTGCGCCTCGCACGTGTATGAGTTTGTGTCGCTCAACTTCGGATTTTGTATTATCAGCGTTCCGTCCTCTATGGAGTACTTCGCGCCTGTAACGTAAGAGATCATCGCTGCTGAAATTGTGACACCGAAGGGTGTTCAACGGAATGTCGAGTTAAAAACATCGGCTTTGTAGAGCGTCACTCCTACATAACATCACCCCAGTATTCCCCGCAGGGCTAGGCAGAGGTGTACTCAAAGTATACACCCACCTTTCGCCAGTTATGTTTAAGTCCCATGTAATAAGGGGCGAGCCTATTACCATCAACCGGGCACTAATCCAGACTCCGGGCTGCTACTGAAAAATTACATATGGAAGAACCCAATAACACTTTGCCTGACTCGGGAATCGGACCCAGGTCATCATGCTGAGCAATAGCGCTTAGGCCCGGACTCCAGAGCAGAGATGAGACGAGACTAGAGGAGAGGAGATGTGTTTTAAAAAATCAATAGATTTTCGTTATTCACACATCTCGTCTCCACTCAGCTTCAGTGGATACCACTGAACAGAGATGTATCATATTTGTATGGCGCGATCGCAGCGGAGATGTGAGCTGTGCCTTGCCGAGAGCGAGCTGGGCGGTGGTACAAAGCGGAGTTGAGAGCTGTGCCTTGCAACCTAGCAATGGCGCGCAGCGGAGACGAAAAGAGCTGTAAGCGGCGTGCAGAGAGCGGCGCCGCTAGTTCCCCTCGCGTCATATCACACACATCTCCGCTCCACTCTAGCTAGTACTCCGCCATACTCAGCTTCAGACATCTCCGCATATCTTAGCTTTGGTGGCCTTACGACCACTAGACCAACGAGGCAAGCAAAGCGTCGTCGTTCCTGTCACTCATATTTGTGTGACAGTTCCTTTGTAAAACCTGCTGTCATAGTAGGTAATGCCCGGGTACTGCAGGTGGTTAATTATTTTGACTGAAAATGTAATGGGATAGTAACTTAAACACACAGCTTTAGCATCTTACTTGGAGTAATGTTACGACCGCTTAACTTCCAAACGATGACTGGTTTTGGGACACCAGCTGCTACGCAAGGAATCCTCAGAAGGGCATCCCCCTCAGTAGCTTGGTATACCACAGAGCTTTTTGAAGTAATTTTTGGAAGATCTGTAAATATCAAGAAGTTTATAAGTTTCATGTAGTCCAGAATCGTAGCCGTAGGTATGTATATCGTGTTTTTATGGAAATACGACGTTGAATTTACCTTGAACAAATAACGTCGTGACGTGCTCATCTTTGCCTGCTGCGTTTTCCGCCACACACTTATATTTTCCCTCGTGTTTGTCCTCTACGTTCGTTATACGCAGCACACTTTCAGAACCGGCTAAAGGTGTAAACGTTGAACCTGATTTACCCCCAAATAGCCATGCTATTTTTGGTGCTGGTAGGCCACTAACAACTCTGTAAGAATTTAATTAAAACTATTATTTGTAGCTATGATCTGTAAAGACACTAAAATCAATCTAAGTACCTATTTCAAAGTTTATAATGGTATGTTACTTACTGCTCACGAGTACAACTACGAAATAAATATACAGAGTACAACCGATATGAGTTATTGCTACTTACTTGCATTCAATAATAGCAGTTTTACCCTTGGTGACTTTTATTTCAGTTCCTCCCTGTACCTTAGGAGCAACTAAAAGTAAAAAAAAACATTATTATTTTTTGTTGGACGATGGAGCGAATAATATATTACTACTATATCAGAAGTGAGAAGATACTGTTTAAGTAATTGGTTATTCTTGTTGTTTGAAATGTACGAAAATTTTAATAGGTAGGTACTTACTTAGTCCATCAATTTTAACTCGTGTATTGAAGGATTTTACCACATCCTTCTTGTTTTTCAAGGAAACTTTGCACGTATATCTGCCAACTAAATCCAAATCCATCTTTTTTATCGTTAGTTGAGTGCGACTTGCAGATACCACGTACTTGTCAGATGTTTCTATCGCTCTAGTTTGTCCTGTCATCTCGTTGGCGTAGAACCAATGAATATCCATCGGAAGACGCGATGTGACGTCGCAAGTAATGGTTCCTTCTTTACCGTAGGTAAATTTTGTTGTTCCTAACAACAATAAAAGTAAATATCAGTATGAAAATACTCATAAAATATTTAGTGATAAACGCATTTCTATAAAACACTACAAGATCGTACACTACTACTGCAATTTTGTAACTATGTAGAACACGTACAAAAAAGCATTCTGATATATGTATCTAGCCGCACCACGGTGACACTGCAATGGATAAAGGGACACAGCGGATCGCGAGGTAACGACGCAACTGACGAACTTGCTAGAAGAGGATCCAGCACGTCAGTCTGTGGACCCGAGCCTATCGTACCCATCCCCTTCATCCAACTACGCTGGTGGCTACAGGAGTTTCCCAACACACAAGCGGAGAACTGGTGGACCTCGACACCGGGCTGCAGGCAGTCCAGGGAAGCTATGTCATCCTTGGATAGCAGGCTAACCAAGCGTTTATTACGCCTGGACAGGAACAGTCCGCGCCTGGTGACGGGGACCATCACGGGACACTGCTCGCTAAACAAACACTTTCACACAACAGGGCGTGCAAGGAGGCTGAGGAAACCGTCACGTACGTGCTTTTTGAATGCACATACGTCACCCAGATTACAATAGAAACCCTCGGGTCACCCAGATCGTTCAAAGATGTTCTGAACAGACCAGGAGATTTAATTAACTTCTGGTGGGCTGGCTGGTAATAACCACCGACGACCGCCTTGGCCCACGCACAATGGTCCACCTGAGGGACTAAGTGCGGAAACCTAACCCTATAACATAGAACATAGAATATTCCGATGATGGAGGGAATACATTAAATTTGCTTACCTGAAGGGGTAGCTTTTAAAGTGAAAGGATCTTTTACAACAATATTGATAGTTGTCTCATCCCTGCCTACAAAGTTCACGGCATAACACTTGTATCTGTCTCCTTTCGACGCGTATGATATTTCCATATAACTTATGTGTTTATATGGGTATTCTTGGACAGACATCTGTAAGTTAATGACATAAGATTTAAATTGGCAGTCTTGAGTACTACAAACATCATGAGGGGTTCCACCCAAGTTTTTGGAATCGTGATAATGTTTTGTGTGGAGACAAAAATAAGTTATAAGCACTGGGAATACTGGTTGAAAGAAGTATTTTGGAACTATCAGATAAATCTTAAAGTCGAAATTAGAAAATTTATTTTATCAAATAAACTAAATAGGTAGGTACCTGGTACTCCGACTATGAGTTTTCCCAATGTTTGACTAGCTACAGTGATAAACTATTGGATATATTTTGTTGAATTTTTGTATGCAGACTGTGAACGTCTTAGATATACGAAGTTTAAATTATTGTTGCATTGTCGTCTCCACGTTGCCGATGTATGTATACAACTAACGCATTAAGAGCGTTACAAATTATTTCATTATCAAACCTTACAAATAATAAAATCCAGTATAATAATATTTATGTTACCTTAGAGGGCATAAGACGTCCATTGTTGTCAATCCACTCGATTTTAGGCTTTGGGAACGCTACCACTTTGCAAGTCAACTTCACCGTGCTATTGTACTCTATTTCAATCGCCTTGCCTTCTGCTATTTTTACGGTCGGCTTTGTATTGGTCGGCAAAACTACAAAAAAATGAATAAATTAATTGTTTATTGGCTTAAACACAGGTTACAGGAAAAACGTGAAACCCAGAGTCTAGAGCTAGGTTACAGATTTACCTGTATTTCAGGAGCAAGTGATAAATGTTTTTGAAGTCGGAGCATCAGGAGATTAACACTTTCAGTGCTCTATATACGTGTGTAGGTATCTAAACGAGTTCAGCCGGCATTCATCGCAAAATGTTTAAAGGACTACGACAACCGAGTCAGGGGCTGATTGTGATGAAAACTCTATGGTAATACCGCATTAGTTGTCTTTATTAGATTACCGTATTAGTTAAATCTATAATGATACCGTAACGGTATCTTTATTATTGAACAAACATTTTTTTTTATGATCTCGTAGTATATGTTAAGAGTAGTGCTAAGATTAAGCCTGCTATGCGAATACAATTTATTGAGTGTCTCCCGCAATGTGTGAATCAGATATGATTCTCGTCTTTTTAGGTCTCGTATTTTGTGTATTAAACTAATCATAACTGAACTTACCTTTCGGCTTTGCTGCGGGTGTGATGGGGATTTTAACAATCCTTTTTATCGGTTTGCCCGTAGCTTTTACTATCCCGTGCACCTAAAACAAACAAAATGGGATATGGTTTGTATTGAATGATATATTTCTGGGATTGATCGCTTCCTCCTATAATATTATGATGTAGAACTACTAACATTTTGCCAAATGTAAACGCAAATTGCGTTTTCAGTTTGTCTCTATTTTACGAAGTGTCAAACAGTTTCCATTCAAGTCCATTTTTAAAAAAAAATACCCGCAGGGTTTAAAAATACTTACCTACCCGTCACATTCTGGTTAAAACGGGTAACGTAACATTGTACAAAAATATATTAGTGGAAAACGACTTTTATTTTTGGTAGGTACCTACTAGCTGACCCGACAGATGTTGTCCTACCCAAATTTCAATAATTCATACAAAATTTCCATAGAACCAACTTTCAGTTGTCCCGAATTTTCCAATTAACTCGGCAACTCTTCAAATTTTTATTTCCGTAAGAACCTGGGTCTGCGGTCGGGTTGCACATGTCGTCTGTCGCTCACCCGTAGCTGCAAACGACGTGTCGTTAGCTACGGAAGGCATTTCATAGAAATTCATAGAAACCAGTCGTGTCGCGGCGACACGTCGTCGCCTGTAGTTGCCGCCTTCGGTCGGCTACGGAATGGTACCTTTGGTGTCAAAAATCCGATACAATTTTTGAGGGATTGAGGCCAAGATTAGAATGTTCTTTAAAAAAAAACAAAAATGCCTCTCTGAAGACATCATATAGGTACCTATTGTATAATAAATGTTAAACTTCCAAATATTTTACAGGTAAATAAGCATGTGTTTAATTTGTTTCAGGATTTTCCGCCTCCGCGAATCCCGAAACAAACTCGTAAAACCATACTGCAACGATGCAATATCGTGCCGATGCTTTCTATTCATAAAACACAGTGTTGCATAGAACATTAGCCGCGGTTTTCCTTCATTTTGATGCCAGTTTAGGTACTATTCTTCACACCGTGCAGACGTCAGACCTGCACCTATAACGGTTTCTTGCAGCCCACGGTTCCATTACAAAATAATAAACTGTTGGTACTTACGGCGATTTTGAACCTTTGCGATGGTGCAACAAACGGATCCGTTACGTAAAAATCTTTGGAGATCTCTGTTAGAGGCACCGGGGTTTTCATTGGGTTTTCATTTACGTCTAAAATCTGCGCCGAAATTATCTTCACTGTGTGATGATCATCAGTGACGGATATCGACAGGTGGACGTTCGCATCTGAAAATATACCCATAGAAGTATTGTGATGTTGACGTGTGGTCTTGTAAGACACTGAAAAAAATTCTTGTGGTTGGATAGTAAACTATATTAACTTCTGAACCTACTGTGAATACTTATTTTAGACATAAAAGCTGAGTAATCTTGATTTTATTTAAATAATGTTTAAATACGTAACATGATTTTCGAATAAAAAAGGAATCGAACGAAAATGTTAAAATTACATAAATGTCTCTTGTACATGGAAAGAAAAAGATCCAATAAATCATATACTAAAGTTCCATTTTGATTGTATGCGTGACTGTTTCAGAATATTAATGCAAATTAACATACAATTTAGGGAGCCTCCTCTTAAAGTTATGTTAAAGAAAACATTGTTGAACTCACCAGCTATCGGTTGCAGTGACGTATCACCTCGCGACTTGGGTTTGAGCTCTGAGAAGCCATGAGTGAAGAAGAAATCAGTCCTGCCCACAATTACGACTGACGTTTTCGTTTGGCCCATCACAGTGGCTACGTATGTGCCAGGTTTAACGTCACTTAGTTTTACTACCTATAACATTTTTAATTTTTAAGTAACTTTTAAAGAGTTGGTAATTAAATTAGATTAATGAGTCACCAAACAGTAGAATTAATTGTTTAATATATAAAACAAATAAATTTATATTTTGAGAATTTATCCTAGAAAGATAATAAGGAATATACATAGAATATATTATGTAGAATGGGGAAAATGGCACGCTACTTTGTTGCATTTCAAATTCAATTTGTTCTAGAAATGGGTAAAATTTTCAATAACAGCTGTATTTAAACACAAGAAATTCTAATAGGAAAGAGAAACCATTCCGAAATCTCATGTCATCACATGCTGTGAATGGCTGATGTGGATTCCGCTTTCCAATCTCACCATCACATCTAAAGTGGGATTTAACAAGAAATTCACTTAACAGGCTTTGGGAAACTGGTTGGTGTTTTAAACTTTTTAAATCTGTTCCATATATAAATGAGCTTTAATACGAAAGACAATCCAAGCATAAGCATAAGCAGCCTATATTGTTGACACAGGCCCCCTCTCGGTGAGATGGAGTGGAACGTAATCTATCACGCGGACCAAGTGCGGGTTGGTAAATGTCACAAATTGCATATTTGTACAATCTATCTTTGCAAGCAAAACATGGGGTACTCATTGACTACACAGCTCACATATTTTTATACAAAGTTGAATGATATTCTTATGAATAATTTAACGGACACTTTTATTATTTTAGGAGATTTTAATTTGCCAAACTTGACATGGCTAGTGACTGATGATGGTTGCTCTTTTCACCCGGAAAATATTCAAGGTTCTATTCAGACAGATTTTTTTGATATTTTGAATACATTTGATCTTGTCCAGTACAACGGTCATAGGAATCTGAATGAACGAGTGTTGGACCTAATTTTTTGTAATAATCACCTGACTGTTGATAAATGCTCTGACCCTTTAGTTTCCGAAGACCCCCACCATGTAGCTCTTAGTATTCTTGTAGATTTTGTTGAGTATCATGCACTCCCATCACAGCAAAGAAAAAAGTTTGTCTATCAATCGGCCGACTTTCCTTCTATAATGAAAGAACTTGAGGAGTTTGACTGGCGCTGTGACCTCGCTAAAGGGTCGGTGGAAGATGCCTTGTCATTGTTGTACGTCAGACTGAATAAAATTTGTGAAACTTTTATACCAACTAAAATCATTAAATCTACATCTAATTACCCGCCTTGGTATAAAACCCCTCTTATCAAAATTCTTAAAGAAAAATTTAAATATCACTCCAAGTTTAAGAAATACGGAAATTTATCAGACCATGATTCATTTTTAACTTTGCGTAATCGTGCTAAATCATTAGAAAAGGAAATGTACGACAGTTACATTGAGGCAATCGAAAATAACATAAAAAAATCGCCTAAAGCTTTTTGGTCTTTCGTTAAAAGCAAGCAAAAATCTTCCTGTACTTTTCCCTCGGTTATGAAGTATGGACAGAGGTCGTCGGGACAGGGTGATGAGATATGCGGTATGTTTAGCGACGTTTTTAAGTTTAACTTTCTCCAGAACACTATCCCTGGTGTGACTCAATTGAATAGTGACATCCACTGTCTTTTCCAAACGTCTGCCTCTGATATAAGCTCTATTGAAGTCTGTGAAACTGAAGTGCTGAAGCTGCTGAAGGCTATTGACGTGAATAAGTCAGCAGGGCCTGATGGTATTCCTGCTATACTTATAATAAAGTGCGCGCAAAGCTTAACTTTACCACTTACCCTAATATTTCGTCGTTCTCTTGGCGAGGGAGTGGTGCCACATGTTTGGAAAACCGCTTTTATTACCCCAGTTCATAAAAAAGGCCCGAAGGATAACGTAGAGAACTATAGGCCAATATCTAAGCTTTGTCTGTTTGCGAAGGTTTTAGAAAAAATAGTTTACGCTTCTGTTCATAGTGCTATTAAACAGTCACTTAATGACTGTCAACATGGCTTCCTAAAAAACCGATCTGTTGTGTCGAATTTGCTTATCTGTTCCGACTACTTGTCCTCCACCATGTCTGAACCCTCTCAAGTGGATGTTGTCTACACTGACTACAGTAAGGCTTTTGACCGTATAGACCATGGTGTCCTTTTGCGTAAGCTGCTTGCGGTGGGTATCAGAGGTGATTTATTCAGATGGTTTAAATCTTATATTGAGAATCGCTGTCAAACAGTTGTACTGAATGGATACAGTTCTGTAACCGTTAAAATACCCTCGGGAATACCACAAGGATCCCTTTTGGGTCCTTTACTTTTTATTATATTCATAAATGAAATTTTTTCTTGCTTTACCCATTCCAAAATAATCCTTTATGCTGATGACATGAAAATTTTATGCCCGATATCGGAACTTTCCGACTGTTTTAATTTACAGCGGGATTTAGATGGACTTCAAAATTACTGTCTCCTTAATAAACTCGAACTCAATGTTGCCAAATGTTTTGTTAGCACCTACACACGCAAGCCGCATGCAATTACGTTTCAGTATAAGTTACATAATACGAATATAAACAGGACAAGCGTTGTTAGGGACCTGGGTGTCACATTTGACTCCAAGTTGCTTTTTGATGAACATATTCACGGCATTGTTAGTCGAGCATCTAAAGCACTTGGATTTGTACTGAGATTGTCAGCTGATTTTAAGAACGTTAAAACATATAAAATACTATACTGTTGTTTTGTCCGCAGTCATTTAGAGTACGCCTCACAGGTGTGGAACCCTATTTATAAGGTTTATATAGACCGAATTGAAGGTATCCAAAAGCGGTTTCTACGTTTCTTACAGTACAAAACTAGGAATTATACTCCGAATTATGAAGCACGATGCAAGAGATTTCATATCCTGCCACTGCATGAGCGCAGACGCATTGCTGATTTGGTATATTTATTTAAGATCGCAAATGGTACTATAGATTGCCCTGAGCTGTTAGGTAGTTTAGGA
The DNA here is from genome assembly GCA_949128155.2 of Xanthia icteritia. Classification (NCBI taxonomy): domain Eukaryota; kingdom Metazoa; phylum Arthropoda; class Insecta; order Lepidoptera; family Noctuidae; genus Xanthia; species Xanthia icteritia. The sequence continues at coordinate 12,850,843 of OX421933.2, forward strand.
TTGGTTACACAATGCAAATTTTTTCGTAAACCTAGTTTGTTACATGTCCCTCATTCAAAGTCTGCATACAGGCAGAATTCATTTCTAGTCCGTGCGAGCAGAGGTTTTATTAAACTGACTGGTGAACATGATTTGGACATTTTCAACACCAGTGTTTCTCGGCTTAAAAGTGTGTTAGTAAAAAGATTTTTTGCGGAAAAGTAATTGTTTCGTATGGTGTTTGATTTTTGTTTGTTAGTTTAATTGATCATGCTTTATTTCTTAAGTTATTTATTTATTTTACTATTGTTATGTTGTAGCTACTTTGTAATTGCCTTTATTTTTGTTGTCTTTCTTTTGTTTCAAATTTTTATCAGTGGAAACTTGTAAATGGCCTTCAAATTTATATAATTTAAGAATAATATTTGTACTAGCTGTAAGTTTCCCGAATATTATAAAATAAAATAAAAAAATAAAATAAGTCTTCCAATTTTTGGTTCTAGGACATGCCCGTTTTCTTACAATGTTTCCTTCACCATTTTGAGAGCAGTTGTGATGAAACAATTTACATTAAGTAAAGTGCCTGTCTGAGTTCGAACCTACGACCTAAAACTCGTAAATCGCGGCCGTTAACACTTGGGCCACTAAGGCAAAACTTGCCGTCTTTTAACTGATATGTTAACTTACTTTTCCATTATTGTTCCACATAATTTTTTCTAAATTATGCGAAGGTCCTTTAATGTCTAAATAAACATTTCTGCCGGACACGGAGACGATGGCATAGTCAGTGTGGTCATCTATGTTGAACTGCAAAATTTTGAAATAAAATTATAAATTTAACATCACGGCGGCGGTGAGAGCTAGGCAGAGGTTTACATAATACACCCACATTTCGCTAGTTATGTACGAAGGGCAAGCCCATTTTGAAGGAGATTTATGAATCCTCTGCAGACGAATTTTTCAAACATGTACAACAATGGACTATGATCCACTGCTGCATATGTTTGAAAACATTCGTCTGCTCAGCAATGAAAGGGATTGAGTTTGAGAGTTTGTTACGCAATGATGCTGCTGAGGCTTTAGGAGGTATTCATATTAAATTATAGGAATATTTTCCAAGATTTTATCCAGCAGTACAACTATTCAGGGTGGCATTTTTGGACAGGGCAGTAAGTCCAGTAAGACCAGTATATTACCAATGTACGTAATAGTTTTGGGTGAAAACACATGGATATTTTTACGAAAATAACACTTACCGGAATATTTTTTTTAACACCAGCTGGTACTATCGTCGAAGTAATCACAGTCTTGTTGCCTCTTATCATTTCTTCTATTGTGCGGAGCACCTAAAATAATTGACAAAGACAATCGATTCCATTTATTTTTTAAACTTAGTCTATTATTTTCAATATAAAGATTATAAACTGTTTTACCTGCTCGACGTCAGACTTGGTAACGTCAAAAGCAAGACCAGAGCATGCGTGTGCTATGTCGAAGTAAACATCGAAGGCTTGAGGGGGATAGCTATCATAGCAGCGGCCGGTGAGCACAAATACTATCTGTAAGCATATTATGTTTATTATAAATTGATCATTATTTTTTTACGAAACATCCTATGAGTTAACTGCACTCTAATAACATAAAGTTAAAAAATGCTGACATATCGACCTCTGCGCCGCCACCGACGATGCTGGGGAAGTGGCGAAGTTTTGGGCCAACATGTATATACTGTCGTGCCACCGACACGATGAAGAAGGTATTGGCCTGTGTGGCCAGAGTACATGGTGACCTCCTAGGGGGTATGTGGGGTTACCATTCTAGAATGAAATAACACAATTTTTGGACGGTGTCAGCACTTAAGTGAAATGCGACCAACGTGGCTTAGATAGTTAGTTAAGTAATATTCCGAGGTTGTACCAAACCGTATTTTTTTACTGTGGATATGAAAAATTAAATAAATATTCCTATTCAGATCCTTTACCTGGCTCTGTTTCTTTTGACACAGTTGTTTTACATAATGGCCATCTCGGTAGTCTTTAGCCGAAGCATCAGTAAACACGTAAATGAAGGAGTCGCTGTTACTTTTATCTAGTGCTAGGAGTAATCCTTTCATTGACTGTTCCGGACAGTCCCCGCCAGCGTGAGCATGTACTGCGTTTAATGTTCGCTTAAAGGTGTAACGATTATCGGTCACCACCCTCACTTGAGCATCTGAAATTAAAAGACCTCTTAAGTAAGTATAATGTTGCTTCAGTACTGTAAGCCGCTAGTTTTTCGCGTCATAATTAATCCATTATTCGCCCTCTAGATATTCTGCTAACCTAATAGTTACGACTGTACATGTAAGACCGTACATCTACGACGCTATTTAAGAGTAACCAGTTACAAACTCAAATCACCAATGAGTATCGAGAATGTCACAGCTCAAATATGGCAGTTCATACACGACGCGGCTTCATCATCAGCCTACAGCAGTTCTCTACTGGACATAGGCCTCTCCAACCGTAGGGACGTCAATCCGCCCGATTCTCTGCAACTCTCATCCAGCTGTTACCAGCGAAGATCTTCGCTCCGTCTAGCCTGAGGGCGTCCTGCCTTACTTTCGTCGATTTGATTACGTGCCTTACTAACGCTTAACTACTTAACTAGATTGGTCGCGTCGAGAACGCAATCCATAAAGGAATGGGTCTATTTAATCCAAACTAATATTATAAAGAGAAAAGATTTGCTTTTATATGTTTGCATATTTGTATATTTGTTTGTCTGTCTAAACTAATATTATAAAGAGAAAATATTAGAATTTTTGTATGTTTGTTTGTAATGGATATACCCTAAAAATACTTACCGATTAAAAAAAATCTTTCACCTATAGAAAAGTACATTATCAGCGAGTAACATGGGCATATTTTATTTTTCAAATAAGAGACTCCTGTGATAATTGCAATAATGTAACACAAGATATCCAAAATTTATCTATAAAATTCATTATTTGGCGTGCACTGCGAAAACTATTAATGATACATAAAATTATGTACTTTGTGTTTATAATACTCATCATTACCCGCAATAAAGTACGCGAAGCTATACATATATCTTTCTATTATAGTTAGTCACAAGAACCGTTTTTTGTTCTAATAAGTCAATCAAAACATAATCATCACGCTATGAACCCCAGGGGCCGAGCAAAAGTAAAAAGCTTAGAAAAAACGCGAAGCGAAAACGAAGTAACAGCGCAGGCGGGCGATGCGAAGGAACAAGAAATTTCACGCGGGCAGAAAGATAGTGTAGAATATACTGGCTGAATGGCAGGGAATGTATAGCATTAGAAATGTTAAGTAATAGAATGAGCGAACGTTGCGCGGGTAAGTAAGAAGTTGTAGGGAAATTGGTTGTCACGGTTCATACCGCTCCATGTTGAGTAAATGAAGAAGGTGGCACAGGGATAGTTTTAACTATGAATGAGGATGGCTCTATTAATAAGGAAAGAGAAACAAGACTTTGTGAAAGATGATACTGCTCGATACCTGGACTCTGAGATGGCAGTTAATAGTGATGTAAGGTAAGATACCTCAAAAAATACTTTTTGGCGTTTGATAGATTCGTTTCTACAAGCCTGACTAAATATTATATGACTAGCTGTTAATCTGCTGTGTTTAATCTTATGTTAGCTGTTTAGATAAAATATTTTAAAGCGGCGGTTTTTTTATAAACGCGGAAAAATTGTACACTATGAAAAATCTGAAGTTTATAGTTGTTGTAACTTAAGTAGCGCTTATTAATAAGTCTCATCGCATTTAATTGAATTAGGTTTGGGTAAATTAACAAAAATCAAGTAGGCACATTACCTGGATCGTTGAACGTTACGAGCACCATGTTGCTGATAACACTGGACTTTTCATTAAACACAACATTACTGATTCGGTTCACACTACTTCTTACTTGATTTATATCGTCGCTCATAGAGCCTGTATCATCTATGAGAAAGGTTAAACTGCCCTTGCATGATGCTCTCAATACAATATTCGCGAGTATTAGAAACACCGCGTGCGGATATATCCGCCCCCACATTTTGGATGCGATTGTACTAGGAGTCGGTATGAATACTGAACTGATCCCTAATGAAGCGCAATCCACACTGTGGCAAAATGTAACAGGGACGTTCAATTTATACGCTGTCTCGGTGATAAAAATTTATTTTGGTCCGCTTCAATAAACCTGAACAGATTTTTCCTCATAATTGTTAAAATTCCAGGTTGACGTAATTATTAAGTATAATTGAATTATTGTTATATTTCCATGGGTTTTTACAATTAGTTACCACGAGAATTACAAGCTTTCAAAACCTGAAAGTTCGAAAAGGCTGAAAGTTCCAATTCAAGGAAGTTGGAGTCATTATAAATACTTATTTGATGGGTCATCAGTTCAGCGTCATCTAGTAAATTTATAAAAAAAACGTCTGACGTGAAAAGCTTCGTCACTTTCTGAATAATTGAGCCGCCAACGACACCGAGTCATCGGTGAAGTAATGAAATATTGGAACACTACGATTACGTTTTCTTGTAAGAAAAAAAGAGGGAAAAGAGAAGATTCTTAAGTTTACGAGGAACCTGCCAAGCACGTTTGCTAAGCAGCAGGATCGGGATTAATGTCAAGAACAATAATAAACGTGAAATGCATTTATTTTTTTAAATGGTATTTGTTGTCTCGTGAGCGACAACATAAGTAACTGTAGTTTTCAGTGCAAATAAAACAGAGATCAGTGAATTTGAAGCTAAGCAACATGAATTATCACTAGCAGGATTACCCAACATGTACCTACTTAGTTTCAAACAAGCTTCCTCTACCAAATGAAAAATAATTTACAAAATCGGTCCACAATTGACGAAAATATCGACGAACATACACAAAAAAAAAACATACGGACGAATACAGAACCTCCTCCGTTTTTGAAATCGGTTAAAAAGTAGCAGTAGGGGATGACTGCCGGGAACCTTAGACATTTGCTAATAATTAATTGACTCATTCATCGACGCTAACTACTCAATAAGTTCTGAGTTGAGCGATTACTGACAAATGCTTGCACTGACTGGACAGGTCCACTCAAATCTGTGTGGTTCTTTCCTCAAAAGACCATTTCAGACACTAATCTACATGGTCCTCATATGGCCTGACCAAGATTATGTCTGGACTTTAAAAGAGACTGTGACCTCTAAGTTTGTTTCGGTCTTTCTTCTCAGAGTAGTCAGATAGGAAACGCCGAACTCATCTAGCATTTTCTTCTTTTTTTTTAAATATTTTTTTAATATGACGTGTAAAAGTGATTGCAATATCCTATTTACAGATTAAACAATTTCATTTCATTTCATTTCAATACTCATTAATATAGTATTTATTGCATTTCACAATGTGTACCTAGGTGTTAACTAGCATTATCGCAGCAAGATCCTCCGCTGTGTTGCTGACAGATTGGTAGATGTAAACTAGGGATGAAACGGGTGGTGGTTTGGTTGGATACCGGATACTAAATATCCGGCTTTCCTATAAGCCAAACAGCCGCCCTGACTGATCAATCGGTCAGATTCGTATAATTTTGGGCGTCGTCGAAAAGTGAGAAAGTGACATGTTGATTGATTACTGATTGAATATTTGATTTCTAGAGAATTGCAGTAACTTACTACTACTACTTAATTATATACATAACATCACGCTTGTGTTCATCGAAGGCTTAGGCAGAGGTGTACCTATAGTACACCCACATTTCGGCAGTTATGTTTAAGTCCTATGTAATAGGGGGCGAGCCTATTGCCATCAACCGGGCACTAATCCACACTCCGGGCTGCTACTGAGAAATTCCAGATGGAAAAACCCAATAACACTTTGCTCGACATGGAAATCGAAGCTAGGACCTCATGCTCAGCGGTAGCGCTTTCGACCACTAGACTAACGAAGCAGTTTATTATTCAGCGTGTTATAAAAACCTGTCCGTTCCGAAAAGGGCACATAGGTAGGTACTGCAATAAAATTACCAAAAAGTAATAAAAAAACTTATTATTATAGAAAATTAAAAAGTTTTTGCTGTTTAAATTTCACGTTTTTAGTACCAAAATAATACCAATTCCATAAAAAATTGGTAATTTTCAACAGAAGTCATAAGTTATGACTTGTAGACACCGCTAAATGACGGCCGCACGCGGTCCATGTAGTAACCCGGTAGAATTTATTTTTTCTGAAAATTATCACATAAATAAACTCTTAGCATGATTCTTAAAACAACACCCTGACGTATCGGTCAGGGTTTTTGTTACACGTTTGTGACTATCTATAGATATCCAAAAGTAGGTAGGTACGTTTAGCTCCTCTCAATCAGAGCACCTGCCATCTCTTCACCACCCTTGGTTGACTGGTAGAGAATGCCTCAGCATGTCCGACTTTGTACCTAATTGTGTGCGAGAAGAATACATAAATAACAGTAGGTTTTTAGGATTATTTTTGCCCTTTCTTGTTTGTATGTAAAAACAGGAAAAGCACAAAACATTATCTAAATGCGCAATATACCTATGCACAATAATAGGTATATTATTCATAATTAACAATATATATTATTTATAATCATGAAAACAGCAGAGACTTGTTTTCATAATTATAAATAATATATATTGTTATTTAAAATAGATATTCCTGCTCAAATGAGGAAATTAACAACAATCATGTACTAAGGCCACAACAATACCACGTATTTACTTATCGTTAGTTATATATATACTCTATACTCACCCATTTACTTTACCGATATAAATTCGGATTTATATTTCAATATATTCGTTGCGGACGGCGTAGGTAGGTACCTAAAGTACCGCAGTCGCCCTGGGACAATCTCCGACTGAAGTTGATGTGCGCTCTGGATGGCTCTGCTGGCTACACACACCACCACGTACCCCTGAATACGTACCTAGGTTGGGTATCATAACCCACAGTGACCACGATGACAGACTTCTTCAGGCAAAGAAATGAAACGCTAGTTTGTTTTTGACTACTTCAGAGACTTCGGCTTTTCCTTGTTAATTCCTTATTGATGGTTGGGTTGCGACTGCATTTGCTCATTTTTCTTTTCTTTTTTTTTTCGACTAAGGCATCTCGTAGTTGACCTCAGAAGCCTCGTAGCTGCTTAACCGGACTTTCCTGTGGCTGCCTTAAGCTTCTACACTCAAAGCCTCCAGCCAGAGAGCATTTGCTTAAAAAATGGCACGCCTTTTATAGTAAAATCCGTAAGGATTTGTAGGTGCAAGCCGAATTCTTGGAATTTTGTATTTATTTACTGTTTTTTTTTTAAACCTATCCAAACTTTGTACATTATATCCTTACGTAACTAATATCTATATAAAACACAAATATAAGTAATTTACTTAAATACTTAATTAAAACATTTAAAACAAACAATTACACATTTTCAGCTAAGTAAAATTTTCTTACATTAAAGTGGCTATATCTTTTTATTGCGTAGACCGATTTTTATAAACTAAACATACAAACTAGTTTTGAATCTAAACCTTTCATTTAAGACAAAAATAGCAAAATATCTCCATAAACAAATAGTATGTTTTCAAGTTACGTAATTATCTATGACAATTTTCACCTTATTAAAAATTCCCTGTCAATTTTACTTTTAACGCTTTTGATGGTTCTAAATAGAAATTCTAACACAAATCTTATACGAATCTAACATTAATATACCTATACATTAATATACCTACTAGATCGTAGCACATAATTGATTCTTGTTGGAATTTTGTTGGGGTAAATCAGGCAAAAAAAATATTACGTGAATTTCCGTTGCGACCTAGCCGCTACCTGTAATCTAGTGCACAGATAGGGTCCCGTCGCCGACAATATTGCAATACCGTACATATTTATGGCACGTAATTAACTTAACTATATTTAACAGAACTTAATATTTACACTAGGTACTAAATTAAAAGACTAACTAACTAACTGTACAAATAAATACAAACCAAAAGGACACTTAGGTGTCGAAGTAGTCGTCCGCATCGCTGGCATCCGGGAACGTGCCCAGAAGACTGGCAGCACTGCCACGTTGAATGGCAATGCTAATTCTTTGGCCAAAGAACGAGCCAGCCCTCTGGTCACGTGAAGTGTCGACCAGTCGGCCAGCAATTTCCTATAAATACCTAATCTGTATTAACATGAATATTTACTTCAGGATATTTTTTTTTTAATTACTGTGAATGTGGGGACTATGTGAGTATTTTTTTTTCAGTGAACGGTGAATGACTGTCTGGCAGTTCGAGTACTTACTTTAGGCGGCCTGCCCATTAGTATCTTCTCTATTGTTTTTCGTTCTGAGTTGAGCTACACGATTACTGACATAATGCGGGCACTGACTGGACAGGTCCACAGAAATCTGTGTGGTTCTTTCCTCAAAAGACCACCTCAGACATTAATCTGCGTGATCCTCATATGGCCTGACCAAGATTATTTCTAGACTTTAAAAGGGATTGTGACCTCCGAGTTTGTTTCGGCCTTTCTTCTTACAAACGCGGTATCGCTTCTGCAAGCAAGAATTTTTCAGCAGCAGTGCCCACCGTGCTCCTGTACATTTCCCGGTTGGACCCTCAGACATCGAGAGAGAAGGAGCCAAAGTCAAATCTGTGCCGTAGGGAGGATTTTGCTGAAGCTGTCGGGGATGATGACGGGCAGATTTTTTTATCAGTGGCACCACAACCTATACCTAACTGATCTCAATAGAATTAATATTATATTTATGAACTTAATTAATGTTAATTAATACATTACACTCCTTTTTGTGCAGTCGTGTAAAAATTGACGTTGTTGTGTTGATTGATCGACTGCCCAAAAAGAGTGTAGGTAATGTTTTCCGGGTTCATGTATGTATGTATGTGAGTTTCTTTGTTCCACCATAACTTTTAAATGCCTGAACAAATTTGGAATTATGGTAACGTTAGAATATTTACATCATCCCGGGTGACAACTTGCCACCGACTTCCGAAATTCAAGTTATTTTTCTCTTTTAAGTGTATTTTTGTGGAATTCGGTGGTTTTTATTTTGTAAAAAAGTTATTTTAGTGTTTTTTTTTTTAAGTTGGTTGTTTTTTTTTTGTAAAAAAGTTTTTTTTTTCACTTTTTAGTTGTGTTTATACCTACCCCGCACAAATTCGTATACCAGTCGAATAATGGTAACATAACAAAAGATTAAAAAAAAAATAACGAATCATTCCACTTTGCCCCACCGGGCCGCCCACGCGACCCGCTGGTGGAGCAAAGAGGAATGCCTACAATTTTTCAGTGGAATATGCCCCACTCAAACTCAAACTCAAACTCAAAGCATTTATTTCAATTAAACCATTTACAGGCACTTTTGAATTGTCAAAGAGTCGGTCAGTTAGTCAAATAGTTGAAGCTAGTTGCCCATTCCAAAACGTAGATCTCTATGGAGAAAAACGGGCAAGAAACTCCAAGGACACTCTTTTAAATATAGAAATTACAAAATCCTGGGTGCAATACTTTTGTTGCTTCTATATGTGAGAACAATGTAAAATAAAATAATAATCAAAAACGATTAAAAATATAAGATTAAAAATAAGCAATGGCAGATAAGAGATGACCAGTCTCAACCGACGGTGCCCGTTCACGAACATGACGCGTGGATCAGCACCATCCAGCTCAACCATTTTGTAGGGAACCGAATGATCCACTAGCTAGCACTAGCTCGACTTGGTGGGGCAGATTCTACTTTTCTAAAATCTTGATGAATTCTCCCCCACTAGGGTTGGCACCTTAGAAATGTGTAGGTAGGTATGCTCGTATTTTATATTTGTTTGGAAAATAAAGAAATGTATAGTTAACTAAAATATAACTAGGACTGGTAACATTACTTTTAATACATACCTAGGTAGTGTATTAAATGAAAGTACAAACATATTTTTTTGATAATTTAATATGTTATGATGGCCCAGAGGTTAAGGCCTCGCCTCTCATGCATGAGTTTGTGGGTTCAAATCTGAGCAAGTACTAATGTGACTTTTTCAATTCATGTGTACTTTCTTGTGTTGAGTTTATCTCGGACATTATTGACATCAGTGAAGGAAAACATCGTGAGGAAACATGGACAGTTAAATATAAGTCTGAAATCACCAACCCGTTTTAAGCAAGCGTGATGATCAGTGCTTGTGCCTTCTCTGTATGAGAAGAGGCCTTTGCCCTGCAGTGGGACAGTAATAGGCTGGTATTATTATTTTATTATTAATTTTTATTTACAAGTTGTTTCTAGATGTAATCGGGTTATAAATCAACACACACGATTTGTTACAAATAAAATAAAATCTAAGTAAATATAAGTCCTAGTTACATTTTACTTAAATATTTTCCAAACAAATATAAAATACGAGCATACCTACCTACACAAATTCTAAGGTGTCAACCCTAGTGGGGAAGAATCCATGCCATGGGGCAGAATGCATTTGCCCCACCAGTGGGGCGACTAGGTAATAATAAAGATGGAATCATACATTTTTTTAAACTGGCTTGAAAGTGTAGAAAGGGGATTACATTTTTTTTTGCATCTCAATGACATTTCTATCGGCCCAAAATGGTACACATTTTGGAATACATTTTTCTACATTCAATTTAACAGAAATAACATTTTTGAAATTTAATTACAGTCCTATTAAAATTGTAAATAGAATATAATCACGATGTAACATTTAGTTTTTGTTTTATTGTAATCGTCTCATCCAATAAAAAGATATACTAATTTAAAGTTTTCAAAGTGATACCCATACCACCAACTCACTACGCACAAAAGCACTACGTTCCAGGCGGTAAGGGGTTACGGAGATGTGGAGCTTATGCTGCCTCTAATATTAAGCTGGGCGGTCACAGTCCATAAATTACAGGCTACCACCCTCGAAAGAGCTGTGATCGACTTTGGTAAAAAAAACTTTGCAAAAGAGCAAATATACGTCGCGCTTAGTCGTGTCAGAAGTTTGGGAGGCATAGTTTTATCAGAGTTGGACGCCATCAAATTATTAAAGCGACCACATGGCCACACATCATTGACGGAAATAACGAGGCTTCAAAATCTGTCTTCTGACAATCAAGGCCACATATAACATACGATTCAAGTAGCGCAATTTGATGCCGGGATATTACCATTAAAATCATTTATAGCCAGAGTACATCTCATGGCAATTCGAATAAGCCCAAACACGGCTAGGGTACATTGTTTTATGACGGAGTTCCGGTGCTGTCCTTCCGGCTTCATCTTCAGATCAGTTCAATTGTCATCAGAATTATTTATTTAAACGTGCTTCATTGTCAAGCGACACTATCTTAATGGAGACATCTTATCGCCACCCGTGAAATACTTATCATTGAGTAGTTCCGGTGGCCATCTGTCTTCTTCATCAGTTCCAATTAACCAAATGATACTTTCTGAATGCAAATGCTTAATTTGTATGACGAATTGAGGGAACTCCTCAAGAGTTCCCTCAATTCGTCATGGATTCCATCATCAGAACAGATTTTTTTTTATGGGACTTATCTGGGCGTATGTCTTTTCAAATCAGAAAATAATTTTCCAAATAGGATCATAAACGGCGCCACCCATGAAATACCTACCTATCATTGAGGAATTCCGGTGGCAATCTGTGGTCTTCTTCATCAGTTCCACTTCACTAAATGATACTTTCTGAATGCAAATGCTTAACTTGTTGCTGAAAATGCCTAAATCGCTATGTGTGTGCAAATAATATTTGAGGAGTTCCCTCAATTCGTCATAGATTCCATCATCAGAACTAAATTTTGATAAAAATGGGACCAAGAGATATGAGGTAACATACATTAAACAAAAAAAAAAAAAATACAACCGAATTGATAACCTCCTCCTTTTTGGGAAGTCGGTTAAAAATACAGACTAAATGTTACTTCAAGGCTCGGCCTATGAATTTTTGATCCCAGATTGATGAACAAATTTTCGGATTTTCCTCTGTACATGATATATGACATACCTCGCAAGTAAGAGGAAGTACCAAATAGACTGGTTTATTTGCGAGTGTAAAATATGCGGCATAAATGGCCGTATTTTTATATTGTGTTGACTTGGGAGTTTGATTTTCGTTATAGCTCCAAGAGTTCGTAGATCTAAGTTTTCGATATGTCTTTCAACTTAAGTCTCCACGCGTTCCTGAGAAAAAGGGTCTTGACAGACAACGAAGTCAGCCTTTAAGGGCTTCAATTTTTCATTTTGAGGTACGGAACCCTAAAACAGATTTGTTATTGCCTTTTCGTGTCGTAAAGGCTGAACGGATTTAGATGAAAGGCATGCGGATAGGCCATGACCTGACGTGTCCTGGGTTAGGACATAGGATGCTCCCGGTAGCACGTTCCTGTGGGATATTTTCCGACAGCCATGCGAGCGAAGCCGCGAGCAAAAGCTAGTAATATTATAAATGTGAAATACGCTCTCACGCTGAAACGGCTTTTATGAAATTTGGCACACGGGTAGACCATGACCAGTACACTAATTGCGTAATACACGATCAATCGGAATCTGAATCGTTTTGAAACAAATTGCTAATCCATTGCTTCATAAGTTCGAACAAAAAATCTGCTCAACAACATAAATAACGCAATGAATGTTGTTAAACTGTCAAAATGAAACAAATTTGTCGTAATCATTTACGGAAATGAGTTGCGTAATTAGATAGCTGGAATAGGAGACAGGATACTTTTTATCCCAGAATTACGTTCCCGTGGGATAATTTCCGACATGCACGAGGGCGAAGTCGCTGGCAAAAGCTAGTAGGCTATAATTTTAGTACGGCACTATGGCTACTTAAAAACAAAAACGTTTTTATTTTTTTTTATTTTGTACATTTTAGTGACAAGTTTGTCTTTAATTTTTAAGCATTAAAGGTGGTTTTATACTCACGGCGGGACGACGCGTGGCGTGAATGGCATGGGGATGAAATGTTTGTTTTCATGTACACCCTACCTATGTAAAATGTATGCCAATATAATCCAGGTCATGTTCTATCCATGTGTCAAATTACATCCAAATCTCTTCAGCCGTTTTAGTGTGAAAGCGTAACAAAACAAACTCACTTACGCATTTATAATATTGGTTAGGATTAAAACATTAAGGGTTACGATAGTATACAGTAATAGACAGAGTTCATGTACAAAGGCGAGCTTAACTCAAAGTTGAATTTCTCCCAGCCAACCTCTGGATGACAGAGGGGAAACGGAACGTTCACAGTGGTCGATGGTGGCGTCGAAATGATTCTGTCAGAGCCATTGTGGAGGGATACTTCAGCTATATTTTCAACCACTTTGGTAAAAACGTAACTAGATTTTCTATGGATATCCACAAGATGCAGCAATGGGAAGCACTAATATCGAAAAAAAAAACACTTTTTGGAAAAAAATGCCCATTTTTGACTACCTGTGTCTTCGCAACCAATAGGCCTAGAGTGCTTGGGTTGGGCTCAGATTGTAGCAAATTTTGCTTGCTTCACAAAAACATACAACAAAGATACCTAAAAACGCGTCCATAAGGTAAAGTTAAAAAAAAGTTCTGAAACAGGTGCCAGAATTTCGCAGTTTTTCGAACACCAAAATTCTGGCACGTTTAATTTTTTTTTTGCGTAGCTAGATAAATATAAATTAGTAATATTACTTACTTATTTTCGTGTACCTACAATAAACAATTAAGAAGGAGATTAGATCAAAGTTAACGAATTGAGTCACTTGAACATCACGCCTGTAATGCTACGCCTGTAATGGCTAAACCTGAATTAATCCTCGAAGTGTTAGCACACTTCGAGGATTTATTCAGGTTTAGCCATAGAACACCCACATTTCGCCAGTTATGTTTAAGTCCCATGTAAATAGGGGCGAGCCTATTGCCATCAACCGGGCCCAAATGAAGTCTTCGAGCTGCTTCTGATCAATTCCTGAAAAATCTAATAACACTTTTCCCGTCCTGGGAGTTGAACCCAGGACCTCATGTTCAGCAGTAGCGCTTACGAACACTAGACCAACGAGGTAGACTTACTAATTAACGAGGCTTTAAAACAAAACAATCTTGTCATTGATTTTATTTTTATTGAATACTAAAGTACTATTCATACGATTTGAACATATACAAAGTTTACATTTATTTTAGACGTGGTTATTTGAAAAATGGTTGTTATAAATTTAATTACGATGTCGATAACTCAGTCAGACCAAATAAAAAACCAAGTCATAGCGCTGCGAGCAATACAGTGAAGCATGCAAAAACTACACCTCCGCTCTCTGTATACACCGCACACATTTTCAACGAATTTATAACCAAACTACACCTCGCAGTAGCACACATGCTTACGAAACCGGCCTCACGTCATTGTTGACAGCGCTATGTCTTGGTTCTTTATTTGGTCTGAGGTCAATAAGTGATTAGTGCTCTGAAATTAGGACCATATATTATTGTAAAATACTGCTTGTAACACCTATAAGAGTATTTTACAAAAATATATGATCCTAAATAAATCCTCTTCGGAACTCGGGAAGGAAGTACCTAAGAACTAATTTAATCAGATTTATTTTTCATTTCTTCCAGTGCCGCATCCAATGATTCTAGAAAAGAAATCTGTTATTAATAAAAACCATTAAGTACAAATAAAAAAAATGTGGACTGTTGCGATTTAAACTACTAGAGATTCTAATTTAGTAATGGTTTTCGCCTAGGTACTACAACAATGCCTAGGCGAGAACCATTACTACCATAGGTGTGAAGCCATAGACACCTAAGGTAAAGAGTAATAACGTGCCACAGGCCTGCTACATGTTATTAAATAAATCAGGCCATAGGAACCTGGACAAATGTTGTTCCGGTGGTACCACAACTGGCGTAGCTGCCTTCAGACGACAAACTTATTGTAGAAAAATTAACATTGTACTGCAATTTCTACTAAGAAATGCTACTTGTTGTTTTATTTCTGTTGTTTGGTGTACTTAGATATTTTAGACCTTCTCCAAAACTTATCAGGATTACAGATAACTACCTAATCCAAATAAGTTTTGTAACTGTTTAACAGATATTAGAAATACGTCACTGATTCGACTAATCGGGACGCCAGCGCCGCCTAGCGGCGTTCGACAGAGTCTAAAATATAACGCTCGGACCGGCCGGAGCCGGAGCTAAGCAGAGTTCGTTGGTGGCTGTCAAGCAGTGAGCACGTTTAGAAACTGTCACGCGTTCCGTATAGTTGTGTTGTGTACCAACAGTGTGATTAATGTGATTGTAAATTATAATTTGATCTGAACTGCAAACGGTTTTTCAATTGCGCAATAACCGACACTACCCATAGTATTTATGTACCACAGTTATTAACAGACTTCAAAAAAAGGAGGAGGGCTTTGGTGTTGGTTATTTTTTTTGTATATTATTAAATTGCCACCGACTTCCGAAACTAAAAGATGGTGAGCGATAATGGTCCCAGTACCGCCAGCCACTAAATGTTAAAAGAGCAAATAACACTGAATCTTCTTTTTTTTTTTTATTTGCCCCACCCTAATTATTTCTCCTGTATCGAGGGTGCGTTTACAAACATTTATACTCACATACACAAACAGCCAGACCCGGAACAACTACTAATAGGTCATACAAATATTCGTTCCGTGCAGCAGTCAATCGCTTAATCACTGCGCCAACCGTGCCGCAACACTACTACTACTAAGTTACTATGACATCATCAAAATATATCGGAGCAGAACTGATCTACGTATATCTAAAGTATTTTTCTCTGTCTGCAGCTTAGCTCCGAGACTCTTAGTACTAGACATCTGTAATTTGGCATAGGTATATTAATAACGCTGACAAAGTGGTTACTTTTCTCTCGTCTATCTCATAGTGTGGGATGTCGTTGAAAAGGTCGTTTAAAAAAGTGTTTTCTAACAATTTTTAGATTCAGGGATTCGTTTGATTTCGCAAACGAATCCCTGAATCTAAAAATTGTTAAGCTATAAATTGCTAAATTATTAATCAATAATAATTTAGCAATTTATAGCTTAATAATTGCTAAATAATTATTAAGCTATAAATTGCTAAATTTTGTTAGAGTCAAGTCCACCCCCTGCTAGCTTAATGGTTAGTTTTGGATATGTGAAAAAATGTACGGCAGTAGTATATGTAACGAAATTAAAATGAAAACTATCACTGTTTGCTTTCAGCCAAATGCGTCGAAACGCACTTGGCTGAAACAATACTGCCGCACTTGGCGGTTTTTAATCGAATGATTTAACAATAATAAGCCTAAACTAACCTAAAATTGTTAGAACTGAATAACCCTGAGACAGATGTTGATGTACCTTGGCTTGAGTAAACGGAGAAATAATGTCTTCAAACCTACACTGGTTTTAACTGTGGCGGTAGTGGGACCAGCTGTTGAAACTCCCCCCGTTCGTTACGTCTTAACCTAACCTAACATTGTCAGAACTGAATAACCCCGGGACAGATTTTGATGCGCCTTGGCTTGAGTAAAGGGAGAAGAAATGTCTTCAAAACTACATTGGTTTTAACTGTGGCGGTAGTGCGACCAGCTCCCATATATTTTTGCCCACAATCCTTTATTTTTCAACGTGTAGTCGCTTCTTTTTGAAGTGGTTCGTTTAGTTTTTGTAAAATTTAAGTTAATTTTACAAAGAAATTCGTTGTTAATTATATATTAATGAGCACGCAACCAAAATCAAAAACTTGCCTCCAATGTCGATGTTGTGAATATTAAACGCTTTAAAGAATTCCGGCAGCGAGCAGCAGTAAGTATACTTGTCGTTGAATTCAATCCAGTCTGAATATTCGATACAAATGTCCTTGCATTTGATGTCCTCCTCTGTTGGTGAAGGATCGTTAACGTGGACTATGGCTACTGCGTCATTTCCGATGTACCACATCACCTGTAATTCAATTTGATCCATAATGAAAACCGATTTTGACGTCGAGAAGAGTAGACAAAATTATAATACAAAAAACAACTCCAAAGTAACATGGCAGTTTCATAATTGTACTTATTTTAGTCATGGTGGGGTCTCGGTATTCAATGGATGGCCACTCATCCATGAACCGACCGCAACAAGCGTAACTTATTCTAGATCGATCGACCCGTACGGCTGTTAGTGACCCACTCGCACATCGCGATTTATAGACCTCATCCCTCGCTTTCCATTAGGTGAGATCTAGATCAAGGGCAGTCTTGTCAATATATATAGGGCAGGCTTATAAATAAATCCCTATTTGTCTGGTCACGCCATAACTTGAAGACGGCTGCACCAAATTGTATAATTCTTTTTTGTTGTGTTTGTTATTCTAAGGACAATGTTTTTAGGATAGGTAGATGTAGGAAGGTAGGTATGTAAGTAGGCAGAGTAGGCAGGTAGGTAGGTAGGGTAGGTAGATAGGGTATGATAACTAGATAGGTAGGGTAAGTAGATACGTAGGTGCGCCGTAGGTAAGTACTTAGTGCTATGTGCGAAGCCGGGGCGGGCAGCTAGTTTAGCAATAAAAATAAAAAAAGATTCTTTTAAAAATATTATGGTGATACTAGCAGCGCCCCGCGGTTTCACCCGCATAAGTCTCGATCCCGTGGGAATATCAGGATAAAAAACATCGTATGTGTTAATCCAGGTTATAAACTAAATATCATCCAAATCCGTTCAGTAGTTTTTGCGTGAAAGAATAACAAACATCCATCCATCCTCACAAACTTCCGCGTTTATAATGGGTCTACCCTTTATAGCTGAAGTTTTTATGTCATAATATTATTTTGCATAACAGCGGATAGCATAAACTTCATTTCGCGGATAATCGTTTGGCAAACCATACATTCAAAACTCATAATTTTGTTGGTCAGAATCATCTTTAGGCATAAATTTCATATTCATAATAATTAAAAAGCAGAACCATCATGTCGCAGAAAATTGACACAAACATGCAAAAAAGCATACACCATGCATGATGCAGTAAGCATGCAGCGTGCATGCTTACTGCATTATAATATGCCAAAATTATAACAAAATTATTCCAAATAAAATTCTGCCATCTTAAAAGTAGGTATGTCATTGTAAATTCGGATATATAAACATTCGGCCAAAAACATTAATTATATTAAATAAACGAATATTTTACAGGCATAACAATACCTACCTGTAAAATATTCGTTTAAAGAAGATTATGCCAAGTGTGTTATGCTAAATATATTTCGGAGCATTAAGATTCTGCCACATTGGGGGAACCCGTTTATATTAGTAGATTGATAAGCAGATTCAGGTTTATGTACCTTCCATAAATATCGTGGTATAATAGCTCCATTTATCTCTTGAAAAGTGTGCGTGCCAGACCAGGTAACGATGTCAGTGAAGACGGCCAGCATGGATGTAACGTTGTTATTAACTGTTTCCCATGTCGGCTGAAAGAACACAATTCATTAGAGAACTGCTTAAAATTATTTTTTGACTTCAGCTAGAAATAACTAAGTACATTTTTTTAAATGCATTGACATATTTTTGAATTTTTATTAAATAACATGAAACTCTATGAGTATTTCAATGTCATAAAATAGCGCTTACCTTTGAAGTATCGCAAGGGAGCCAGACCGGGATTACATTCAGAGGATCGATGAACGTGCTCTTCTTTGCAGGGCCATCATTAAAATCTATTGCATTCACCAGCTGGGACTTACTATAACAACACGACGACATCGTTTCCGTACAATTAAATCCTCTCTCAGTGTTTTTGATGCCTATTCCTGGGTATGTGTACCAGTTGTAGCCGGTGCTCAGACCGTTGTTGTTTGTTTCAGTCATTATGATGCGTGTGTATAAGGGCATATTTTTTTCGGTATCAAAACAGACTTCGTAAGCCTCTAAGAAGCCAGGAACATTGTAGCCAACTCCTATTAATTCGGAGGTTTCCGTTGAGCATTTCCCTTTCTTTCTGATAACGGACGGTTGAATGCTGTTAGTGCACTGTAGGTCTGAGAGCTTGTAAGTATTGCCTTCTACTAAGAAAGATTCTTCTTTATAACAAAATGCCTCTAATGTGCTTTTTTCAGTGAAGTTTTTGAAAGTATTTGACGTCCCTCTTTGGCTTGGACAAGACAATATGATTTTGTCTTCTTGATGTGCCACCACTGTATAATGTTTTGTGTTTTTCAATTTGTGCCAAAATCCTCTGTCATCTAGCACAAGCGGCATATATTGCGCATTGCCCAAGTTCCTAGATATCAAACATGCTGTAACAAAATAATACTTTTTTAGGTGGATAGAGCTTTACGTAGGTAGTAGGATAGATACTTTATATCCTTGATTTTATTGATTTACTGTAGGTATGTACCTACTTATAAGCCGCAGCGTGGTTCGATAGCCGTGGCACATGGTGCGGCTCAGCACCGCCTGTAGGCGGTGCGCAGTCGGGTATCAATATCTTCGAATGACACACGGAGCTGTGCCGTATGTCAATTCTAGACAGATTACCTTCAGAGGGGTACAAAATTTTGATTGGGTCGTGCATGAACTGGCGCCCGCTGCAGGCGGCCCCGCACAGATTCATTGCTATACGCTTGGTTGGCAAAACTCAAAGATCATTTCTCATGTTGACTCCTCTATTCGCTAGTAGTAAACACAAATAATTGAGACTTGCCTGAAGACGTGACGTCAAATCTCTTCTGTACTGATCCATGTACGTTGCTTACGTTGCAGGTATAGTGGCCGAGGCCTGCTGAGTTGAAATCGGTTAACACTTTGCCATTCAATGTCCATTCAACCTGAAAGTAACAGTACCATTAATATTGTGTCAAGTGCCAGTTCGTACAAAAAATTTAGTATTCCTGTATAAGGTCCCATTAAAATAGATGGACAAATTTTAACACAGCGTTCGTCTAACCAAAGATATCCAAGCAAAACAAACACTGATTAAAGTGATTTTATTTTGACCTAAAATAATGAATGGCGTCGGGTAACCAACATTTTTAGTGTTTTTTTGTTAGCCGATTTATTTTTCTTGTAAGTATCTAATGCGTTCTTCTTATAATTTTTTTACCGTTGTCCTTATTTTGGTGGTCTGAATTATTTCTAAAAGTTTGTCCATCTATTTTAATGGGACCTTATACAGGGTGTCCCGTAAATAATGGATCAAACGTAACGGGTAGGTAGCTTACCTCATTTCCAACAACTAATTTGAACAGTAAAAAAAAAACTGATAAGGTAACCAAGATATTTTTTTTTTCGATTTTTTCAAATAAAATGTTATTTAAAAAAATGGTATCTTTTAACATTAGTAAACTATTCAGAAATGTTTGACAAAAATCACACCTAAATATGATACCATTTGCAGCAACAGCATTAAAAACACTGAATGCTGGTACAGAAAATAGTAAAAATCTAAAAAAAATATATCTTGGTTACCTTATCGGTTTTTTTTTTACTGTTCAAATTAGTTGTTGGAAATGAAGTAAGCTACCTACCCGTTACGTTTGATCCATTATTTACGGGACACCCTGTATAATGATCATGTAAGGTAAGAAAACTTGTAGAGTAGCACAACAAGTAGGTACCTTCGAAGACAATAAAGATTTACGAGAAAAAAAAGGACATCTTCCTCTTTAACCTTGAGGTTAAAATGGATAATATTTTGTGGCTACATGCTCTTATCATTTTTAATCCATATACATGTGCACTGTAAACTTACGACGGGCTTCGGTTTCACGTTCGGTCGAATTTCACAGTTTTGTGTAATATCTGATATAACTCCTGTCCAGTTGCTAAGAGAATTAGCGTCGGGAAAAAACTCCGGCGCACTACCGACGTCCACCACGTACGTGTGTGTATGTGTGTTTCCATGCTTGTCGCTCACACGACACGTATAGCTGCCATCGTCGAGGCGTGAAGCATTTACTATTTGTCTGTATGGTTTTGTGATGTTTTCATTCAGCGACTGTGTTACAGAAACTTATTGTAGTCGAACAAAAACATATTATGTAAAAAAAAAAAATGGGTAAGGATGTATTCTTTGTTACTGGATAAATTCGCATTTTCAATTTAAAACACTATTTTTGTCTTTTTATTTGAAAAACCGGCCAAGTGCGTGTCGGACCACGCACAAGGAAGGTTTCCGTAGTTGGGATGAATTTATTCCAAGAACAAACTTTACTTTGTAGTTGAAATAAAAATGTTCTCCCATACATCGATATACGTCACAGTAAGTTCTCGAACTGCAAATGTAAGTTTTTAATCGCATAAAAAATATTTTTATGTGATAAACTTGAACAACCGGGTGGTTTTAGTTCTTGAATTAGAAACAGCATCCCGCCACGGTACCCAGTGAGGTCTGTAGACCCGTAATTATGCGCGTAACGTTCTCGTTAATTAACTAAGTTCATTTCTACCTCCGGCATCCGACTCGGAGTCGGTTTGCCCCTAATTTTAATGCCGTTCGGTGGCCGGCCTCTGCCGTGCTTACTTACAACTGTTGGCGATGTCGTCGTCGAGGAATAATAATCGCTCGAAGCGGTTGTAGTCTCTGATGATTCGAGTTCCGGCGGCGATGTGGTGGTGCTCAGCGACGAGTCCGGGGATCGTGGGCTTCCGTTTGCCTTTAACATTATTAAAATTATGATGTGTGTGTTATTAAATAAATATGATTATTTGACTACACATTAAGACATACTTGTTTAACTGACATTATAGTCAAAATACACAAACTACAATTTTAAACAGAGTAAGTGGTAAGATCAGTCAAGAATAGGTAGGTACCGAAAAAAGAAAACTACTAGTAACGAACAATTTGTCACCAAAAGTATCTCAGGTATTAATTTTATTTGATATTACTTGTATAATAGGTATTTTATTTTCGGTCCTTTAAAAGTGTATTAACGCTTTTAAAAATTTACCAAAATTGTTGTTTTCCTGTCATCCTATCAGTGAAGGAGGCCACCTAATAGTTACTGCTGATGGCCAATACATTCCCTTAACTATAGTTCGTTTTTTAATCCCGTACACTAATTGAAAAACGAACTTCAATAACGTTCAAATTCAAGTCGCAATACGCTAGATTTTAATAATACTTACATATTATTTTATGGTCGCAATCTCTTCTCAGTGACAATAAATGTCAAAAACTTGTCAAAAATGTATGCAAATTAGAGGTATTTTTGACAGATTGAGACTGAGATTAGAATGCGAATATTTTTAACCCTTTAACCGCCATCGCCGTAATATTACGTGTTGTAAGAATAATACCTCAGTCGCCACGTCGGAATATTGCGTAAAAGTACTGTCATTTAAAAAATGTTCAATAGATGTTGAATTTGCTTACTAAATCTTCGTATATTTCGTGTTATTACTTTATTTTTAACAGTACTAGATACATATTTTAGCTAATTAAATGAAATAATTAATAGTTCTCAATTCGTGACACGTCTAAATATCAACCTACTTCGCCGAACCCGTGATTTCACGCAGACTAGTGTTGTACCACATATGAAACTCCTGATGCTAAATTAATAAAAAACATCCTTTTTTTATCAAACTATCAACTAAACATTCATTCAAATTTCATAGTTTATTAACGATTTAATTATTTATTCAAAACCCAATAAGCTTAAGTGATATAATATGTAGAAATCAACAAAAAAATATAAATTACCGACTTATGCCAGTACGTCACTAGTGCAGATCCGCGAACGCCATCGCCGTAATTTTACGTACGGTTCAAGGTCAACTAAAGTCATATTTTGAATAAACGTCAGTTGCGCTAGCGCCATCGCCGTGATAACAAGTGCTTTTTTTTTTTTTTTTTTTTTTGGGTGGGAAATTATCAAAATAACTTCTCCCGCTCTGGGTGGAGCGGGAGGGCGTGTCAGACTCTTACTGACTAAAACCCACCCGTGTTCCTTCCGTTGCCTTTACGTTGCCAGGGGCCACGGTATCCCTTTCGGACTTTCCCGCAACCCCGGCAGGCATCGGTCCTATCGGACCCCTTCCGTTGTGCTGACATCTCTTTGAGGCGCGCGTGAAACACAACGCGCCGTCGACCCGGGCCTGGTCCTTATCGGACGGCGAGCTACCCATTGCTCACCGTCCGCAAGCCCGCGCCTACGGTGGCCGGGAATCGGCCTGCGATTCCCGACGCCCAGGGCGTCTCCTGCGGCGGCTAGGGGCGTGAGGGCGCGAAATTTGCCTCTCCCTCACGCGTTCTGCCTCCTCCTTCGCGAGCATTACTGCTTCGCAGAAGGAGGTGACGGCCTCCCATGCCCTCTCGCTCCGTACCATGGCCTGGACTAGGGCCGGACGCGAGAGATCCCCGCCGCCGATCGCCTCCACGAGGACACGGCGATGCTCTGCCCAAGCCGGACAGACCTCCACCGTATGCTCAACCGTGTCCTCCGGGCGATCCACGCAGTGATGACACCCGGGCGTTTCCTCCCGCCTGATACGAAATAGGAACCTCCCGAAACAACCATGTCCGGTGAGGACCTGCGTCAGGCGGAAGGTGAGGACGCCGTGGCGCCTCTCTAGCCACTCCTCAAAGAGGGGACTTATCGCCGCAATAGTGGCGTGCCCAGCACTGGGTTGCGACAATCGCACTCTCCATGACGCCATGAGATCCCGCCGGAGCTCTGTCCGCTGTGCCGCGATTTCTCGCGGGAACGGAGTTACGCCCCGGCGTTTCGACTCCTCGCGCCACTCCCAGATGTGCGCGAGGACTTTTCCCTCCAGATCCCATGGCGGTAATCCGGCAAGAAGGCTCGCCGCCTCACCGGAGATCGTGCGGTATCCCCGGACCAGCCGGGTGGCCATGACTCTCTGGGACGCGTTCAACCGGCGGGCTGGCCGCCGCCTCAATGAACGCGCCCAAACCGGAGCCCCGTAAAGGGCCATGGACCGCACGACCCCCGCGTATAGCCTCCGGCAGGAGGCGTTTGGACCCCCTAGATTGGGCAGGAGCCGCTTCAAAGCAGCCCCGGCTCGCTCCAGTCTGGGAGCCAAACGTCGGAAGTGCTCCACGAAGTTCCACCGGCTGTCGAGGACGAGTCCAAGGTACTTCATCGTCGACTCGATGCCGATGTGAACTCCCCCTGCCGTTATTTGGGACCCCAACGGTGGCGCGTTCCGAGGACCATGAAAACACATGGCCTCGGACTTGTGCAGGGCCACCTCGAGTCCCAATTGCCGGATTCTGTCCACGATTGTCGCAACCCCGTGTGTCGCTAGTTCGGCCGCCGCCTGGTGCGACCTCCCCTGCGCCAGGACCAACGTGTCGTCAGCGTAGAAAACGACGCTGACGCCGCTAGGGAGGTCGGCGCGCAGCACCCAGTCGTATCCGATGTCCCACAGATGCGGCCCCAGGACCGATCCCTGTGGGACACCGCACGACGTGATATCACGTGCTCTCTTTATTATTATTTCTAAGCTAGTGTCGAGAAATTGTCGATAATGTTATACGACGACGAAGAACTATTAAATATATTGCAACAATCAATTAATGATATTAGTAGTAGTGGCAGTTAGTAGGAACGGATAGTGATAATGAATCGGTAAATCACTCTTTTGTTTTTCTAGTCTGTTTATTTATCCTACAGTCAAAAAGACAGCTAGATAATAATAATATGTATATTTAAGTACCTATTTATTTTCTTTTAAAGAAAAAATAAAGTTGATTTAGTTATCTTATTTGTTGTTAATATTATTTGTGTCCCAATATTTTAACACTTTATACACAACAGATAAAAACAAATAAAAAAAATTAAAATTATAAATTAGATTTAAACAGATAAAATATTTACATAAGTACTTATGTAATTTTTAAATGTCATGCTGTCATTTTTGTCCGTAGGATAATAGTCTAGGTAAGTAATGTTTTATTTGTTATATATATTTCGTATATAATAGGTACTAATAACGCTACTGATTAACGTATGTTTGAAAAAGAAAAGAAATAAACCTTTGATAAAAAATGAGTACTTAAGTTTTATTTATTTCATTAGTATGTTTATCGATAACTATATTTTACAACATTATGCAAAATTGTACCTAAAGGTTGCTGGCGCTAGATGCACTCCACGCGAATTATTTGCCCTTCAGATGTGGCCTATTATTTTGGTGTCATGTAAGTACTGTAAGGTTTTATGCGATAAGCAACCTTATATTGTACAGGCTGTTATGAAAACAGACTACATTTGAACATTCTAGGAATTTATATTTAAATAAAACAAGGAATGTGATTTTTGTTTGATAAAAAATATAAGAAGACTAGTTACCGAATAGTGCGCACATTTCTATAAAATAATGTGTTGAACTTAAAATAATGATATAAAACAATATAAAAGCATCGTCTCATTGTTGTGTCTTCTCCCTCCTCCTCACACTCCCACACACACAAGTATATTGAGTGAGGTCCCTCTGACGTCATAGCACTGTTTTTTTTTTTTCGTGGAGATCCTAAATCAATAATATAAAATTTGACGGAAAGAATAAGAACATAGGTAGGTACTTACTTCAAACCATTTAACTGATTGTGATTCAGAACTATATGCTTCACATTTCAGTTGCCTAGTTTCACCCTGTAGTAAGTATACATTATGTTTTGTTCCGAAGGTCTTGAGGTGCTCTGCAGAAAAATAATACATGCGATTTAAAAATATTTAACATTACCATTCCTCACGAAAACTAAACAAAAGTCAGGCGAGATAAAATATGTAATTGCATAAGGTTAGAAGTTATTTTTTAATTAACTAGTGATAACCGGAATTCTGAAGATCCTAACCCTACAAGATGTACGACCCTGCTGGTCGTACATCTTCACTTCCCGTTCCTACGCTTAGTTTTGACCGGGGCGATTTGGATATCAATGTTGGAGTGTAATTAGTGAAGATATTAAATTTATAGGTAAATATCACACTTAGTCTTTTAATTATTGAGCCTAACAGTTCGGAAGTGCAATAAAGACTTGCGTGTGTTAGAAATAGGGCAGGTTAATACTAAGAAAATAATATTCAAGCTATTTATGACAAGTATTTATTTTTAAATATACCATTTGTTAGGAATAGGACGATTAATACTAAGAAAATAATATTAAAGCAATTTATGACAAGTATTTATTTTTAAATATACCATTTCAGTATAATAAAGATGTATCAAAGTATAATTAAGATTCATTTATGACAAGTATTTTCTTATGATTTATAAAGATTAATAAATGGAAAGTATTTTAAATAAACCATTTTAAATAAAAAATAAGGATTAAATAATGGCAAATATTTATTTTAGACAAATTATTAATTAATGGCCAGTATTAACTTTAAATAAACCAGTACAATTTAATTAACACATATATAACGATATCAGAAGTATAACTGATACCATTATTCAATTATTTCACATATATTTTAGGAGAAATACAACATAGCAATATTATATTTATAGTCATACATATACAACAATAAGAAACAGGAAAGAATATACTTAACCGGTGATCTGCTCGGTCCGAAGGCTCGACAAAGAATGCCCCCCAAGCGGTTGGGCTCTAGCTTTTATACGCAGTGACAAACAAGTGGCGTCATCGAGCCGTCGGTACAAAGAACACGTGTTCAAAATTGATCATCCGATCCATTCTTTACTTAATTTACTTAACTAAAGCGATATAACTGTATCAAAAACTATAATTATAAATATCATAATAATTAAATGGTGTAAAAGTAGTTTTAACAATAATTTTATGATTTGAATCACAACCGAAACAACTTCCGGATTCAAGCAAATTCAATTTTACTTAAATAATTAATGTGGGTAAACAAACACATAGTGCTAAAAATTGATACATATAACACGTGCAATTCATAATTATCATGCGCTTATCCCAATTTATTCATGGTCGGCGCAACATGTCCCTTTCTTCCATACTTCTCTATTAGTCGTCATCTCGGTAGTTATCCCATTCTAGCCATATCATTTTTCACACAATCCATTCATCGTTTCTTTGGTCTTACCCTTCTCTTACTACCACCGAAATTCATATTCAAAATTTCCTTATTCCTCCGCATCATATGCCCGTACCATGACAACCGATTTCCACATAACTTTTCAGTCACCGGTGCTACTTTTAGACTTCCTCTTATGTACTCATTTCTTCTTCTATCATAGTATGTGTGGTGTTCCACACATCCCTCTGAGTATTTTCATCTCAGCTGCATGCAACTGCCTTTAATTCATTCATATACGTGCAATTAGTACTGTTATAACGATATTTTGACGTATGAGAATCTGTAAAATCACTCTCTTATCAGCCGCACATCGTGCGCCGCACAGTATTGATGTTATCGTCAGTTGTCGCCGTTGCAGGACGTTCCTCACGCAGGCTATCAACAGATTCCTACGAGCACGATTAAACTCATTGAACCAGTTGCAAACAGCGGCACGTGATGGGGCTTCATCAAAAAAGGCTAATCGAAGTCTATCGTAACTTTGTTGACAACGAAAGTCGTAATAAATCAAAGAGCACAAATCTCGCGTTAAATACATTTTGACGTCATTTTGACGCGCTACACGCTCTTTTCAAATTGCCGCCAATTTATTGAAATAAATGACAGATGAATTCAATAAACATAATCAATTTCCCAAAGAGTTCTAAATTCGAAATTTAAATTAATTTTTCATCGGAATTGTTTCTAACCAGTCAGTTCTAAAAGATATCTGTGTTACACTTGTATATGTATATTTATTGGCCAAAGAATCAGCACTGCTACTCAACTTTCATTGGCATTTTTCTTGTTGACAGCGATGCGGACGAATTTGTTGATCCTCCCCTGCCCCGTTGATATCTTTCTTTCCCCCGTTTTTTATAAATGTGTATAATTATTATTATTTTTAAACTTAGCTTATAAATTATTTAAATATTTTGTATGAAAATAAATGTTTTGCAAAGTAACTTACTTTCAACTGCTACTTGGAACGTAGTGCTAACGGAACCAACATTGTTCTTAGCTTCACACGTGTACAATGAAGAATCATTTTCTTCCGGTTTCACAATAACTAGAGCTCCATTCTCAATTGAATATTTTCCATCTGAAATAAGTGACTTATTCATAAGTAATATGTGGATTGTCTAATATTTTTTTTAGCAATGTTAATAAATAGTTTCTTTACGTATTGAAAAAAATTCAACCTGACTAGCCTCTTCCCAACTTTGTGAGCTTCCAGTCTAACCGGATGCAGCTGAATACCAGTATTTTACATGCAGTGACTGCCTTTCTGACCTCCACAACCCAGTTACTGGGTAACACGATACCCCTTGGTAAGACTGGTTGTTAGACTTTTGCTTCTGACTACGCATAATGACTATCAAATATCTACAAATGACAGCCGGGACCAACGGCTTAACGTGCTTTCGATATAATAGATGGTCACGCATCCACGAACTGACCGCGACAAACGCAGCCGTAACTTATCTTCGATCTCCTCATAAGTGAGGAGATCGATCGGGTCGGACATTTGAGAATGTCCGACCAGAATTAATGTACTTACTGGGGCATCTTCATTCAACTTTTAAGCAATATAATAGACACCGTAGCCCCCTATCTAGCTGTTACTTTTCATAAATGTGTTGATTTAGGAACTTTTCCTGACCTCATGAAGTCATACCATTATTTAAATCAGGTAATAAAAATGACGTTGGCAATCTCAGGCCTATTTATATCTTAGCAAAATATTTTAAGTTAAACTCAAGCAGTTGCTAAGACATTTTAATTTAAATAGCCTCCTTCATAATGAACAATATGGCTTTACAAAGGCTCGTTCAACTACAGATGCGGGTGTTGCTCTGCTGAAACACGTATTTGGAGAACTCGCAAAATGCTATTGGGGTTTTCTGTGATCTCTCCAAAGCCTTTGATTGCGTGCACCATGACACGCTTTTGCGTAAACTGCGTCATTACGGTGCAAAATGAAGCTCTCAACCTTATAAATTTTTATTTACATAATAGGTCCCAATGTGTAGATGTTAATGGTGTGAAATCTTCCGGGCTAGGTACACCTAGCTGAACTGGTGTTCAGCTAGGTCTACCTCAAGGCTCAATACTGGGTCCATTCTTGTTCTTAGTCTATATCAATGACTTACCATTATATTTAAAGGGTATCTGTGAAGTTGTGCTGTTTGCAGATGATACTCCATTTATTTTTAAAGTAGATAGGAATAGACAAGACTTTGACGATGTAAACAGTGCACTCTCAATGGTTACGGATTGGTGTTCGACAAATAACCTAGTTCTCAATAGCAAGAAAACGAAATGTGTAAAGTTCGCCCTTCCAAATGTTAGAAATCTAGGACCCAACATCGTCTTAGATAAAGAGTTGCTTGAAACTGTAAACTCGGCAGTTTTTCTGGGCATAACAGTAGATGCCAAACTTCAGTGGGGCTAACATATATCGAGCCTAGCGGGAAGGCTCAGTTCGGCCGCCTACGCCGTCAGGAAAGTAAGACACACTGACGTTGATACAGCTCGGTTAGTCTATTTTAGTTATTTTCATAGCGTTATGTCCTACGGTATTCTGCTGTGGGGCAAAGCTGCTGATATTCAAAATATATTTGTCCTTCAAAAACGAGCTGTTCGAGCAATTTACCAGCTAGGTGCCAGAGTTTTTCTGAGAGATTTTTTCAAAGATATCGGTATCCTCACAGTGGCATCACAATTAATTTTCGCCAAAATATATATTAGGCAAAATATACACTTATATACTAAAAACAGTGATTTTCACAATGTTAAAACTAGAAATGAGGACAAACTAACTACTCCCTTTCACCGGCTTCTTAAGGTTCATAACTTATTTGTTGGGCTTGGTATAACCTTTTATAACAAGCTACCTTCTTCTTTGCTAGATTTGCCTTTTAATGCGTTCAAAACTAAAGTAAAATCAATCCTCTGTTCAAAGGCATACTATTCTATCAACGACTACTTAAATGATAAGAATAGTTGGTCGCTGTGATTAACTCAAGACAATGTTTAAATGTTCTTTCTGCAGAATTAGCTTACTTACTGACAGGTTATTTGAGTTTATATAATTGTATATAATTTTACTTTATAAGTCAATTTATTTTATTTTAATTTATTGTTGACATAATCTACTCATTACAATGTTTTTTTATGAGTTGTATTGCAATATGTGGTTAGCTAGCAACCTCGATAATTTTTTAATTTACCTCGATTGTCCTAGTATATCAATTATAACTTCTAGTTACAGCTATATGTAAGCGGGCACGCCCTTTATGCCTGGAGGCTTTTATTTAGATATTGTTTTCGTTATTTTTATTTCTGCTTGAGTATAGTTCTCGATGTTTTTGGTTGGTATATTGGCATGTGCTAACTGTCATATGGCTATTAATTTTATAATTTAAATTATGTTTTGTGTTGCTTAATGTAAATATCATTTTGCATACTATTTTAAAGAATCATTTTTTTTCTAACTGAACCGACAGCTGTGCTGCTTCTTCGCGTTTGTTGCGCCACTTCTTCTTCCCAGCTAAAGCACTAGGAAGTGGTGAAGGGTGGGCGTTTTGGGGGACTGTCTTATGTAATTTTGACGTTCGAAAAGTGCTGATTCTCAGCCTAGTTTGAATAAATGACTTTTGAATTATTATTTTCTGAATTTTGTAGCTGAGAATAGGATATAAGAGTAATGAGATTTTTATTGTTTCGACTCCCATGCAGAAGAGATTCGTAAATTTTTGAGAAAATCGCAGATATATTAAGTCTGTGATTTTTTCAATTTTGTTTATTGTTTACTCACTTGGTGTAATTTTAGTGCCATTTATTTGCCAAGTAACTACTGGTTGTGGGATACCGACGACATCACAAGGAATCCTCAAAGCTAGATCTCCTTCAATCCCTTCCACCGTTGTTGATTTTGTAGTGATTCCTGGCAGAGCTGAAGACGGAAGGTTAGTTTAGTAGAGGAGAGATAATGTAAGAAGAAAAAAAAATGTTTTTTAAATTTAAGTATAATAAAGTAAAAGTGTATTATCTGCCTCCACCCAGGAACAAAATTGTTAGTTTTGTATTTATACGTGTACGTAGTGTTACTTACATTCAACAATAAGTGTAGTGACATGCTCATCGCTTCCGACTTTGTTCTTTGCTACACACTTGTAGCGCCCCGCGTGTTTGTTCTTCACCCTTGAAATATGCAGCACTTTGTCTGATCCGAGAATTCGTGAATCGGAGCTGGAGTTGTCCATGAATCGCCATGTTATTGTTGGTTTTGGTTCACCTTTCACGACCCTGAAATATTATGAAACTATTGAAGAATGTCCACATAATTATTTACAAGTGAACTCTTGAAAAGTCGCATCATCTTCTTCACCATCCTTGCTTCAGCCCGCTTTGCTTGTTAACCAACTGGACAAGTAAGCAAGAAATCAAGCCTTGACCCTGTGGTTTAGTGACATGTCCTGGAAAAAACATAATTGTCGCAAAAAGATTCTTGAGTTGTCGATTATATTGGTCATCCATTTGTAGTAAATTGGTATTTTCAAAAACGACAATTTTTATTTAAGTATATAAAACACTTACGTGCACTCGATACTAGCCGGCGTTCCTATTCTCACTTTCTTATTAGTAACTCCTGATACTTGTGGTGCCTCTGTAAATAATTAAATACACGCCAAATGGCATAAGTTCCAAGTTTGTGATACGCGAAGATATCTTTCAGTTTTGTTTGTATTCATCTCAGTGGGTGATAAGGATAAGGTAAGTACTTACGATTGATGTTCGTTCTGAACGTCGCACTGACTGCGCCCACCTCATTCTTCGCCTCGCACGTGTACGAGTTAGTGTCGCTGACCTTCGGATCTCTTATTATGAGCGTTCCGTTCTCTATGGAATACCTCTCACCTGGAACACAAGAGAACTTATGAATGTAAACACAATTCTATTTTAATCAGGTCTGTTTTGCTGCAGGGCGTATATTGAAGCACCTTGATACAACTACCACTACTGTTGTGGAAGTTTTATAGTTAACTCAAACACGTGGCTATGTCGGATAAAATGTTAGTGTAAGTAACTCACTTGAATTGATGACAAGGTCGTTCAACTTCCAAGTGATGCTTGGCTTGGGCAGACCGGCTGCGACACAAGGAATCCTGAGTATAGCGTCTCCCTCAGTGCTTTCATAGATGTTAGAAACACTTGAAACTATTTTTGGAAGATCTGTAAATAAATTGGTAATAATATACTTAATTGTTTACAATACTTTCCTTTGTCTCTGCTAGAAGTGCGATCACGAAGAATCACAAAGCTGTTTGTGACGTCTTTGTACCTTGAACCTCAAGTGTTGTGATGTGTTCATTACTTCCTACTTTGTTCTTTGCTTCACACTTGTAGCGCCCCGCGTGTTTGGTTTCCACCCTTGAAATATGCAGCACTTTGTCTGATCCGAGAATCCGTGAATCGTAGCCGGAGTTGTCCATAAATCGCCATGTTATTGTTGGTTTTGGTTCACCTTTGACGACCCTGAAAGATTATGAAACAATTGAAGAATGTCCACTTGAACATAACGTCACCCTCCCCGCTAACTGTTGTATCTCACAAACTGTCGTATCTGCACTGACATTACCAACATGTTCATAACTTTTTCGTGTTTAAAAGTTTTATGGCCTTGGCTTTAGGGCAACTACCAACTCAAAGAGTAAGCCAAGAGCAATATAAAAAAATATATTAATTAATTAACAAAGCCACAGATAACGACCGAAAAACTGTTGCCCTAGAGAAATATCAATTGCTAGAGGACAGTTAGCGGGGAGGGTGACGATAAGTCGTATCGTCTTCTTCGACATCATTGCTTAAGTCCGCTTTGCTTGTGAACATGATTGTCACAAAAAGATTATTGAGTTGTTGTTTATATTGGTCATCCATTCGTAGTAAATTGGTATTTGTGGTTTTGACGTTCAAAAGTAGCTTATAAGGTCTTATTTGAAATAAATGATTTGACTTTGATTTTTGACTTTTTTCTTCCAAAAATACTATTTTTATTCAAGTATTAAAACACTTACGTGCACTCGATACTAGCCGGCGTTCCTATTCTAACTTTCTTATTAGTAACTCCTGATACTTGTGGTGCCTCTGTAAATAATTAAGAACACGCCAAATGGCATAAGTTCCAAGTTTGTGATACACCTAGATATAATTATTTCAGTTTTGTTTGTATTCATCTATGTAGATGATATCCGTGAGTACTCACGATTGATGTTCGTTCTGAACGTCACACTGACTGCGCCAACCTCATTCTTCGCCCCGCACGTGTACGAATTAGTGTCGCTCACCTTTGGATCTCTTATTATGAGCGTTCCGTTCTCTATGGAATACTTTGCGCCTGAAACACAAGAGAACTTATGAATGAAAAAACTATTCTATTTTATCAGGTCAATGGTTTGTTCATCGCGTTTGGTGGGACGTTAGCTACAAGGCGTATAATGAAATAGCCTGACAAAACCACCTACCACTACTGTTGTGAAAGTTTTTTAGTTTAGTCAAAGACGTGTCTGAGTTGGATAAAATGTTATTGTAAGGATCTTACTTGGATGGATGACAAGTCCGTTCAACTTCCAAGTGATGCTTGGCTTGGGCAGACCGGCTGCGACACAAGGAATCCTGAGTATAGCGTCTCCCTCAGTGCTTTCATAGATGTTAGAAACACTTGAAACAATTTTTGGAAGATCTGTAAATAAATTGGTAATAATATACTTAATTGTTTACAGTACTTTCCTTTGTCTCTGCTAGAAGTGCGATCACGAAGAATCACAAAGCTGTTTGTGACGTCTCCGTACCTTGAACCTCAAGTAATGTGATGTGTTCATTACTCCCGACTTTGTTCTTTGCTACACACTTGTAGCGCCCCGCGTGTTTGTTCTCCACCCTTGAAATATGCAGCACTTCGTCTGAACTGAGAATTGGTGAATCGGAGTCGGCGTTGTCCATAAATCGCCATGTTATTGTTGGTTTTGGTTCACCTTTGACGACCCTGAAAGATTATTAAACGATTGAAGTATGTCCACTTGAACATTTACGAGTGAAAATTATTTCGAAAAGTCGTATTATATTCTTCACCATCCATCATTTAACCCGCTTTGCTTGTGAACATAACTGTCACAAAAAATACTTTTGAGTATCAATTGTATTAGTCATCCATTCGTAGTAAAATGTTATTTTCTTCAAAAACTACTGTTTTTAATCAACTATTAAACACTTACGTGCACTCGATACTAGCCGGCGTTCCTATTCTCACTTTTTTATCAGTAACTCCTGATACTTGTGGTGCCTCTGTAAATAATTAAGAACACGCCAAATGGCGTTAATAAGTTCCAAGTTTGTGATACACCTAGATATCTTTCAGTTTTGTTTGTATTCATCTAAGTAGATGATAACCGCTAGTACTCACGATTGATGTTCGTTCTGAACGTTGCACTGTCTGCGCCGACCTCGTTCTTCGCCTCGCACGTGTACGAGTTGGTGTCGCTCACCTTTGGATCTCTTATTATGAGCGTTCCGTTCTCTATGGAATACCTCGCGCCTGAAACACAAAAGAACTTATGAATGAAAAAACTATTCTTTTTTATCAGGTCAATGGTTTGTTCACCACGTTTGGTGGGACGTTAACTACAAGGCGTATAATGAAATAGCCTGACAAAACTACCACTACTGTTGTGAAAGTTTTTTAGTTTAGTCAAAGACGTATCTGAGCAGGATAACATATTAGTGTAAGGATCTTACTTGGATGGATGACAAGGCCGTTCAACTTCCAAGTGATGCTTGGCTTGGGCAGACCGGCTGCGACACAAGGAATCCTGAGCAATGCGTCTCCATCAGTGCTTTCATAGATGTTAGAAACACTTGAAACAATTTTTGGAAGATCTGTAAATAAATTGGTAATAATATACTTAATTGTTTACAGTACTTTCCTTTGTCTCTGCTAGAAGTGCGATCACGAAGAATCACAAAGCTGTTTGTGACGTCTTCGTACCTTGAACCTCAAGTAATGTGATGTGTTCATTACTCCCGACTTTGTTCTTTGCTACACACTTGTAGCGCCCCGCGTGTTTGTTCTCTACCCTTGAAATATGCAGCACTTCGTCTGAACTGAGAATTGGTGAATCGGAGTCGGCGTTGTCCATAAATCGCCATGTTATTGTTGGTATTGGTTCACCTTTGACGACCCTGAAAGATTATGAAACAATTGAAGAATGTCCACTTGAACATAACGTCACCCTCCCCGCTAACTGTTGTATCTCACAAACTGTCGTATCTGCACTGACATTACCAACATGTTCATAACTTTTTCGTGTTTAAAAGTTTTATGGCCTTGGCTTTAGGGCAACTACCAACTCAAAGAGTAAGCCAAGAGCAATATAAAAAAATATATTAATTAATTAACAAAGCCACAGCTAACGACCGAAAAACTGTTGCCCTAGAGAAATATCAATTGCTAGAGGACAGTTAGCGGGGAGGGTGACGATAAGTCGTATCGTCTTCTTCGACATCATTGCTTAAGTCCGCTTTGCTTGTGAAAATGATTGTCACAAAAAGATTATTGAGTTGTTGTTTATATTGGTCATCCATTCGTAGTAAATTGGTATTTGTGGTTTTGACGTTCAAAAGTAGCTTATAAGGTCTTATTTGAAATAAATGATTTGACTTTGATTTTTGACTTTTTTCTTCCAAAAATACTATTTTTATTCAAGTATTAAAACACTTACGTGCACTCGATACTAGCCGGCGTTCCTATTCTAACTTTCTTATTAGTAACTCCTGATACTTGTGGTGCCTCTGTAAATAATTAAATACAATGGCATAAGTTCCAAGTTTGTGATACGCGAAGATATCTTTCAGTTTTGTTTGTATTCATCTCAGTGGGTGATAAGGATAAGGTAAGTACTTACGATTGATGTTCGTTCTGAACGTCGCACTGACTGCGCCCACCTCATTCTTCGCCTCGCACGTGTACGAGTTAGTGTTGCTGACCTTCGGATCTCTTATTATGAGCGTTCCGTTCTCTATGGAATACCTCGCGCCTGAAACACAAAAGAACTTATGAATGAAAAAACTATTCTATTTTATCAGGTCAATGGTTTGTTCATCGCGTTTGGTGGGACGTTAGCTACAAGGCGTATAATGAAATAGCCTGACAAAACTACCACTACTGTTGTGAAAGTTTTTTAGTTTAGTCAAAGACGTGTCTGAGTTGGATAAAATGTTATTGTAAGGATCTTACTTGGATGGATGACAAGTCCGTTCAATTTCCAAGTGATGCTTGGCTTGGGCAGACCGGCTGCGACACAAGGAATCCTGAGCAAAGCGTCTCCCTCAGTGCTTTCATAGATGTTAGAAACACTTGAAAAAATTTTTGGAAGATCTGTAAATAAATTGGTAATAATATACTTAATTGTTTACAGTACTTTCCTTTGTCTCTGCTAGAAGTGCGATCACGAAGAATCACAAAGCTGTTTGTGACGTCTTCGTACCTTGAACCTCAAGTAATGTGACGTGTTCATTACTCCCGACTTTGTTCTTTGCTACACACTTGTAGCGCCCCGCGTGTTTGTTCTCCACCCTTGAAATATGCAGCACTTCGTCTGAACTGAGAATTGGTGAATCGGAGTCGGCGTTGTCCATAAATCGCCATGTTATTGTTGGTTTTGGTTCACCTTTGACGACCCTGAAAGATTATGAAACAATTGAAGAATGTCCACTTGAACATAACGTCACCCTCCCCGCTAACTGTTGTATCTCACAAACTGTCGTATCTGCACTGACATTACCAACATGTTCATAACTTTTTCGTGTTTAAAAGTTTTATGGCCTTGGCTTTAGGGCAACTACCAACTCAAAGAGTAAGCCAAGAGCAATATAAAAAAATATATTAATTAATTAACAAAGCCACAGCTAACGACCGAAAAACTGTTGCCCTAGAGAAATATCAATTGCTAGAGGACAGTTAGCGGGGAGGGTGACGATAAGTCGTATCGTCTTCTTCGACATCATTGCTTAAGTCCGCTTTGCTTGTGAACATGATTGTCACAAAAAGATTATTGAGTTGTTGTTTATATTGGTCATCCATTCGTAGTAAATTGGTATTTGTGGTTTTGACGTTCAAAAGTAGCTTATAAGGTCTTATTTGAAATAAATGATTTGACTTTGATTTTTGACTTTTTTCTTCCAAAAATACTATTTTTATTCAAGTATTAAAACACTTACGTGCACTCGATACTAGCCGGCGTTCCTATTCTAACTTTCTTATTAGTAACTCCTGATACTTGTGGTGCCTCTGTAAATAATTAAGAACACGCCAAATGGCATAAGTTCCAAGTTTGTGATACGCGAAGATATCTTTCAGTTTTGTTTGTATTCATCTCAGTGGGTGATAAGGATAAGGTAAGTACTTACGATTGATGTTCGTTCTGAACGTTGCACTGACTGCGCCCACCTCATTCTTCGCCTCGCACGTGTACGAGTTAGTGTCGCTGACCTTCGGATCTCTTATTATGAGCGTTCCGTTCTCTATGGAATACCTCTCACCTGAAACACAAGAGAACTTATGAATGTAAACACAATTCTATTTTAATCAGGTCTGTTTTGCTGCAGGGCGTATATTGAAGCACCCTGATACAACTACCACTACTGTTGTGGAAGTTTTATAGTTAACTCAAACACGTGGCTATGTCGGATAAAATGTTAGTGTAAGTAACTCACTTGAATTGATGACAAGGTCGTTCAACTTCCAAGTGATGCTTGGCTTGGGCAGACCGGCTGCGACACAAGGAATCCTGAGTATAGCGTCTCCCTCAGTGCTTTCATAGATGTTAGAAACACTTGAAACTATTTTTGGAAGATCTGTAAATAGATTGGTAATAATATACTTAATTGTTTACAATACTTTCCTTTGTCTCTGATAAAAGTGCGATCACGAAGAATCACAAAGCTGTTTGTGACGTCTTTGTACCTTGAACCTCAAGTGTTGTGATGTGTTGATTACTTCCTACTTTGTTCTTTGCTTCACACTTGTAGCGCCCCGCGTGTTTGTTCTCCACCCGTGAAATATGCAGCACTTCGTCTGAACCCAGAATTAGTGAATCGTAGCCGGAGTTGTCCATAAATCGCCATGTTATTGTTGGTTTTGGTTCACCTTTGACGACCCTGAAAGATTATGAAACGATTGCAGTATGTCCACTGGAACATTTACAAGTGAACATTATTTCGAAAAGTCGTATTATTTTCTTCACCATCCATAATTTGACCCGCTTTGCTTGTGAACATAACTGTCACAAAAAAGACTTTTGAGTATCAATTGTATTAGTCATCCATTCGTAGTAAAATGTTATTTTCTTCAAAAACTACTGTTTTTAATCAACTATTAAACACTTACGTGCACTCGATACTAGCCGGCGTTCCTATTCTCACTTTTTTATCAGTAACTCCTGATACTTGTGGTGCCTCTGTAAATAATTAAGAACACGCCAAATGGCATAAGTTCCAAGTTTGTGATACACCTAGATATATTTCAGTTTTGTTTGTATTCATCTATGTAGATGATATCCGTGAGTACTCACGATTGATGTTCGTTCTGAACGTCACACTGACTGCGCCAACCTCATTCTTCGCCCCGCACGTGTACGAGTTAGTGTCGCTCACCTTTGGATCTCTTATTATGAGCGTTCCGTTCTCTATGGAATACTTTGCGCCTGAAACACAAGAAAACTTATGAATGAAAAAACTATTCTATTTTATCAGGTCAATGGTTTGTTCATCGCGTTTGGTGGGACGTTAGCTACAAGGCGTATAATGAAATAGCCTGACAAAACTACCACTACTGTTGTGAAAGTTTTTTAGTTTAGTCAAAGACGTGTCTGAGTTGGATAAAATGTTATTGTAAGGATCTTACTTGGATGGATGACAAGTCCGTTCAATTTCCAAGTGATGCTTGGCTTGGGCAGACCGGCTGCGACACAAGGAATCCTGAGCAAAGCGTCTCCCTCAGTGCTTTCATAGATGTTAGAAACACTTGAAACAATTTTTGGAAGATCTGTAAATAAATTGGTAATAATATACTTAATTGTTTACAGTACTTTCCTTTGTCTCTGCTAGAAGTGCGATCACGAAGAATCACAAAGCTGTTTGTGACGTCTTCGTACCTTGAACCTCAAGTAATGTGACGTGTTCATTACTCCCGACTTTGTTCTTTGCTACACACTTGTAGCGCCCCGCGTGTTTGTTCTCCACCCTTGAAATATGCAGCACTTCGTCTGAACTGAGAATTGGTGAATCGGAGTCGGCGTTGTCCATAAATCGCCATGTTATTGTTGGTTTTGGTTCACCTTTGACGACCCTGAAAGATTATGAAACAATTGAAGAATGTCCACTTGAACATAACGTCACCCTCCCCGCTAACTGTTGTATCTCACAAACTGTCGTATCTGCACTGACATTACCAACATGTTCATAACTTTTTCGTGTTTAAAAGTTTTATGGCCTTGGCTTTAGGGCAACTACCAACTCAAAGAGTAAGCCAAGAGCAATATAAAAAAATATATTAATTAATTAACAAAGCCACAGCTAACGACCGAAAAACTGTTGCCCTAGAGAAATATCAATTGCTAGAGGACAGTTAGCGGGGAGGGTGACGATAAGTCGTATCGTCTTCTTCGACATCATTGCTTAAGTCCGCTTTGCTTGTGAACATGATTGTCACAAAAAGATTATTGAGTTGTTGTTTATATTGGTCATCCATTCGTAGTAAATTGGTATTTGTGGTTTTGACGTTCAAAAGTAGCTTATAAGGTCTTATTTGAAATAAATGATTTGACTTTGATTTTTGACTTTTTTCTTCCAAAAATACTATTTTTATTCAAGTATTAAAACACTTACGTGCACTCGATACTAGCCGGCGTTCCTATTCTAACTTTCTTATTAGTAACTCCTGATACTTGTGGTGCCTCTGTAAATAATTAAATACACGCCAAATGGCATAAGTTCCAAGTTTGTGATACGCGAAGATATCTTTCAGTTTTGTTTGTATTCATCTCAGTGGGTGATAAGGATAAGGTAAGTACTTACGATTGATGTTCGTTCTGAACGTTGCACTGACTGCGCCCACCTCATTCTTCGCCTCGCACGTGTACGAGTTAGTGTCGCTGACCTTCGGATCTCTTATTATGAGCGTTCCGTTCTCTATGGAATACCTCTCACCTGAAACACAAGAGAACTTATGAATGTAAACACAATTCTATTTTAATCAGGTCTGTTTTGCTGCAGGGCGTATATTGAAGCACCCTGATACAACTACCACTACTGTTGTGGAAGTTTTATAGTTAACTCAAACACGTGGCTATGTCGGATAAAATGTTAGTGTAAGTAACTCACTTGAATTGATGACAAGGTCGTTCAACTTCCAAGTGATGCTTGGCTTGGGCAGACCGGCTGCGACACAAGGAATCCTGAGTATAGCGTCTCCCTCAGTGCTTTCATAGATGTTAGAAACACTTGAAACTATTTTTGGAAGATCTGTAAATAGATTGGTAATAATATACTTAATTGTTTACAATACTTTCCTTTGTCTCTGATAAAAGTGCGATCACGAAGAATCACAAAGCTGTTTGTGACGTCTTTGTACCTTGAACCTCAAGTGTTGTGATGTGTTCATTACTTCCTACTTTGTTCTTTGCTTCACACTTGTAGCGCCCCGCGTGTTTGGTTTCCACCCTTGAAATATGCAGCACTTTGTCTGATCCGAGAATCCGTGAATCGTAGCCGGAGTTGTCCATAAATCGCCATGTTATTGTTGGTTTTGGTTCACCTTTGACGACCCTGAAAGATTATGAAACAATTGAAGAATGTCCACTTGAACATAACGTCACCCTCCCCGCTAACTGTTGTATCTCACAAACTGTCGTATCTGCACTGACATTACCAACATGTTCATAACTTTTTCGTGTTTAAAAGTTTTATGGCCTTGGCTTTAGGGCAACTACCAACTCAAAGAGTAAGCCAAGAGCAATATAAAAAAATATATTAATTAATTAACAAAGCCACAGCTAACGACCGAAAAACTGTTGCCCTAGAGAAATATCAATTGCTAGAGGACAGTTAGCGGGGAGGGTGACGATAAGTCGTATCGTCTTCTTCGACATCATTGCTTAAGTCCGCTTTGCTTGTGAACATGATTGTCACAAAAAGATTATTGAGTTGTTGTTTATATTGGTCATCCATTCGTAGTAAATTGGTATTTGTGGTTTTGACGTTCAAAAGTAGCTTATAAGGTCTTATTTGAAATAAATGATTTGACTTTGATTTTTGACTTTTTTCTTCCAAAAATACTATTTTTATTCAAGTATTAAAACACTTACGTGCACTCGATACTAGCCGGCGTTCCTATTCTAACTTTCTTATTAGTAACTCCTGATACTTGTGGTGCCTCTGTAAATAATTAAGAACACGCCAAATGGCATAAGTTCCAAGTTTGTGATACACCTAGATATATTTCAGTTTTGTTTGTATTCATCTATGTAGATGATATCCGTGAGTACTCACGATTGATGTTCGTTCTGAACGTCACACTGACTGCGCCCACCTCATTCTTCGCCCCGCACGTGTACGAGTTAGTGTCGCTCACCTTTGGATCTCTTATTATGAGCGTTCCGTTCTCTATGGAATACTTTGCGCCTGAAACACAAGAGAACTTATGAATGCAAAAACTATTCTATTTTATCAGGTCAATGGTTTGTTCATCGCGTTTGGTGGGACGTTAGCTACAAGGCGTATAATGAAATAGCCTGACAAAACTACCACTACTGTTGTGAAAGTTTTTTAGTTTAGTCAAAGACGTGTCTGAGTTGGATAAAATGTTATTGTAAGGATCTTACTTGGATGGATGACAAGTCCGTTCAATTTCCAAGTGATGCTTGGCTTGGGCAGACCGGCTGCGACACAAGGAATCCTGAGCAAAGCGTCTCCCTCAGTGCTTTCATAGATGTTAGAAACACTTGAAACAATTTTTGGAAGATCTGTAAATAAATTGGTAATAATATACTTAATTGTTTACAGTACTTTCCTTTGTCTCTGCTAGAAGTGCGATCACGAAGAATCACAAAGCTGTTTGTGACGTCTTCGTACCTTGAACCTCAAGTAATGTGACGTGTTCATTACTCCCGACTTTGTTCTTTGCTACACACTTGTAGCGCCCCGCGTGTTTGTTCTCCACCCTTGAAATATGCAGCACTTCGTCTGAACTGAGAATTGGTGAATCGGAGTCGGCGTTGTCCATAAATCGCCATGTTATTGTTGGTTTTGGTTCACCTTTGACGACCCTGAAAGATTATGAAACAATTGAAGAATGTCCACTTGAACATAACGTCACCCTCCCCGCTAACTGTTGTATCTCACAAACTGTCGTATCTGCACTGACATTACCAACATGTTCATAACTTTTTCGTGTTTAAAAGTTTTATGGCCTTGGCTTTAGGGCAACTACCAACTCAAAGAGTAAGCCAAGAGCAATATAAAAAAAATATTAATTAATTAACAAAGCCACAGCTAACGACCGAAAAACTGTTGCCCTAGAGAAATATCAATTGCTAGAGGACAGTTAGCGGGGAGGGTGACGATAAGTCGTATCGTCTTCTTCGACATCATTGCTTAAGTCCGCTTTGCTTGTGAACATGATTGTCACAAAAAGATTATTGAGTTGTTGTTTATATTGGTCATCCATTCGTAGTAAATTGGTATTTGTGATTTTGACGTTCAAAAGTAGCTTATAAGGTCTTATTTGAAATAAATGATTTGACTTTGATTTTTGACTTTTTTCTTCCAAAAATACTATTTTTATTCAAGTATTAAAACACTTACGTGCACTCGATACTAGCCGGCGTTCCTATTCTAACTTTCTTATTAGTAACTCCTGATACTTGTGGTGCCTCTGTAAATAATTAAGAACACGCCAAATGGCATAAGTTCCAAGTTTGTGATACACCTAGATATATTTCAGTTTTGTTTGTATTCATCTATGTAGATGATATCCGTGAGTACTCACGATTGATGTTCGTTCTGAACGTCACACTGACTGCGCCCACCTCATTCTTCGCCCCGCACGTGTACGAGTTAGTGTCGCTCACCTTTGGATCTCTTATTATGAGCGTTCCGTTCTCTATGGAATACTTTGCGCCTGAAACACAAGAGAACTTATGAATGAAAAAACTATTCTATTTTATCAGGTCAATGGTTTGTTCGCGTTTGGTGGGACGTTAGCTACAAGGCGTATAATGAAATAGCCTGACAAAACTACCACTACTGTTGTGAAAGTTTTTTAGTTTAGTCAAAGACGTGTCTGAGTTGGATAAAATGTTATTGTAAGGATCTTACTTGGATGGATGACAAGTCCGTTCAATTTCCAAGTGATGCTTGGCTTGGGCAGACCGGCTGCGACACAAGGAATCCTGAGCAAAGCGTCTCCCTCAGTGCTTTCATAGATGTTAGAAACACTTGAAACAATTTTTGGAAGATCTGTAAATAAATTGGTAATAATATACTTAATTGTTTACAGTACTTTCCTTTGTCTCTGCTAGAAGTGCGATCACGAAGAATCACAAAGCTGTTTGTGACGTCTTCGTACCTTGAACCTCAAGTAATGTGATGTGTTCATTACTCCCGACTTTGTTCTTTGCTACACACTTGTAGCGCCCCGCGTGTTTGTTCTCCACCCTTGAAATATGCAGCACTTCGTCTGAACTGAGAATTGGTGAATCGGAGTCGGCGTTGTCCATAAATCGCCATGTTATTGTTGGTTTTGGTTCACCTTTGACGACCCTGAAAGATTATGAAACAATTGAAGAATGTCCACTTGAACATAACGTCACCCTCCCCGCTAACTGTTGTATCTCACAAACTGTCGTATCTGCACTGACATTACCACATGTTCATAACTTTTTCGTGTTTAAAAGTTTTATGGCCTTGGCTTTAGGGCAACTACCAACTCAAAGAGTAAGCCAAGAGCAATATAAAAAAATATATTAATTAATTAACAAAGCCACAGCTAACGACCGAAAAACTGTTGCCCTAGAGAAATATCAATTGCTAGAGGACAGTTAGCGAGGAGGGTGACGATAAGTCGTATCGTCTTCTTCGACATCATTGCTTAAGTCCGCTTTGCTTGTGAACATGATTGTCACAAAAAGATTATTGAGTTGTTGTTTATATTGGTCATCCATTCGTAGTAAATTGGTATTTGTGGTTTTGACGTTCAAAAGTAGCTTATAAGGTCTTATTTGAAATAAATGATTTGACTTTGATTT
Source organism: Xanthia icteritia (assembly GCA_949128155.2). NCBI lineage: Eukaryota > Metazoa > Arthropoda > Insecta > Lepidoptera > Noctuidae > Xanthia > Xanthia icteritia. The sequence continues at coordinate 12,895,217 of OX421933.2, forward strand.
TTGACTTTTTTCTTCCAAAAATACTATTTTTATTTAAGTATTAAAACACTTACGTGCACTCGATACTAGCCGGCGTTCCTATTCTAACTTTCTTATTAGTAACTCCTGATACTTGTGGTGCCTCTGTAAATAATTAAATACACGCCAAATGGCATAAGTTCCAAGTTTGTGATACGCGAAGATATCTTTCAGTTTTGTTTGTATTCATCTCAGTGGGTGATAAGGATAAGGTAAGTACTTACGATTGATGTTCGTTCTGAACGTCGCACTGACTGCGCCCACCTCATTCTTCGCCTCGCACGTGTACGAGTTAGTGTCGCTGACCTTCGGATCTCTTATTATGAGCGTTCCGTTCTCTATGGAATACCTCTCACCTGAAACACAAGAGAACTTATGAATGTAAACACAATTCTATTTTAATCAGGTCTGTTTTGCTGCAGGGCGTATATTGAAGCACCCTGATACAACTACCACTACTGTTGTGGAAGTTTTATAGTTAACTCAAACACGTGGCTATGTCGGATAAAATGTTAGTGTAAGTAACTCACTTGAATTGATGACAAGGTCGTTCAACTTCCAAGTGATGCTTGGCTTGGGCAGACCGGCTGCGACACAAGGAATCCTGAGTATAGCGTCTCCCTCAGTGCTTTCATAGATGTTAGAAACACTTGAAACTATTTTTGGAAGATCTGTAAATAGATTGGTAATAATATACTTAATTGTTTACAATACTTTCCTTTGTCTCTGATAAAAGTGCGATCACGAAGAATCACAAAGCTGTTTGTGACGTCTTTGTACCTTGAACCTCAAGTGTTGTGATGTGTTCATTACTTCCTACTTTGTTCTTTGCTTCACACTTGTAGCGCCCCGCGTGTTTGGTTTCCACCCTTGAAATATGCAGCACTTTGTCTGATCCGAGAATCCGTGAATCGTAGCCGGAGTTGTCCATAAATCGCCATGTTATTGTTGGTTTTGGTTCACCTTTGACGACCCTGAAAGATTATGAAACAATTGAAGAATGTCCACTTGAACATAACGTCACCCTCCCCGCTAACTGTTGTATCTCACAAACTGTCGTATCTGCACTGACATTACCACATGTTCATAACTTTTTCGTGTTTAAAAGTTTTATGGCCTTGGCTTTAGGGCAACTACCAACTCAAAGAGTAAGCCAAGAGCAATATAAAAAAATATATTAATTAATTAACAAAGCCACAGCTAACGACCGAAAAACTGTTGCCCTAGAGAAATATCAATTGCTAGAGGACAGTTAGCGGGGAGGGTGACGATAAGTCGTATCGTCTTCTTCGACATCATTGCTTAAGTCCGCTTTGCTTGTGAACATGATTGTCACAAAAAGATTATTGAGTTGTTGTTTATATTGGTCATCCATTCGTAGTAAATTGGTATTTGTGGTTTTGACGTTCAAAAGTAGCTTATAAGGTCTTATTTGAAATAAATGATTTGACTTTGATTTTTGACTTTTTTCTTCCAAAAATACTATTTTTATTCAAGTATTAAAACACTTACGTGCACTCGATACTAGCCGGCGTTCCTATTCTAACTTTCTTATTAGTAACTCCTGATACTTGTGGTGCCTCTGTAAATAATTAAGAACACGCCAAATGGCATAAGTTCCAAATTTGTGATACACCTAGATATATTTCAGTTTTGTTTGTATTCATCTATGTAGATGATATCCGTGAGTACTCACGATTGATGTTCGTTCTGAACGTCACACTGACTGCGCCCACCTCATTCTTCGCCCCGCACGTGTACGAGTTAGTGTCGCTCACCTTTGGATCTCTTATTATGAGCGTTCCGTTCTCTATGGAATACTTTGCGCCTGAAACACAAGAGAACTTATGAATGAAAAAACTATTCTATTTTATCAGGTCAATGGTTTGTTCATCGCGTTTGGTGGGACGTTGGCTACAAGGCGTATAATGAAATAGCCTGACAAAACTACCACTACTGTTGTGAAAGTTTTTTAGTTTAGTCAAAGACGTGTCTGAGTTGGATAAAATGTTATTATAAGGATCTTACTTGGATGGATGACAAGTCCGTTCAATTTCCAAGTGATGCTTGGCTTGGGCAGACCGGCTGCGACACAAGGAATCCTGAGCAAAGCGTCTCCCTCAGTGCTTTCATAGATGTTAGAAACACTTGAAACAATTTTTGGAAGATCTGTAAATAAATTGGTAATAATATACTTAATTGTTTACAGTACTTTCCTTTGTCTCTGCTAGAAGTGCGATCACGAAGAATCACAAAGCTGTTTGTGACGTCTTCGTACCTTGAACCTCAAGTAATGTGATGTGTTCATTACTCCCGACTTTGTTCTTTGCTACACACTTGTAGCGCCCCGCGTGTTTGTTCTCTACCCTTGAAATATGCAGCACTTCGTCTGAACTGAGAATTGGTGAATCGGAGTCGGCGTTGTCCATAAATCGCCATGTTATTGTTGGTTTTGGTTCACCTTTGACGACCCTGAAAGATTATGAAACAATTGAAGAATGTCCACTTGAACATAACGTCACCCTCCCCGCTAACTGTTGTATCTCACAAACTGTCGTATCTGCACTGACATTACCAACATGTTCATAACTTTTTCGTGTTTAAAAGTTTTATGGCCTTGGCTTTAGGGCAACTACCAACTCAAAGAGTAAGCCAAGAGCAATATAAAAAAAATATTAATTAATTAACAAAGCCACAGCTAACGACCGAAAAACTGTTGCCCTAGAGAAATATCAATTGCTAGAGGACAGTTAGCGGGGAGGGTGACGATAAGTCGTATCGTCTTCTTCGACATCATTGCTTAAGTCCGCTTTGCTTGTGAACATGATTGTCACAAAAAGATTATTGAGTTGTTGTTTATATTGGTCATCCATTCGTAGTAAATTGGTATTTGTGGTTTTGACGTTCAAAAGTAGCTTATAAGGTCTTATTTGAAATAAATGATTTGACTTTGATTTTTGACTTTTTTCTTCCAAAAATACTATTTTTATTCAAGTATTAAAACACTTACGTGCACTCGATACTAGCCGGCGTTCCTATTCTAACTTTCTTATTAGTAACTCCTGATACTTGTGGTGCCTCTGTAAATAATTAAATACACGCCAAATGGCATAAGTTCCAAGTTTGTGATACGCGAAGATATCTTTCAGTTTTGGTTGTATTCATCTCAGTGGGTGATAAGGATAAGGTAAGTACTTACGATTGATGTTCGTTCTGAAAGTCGCACTGACTGCGCCCACCTCATTCTTCGCCTCGCACGTGTACGAGTTAGTGTCGCTGACCTTCAGATCTCTTATTATGAGCGTTCCGTTCTCTATGGAATACCTCGCGCCTGAAACACAAAAGAACTTATGAATGAAAAAACTATTCTTTTTTATCAGGTCAATGGTTTGTTCACCACGTTTGGTGGGACGTTAACTACAAGGCGTATAATGAAATAGCCTGACAGAACTACCACTACTGTTGTGAAAGTTTTTTAGTTTAGTCAAAGACGTGTCTGAGTTGGATAAAATGTTATTGTAAGGATCTTACTTGGATGGATGACAAGTCCGTTCAATTTCCAAGTGATGCTTGGCTTGGGCAGACCGGCTGCGACACAAGGAATCGTGAGCAAAGCGTCTCCCTCAGTGCTTTCATAGATGTTAGAATCACTTGAAACTATTTTAGGAAGATCTGTAAATAAATTGGTAATAATATACTTAATTGTTTACAGTACTTTCCTTTGTCTCTGCTAGAAGTGCGATCACGAAGAATCACAAAGCTGTTTGTGACGTCTTCGTACCTTGAACCTCAAGTAATGTGATGTGTTCATTACTTCCGACTTTGTTCTTTGCTACACACTTGTAGCGCCCCGCGTGTTTGTTCTCCACCCTTGAAATATGCAGCACTTCGTCTGAACTGAGAATTGGTGAATCGGAGTCGGCGTTGTCCATAAATCGCCATGTTATTGTTGGTTTTGGTTTACCTTTGACGACCCTGAAAGATTATGAAACAATTGAAGAATGTCCACTTGAATATAAGTCGTATCGTCTTCTTCGACATCATTGCTTAAGCCCGCTTTGTTTGTGAACATGATTGTCGCAAAAAGATTATTGAGTTGTTGTTAATATTGGTCATCCATTCGTAGTAAATTGGTATTTGTTGTTTTGACGTTCAAAAGTTTCTTATAAGGGCCTATTTGAAATAAATGATTTGACTTTGACTTTTGACTTTTTTCTTCCAAAAATACATTTTTTTATTTATTTATTTTATTTATTAAACCATATATGTACACACATATATAAACAGACAAGAAGAAAAGAACAGAAAAATACGTACAATACATAATATATACGTTTTATTCAAGTATTAAAACACTTACGTGCACTCGATACTAGCAGGCCTTCCTATTCTCACTTTCTTATTAGTAACTCCTGATACTTGTGGTGCCTCTGTAAATAATTAAGAACACGCCAAATGGCATAAGTTCGAAGTTTGTGATACACCTAGATATATTTCAGTTTTGTTTGTATTCATCTATGTAGATAATATCCGTGAGTACTCACGATTGATGTTCGTTCTGAACGTTGCACTGTCTGCGCCGACCTCGTTCTTCGCCTCGCACGTGTAAAAGTTAGTGTCGCTCACCTTTGGATCTCTTATTATGAGCGTCCCCTTCTCTATGGAATACCTCGCGCCTGAAACACAAAAGAACTTATGAATGAAAACACAATTCTATTTTAATCAGGTCAATGTTTTGTTCACCGCGTTTGGTGTGACATTAGCTGCAGTGCGTATAATGAAGTAGCCTGACATAACTACCACTACTGTTGTGGAAGGTTTTTAGTTTACTCAAAGACGGTGCCTCAGTAGAATAAAGTTTTAGTGTAAGTATCTTACTTGGATGGATGACAAAACCGTGCAACTTCCAAGTGATCCGTGGCTTGGGCAGACCGGCTGTGACACACGGAATCCTCAGCGAAGCGTCTCCCTCAGTGCTTTCATAGATGATAGAATCACTTGAAACTATTTTAGGAAGATCTGTAAATAGATTGGTTACAATGTTACAATATATTTAATTGTTTACAATATTTTTGTTTGTCTCTGCTAGAAGTGTGATGTTGCGCCGACCTCGTTCTTCACCTCGCACGTGTAAAAGTTAGTGTCGCACACCTTGGGCGTACTTCAATCGATTGATCTTTCCAATGGTAAACTCAAACTCAAAGCATTTATTTCAATTAAAACATTTACAGGCACTTTTGAATTGTCAAGAAGTCGGTCAGTCAGAAATATGAAGCTAGTTGTTTCCAAAGCGTAGTAGGTACCTATGGAGAAGAACGGAAAAGAACGGGTAGATGAAGAGGTTAACCAATGTGCAATCGCTGTCAGTTTCATAACTCTGGAAGTTTCTAGCAGAGACGTCTTCCAGACAGCGTTGTTTGTTTGGATTGATACTGACTGATAGGAGAAAGTAGTACGAGTAGAGTAGGTAGGGGCTATGCCCTTTGCAATGATTAATTTTAAGAATCCGATGCGATTCAATTAGTTTTCTTGATATATAATAAGATGATCAAGCTGAACTTACTTTTTGTCGGTGGTGGCGAGACTGGGATTTTGGCAGTTCTTTTTATAGGTTTGTTAGTAGCTTTAACGATTCCTTCTACCTAAAAAAATATTAAAATAGATCTTCGTAATGGTGCATTTGCACAGTTTACAATCGCGAGATTTATTATTAACTTACGGTGTTTGCCAATATCCGGTAAGTAAATATTACATTTTACCCTTATTTAATAAGTAATTCTGTTTCTCATTGTTTATGTTATGTATTGGTCTAATTTATTGAAAAAATGCTCGACAACGGGACACCCAAGACTGTTGTGTGACTTTGGCTATTAATGGAAACTGTTCCATTCATGAAAAAATGCATTAATAGTGGAGGTACATTATGCTTAGAGCTTATGGTCCTATTATAAAATATAAATTGTAGGTACTTACGGCCACTTTGAACCTTTGTGATGGTGCAACAAACGGATCAGTTATGTAAAAATTTTTAGAGATCTCAGTTAGAGGCAGTTCTTCTATAATTTGTTTTCCATTCATGTCTAAAATATTTGCCGCTTCTATTCTCACTGAGTGATTATCATCAGTAACGGATACGGACAGGTAGCCTTTCGCATCTGAAAGTAAATTTATATAAATTTGAGTATGTTGGCGTCCAGAGCCCGGTCTTAACATAAATATTTTAAATGGATAGGTACGTTTATTCAGAAACTCACAAGATTTCGGCTGTGGTGATGTATCGCTCAGCGACTTGGGTTTTAACTCGGAGAAACCATGACTGAAGAAGAAATCAGTCCTGCCGGTGATTACGACGGACGTTTTTGTCTTACCCTTCACAGTAGCTACATAATTGCCAGCCTTAGTGTTACTTAATTTTACTACCTATAATTTTAAAATATATTTAGTACTTAAATAATCTTAAACCGGCTACACAGACACAGTTGAATATCAAAGCTATTCCTTCACGAAGAGCAGTAATTGGCTTCTTTTGTCACATCAGATCATGCTTATCCACGCTGCTAATCACACAATCAATGGGATTTGACAGCAGATTTCAATCTAGATCAGGCTATCAGAAATTCAGAAACCGGCTGATATTGAAGGTACAGCGGAATGTAGTACTATATAGTGGATACTTCTTTCTAAACTCCGTAAGTGGATACTGATTCCATGGTACAACGCTATAAGGTTCTTTTGGCGCGCGGCCAAAATCGGAACTAAAACCGCCATCTTGTTTTGTCAATACATATTATTTGACAATTTCCCAAATGTTTAACAACAATGCCCCCTTGTCAATGTCATTCAGCTGCCAAAAGATCTAGCACATTAAATGCTATCGCAACGAAATGCTATGAGTGGCTTCGGGCGTCGGTGTAACCTTCACAGTGTAGGTGTTTTTTTCAGCTGTAGTGAGCGTTTCCCGGGTTGTCGCTGCAAAGCGCTGTCCCAGCAAGCCACTGTATGAAACGTTTATAAGATAGGTAGCTATATAGGCCTCTTGTCCACACACGATTTTTTCGCAGTAAAAATCTACTGTTTGTTGGTAACATGTACGGTTACATGTGTGACACTGTCATCGGTGTTGTGTGGATTACTATGGACAAGTATTTTAACGGCAAAAAAGTGTGTAAACAATTCGGCCACTAACGAAGTAGCCCCCTGAGGTAATATTGTGCAGGTGACGGCAGACCGCAGACAGCAGCTCCCAACCCCAATGGATGACATTTTTCAATGAAAATACTTTCGGCGGCACTGTTGCCATCTACGAAAGTAGATATTTTAACGTCACTGCGGTTTGCGGTTGGGCGGCACTGCTGCTGCTCTCTGCCGTATCCTGTGGAATCGTACCCTTATCAGACTTACTATTGCATTATCGGTCGACATTATTTTTCTTACAGAAACTGAGGGTTTGTTTATTTTCAATGTAACATTTTTTCCGGATGCAGCGACGATGACATAATCAGTGTAGTCATCTATTGTGAACTGTAAATAAAATAATAAAAATATTTTACGGGGATGCGCTAAGGTAGCCTATACTTTTTTTGCAATTTGCAGGTCAGTGTCAAGTTGTATGTTGGTTAAATATCTATCTACCTCATTATTTAGACAACAACATTTCCTGAAATGATTAATAATTAATATTATGTTATAACATAACATAACATCACGCCTTGTTTCCCCGAAGGGTTGAGCAGAGGTGTACCTATAGTAGGTACACCCACATTTCGAGCGAGCCTATTGCCATCAACTGGGCACAAATTCAGACTCCGGGCTGCTACTGAGAAATTCCAGATAGAAAAACCCAATAACACGTTGCCCGACCTGGGAATTGAAACCCAAGACCTCATGCTCAGCAGTAGCGCTTGCGACCACTAGGCCAACGTTAGAAACTAGTTTTAACTGATATTTATCTTAGATCAGTAGTAAATTCTAATACTAACAAAGGCATTCAGTAAAAACTAGTTTTAACTTGTGGAAACGGATTTTAACTGTAATTACCAATGATCGGAGTAGGTAGATTGAATTGGGGTCATTGATCCGAAACGTATATATTAATATGGACATTCCTCCGGAATTGGTTGATTATTTAAAAAAAAACGGAACTTAGGTAGGAATTGTATTAAAATGAGCAATATTATATTCTTCATAATTTTTTTTAACGGCAAACAGTCACGATTCCAAGCTTTGGTAAGTAATATTATACTTGTTACAAGGAGTTTAAACCGATGTACTATAACAATATTTTTAGTATTGTGTTTGTTTGCTTAAGCTGTTGAACATACCATCACCAACTTTGAATTGAGTAGTAATAATATCACTACCAACATTAACAATATTTAATTGAATCCGGAAATACCGGAATTGCTTTCCGGAAAAATGGCTTATCCATGTTATTCTTTCTGTGTGCATTTATGATACAAGTACCAAAAATCAATCTACCTACTCCGATCATTGGTAATTACAGAAGACATTAATATAGATGGGACACTCCGCAAAATCATTTGAGTAAAAAGCGACTCTTGCTACGACACAATAAAGTACAATTCAGGTCGCGTAGCGCTAATTACCTACAGTTATATTCACGTAGAAGTTGCCTCTGTTTCTATCGTCCGTGTACTTGTAGCTTCATACCTACACTGCGAAGTGTCCCATTTGTATTCATCTGTGCTGTAACATATATATGTATAACGAAAGTTAGCACTAAAGGTCCCAAATCAAACTGCAACAGAGTGTCGCAAACCGCTATAACTTTCCTGTTAAATACAGATCAATATCTAAAAACTATTAAAATCAAAAAGATAGGTACTTACCGGAATATTTTTAGAAACGCCGGCTGGTACTGACGCCGTGGTAATCACAGCCTTGTTGCCTTTTATTATTTCTTCTAACGGTCCGAAAATCTAAAATAACAATTGTCTAAGATAATAATCGATTTTGTACATTTTCTTCATAATTTATTATTAACGCTTTCAAGGACGCTTCACGAGACACCATAGAAGTTTTGTTGATAAGACGTCAATGGGCGTTTAGTATCCTTGAAATCGTTAAGTAATATACTCAGTACACGAACTGTTCACCTTGTGTACTTCATTCTTCTTAACGAAGATCGCAAGCCCGGAGCATGCGACTGCTATGTCGAAGTAAACATCGCGTGCCTCAGGTACATAATGATGACTTTTACAAAATTTGCCCGTGAGCACGAACACTATCTATAAGTAAAGAGCGTGTTAAGTTAATTATCCACACGTGTCGGTATATTTTTGTCCGACGCACTCTGAGGTATGGGCAGTCAGCCCAGTTTACCTGAGTCTGTTTCTTTTGGCACATTTCTATCACGTATTGGCTGTCGATGTAGTCCTTAGCCGGGGCATCAGTGAATACGAAGATGTAAGAGTCGTTTTTACTCTTGTTAAGAGCTTGGAGTAATCCTTTCATTGATGGTTCCCAACAATCGAGCTCTGATGGCTTCCCCTCGATATGTGGTTTAATGTCGCCCAATGCTTTTTTAAATTCTTCAGGATCTGTAGTCACTACCCTATCATAAACACCTGAAAAAATAAAAGGAATGACTGACCAAGCGCAAGTTATTATTGCTGAAAAAGCGTTTCGTGCTGAACTACTTTCGATCACCTGACCGAATCGGATATACACCGCGGTCGCTGCGCAGCGGGGTCGGCAGAGATGGCGCCGTCAGAAGTTTCTACTCGATTACGACGCGTGGATCCGACTAGCACAACATAAACTACGACTCATATCAATGACGACGCCAAGATTTATGGTAAGAAGCATAGCGAGGTGTAGGGCGCTCTCGTCCTAGCTCTCCGGTATTCCGGTCACCTCAATGTCGTTGAGCAGGAATGTCCTGATCGCGCTCGTTCAATTGGCTATTTTTTACTGTAGGTATGTAACAAGCGCTTCTCGCCATCAAACTTGAAAGTTTGGCGAGTAAATTTGAAGAACAAACAATGTACCTATGTATGAGAATAATAAAAAATAAAAAAGTTCGGCGATGGTGCTTTCTAATGGATCCCTGTCCAGCTGTACTTTCCTGGAGCCGAATCCTTCAGTTGAGCCATTTTCGTACGCAATTGATGGATTTTTGATGCATCAGGCGAAACTCGGCACGCAGCTTTTCCTTAAATAACTGCAGCTCGTCTGCCAAGTTGGGTGAGAAATTAATGATACCGTCCAGGGCAGTGCTGTTTAATGGACTGTCCATGTCTATGAGCTCCTCGGGGCTACCGTGCTCCTCTGCCTACCGTGCCCTCTGCGGATCCGCCCTACCTCCAACTGGTGTCTCCGTCTTATTGTCTCTCTGACCAGACTGTTTATGCTCTCAGGGCAGCGCCATGTGGGTGCAATAATAGCCGTACTAGGCAAGCCGATGCAAGCTCGGTGATAAAAGGCATTGCACCGACTGCATTTAGCGGTCTGTATTGGTAATAAGAATTTGGCGCAACGGCCGCACTTCGCTGCAGGCATGGTCTGCGGTTTACGGTGTAACTAACGTTATAGATCCCGCTTGTGTCAATAGATGGCGCTGTATGGAACATATGTTAATTATGGTTTGATGGGAGTTTAATGGCTTGTTAACACCATACACCGACACTAGCGCACGACAATTCACGGCTAGTTTTTAAGTATATTCACTAAAATGTTTCAATCGTTTTGATAATGGGTATATCTTGGTCACTGGTGTACAAATATTTATGTTTATACAATAAATACTATTTCTGCACTGCACTTGCGCACTAGATAAAGTTTCATGTCTTGAATTATTGTATGAGGAAACTTTCTGTATTATAATAATAATTGTTCTTTTAAATGGGTTATTTTATTAACAATAGCGAGGAGTACTGACCAACTTGACGTCCGTGACGTCACCCGTCAATTTTAAACTTGCCAAGTTGTATTCTGTAGAAAGGAACCTGTGAGCTGTGGTAGCATCTACAACGCCACATGCAAACTTTGCATCTCATTGACGACACGCAAAATCCTGCATCACGCAAGCAGCGTTTACCGCGCGACCAGCATATATATTATACAACATCCCGATATCAATCATCGGGCAGTTGTCCATAAGAAACGACACCCGTCTGCTCGGAAGATCCTCCCTTTTCTATGGAGGATGAGTGAACTTAACGCCCTGTTCCTCATACCTCTATAAACGTAATAAACCTCTACAGAACTTGGAACCTATCAGATTTCAATTATTTTAAGAACTTGGTCCCTTTTTAGGGTTCCGAAGCCAAATGGCAAAACGAAACCCTTATAATTTTATTATGTCCGTCTGTCCGGATGATACTCGGCCATTTTACTCGGAGATTATTGGCACTATATCTATGAAAATTTTAAATGAGGTGTAATCTGTACTAATTCTCCTAACAATGGTATAAGTAAAGTTATGAATAAAAAAATTTGGCGTGGCACTCCCCGTACATGTAACCGAGGGATGAAAAAAAAAAAATTCAATTCTATAACTAAAAAGGTGGCAATGTTTCTAAATGAATTTTATATTTAAGTCAATAGGTTTTGAGATGTGTGATAGTTTCGGATACAAACGTAGAAATAACTTTAGTTTTACACAGTTTTTATTTTGAAATATACTATGAAAAACAAACTTATTTATGCGGTCGATAAAATCAATGTTGCTTATGCGTAAATATTCATCCTAAATATGGAACCCTTTTTGTGGGGATAAGCCTCATAAGTAAACATCCGCCTAAAAATAAAAAACAAAAAGGAGCAAACAATTTTTTTTTTACAACAATAAAATATATCGTCCTGTAATTTCTACCCTGTAATCCTGTATCCTCAAAATCTTTTCATAGTTAAATAAGATACAAACACTGAAACACATTACCTGGATCGTTAAATGTTACCAGCACCATATTGTCGATTAGACTGGACTTCTCGTGTTTAACAATACGAGTAATTTTTTCCACACTTTTTCTAACTTGGTCTATATCGTCACCCATAGAGCTTGTATCATCTATGAGAAAGGTTAAACTGCCATTCCCCTTACATGATACCTTGAATATAGTATTCGCGAGTATTAGCAACATTACGTGCGGACATATCCGCCCCCACATTTTGGATGCTAATCAATATTTTAATAGTCCGTAATAATAACGTACTGTTCCCTACTAGCGCACAATACATACTGGTTAAATGTAATAATTATTGGCTAATTTATATTAAGTATATAGATTATGACTGTTATCATGCTGGCAAAAAAAATATTGTTTACTTATGTTCAGTACGGATTTTACATTTTATTCTATTAGCTCTGATGACGTAACTATTTTTATCACATAATTGATTGTTTCCTTAATTCTTAATAACCTACATACATAATAATACGCCGTGAAATCTTGCTCGTGCTTGGGCACTGTTCGTTAATATGTTGAAGGTCTAAAACTCAAATTTAGACTTCACTTTTGATATCGAGACAAAGCTTAAAGAACCATCAGTTCCGAAAACTCTTGAAAGTTTCTTAAAAATGCTACTAGATGTCGAGCGCTCAGGTAGCACATCTTGATCCGTAAGGTATTTTGGTACTCAAAAGCTCTATAATCACACACCAGGTTTCATAGACTTAGACACAAACGAAGAGATAAAAATGTATGATACCTTACGTCACTTGGCACATGCTGATGAATCAAATGCAGTTATTACTTTTTGCATCCTAAAACAAAAAGAATTTCAAGAAGCTATTCGTAATCTCCTTTCGTGGGCTAAAAATACTGAAGTCAATATTGATAAATTTAATCGGAAAGGTTGAAGAATTATTTCAAAAAGGTGAATTGCATAAAACTTGTTAGGTACAATTAATTTGTGGTCATCGAGCCGAAAGTATAGAAATGCGTCGAGTGACAATTACTAGTCAAATTCGAGATCCATTAGTTAAAGCATATTTGAACAGAATTCCCCCATCATCTCCCTACTTATTTAGTTCCGAATCTTTCACGATAGCATTAGAAAAGACCCAGTGTATGCAAAGCTTTTTGGCCTCCGAAAACTGATTTATATGGTAATTTCTAAGATAGACAAATAGGTTAGATTGATGCGATTAGATTGGGCGGCTCGCGGGGGCAAGGCGTAGGGGAAGGTGGGGGACACCGGATATTTATTTTTATTTATTTATTTTATTATTTATGTACACACAGAAAAATAGATACAGATAAGACATAATCATAATTATGAGTACAAAGGTACTGCTTATTTCTTAAGAAATTTCTTCCAGCAGACCTGCGATAGGAGAAATGAGAAAGAAATGTAGACAATAGTGTGTGAGAACAAGAAGAGAAAAATATAAATATGCGAAGTCTTAAAACTAAAATATTGAAATAAACCTACACGTATAAAGTAATAAATAAATATATACTTAAATAAATACATAGAGCTTAAATATATAAACATACATACTATAGGTATATAAATACTCACAGTTGAGAGGAAAGGTAATGCTCTTTTACTCGATATTTGAATTGTGAAACAGTTTTTAAATCACGAATGCTAGGCGGAAGTGAGTTCCACAACCTTACTGCATGGACAGAGAAGGAATAGGAATAGTAGCTTGTTTTATGAGGATGAGATTTAAGGAGGGATCTAAGGTGTGATCTACATGGTGCGTCGCTAGGGCGAGCGTAAGAAAAACGCTCACGCAGGTAGGAAGGATAAGACGGGTTGTATAAGACGTTGAAGAGGAGACATAAGATCCGAGTGTTCCTGCGAAGGCGGATTGGGAGCCACTTGAGTTCTTTGCGAAGATGAGAAACATGGTCATACTTTCTAAGTCCGAAAACAAAGCGAATGCACAAGTTTTGCAAGCGCTCAAGCTTGTTTAATAGCTCCTCAGTAGCATCCAGGTAGCAGGAGTCGGCATAATCTATAATCGGCTGAATAAGTGTTTGTGCCAAAGAAATTTTAGTTTTCAAGGGCAGGAGACTTTGAAGGCTTTTCAACGAATGAAAGGAGAAATGTACCTTTCGACTGACCTCATTGACCTGAGCACGCCACGAAAGATTGGAGTCAATAATGACCCCCAAATCTTTGGCGGTTTCGGTATAGTCAATGTGAACACCATCGAGATATAAAGGCATCAGAGATGCGACATCAGCCGCATTGCGAACGAATCTGCTGCCTATGATCATAGCCTGGGATTTAGTTGGATTAATTTGCAAACCAAATGACTTAGCCCAAACGCTGATGCAAGCCAGGTCATGGTTCATAGCAGCAATTGTAGAACCCGCGTCAGCTACAGAAAAAATAAAATAAATAAAGGATAATTAAGAAACAGACACAATAAATAAATGACTATGTTATTTATTGAGGTAATCAATGTCATGAATGTTTAAGTATACCTAAAAATTCAATTCATTCGAAAAATTCATCCGCATCGCTGTCGACTGGTAATGTACCCAAGAGACTGGCCGCATTGCCACGTTGTATGGCAATGCTTAGCCTCTGGCCAAGGTAAAAACCAGCCCTTGGGTCACGGGAAGTGTCAAATAGCCGTTTTGATATTTCATTGAAGAGGCCGTGAGCACTCGGACCCTACGGCCCGAGGGTTTCAACCCCAAACGGCTCGAAAATATAATTACCTGTAATGTTATTATACTTAGGTACGCCGCTTGAGGTTTTCTGCAGCCGCAGCGGCAGCACCAACACAGCACGCCGAGCCAGGAAGATGGAATGGCGCAAGAGTGTCGACACAAGTTGCATCCCACACTAAAGGCCTACCCACCTTCCATGAAGATAAAGACCCCGGACCGACTTACAACTACAATGTTAAGTTTGTTCTTGGGATAAATTCATCCCAACTACGGAATCCTTCATTGTGCGTGGTCCGACACGCACTTGGCCGGTTTTTTTTAGCTTTAACGGAACATAGCTATGTATACGTATTTGATGTCAATTTCAACCTCATACCTCTACGGGTTTCTTATGAAAAGGCTCTAGTATTACAGTCGAAACATCTTAAAAAAATCTCCAATTGTATAAATTAAAAAGCAATACACGATCAAAATGTACCTAACTATGGATCAGGATTTTTTTAATCTTGTAAAAATAGGCGTAATCTCGACATTATCGAGATTAATCGAGATCTCGTCAGTTTGTTTGGCGATACCTCGAATGCCCGATCTAGACCTCAGGGTTATCGCGCGAGATCTCGAATTGCCGATCTGGGGTCGAGATTGCGTTCCCTAGCACACCCCATTTTTATCACTGTCTGGTGATGTCTCTGCTCTAAGTTTTCAAGATTTAATATTAATTACTTTACATAGATAGTTGCTGTGAAAAACGAAGAATGAGAAATAAGGTACAAAGTTTGACTCTCCAAACTCCTCACCCCGTCGTTCTTCAAGCTCATACAAAACGATTATTGCCTAATTTTAACCATTGTTGATTCACAAACCCTGCTGATCTGGGCTCATAATGGCAGCATTTTAAAACTCAACATTTGATACAAAATTACGTAATAATTCGTAATAATTATATCAAGTACTATTTGTTTTAGTTTAAAAAAAAGTACCTACATTCTCTTTTTGCTCTTTCCTTGTGTTTTTGAACTTGAATAATTATGTTTTCTTAACCTAGGTAATCTGTGTAAATTTCGTGGATTGTAGATACATTTACCCACTTCCAATTATTTTGTAATTAGATATAATATGCAATTGTTTGTTTTCTCTAACAAGATATTTAAATAAATAAACTATATTATAACAAGTAGTGACAAGGCATAAAAACAAGATAAAATTTATGGATACAAACCCATGTGCCAAATTTAATCCAAATCTGTTCCGCCGTTTTAACGTGAAACCTCAACCTCATACCTCTACGGGTTTCTTATGAAAAGGCTCTAGTATTACAGTCGAAACATCTTAAAAAAATCTCCAATTGTATAAATTAAAAAGCAATACACGATCAAAATGTACCTAACTATGGATCAGGATTTTTTTAATCTTGTAAAAATAGGCGTAATCTCGACATTATCGAGATTAATCGAGATCTCGTCAGTTTGTTTGGCGATACCTCGAATGCCCGATCTAGACCTCAGGGTTATCGCGCGAGATCTCGAATTGCCGATCTGGGGTCGAGATTGCGTTCCCTAGCACACCCCATTTTTATCACTGTCTGGTGATGTCTCTGCTCTAAGTTTTCAAGATTTAATATTAATTACTTTACATAGATAGTTGCTGTGAAAAACGAAGAATGAGAAATAAGGTACAAAGTTTGACTCTCCAAACTCCTCACCCCGTCGTTCTTCAAGCTCATACAAAACGATTATTGCCTAATTTTAACCATTGTTGATTCACAAACCCTGCTGATCTGGGCTCATAATGGCAGCATTTTAAAACTCAACATTTGATACAAAATTACGTAATAATTCGTAATAATTATATCAAGTACTATTTGTTTTAGTTTAAAAAAAAGTACCTACATTCTCTTTTTGCTCTTTCCTTGTGTTTTTGAACTTGAATAATTATGTTTTCTTAACCTAGGTAATCTGTGTAAATTTCGTGGATTGTAGATACATTTACCCACTTCCAATTATTTTGTAATTAGATATAATATGCAATTGTTTGTTTTCTCTAACAAGATATTTAAATAAATAAACTATATTATAACAAGTAGTGACAAGGCATAAAAACAAGATAAAATTTATGGATACAAACCCATGTGCCAAATTTAATCCAAATCTGTTCCGCCGTTTTAACGTGAAACCGTAACAAACAAACAAACTTACTTTCGCATTTATAATAATTATTATACATACCTATATGAGTCTAATGTGCACATATCGAAATGCTTAATTTTATACACGGAAAAAAAAACAATACTTAAAGATTTTTTTTCATTCTTGTTCGCTACTGTGACCCCTGTGTAAACAAAACGGTATAACTTTTAAACTAAACGATATATCACTATGAAACAAACAGAAATAATTGGGCGTCCTCATAAAATAAAAATTAAAGAAAAAAATCGCTCGCAATTGAGAATTAAGGTGTTTTTTTTAACAAAAATCAAGTATTTTTCATAATTTTTTACAATAATTATTGTAAAATTTGACAATAAAAGCCGGTATTACTGCCCTTTTTTATTACTTTAAATTATTCTACATCGTATCAGCTTTCTAAAAGTAAAAATACCACGTTTGATAATGAATAATTTTAAATTCAACAAAGGAAAACAATTGTGAACGACGCGACGCTTGACATTTGACATTAATTTTATCTTTGACTGTACATTCTTAAACTGCATGCATACAGCGTGCTCAAAAGTTGCAATATGGATAAAGTTTGGCCACGGGGAAAATTATTTCTTGTGGTCAAATTAGTTGGACAAAATAGTTTGACTGCTAACGTGGAAGGACCCCGTTTATTTCTCAATCACAACATTTTCTATTAACTATTAAAGGCCTTGCACACGGCTACGTACCATACATTAGCAGGTAGAGACCCTATATATTTTTTTCTCCCTCTATAAATTTAAGCATAGTTTTGCTCATTCCGATATGTGCACATTAGGAAGGCTCACACTGTATTGTTATTACTAGTTGCGCCCCGCGGTTTCACCCGCATAAGTGTCGATTTCGTGAGAATATCGGGATAAAAAAGCATTCTATGTCCTAACCCAGGTCATGGTCTACCCATGTGCCAAATTTCATCCAAATCCGTTCAGCCGTTTTAGCGTAAAAGCGTAACTAACAAACAAACAAACTCATGTTCGCATTTATAATATTAAGGCTCCAAGCTACCAGTGATCAGGGCTCTAGAGAGAGGAACCTCGTAACAACGCAAGCCGTATCCAGGCCGCATAAATACAAAGGCAGATGCAACAAAGACACCCATAGTCTGTGCTGCATTATCTATCGAATGGCTTAAAGCAGTAATAGTCCGTCCGAACCCAGCTGTAACACAGCGCTTTGTACTGCGGCCGCATTTGTTTGTAAAAGCCAGTGAAAAGGCAGATTCAACGCAGACACCCATAGTATTATTTCCGTTAGATTATAAAGTATCGAAAAATTGTGAACTGGGAAAATGGTTAGGTTAGAACTGTGACGAACCGCTTGTTCCAAGTTCCTCACAGCTAGGCAGGCTATTAACAGCAGGCGTTACAGAACAGCTACTATCTGTGTTGCATCTGTTTGTATTTATGCGTCCAGGCCTCCTACAACCATCTCCATTCCTGTCTCTCTCTCTGGCCACTTTCCCCTTGTTGTCCCAGCGACCTATCTGATGTTATCTTCTCACCTTTTCTGTGGTCTACCTCTCTGTCTTTGGCCGTTTCTTAAGTACCACTGGTTATTTTGCTCCATTTGTCCTTCACTCTTATCCCGACTATTTTCATTTTAATCTTCTGTTTTTGAAGGTTATCCATAAATTACCGAGCACTCTGTATAAGTAGGTAGGTATCTAGTCAGCTTCAACCGGTTCTAGCAAACTGAAAGAATCAGAGCAGATGATAAAAATGCAGATAATGATAGTCATAATGTAATTTTAAAAATGGATAACAAGCAAGATTAGGAGTCAACTGTAGATCTCCCTATCTATATCTTCCATAGAAATGCATGGTAACGCATCGTTATTTTGCTTGCACTTATCAACATCATCGTGATTCTCTTGCCCTATCTGAATTTATTTGGATTCGGCGCAACATGTCTTTTTCTTCCTTACTTCTCTATTAGTAGTCATCTCGGTAGTCACTCCCTTTCCAGCCCTATCGTCTTTCACACAGTCCATCCATCGTTTCTTGAACCGAGGAGGAAAAAAAAAACAATATTCATGATGTAAATATTTTTAATTTATTTTGTGATAATAATATTGTATTCGGTAAATGCCCAGTCTACGCAGGGTCTCAAACGCAACGCTGACGCTGTGATAACAACGAAGTTTCGAAACCATCACGTGACGATTACGAGTCGCAACTATATGTACTTAAGTGTATGCTTTAGATAGAGTAGAGGCGGTAATGAAAGTCGGTTTAATACCTTAGCTTTTTAAATCATAATATTTACATAATTATTTAAAAAATAAAAAACGAACATATGTATTATTATGTTAGTATGTAATGTTGTTTAGTATGAAATAGTTGCTGTGTTTTGAATAATTTGGTTACAGTAACAGTGTTAACCGACTTTCGTTAAGAACTGACTGGACCAGTCTGGTCTACCAAAACCATCTTTTGAAAGTTGATAGCATTAACATAGGTAGTCTGGGGTAAATTATAGACATTGGAGTTTCATTACTAAATTAGTAATACTTATTATAGAGGTGACGGAATGAAAAATGTTATCAACGATAACTATTTTATTTTATTTTATTATCTTAAGACAACTTACAGCTAAGTTATGCATATGTGAACAATAGTGTAAGAAGGCCAATTACAAGTTTTCACTGACAAAATTAGGATAGAACAAGAGACATTGATATTTTTCATGGTATTTTCAATAATGGAATTCTTCAATTTGCCTGTTTTGTCGTATCTACTACCTTCTTTTTCCAAATGTTTCCCCAGAATATGCTAGAAAGAAAAAGCCTAAATTAGCGTGAATACGAACTTTTGTTATGAGTATTATTAAACGTATGTAAACTAAATTGGAAGAAGAACATAAAACAAACATAACCCTGTCTTTGCTATCGCACAGACAGGTTACAAAAATGAAGACAGGATGAAAGAAAAAAAACTCTTGGAACTTACCACTAAAGTCGATCCGACGCATACCAAACGCTTCAAGGAAGCTGGGCACTGTGCAACAGTAAGTGAACTTATCGCTGGATATAAACGAATCATCGTCTAAGCTGATTTCTTCGCATTTGATATCCTCGGCGGTTGGTGTCGGATCGTTCACGTGGATTATAGCAACTGACTCGTCTTCGTCGAACAGCAGCACCTGGAGTGCAGTACCTTTACAATATGGCCGACGAATCATGGCCGGTCTGAACATAGGATCTCCGAACTTTCTTACTCACACACGCCTCATGTCACCATTTAGTTTTTAAAAATGCTAATACTCAGCCTTTTGCGCAAAGTTCAGAATGGCTATGATTCATCGACCGTATTGTTCGAATGCAAATACCATATATAGTCTGACATAATTATGTTTAGTCAAAATAAAGTATACCTTCCATAAATATCTTGGTACAATAGCTCCATCTTTATTTTGAAACGTGTGCGTTCCAGACCAGGCAACAATTTCATTGAAGAGGGGTAGCCGGGACCTCACCATTTCATTAATATCTTCCCAAGTGGTCTGCTGACAATAATAATATACATATTATTATTAAACGTTTATAATATTATGTACTTCAGTTAGTGTAGAGAATTTAGAGTTTTAGTTGGCAAATGTCATTAATTGGTGGGCAGTGTTTCATATTTCTAAAGTAAGTGAGAACTTGCTACACACTTGTTCATGTTCAGGTCCACGTATTCGATATGGCAGGATTTGTTGTAATTTGAAGTAATTTCTACCTACCTACATAATATTCGATTTTGCCGCTAGTTCCGAATAATACCGAACAAGTGTGTCACACGTCTAACACGAGATAGATCCATACCTTTTTGCCATTTGCACAAGGGCGCCAGTAAGGCACTGTGTTCAGGAACTCAAAGAACGTGCTCTTCTTTGCAGAGGCGTATTTAAAGTCTCTAGGATTTACCAGCTGAGTTTTTTCATAACAGCAGGTTGAATTAGAGTTTTTACATGTAAATCCTCTATGCAGTTTATCATTTCCAATTCCTGGATATGTGTACCAATCTTGGGCAGTGCTTTGAATGCTGTCTGTCTCAGACAATAACACGCGTGTGAACAGAGGCATATTTTTAGCATGGTCGAAACAGACTTTATAATTCTCTAAAAAGTCACCCACATTGTATCCCACCCTTATAAGTTCAGAGGTTTCCGTTAAGCATTTGGTGTTTTCTCTTACAACAGTGGGTTGAACATTATTACGGCATAGTAGTTCTGACAGTTTATACTTTTTATCGCCCACTAAGAACTCGTCTTGTTTGTGACAGAATGCCTTTAATTCACTTTGCTTATATTTTTTTTGGAAAGTATTCACTGCCTCATTATTTTGGTGAGGACAATATAATGTGATCTTATCTCCTTGTTCAATTATTAAATCGTATTTCGTGGTATCCCAATCAGGATAAGTATGTTCATCGGTAAGCAAGAGAGGCATATTTTTGATATTTTCAAATTTTCTATTTACAAAACATGCTGTAACAAAAGGTAATGATTTATTTGATTAGGTATTAGTATTCATAGTAAAATATAATATTTAAGGCGCGCGACATACACAAGTGGCGAGGGGCGCGGGCGTTGCGGCGGTGTGGCGCGGACGGTGCCGATCCTTCACATTTCGCCTGCGCCACTCCCGCGCCACGTCACTTGTGTATGTCCTCCGCCTTAAACTCAGTCTCGGTTTATCACATACGTATTTTGAAAAGCAGAAACATATGATATAGAAAAAAACTATGAACATACATGAAAAAAAAACAAAACATACACCTACAGACGAACAAATACCTCCTATTTTTTGGAAGTCGGTTAAAAAGAAAGTAAATATTGGAGGAAGCCATATCAAAGAACTTGCCTGAAGACTGAACATCGAAGCTCCGCTGTACTGAGCCATGTACGTTTGTCACGTTACACTTGTAGTTTCCCCATTTCAAAGTAACACCCACTTCTGTTAAGTTTTGATAGGTCAACGCTTGGCTATTGAATTCCCATTTTACCTGAAAGTTGAAGTTTTATCTAGCATGTATTGAAAATTAAACGATTTTCAGCATCTTAAAGTGAATGTCCCTGACGTAAATGCACATTTAAATCATATAATTTATTAGAGCACTGAAATACTGGCGATTTTTAATTGAAGAAAAATAATGGTAGGTATATGTAAATGATACTCTTCTGCAGTACCCATTATCATCATCATCATCATTTCAGCTGAAAGACGTCCACATCTGGACATAGGCCTCCCCGAAGCACCGCCACTTCGACCGATTCTGTGCCTCCCGCATCCAGCGGATTCCTGCGGCCTTTACAAGGTTATCGGTCCATCTAGTCATCGTTCTATCCAGTACCCATCAATGTTACACAATTAGTGGAATGTGAACTCACGTCAGCTTGCGGTTTCGCAGTACTTTGGCAGTTTGACAAGATATCTGCTGCATAACCACGCCAGTCGCTAAGAGAAATTTGTGGATAAAGTTGCGGTGGGTAGCCGACGTCCACGACGTACGTATATGTGTGTGTGTTTCCATGCTTGTCGTTCACGCGACACGTGTAGTTGCCGTCGTAACCAACTGTGGCATTAGCTACTTCTAAATATGGTTTACCTGAACGAATTTCCAAGTCTTCCTGTGAATACCGTTTAAATTAGTAATTAGGATTATCAAAAGAGGTCTCTATAGCGAGAAAAAATGTAAATTTAATTATTAAGGGTGAGATGATCTACAAGCGAGTTCTGTTAGAACAATCATTTTAGTGAAAAGCTATTGAGAAAGCCGATAACATTTTTTTTTAAATACATAATAAAATAGCTATAAGGTACACAATAGTGTGTGTTTATTTTAGTAGAAAATAATTAATGGAGTACTCTTACAATAAACCATCTAACAGATTGAGATGTAGAACTGTAACCTTCACACTTCAGCTTTCTAGTTTCATCCTTTAATATGTACACGTACCGGCTTTTTATTCTTAAGCTGGTAATTAGTTCTGAAATATAAAACAAAAAACTTATGATTAATATTTCTATAAACAAGCTGATACTGAATGTGATGTTGAAAAACGAATTAGAAACATCGTTCTAAGCAAGAACCAAAAGCTGGACTTGTTGAATTTATACCGTGTTCATATTACCTTCAACTTTTGCTATAAATGTCGCGTTAACTGAACCTAAATAGTTGCTAGCTTCACACGTGTACGATGAAGAGTCCTTTTTAACCGGATTTATTATTATCAGAGCACCATCCTCTAGGGAATACTTCTCGTCTGAAACATTCGACAATA
Source organism: Xanthia icteritia (assembly GCA_949128155.2). Taxonomy (NCBI): domain Eukaryota; kingdom Metazoa; phylum Arthropoda; class Insecta; order Lepidoptera; family Noctuidae; genus Xanthia; species Xanthia icteritia. The sequence goes on from OX421933.2 coordinate 12,918,300, forward strand.
CAACATTATGTTATACAAGGCTATGTGGCCGATGGGATATTCCATCAGCAAAAATGACAAACTTCCATAAAAACTTTCGACCCCTATTTAACTCATTTGGGGGGTGAATTTTCAAAAATCCTTTATTAGTGCTCACTTTCGCTACATCCGGAAAATTTGTGCAAAATTTCATGTTTCTAGACTCGCGGTGCAGGTTGTGCGCTATCTCTCAGTAAATAAATTTAAACAAACTGATTCAACTGATTTAAAGCAGCAAACTGATTCAACTGATTGAAATGAAATGAAATTGTTTATTCTGTAAATAGGATATTACAATCACTTTTACACGTCATATTAAAATAATTTACTAGATGAGTTCGGCGTTTCCTATCTGACTACTCTGAGAAGAAAGACCGAAACAAACTCGAGAGGTCACAGTCTCTTTTAAAGTCCAGACACAATCTTGGTCAGGCCATATGAGGACCATGTAGATTTGTGTCTGAAATGGTCTTTTGAGGAAAGAACCACACAGATTTGAGTGGACCTGTCCAGTCAGTGCAAGCATTTGTCAGTAATCGTAGAGCTCAACTCAGAACTTAAGGAGCTCAACTCGACGAACAATACCAAAGAAAGGAAGGGTAGGCCGCATAAACTACTCAAACTGCCAGACCATCATTAAAACTAACTGAGAAAGAAAAAACTAAAGAAAGACGAAACAAAACAAAAAAAAACACAGACCTTTTTTTTTTTTTTTTTTTTTTTCAACAATGTTAATATTTATATAAAACTAGTATATTTTAATGATTTTACATAATAATTAAAATGTCAAATTTTATGGTTTTATCACAAGGCTTAGCAGAGCGAGCAGCTCAATCCCACGCTTTTTATCTTCTAAATAATCTGAAAATTTATAGTAGGTACCCTTTTTTACAAAGTTTGGTCTCAATCAACTGATTCAACTAATTTAACTGATTGTTCAATCAATCGCATGTTAATGGTAACAGTTGGACCTTAATAGCGTCTTTATTTTGTACTGGCAAGGGCGGGGCGGGGAGGGGGTGGTTTTCGTAATTCAAGAAATACTACTGTTGTGCCGTCGACCGTATCTTTTATCAAATATCATTACTTACTGGGTGATATTACATTGCCATTTATTTTCCAAGTGTTAACTGGTTTTGGTATTCCGACCACATCACAAGGAATCCTCAAAGCCATATCTCCTACTAGTCCTTCATATACTGTAGATGGTTTTGAAATCATTCTTGGTGGAACTGTGGACAAACTCGCATAATAAACAAACAAGTTATAAATAAACTGTCATAATTAGACTAAGATGGATTTAGATAATTCTATCACATAAATAAGTAGAAATGGTATACCTTATCAGTTCGAAATAAGTTTTCACATCGTGAATTTTAACACGTGTGTGAATCAGTAATTTGGTACCTATGTGTTTTTAATCAAGTCAGTTTAATTAAAATGAAGACCAGCAATCCTACATTTGGGACAAGGAACATTCCATACGACACCAAAAAGCTTATGGCATATGCTAATTAAAGAGGGCAACTACTGTTTTTTGTTCAAATAATTTCGCATTATGGTGGAATGCGAAATTATTCGAACAATAATATGTATGTTCAAGCATATAAAATATTTCAACACCGCGCAAATAGTTACGGTAGGTACAGACGCCAGCAGGTCAACCTACCCGAAACTGTCAAATTTTCCCAATCAACTTTGAACCTTATACTTTAGTGATAAAGTTGAAAATCTATTAAAGAAATTTGACAGATTGTAGTAGGTTGATGTGCTGGCGTCTGTACCACAAAACAACAGACCATATTTAAAGATTGTTTTTACATTTAATTAATTTAAATTGCTTACATTCTATAACAAGTGTTGTGACGTGTTCATCTTGTCCTGCGACGTTCACTGCCACACACTTATAGCGACCCGCGTTTTTTTCTGCCACACTCGATAGACGTAGCACGTTTCCAAAACCGCGTACACGTGTAAACTTTGAAACAGTCTGATCCATATATTGCCAAGCTACCTTAGGCTTTGGTAAGCCTTTAATAATCCTGAAAGAAATGACAAATAAAGAACATGATGAGAATTTTTGTATTTTGACATTGAAAAAATTGCTTTCAGTTTTTCGGAACATAAGATTAGTAGGTTGTTAGACGTCCCAAACATTTTCAAGAGTTCATCAGATCAATAAGCCCTTGCCTGTTATTACCTAAGGCCACAAGACCCATCATGAAAATATGACAGTTAGTAGAATTAATAGATACTTACTTGCACTCTATTGCAACATCAGAACCTCTGATGGATCTTTTTTCAGTCCTTCCCGTAATCCTAGGAGCCGCTGAAAAGATCATCAGGTGAGATGGAGGCCTCGCTGAGATTAATAAAATAAAGACCTGGCATAATTCAAGAATGCTCAGTACGTACTCATCTTATGGATTGAAATGTAATCATAATTAAATTTTCAACAAACCCTGAATAACTTACTATTCACTCTTGCTTCAAATGTCGCGTTGACTGAACCAATATAGTTTTTAGATTCACACGTATATAACACAGAGTCTTCTTCAGTTAGGTTCCTAATTATCAGAGCTCCATCCTCTATAGAGTATTTCTCGTCTAAAACATTCAATAACATAACATTATAACCATCGCAATAATATATTGTACAGTACGATACAACTTAGATGTAGCATCGGCAAAATTCGTAAAACCGATCACCATCCGAACTGAGTGCGCCTTCAAAATCACCCATCTTTATTACTGCCTTAGGTGAAAATGATCTTTACGTAAACGCAATAACTTGTAAAGTCGTATAACCAAATGCATTCGTAAAATTGAAATGATAAATGCAAATTTTCAAATTTATGCTACATTGTGTCGTTCTGTACCTTTATTTAAGAGTTACTTACTGGGTGTTATAGCATTGCCGTTTCTTTTCCAAGTGTTAACTGGTTGTGGTATACCGACCACATCACAAGGAATCTTTAGAGCGTCGTCTCCTTCGAAACCTTCAAATATTGAAGAAGATTTTGTAATGATTCTTGGCGGAGCTGTTGACAAATTAAAAATAATTATGTTGCATAATTTGTATCAACCATACTTATCTGGTAATAGAATAGAAATGATTCAAGGCAGTTTAAACATAACCAAAATCAAAAAGTTGGGAAATGAATCATTTTAAACGACAGCCTCAGGGTTAGCCACAGTCGAATGGTATTAAGAAAAAAAGCGGGAAGTAACCATTGCTATTTGTTGTAATGATTTCGAAATAGTTATATACTTTTCTGCGCGTACTGGAAAAAATTATAGAGCGATCACTGAGATAGACAAGTTTTTCTTACATTCAGACGATAGCCTGAAATTATTGCGGTTCTTGTTGGTTGGTATTGAAGAAAACGGGAAGAAACCACTGTCGTACTGGAATATTTAACATTAGAAATCAAAAAACACTAGTAAGACTGGCTGCAGTCCGCCGTCCGGTCCGCAACTCCACGTCAAAGCGCGTATTTTGCATATACAAACACTAATGCGCGTACTAACAATTATTTTATAGCGATTACTGAGATAGACAAGTTAAGTTTTTCTTACATTCAATAACGAGTGTTGTGACGTGCTCATCTTTCCCTGCTATGTTCTGTGCGACACACTTATATCGTCCCGCGTTTTTGTCTGCCACACCCGATAGACGCAGGACGTTTCCAGAACTGGGTATAGGTGCAAACTTTGAAACGGTATAGCCCATATATTCCCAAGTAATCTTAGGCTTTGGTAAGCCTTTGATAATCCTGAAAAGAATGACAAAATGAAAAACAAAAACTTGATTTCAGTTTGTTGCAACTATACTTAGAACACTCGCTCGGTAGGTTTTTTGGCCTTCCAATAAAATTTTCAAGAGTTCAACAGATCAAGAGGTTTAGTCCTAGCCTGTTACAGCTCGATTTTTATAACTGTGCGCTTGGAGCTGACCAAATCGTAGGTGCCCCAACACCACTTAATACGGTCTACTCAACTCCTATCTTCTCCACAGTTCTGTCTTCTAATTCATTAATTTGTTATTGTTATATTTAAACCACATACATACACTGTAAAATTATGACGTTGACAGGCGCTCAGTTATAAAAATCGGGTGATATTAACTATAGGCCACAAGATCCTTCATGAAAATATGACACAGTTATTAGATACTTACTTGCAATCTATTACAGCATTTGAACCTTTGATGGATCTTATTTCAGTCTTTCCCGTTACCCTAGGAGCCGCTGAAAAGTAAACTCCAATGTCAGTTTGAATATTTTCGACTAGCAAATGGGATAATTCAAGACGGCCCGGTTATCATCTTATGGGTAGTGGATGGATTCAAATGTTATGGCAAGTTATGAAATAGCAAATTTAAAAAACCCCCGATCAACACAAATGTACCTTATGATGCAATTTACACTATGAAACACAAAAATGTTATTATTTTACATCATCATCATCATTTCTGCCGAAAGACGTCAACTGCTGGATATAGGCCACCCCCAAGCACCGCCACGTGCTTGGGGGTGGCCTATATCCAGCAGTTGACGTCTTTCGACCGGTTCTGTACAATATGTCCTTTTGTTGGGGGTTTTCAAAATTTTAAATAAAATTTTCAGGTGTGTATGTCAAAAAGTTATTAAAAAATGGACTAGTGTGCTGGATATCCTAGTTGCAGCATCAGACCAAGAATCCCATAATCTTGCTTAGTTATATAGCATACATGGGTGTTTCAAATTTGAGGGATTTGGACATTTACCCTACCGCAGCTAACACAAAAGAGCTGATAACCTTGAAACGGCTGAACCAATTTTGATGAAACATATCTAAGAACCATCGCTAAAAAACCTGCTTTCAAATAATAAAAACGCATTCAAATTGGTTCAAAGTCAAAGTTAAATCATTTATTTCAAATAAGGCACTTTTGAAAGTCAAAATTTACAAAAATTTAATTGTTTCTAATCGCCCAAAAGTTCACTCGTTTAAGAGCTATAGTGCCACAGACAGACACATAGCGGTCAAACTTATAACACCCCTCTTTTTGCGTCGGGGGTTGTAAATTAAAATGGCCTATAACACATGAATAACTTACTTTTAACTCTTGCTTTAAACGTCGCGTTGACTGAACCGATATAGTTTTTAGCTTCACATGTATATAACGTAGAATCTTCTTCAGTTAAATTCCTAATTATCAGAGCTCCATTTTCTATAGAGTATTTTTCGTCTAAAACATTCAATAACATAACATTATGACGATCACATTATTATATTGTACCTTTAATTAAGGGGGATGCTCTAAGGCACTCCGCGAAATTAAAATATTCATTATTTAAAATTTTGCATTTTGCAGGTCAGTGTCAGGTTTTATGTTGATTTAAATATGATTTGTGACCGTGAGAAATGGCTTTACAGATTTATAATCCTTAGAATCACCAATACAACTCCTTCAGTTAGGATTGGCCCTAAAAGTCATGACTACATGAAATAGTCATTCAATAAGGTAATATGAACTTAAAGAGTTGAATTAATGATTATAATTTTGTAAATAAATATTTGTTACGGCCGCATATTCATATTTAGATCAATGTACACACGGCTACACATCAAGCTATATCTTTCCAGTATAAGCTAACCTCGCATTGTACGGAAATCCTATACAATGCGAGATCAGCTTAAACTGGAAATGTATAGCTTGATGTATAGCAAAAAACGTAGGAAAGTTTGAATTTCGCGGTCTATACCCTGACGCTTTTTCCTAAACTAACTGTTACTTACTGGGTGTTATAATATTGCCATTTGTTTTCCAAGTGTTAACTGGTTGTGGTATACCGACCACATCACAAGGAATCTTTAAAGCTTTGTCTCCTTCGAAACCTTCAAATAATGTAGAAGATATTGAAATGATTCTTGGCGGAGCTGTTGACAAATTAAAAATAATTATTATCAATTCATTTGTATATACCTACCATTCTTATCTGGGAGTAAATTATAACAGTAAGTATGTTTTTATAGAATAGAAATGATTGAAGCAAAAAATGTTGGGATTTGAATAATTTCAGACGATAGTATATGGCTTGGTTCTTGTTGGTTGGAAAAAAACGGGAAGACCCATTGCTGTTTATGGTCGTACTGGAATATTTAGCATTAGAAATTTAAAAAAAACACTAGTAAGACTGGCTGCAGTCCGCCGTCCGGTCCGCAACTCCACGTCAAAGCGCGTATTTTGCGTATACAAACACTAAACCGCGTAGTGAAAAGATATTATGACCTACAATTTGTTGTTCCGGGTCTGGCTGTTTGTGTATGTGAGTTTAAATGTTTGTAAACGCACCCACGATACAGGAGAAATTCCTAGTGTGGGGCAACGTTTTTAAAAAAAAAAAAAAAAAAGAAAAAAAAAAAAAAAAAAAAAAAAAAATTACAGCGATCACTGAGAGAGACAAGCTAAGTTTTTCTTACATTCAATAACAAGTGTTGTGACGTGTTCATCTTTCCCTGCTATGTTTTCTGCCACACACTTGTAGCGTCCCGCGTTTTTATCTGCCACACCCGATAGACGCAGGACGTTTCCAGAACCGGGTATATGTATGAACTTTGTAAAGGTCTGGTCCATGTATTCCCAAGTAATATTTGGCTTCGGTAAGCCTTTGATAATCCTGAAAGAAAGTAATGTAAAAAAAACCTGATTTGCATTTTAGTTTAAGGACATGAACCCACAATAAAATCCGTTCAAGTGGATTTCGGACCACATTTTAAGTAGTTGGAGTAAACGCATGCACAGTATTGATTTTATCGACCGCAAAAATAGGTTTGTATTTCATAGTACTTGCTTCTCGACAAAACCATGAAAAATAAAGATGCGGTTGTAACTCAAAAACGATTGACTTAAAAAGTCACTGAGAAACATCATAATATTCGACAAAGCCCCATACGCCTTGCATTGCTTTTTTTTATCATCCCTCGGTTTTATGTATGGTTTAGCGGTGCACTGAGTACATCTTCTGACCAATTTCCATCGATATAGTGAAAATTATTGTCTCCGAGTAAAATGGCTGTGTGACATCCGAACGGACGGACATAACGCATTCAACTCATCATCTGCCTGGCCTTTTCCCAACTATGTTGGGGTCAGCTTCCAGTCTAAGCGGCAGCAGCTGAATATCAGTATTTTACGTGAAGCAGTCGTGCTTATCCGACCTCCACAACCCAGTTACTGGGTAACAGGATACCGCTTGGTAAGACTGGCTGTCAGACTTTCGGGCTTCCGACGACTCGTTACAACTGTCAAAGATATGCAAATGACAGCCGGGACCAACGGCTTTACACTTTCTGAGGCACGGAGGGGTCTTGGTATGTGAATATGGTCATCTACCCATGGATCAACCGCGGCAAACGTAGCTTAACCTGATCGATTGACCCATACGGCTGTTATTAGTAGTGTTTTAAATAAAACAGGTAAACTGATAGGTTTCTGAAAATAGATATAAAATCATCATGTGTTCATCAGATCTAGAAGCTCGGGCCTAACTAATGAGCCATCTTGCTGACGTCACCGTAGTTTAGATCAACAAAATTGAATACACTGTCGAGCCATCGACATGAAGAAGAGAAGGGAATGATCCATATAATCCACCAGTAAAATATGTCACAACTATTACTTACTTGCAATCTATTACAACGTTTGAACCTCTGATGGCCCGTCTTTCAGTCTTTCCCGCTATCTCAGGAGCCGCTAAAATGAATACAGTCATTTTAATAAAATCATATGAAATGTGCTTCATAAATTATTAAGAGAATCATAATTATAATAAAAAAGTTACGTGCCGATAACAAATTAGTAAGGGTTTATAAAAGGTTAGGCAAACTTACTGAGAACGATCCTAACTTTTTGACCGTAGGCAGCAGTGCAAATGTATTTGCCAACCATATCCAAATCCATTTTTTTAATTCTTAGTTCTGTACCATTGGTAGAAATCCAGTACTTGTCTGATGGTACTATTTGACTGATCTTGCCTGTAGTCTCGTCTGCATAGTACCAATGGATATTTATGGGCACTGACGACTTGATGTCGCATGTTATGATGCCTTCGGAACCGTACACCACATTTGTTGTACCTTAATAAGAACACAACACAACAACGAATATCAATTTTTATTGTACCTAATACCCTTCCTTGAAAACATAATAAGCAATAAATAAGTTTTATTTTAAAATATTAAGTTTAAACTAAAATATTAGTTTTATAACTTGTCCCTTTCTAAGACAAGTTTCTACCTTACTAATTCTGCATAAAAAAAGTCATGTGAGTATAAGATCCGAAGAGACAAACAAGTGTCAATTGACGTAAAGCCAATATTTTCTTTTACGAAATATTTGAAAAAACGGACTTTCAGAACCTTCATTGACAGTCAGATTTATTTGCGTAGAAAATGTCATAATTAATTTTTCACAGAGTATTACGAAAGATTTATTTCACAGATTTGCCTTATTTTCCTGGACTACTGAGTAGGTAAGTTAAATATGATCTCTTTTTGTCCTTGCCAAATAAATTTCTCTACATTTCTGTTTTAGTGCATAATATAAATATATTATTATAAAATGTTTATACCTGAATCGTAATTTGTAGGTAGCAGTATATGGTCAGCTATAGAGAATGTTTTATTATTGGCGATGGATAAGTTGCTTGTTCTCTCACTTGATGCCTTGAAGACAATCGCGAAAATCAATATTAACACGCGAATCCACATTTTGAATACTTCTACGTTTTCTTTGTTTCCCTAATAACCCCTTTATTACCCATAACGTTCAAAATAAATACTGACATGTTTTGTAAAATAACTCAGATTTTATACGTACCTATTATCCTTCAGATAAGCATCTATTTTGGTCTTATTAACGCTACGGTTTTTACCCTAAATACCAATGCATTTTTAAAGTTTTGCAGGATTCTTTCCTTAACTTGATTAGTATTCCTGAATGGTAGGTAATGTATTGTTTTTACAAGTTTTATATTAGGTTACTTGGTTCGTATCATGCGTTTCCAGTTACTCCAATTGTCATCCATTTTTCAAGCACTTCCTGGCATCCGATTGAGCTGAAACTTGACATACCTATATAACTATGGAGACATTTTAGAAACATGATACCATGGAGCTGGTCTGATGATAGAGCCTGAAGTTGACCATAGGAACACCTCAACTAAATAAGATAGCGTCGTTGAGTTTGAACTTGTTGGATTTGTCTCGACAAGAACTATAGCCCAAGATGGAGTTTGATGATGTAGCAGGAAAGTGGCCATCGGAACTCCTCAATCAAACAAGATAGCACCATCATGTTTGGACTCATATATGTATTGACTAGTGCCATGGGCGCCGGGAACGGGGTGTAAGATGGTGCACTTGCTCCTCCCTGGCTAAAAATTATCGAGTTCGCTTGGCTTGCTTTTGAATCCTACATTCTCTTATTTGCTAAGCTTTTCTGCATAAGTCGTCAAAGTTACTTCTTTTATGAATAGACAAACGATAACCTAACATATCCGAAGTGAACTGCAGAAATAATCGAGCTCGCTTTGTGGAGCTTAACATGCACCACTCTGAAAATTAACCTGCTGGCGCCCATGAGAAGTGCTATTACACTAGGCGGTGTCTAGGATTTGATGAAGGAGCCGTAAGGTGGTCACGGGCACTCCTCAACCAAACAAGTTAGCCCTGTTTTGTTTCGGCTATTTGGATTTGTTTTGACAAGTACGTACGTTATCCCAAAGTGTAGTCTAGGATCTGATGATGGAGCTGGAATCTCGCCATAGGATTTCCTCAACTAAACAATATAGTCATATTGTGTTTGGGTTCGTTTATTTCGTCGTGACAAAAACTATAGCCAAATGAGCAGCCCAAGGTCAGGTGATGGAGCCAGAAGGTGGCCATATGAACTCCTCAACTAAACTAGATATGATGTATTTGGGCTCGTGAATTTTTGTCGTGACAAAAACCTACGGTGGGTGTAGCCCAGGGTCTGATTATAGAGGCGGCAGGTGGCCACAGAAACTCCTCGAGCTTACAAGATAGCCCTGTAGTGTTGAGCTAATTGGATTTGTGAAGGTGATAGAAAAGATATTTAAACAAATTCTAATGTTAAAAAAACTAAATAAAATATTTTTATTTTTATTCCTGCACTTTTTATGTCATAATATTATTTTGCATAACAGCGGATAGCATAAACTTCATTTCGCAGAAATTCGTTTGACATACACTCATTTATCATACATTCAAAACTCAAAATTTTGTAAGTCAAAATCATCTTTACGCATAAATTCCATTTTCATAATAATTAAAAAGTAGAACCATCATATCCCAGAAAGTTCACATAAACATTCCAAACATGCAAACAAGCATACACCATGCATGCAGCAGGCATGCAGCATGCAAGCGAGCATGCAACATGCAGCAGGCATGGTTTCTGTCACGGCTCCGGCACTGCGGGGCTCCGGCGGCGGTTCCACGCGGACTGCCTCGCCCCTCCGCGCCTACGCGGGCTTAAATTACACCCTAGGTTTAGGGCAGACAAGACTATGTGGAGTCGGTTTTGCAGCGATTCGACAATATTTTAATTTAATTTAAGATTTTAAATGCTATTTTATAGAAATGGCAATATGCCTAATAAAATTATTCAAAAAACTCAACTCAAAACTCAAAGCATTTATTTCAAATAAACCAATTACAGGCATTTTTGAATTGTCAAGAGGTCGATCAATCAGAAATATGAAGCTAGTCGCCCATTTCAAAGCGTAGTAGGTACCTATGGAGAAGAACGGGCTAAAAATTCCAAATAAATTTCTGCCATCTTAAAAGTATGCCATTGTAAATTCGGACAAATAAACATTCGGACTAACAATAATTATATTAAATAATGTTTATGCCTTTAAAATATTCGTTTAAAGAATATTATGCCAAGTGTGTTATGCCAAATCAATTTCGGAGCATCAAGATTCTGCCAGATAGAGGAAACCCGTATAGTTTAGGTTTGTCGTATGCACCGTGTTAACCAACTTGTAAAGAAGTGCTATACAGGTTGGTGAGTTGGTGGTTGGGTTTGTGTGACGTATTCGTGTAGCACTAGCATATTGCTCAAAAGTTTAATGTTTTAAGGAGTAGGAATAGGGTTACTTTCAAATTAAACACAACGAAAATATAGTGCTTATCGCTTTATTGTATCTTCACATAAATATTGATACTGTCGGTACCAACGTCGTTGTCAGCAATACATAGATATGACCCTTCGTTGGTGTAACTCACATTGTTTAAATGAAGCCAACTCGAAGAATTACTCCTAAAACATAAATGTAAAATATTAGAAACTATTATCCTTACAAACAACGGAAATAGAAATACGTTGTAACGATTACCTTTGTAAAACCTTAGTGGTAGAGTCTGGGGCTATAAATTCCCATTTTGAGGAAGGTACAGGGTTGCCATATAGCACGTTACAAGACAACGCCACATTATCACCAGTCCTCGCGACCACATTCTTAAGTTTTGGTGCTTCTATGTAGGGTGCAACTGCGAAAAAGATAATAACTATTGTTAAGAAAAGACATTTCAGCAGTTCTGTAGCAACTTTAGCATTTAACAAACATCCAGTGATGAAGGCGAGTTCCAAATTAATCATGTTCAGCCTAGAAGTTGGATTTCCGATGACTACAATTTGATTCCATCTTCATCATCTTCAATCGGTCCCTCATTACTGAGGACCGTGGTCACTGGACCCCTTTAAGCGGACAATCTGCCTCCATCGACTCCAGTCCAAAGTTGCTATCACCACTTGCTGAAATTTGGTTGAGGACCTAGCTTTTTTACTTAGAGAGAACGAGGACGCTATTTTTTACTTAGAGGAACACGATGGTCCGAGACCATCGTGTTGGCGACCGTCCTCGTTCTCTCTTTCCATCGGTATTGCCAATAATGACCTGCTTTTCAAGGCTGCTATATCCTCTTCGCATTATGTGGCCAAAATAGGTCAAAATACACTGTTGGCAAACTGTAGACAATCGGGTCTTGATGTCAAGTTAGGAAAGGAATTCGATTTCAAGTCGAACAAAACTCGGCGAAAAGAAAAAGACGTATGCAGAAAGCAAGCTCTTTGTTGACGGCAGATAATGAGATTGAAGTAGAAATATATGGTGCTAAGGGTAGACTCACCTAGGACATTAACTTTAATGGTTTTCTTCGCCGTACCGATATTGTTCTCTGCAATACAGTGGTAGTTGCCAGAGTCCTTCCACAATGCTTTGAATCTGTAGACAATGATTATTTAATCTTTATTTCATCAAATACATGGGACTGTTAATAGGTACCTAATGCTAATATACAACAATAAATTACTATACAACTAACTTTTCACACTAGGTACGTTGATTCATGATGATATTAATTATTACATTAGAAACTAAAGTATGTATTGTATTGTTTATCAGGCTGTTGTCCACAACTTCAACCACGTCCAAGCGTGTATTTTGTCTACAGAGGCAACTAATAACTGCAGTATTGGAAATATTGAAGCAGTCGCCGTAACCCACTAATAAAAACCAGTGCTGCTTTATTCTTTAGCTGAAAGCATTTACCTGTGAGTGTGTCGATGATCGGTGCGGTGTCGGGCGTCCAGCGGCATGATGACGTCATCTTGTGACATTTCCCAACGCACGCTGGCTGCGGGTGACGCGTCCACCTCACATGGTAGCACTACCTCATCCTCTTCCTTAACCGTCACGGTGCGGGTTTCAGCGTCCTTCGATATCGATGGTGGATCTATCAAATGTAACTTATTGTTTAGTCACTGCCTCGTTGGTCTAGTTGTCGCAAGCGCTAGATACTGCTGAGCTTGAGGTCCTGGATTCCCTAATCGGGGAGTTTTATTGAGTTTTTCCATCTGGAATGTCTCAGTAGGTTGGTACCGGAGTCTGGTTTTGAGCCCGGTTGATGGCAATTGTCTCGTCCCCTATTACATGGCACTTAAATATAACTGGCGTATTGTGGGTGTGGGTAGGCACTATGGCTAAACCTCTACCTATCCATTCGGGGAAAACAGGCGTGATGTTATGTGTTATTTAGTCAAGACAGAAAAAGACAACGCGGCCGTTCCCCTACACGTTGGTCACATCACTTGCCACTGCCCTGAGACGAGCCAAATACAGAATGGCATTAAAGCAGCTGGACAGCGTCTCTGTCAAAGATGTTCAGCAATGAAGAAGGCGAATAAGAAGAGAGATTTACGCAAAACCATTAATTTGGCAAAAGAAAAACACGCAGAGGTTCTCCTATTATCAACCATGTCTGCACACGGTACAGTCGGACTCCAGCTGGCGCAGTTCCGCGGCGGCCAATAGCTGACTATCGCCGGAATGAAATAACCATTCAGCTGGACAGACAAAACACATCAGACGAGTGACTGGCAACAGAGCAGGAGTACTATACTAAAGTTCATGGCAATATGGACAGTCACTTGACTCATAGGAATATAATAAATGACATTCAACTGTCTTGCTAGAATCAACCAGCCCTGCTTAGAAATTAGTTGCAATTCGGGAAGCCTCTTGGAAATAATAGTCTCACATTGCAGTTGGACAGTGACATCAGCGGAATGATGTCCTTCTATGTTAGCGGCATCACATCTGTAGACGCCCTTGTGTTCTGGCTGTGCTGATGCTATCTTCAGTTTCCCGTCGTCTGCCACCACGCCATCGGGCAACGAGAGGAACTCGAACCCATTCTCAGATTTAAACGTCCATGTTATGGCTGGTGCAGGTTTTCCTTTAATTATACTGAAAATAATTCAAACAATTTACTTCCATGATAATATGCATCACTGTATGAACAACAGGTTTGATTTAAATTTTAGAACTAAATTAATTTAATCGCACGAAGGGTTGCATTCATTCCTAAAGGACCGATCCGATTCGAGCAAAATCGGAATCTACAGATCCCAAATGAAAGATAACATAAAACCAAAGAAAGAGAGAAATAAAAATAAAACAGGATATTCATAGCATCTTGAGTTTTACCTGCATTCAAGGTATCTCCAATCTCCCAGCTTCAGCGTCATATTTGTTTTTTTTACTTCCACTTGAGGTGCCTCTGCAAAATATATCAATATAAATTAACTGGTTTTAAAAATCTGTGTTTCAGTGTCCGGATAGAAACTATCTACCAGATAAATTAAAACTGAAACAGAACGTGTATGAAATTATTTTTTAGATAAGATGTCAGGAATTTATGCAGCTGTGGAACAGGCAATATGTATATTATTTATTGAATATGTACCTATATATAATTAAATAAATAATAAAAATACCAGCCGATCAATTTGCCACTACAGGGCCAAAGGCCTCTCATAGAGAGAAGGCACTAGCATTGAGCTATATTTATTATACAGTTATAACGCGAAATTATTTCACACTCCGCTCGTCCAACAAGGGTGCAGCTTCCAGCTAGAATGTTCTAGACGCCGTGTGAAAAACAGACGACGCGCACCTTTTTTGACAAGAGTATGACATCGTTGACATCCGTCAGCTGAGCAGCGCATCAAGATACAATTTACGAAACCTTTTCTTTGCCCCCAAAACCCTATTGTTTTCATCAATATTGTGATATGTGTATGTTAAACGTATTCTATTGTGATATCTGTATATTAAACAGTACGAGTATATTATAATTCTCAAGTAGCTTACCTATTCCTGAAATTGTAACATGAGCGCTATATGTTTTAATGTTGGCTTCGTTCGTCAATTCGCACTTGTAATCGCCAACGTTGCTGACAGTCATGTTTTTAATCCACAGGCTGTTGGTCTCTGGATCTATTTGCAGGTCATCAAACGGGGTCACTTCAGTGTCGTTGTGGTACCACTTTGTCTCCGCCGCGGGGTATGCTGTCACTTCGCAGTATAGCTTACCTTCACTTCCATATTCTATGGTCTGGTCTGTAACGATAAGTACCTATTAGCCTGGTGTTTAGTGAAAGACTTTGCCTTACGCTAGATGTTCCTCATGTATCGTGGTTTGTAAACGCAAACACATGTCTCACTAATACAAACAGCTGAATGTTATGTTTATCATTTTTTTTTAATTGTCAAAAGGAATCAGCAAAAATCTGAAGCTGCGCCAACCATATCGGCAATGATATAAGTGAACCGTAAGTTAAAATTAGGACGAATATTTGAAAGAGAAAACGTTTTGAACCGATTTTAATATTAATTGATTTACTTAGTTTACCTCAAATAAATACCGAATAACATAAAATGATTCTAAATAATTTGCTTTAAAAAGTACCCATGCAAAATTATTTATCCATTTAATTGGTTTTAGGTATCTATGGAAGCATTCATGACTCCTAAAACCTAATTATATTCTCGATAAGTGAACTTCGGATAGCTATAATACATTTTACATTTTAGTTTTTCCTTGAGTTAACAGGAAATATATTTTGTTTATGCTTTAGGTTTAAAGAGGTGTTATTTATGTACATTAGTTAGTGAGATAATATTATAAATAGTACGCTATGATCACGTAGGTAATACCCAAGCGACTTTTCCATGATAATAATATTTTTAATGAACGTTATTAACTAAAGTAAATACGTACGCTTGAGCATAATAAACACCATATTTTATGTATAACAGGCAAATAGGTTCATCATTCGTGGTGGACTACCATGTTGGAAGTCCAATGTAAGGTACCAAACATTAATAAAAATGGAACCTTTACTTACGTTTAAAATCACTTTTTTCTCGAGATCTATGCAACGTAGGAATTTAAATGTAGGTGGGTATAATATGTATGTATGTATGTGGTATGTAGGTGGTTTAGATCTCGGTGACATGCACGCAGATCGGGGTCCAGAGGGAGAGAGATTCCGGGGATTCAATGAGATCTAAGTCGATCTTGTATAATTAAAAAGAGCTTTCTTTAAGGATTCTAAATGTTTTTTTTTCTTAATGTTTTGTTTATCGACCTTAAAGATATAGCTCTTTTGCAAAAAAATATCGTTGATCTAAAGCAAAGATTTTAATTTTAAAAAAGTTTTTAGATGTTGATCCTTATTCAGGATAAATATAGCGAATTTAGCAAATATAGCGGTTGTTGACACTGGTATAATGGAGGAAAAAAACAAAAGTAGGCGCTTACGAAGGCCTATTTATCAAATATAAATTGTTTGTTAGTTGATTTTTCCCGTGACACTAGGACCCGACAGAAATGTTTTCCCTTATTTATTATCCTACACTGTTTATTACTCTATATTATTTTTAACAACAAAAGTGAGAATAGTTATAATACCTGCAGGGGTTTGAATGACGTCAAATGTGTATGGTCTGTTAATATACAGATTTAAACTATGAGAGGCTTCACCTTGAGAGTTTTTAGATTTACAGTAAATCGTAGAATTTACTGTAACATTTTCTATGCTGACGTAACTTATGTAGAGTGATGGTATTTCTAATAACACACTCTGGAACAAAAAAAGAATCGGTAAGTATATGTACATACCCACCTTTATCATAAACTCACCAAGTTACTGTTGAACTCATAAAACAAGCTGGTCTTGACATTTTTGGCTTTGAAAGCCATGACAACACAACAAGAGGTTTTTTAGAGAAGACGTTGACTAAAGATTAACCTGCAGCAGATTTTTTACAAAATACCTTGTGGAAGTCGTGTAGAATAGTGAACTTGCGCAAAAAACGAAGACAGAGAGAGCTCTAGCACGGTAAGATTTTTACCATATTAGAATCAAAATCGTCATTATTGACGTCATAACATGCACGGTATTTATAGCTCTATATTGCTTTGTAAAATCACTGAAAAGTACTTCTGAACATTTTTTAAATCTTACCTCTGACGGCAAAGTTACTCCAGCGTCATCTTCCCACAATATGTTGGGTTCTGGGTAACCAGTAACTTTACACGCCAATGTTGCGTTTGTGCCAAAGTCAATCAGTGGTTCGGAATCTAATATTTCTGATTGCGGTTTTGTCCATCTTGAATCTGTCTCGGGACCTAGGTACACAAAATCATCAATTTGTGTTTATAGGGAAAATTTATTAATGATCCTGAATGAAATGAGACAGTCTTTGTGGTAAGAATGATCAAGCAAAATCAAAGGCAAATGACAAACATAAAAGTGGCAGTTGAAAAAGAAAAGACATACCTGATTGAGGGATAAAATTTTCCGATGAACCCTTAATCTCTTGATTTGTGGACGTGTCATAGCCCTTTACCTGAAATTATAAGGTTTTGCAGAGAAATAACAAATTTTGATATTAGTGTAGTCACGATGGGGAGAATTTTAATTGCATTATGAAAATTATTGAGTTTTGCTATCAAAATTACAAACATTTGCAACGTATCGATGGATATGGAATGGCTATAATATAAAAGTTTTGAATAAATCATATTCACCCAAATACAAAAAGTCTTGCCAGGATCAATGAAAGTTTCGGTCATGTACATGCCTGTACTAGAGTTTTCTTCGAACACCAATGCTTTTTTCTCTTTTTGGTCAGCTACTTGTATTTCTATTGCTTCCAGTTTTATTTTATTTTGCGTAGCATCTATTA
Organism: Xanthia icteritia; assembly: GCA_949128155.2. Lineage (NCBI taxonomy): Eukaryota > Metazoa > Arthropoda > Insecta > Lepidoptera > Noctuidae > Xanthia > Xanthia icteritia. Next base: position 12,935,930 of record OX421933.2, read on the forward strand.
GGATTTTGTTTGTTCGACCTATAATATAAGTTATTGGAATGTTAACTTAATGCATAAACTACAGCGATTGTTTAACCTATTCAGGTTTTGGTCTTGTTCAGTAAAATTTAAACACCACAAGTTTTTCCTTCCATTCTATATTTACTACAAATCGTACCATTGTTGTCGTTTGTAGATACACTTGTCATTTTGATAGCTTATCAATGCGACAAGAACGGTGGTCACCTTGATTTTAATGAAATTCTCTTACCTGGCATAGGTCTTCTGCTTGTTTCACTCATACTTCTAGGCTGCTTAGTTGAGAATCCAAATCGCAACGGCAGCTCATACCTTTTGTATAGTACAACGGACGTTTTGTTTCGACATCTGATTGTAGCCTTGTGGACACCGATTGACGGCTTTTTCAAGCGGACAACCTGCCACAAAACATATTAGAGAAAATATTCTTTCTAAGTTACAGAATCTTCAACGATATCAGAACAAAACGTCTGAAAAAAGTTTGATGCAATATCGCCCTGCTAAGGAGTACCTAGTGTGAATTATATATATCCCAACCGCTTTTATTAATAATAACAACTAAATAGTTCAGTTTTAATTTATCAGTCGTATGATAAAAACGCTCGGAATGAGTGTTCTTCTGCTGTCACAAAAGGTGATTTAGGGCTTTTGTTATGAGAAGGAAATGATGTTTGCTCCTCAAGATAACATCACGACTGTACACATAGTACTATTAGCTAAATGTGCTGATAGCTGTAACCTTCGAAGTTTAATCTTTAATGGTAAATAATCATTATTTTTAGGATGATGAAATACCTGGGTTTGTCTGGTGTCCAAAATTTTTTCGACTGCACTCTCTGAGCTATTCGGCGTTGATACTTCCAGTCTAGGGTTATCTCCGGAAACTACCAACAACACTGTTTTGGTGAATGAGTCCACTGTAAACTAATATTTATCAATGTTAATGTATATTTCAGTTATTAAAGTTTTAGTTTTGGTTAATAGTAGAAATACATGGAAATTTTGTGATTTCTAGAAATTCAATTCAAGCCCTCGTTTTGTAAGCAGCAACAGAGCCAGATCTTTACGTCTGTTTGTTCCTTTTAAGGTGTTTTGGCTTTATAATGACGTATTATTTTGTTTCTGTACTAGGTAATCCAGGTTTGTCAAACTTCAGGTAAGAAATCCGAATGTCGGTACCACCTTACAAAATACTTACAGACAATTCTTTGTATTCTGTAAACGTATCGTAGCTGATAACGTCAGTCCATTCCACGTTTATTACTTCTTTTATGTATTTGAAAGCCTGAAACATTTTATAGAATGCTTTCATATTTCTATTGGTCAAAATTATCTTCATCGTCAACATCATACAGAGCCCAAGATGCAATTAGGGAATGCAATTTCGAGTCAAGATTGGAAACTCGAGATCTCGCCCGGCAATCAGGCGAGATAAAGTTTTCGAGATTATAGAGATCGAAATTTTCTACTTTTGCATTTTTTTAAATCAACTGTTCTTACTCTTAATCAAATCTACACTTACTTAGGGTACTTAATCGTGTTTTATTTGGTAAATAAAATAAACATTAATCGAATCTTGAAACAAAATTAACGTGGACCCAAGATAGAGCCTTGTGAAGACATTTTTACTTTTAAGCAGCGTTTGACCGATTAATAAACACAAAATAAATAAAGAAACGGATGTAAGTACCTGTCTTAACGTCGCAGGGTCGAAACGGATGACTGCGCCAGAGCAAGCTTTAGCTACATCGTAATAAACTTGCTCATTCACGGTAGGCGATGACTGTGACGAACAGAAGCCACTCAAAAATATGACTACCTGTAAATCAAGTGGCAACTTTATACCTACCTACACATACATACACAAATAAACTCATGCCTTCTTCCCATACAAGTTAGCAGAAACTACAGCATCGCTTTCCATACTCCTTTTGCGTCGGTTACGTTCATACATCTGCTCATACATGCACGCCGGTTGCGAGGACCACGCACCTAGCCTTTTTGAAGAATAAGGTCACTATATGTACTTCTAAGGCATCCGATCCCGGCGTTTCCAATCACATCTGCCATGTAAATACCTTCTGTTAGTCGCCTTTCATTGATCCTCTCAACGTGACCATTAAGCATATCCCAAGTGGCAAAAACTTGTGCTATAATAGTCGAGACCACGTTTCTGTTTCAGCTCATAGTTCAATAATATATCATCTCTAATCTATAATCAATATATTAATTTAAACAAATCAAAAAAAAAATAATCAAATGCATTTGTAAACCAAATGCATTTGATTAAATTTTTTCAACTAATAGTGCTATGAAAATCGTGTTACTGTTGAATAAGGAACATAATTGTGGAATAATTATCAAGTAAAAGCAAAACTGGACCAAATTAATCAACAAAATCATGGAGTAAATGTTGTCGATTTGCTATAAATCATCATTTTTGTTAGTTAAAAGCAAAGAATTTGCCTTTATTCCACAGTTTCGCTCTGTATCAGTTATTTCGTCACTATTATTCCATTATTTTATAAATGTTTCATTCCTTTTGCCGAAACGGAACTTTGTGTACTCGTATGACTTATGACAATACATATGGAAGTATTGAATATACATAGTTACTTCATGTAGAATGTAATAGCAATGTACTGTCCAGAGAATTTTGCATATGTAAACGTAAATGAACATGCAAAGTAACTTTATCGATGAAGTCTTAGGAGTTATTTAACATATATTTGTAGGCCTCACTAATTATTAATAATATAATAGTAATAATAAATAAAGCTATAAGTATTTGGGAATGTCGGAACCGTTAGGCATCAACGTTGCTGACATGAAGCAATAGTTGAAGGAGCGCTTCTTTAGTCAACTGAAAAAGGTATTAATTAGTCTTTCGGGCGAAATCAAAGTGAGCGCCTTCAACGGTTGGATCATGTCGATTTTGATGTACTCCTTCGGCATACTCAAATGGACTCGACACCCTGGACAGAAGGGTCCGTATGCATCACCCATGTTCAACGGTGATGAGACTGTAAATCCCGCGGAAGTGCGGGGGTCGAGGCAGTTTAAATGCGAAGACCCTCTAACCTCTAACCGCGATGTGTGCAGCCTCAGGGAATATTTTTTTTAAAGTCGAAGTTGCTATGCACCGTGATGTGGTCGCAGTGGACAAGAGACTCACCCCGCTCTCCATGGCTAAAGAGAACTGGCGCAAACCTGTAGTACTTACTACAGATGACCGCAAGGAGGTATGGCAAAGCAAGGTGCTTCAAGGGCGCTTCTATCGGGCTCTTCATGAGCCCGGTGTAGATTTCTTAGCGTCCGTATCAGATTTCGGTAACCATTTTGGGGAAACTGAAGGTTTCGTCTGTGCAATTATAGACGAACTTATCTTGAAGAATAACTATCGGAGACATATTATGAAGGACGGTACGGTTGAGGTGTGTCGGGCATGCCATCGTCCGGGTGAGTCCATCAGACATATTATCTCTGGTTGTTCTCGTCTGGCTAACGGCGAGTACTTGCACAGGCATAACCATGTGGCCAGGATTATTCACCAGCAACTTGCTTTGAAATATAAACTTGTTGACTCTGAGGTACCGTATTATAAGTATGTGCCCGACCCAGTTCTCGAAAATAACCATGTCACGTTGTACTGGGATCGGTCTATCATTACTGACAGGACTATTGTAGCCAATAAGCCTGATGTAGTGGTGATAGATCGATCAGCGCGCCGAGCAATGATAGTCGATGTTACCATTCCACATGACGAGAACCTCGTGAAAGCTGAGAAAGAGAAACAAATAAAATATCTCGACTTAGCACACGAGGTTGTTGACATGTGGAATGTGAGCTCGGTTATTATTGTGCCGATTATCGTAACGGCCAATGGCCTGATGGCCAAAAGCCTCGACCAAGATTTTTCGAGGCTCTCGTTAGGCGATTGGATCAAGGACCTGATTCAAAAGGCATTACTCCTCAATACGGCTCGCATTGTGAGGAGGTTCCTGTCTCTGCGGCCCTAACCACCGGTAGCTTGGACCCGGCTCCTGACATCCCGGCGGATAACATTTTTTTAATATTTTTAAATGTTTTTTTGAATATCTTATTAGTGTAAGAAATATTTAAAAAATAAGTATATTATATGAAATAAAATAAATTACGTTTATCAAATTTTGTTTAGATGTTAGATCAAGATCCATTAAACAAATTTAGTCAAATAATTGTATAATTTTATCTTATTCATACTGCAGCCATATGTGGACAATTTTGGGGTTCCTTAATTTTTTTTTTGTTGTCATATAGTAGTTCTTAAACATGAAACTTGGAAATCGACAACTCTAATAGCGCTATTACTGCACTCACATAGGTATAAACGAGAAATGGTAACAACTATATGACTATTGATTAAATGCACTATAAGAATATCGAGTAAACGTTTATACGACACGGTTAAAGCACTTAAAAGCGAAAAAAGTCGTAATAAATCCTTTTCACATTGTGGTTACTACGTAGCAACTACTCAACATTTATTCGATCTATAGCCGAATAACTCATCAATTATTCGACTGTTTTGCTAGTTGGGATTCCTTTCAACCATTGTCATTTTTCATTATCATGTTTCTTCTCTTTTTTCTTTACCTTCCTGCCTACACCCTCAGACCAAAATAAAAACCGAGACATAGCACTGTCAGCACAGTGACGTGAGGCCGGTTTCGTTAACATGTGTGCACGTAGTGAGGGATAGTTTGATTGTAAATAATAATATGTGCATGTTAGCGTGTATGCACAGAGCGGAGGTGTAGTTTTGGCATGCTTCACTGTATTGTTCGCAGCGCTATGTCTTGGTTTTTTATTTAAGAAAGAAAGAAAGGAAGAAAGAATATTATTTATTTGGACACAGTTCGTGAAACACATAATACTAAAATAAAAAGTGAAAATAATCATAAAGCAATAATAGTGTGTGCCTCACGGCTGCGCCAAAAAGGTTCATTTCAGCATTAATGCCCGACAAATGCAGTCTGACGCTGGTTTTCTAATGAACCCTTATGGACAAGTGACGGGGAGTACCAACAGTTTCAACATACCTAATAAATATACATATAGCTCTAAATAAGTAAACTAAATAAGGTCTATTTAAATAATTGTTTCCAATTGATGTTATTTCTATTTATAAAAATAAAATATTTGGTCTGTGCCTACACCGATGTCTTTGGTAAACAATACACACCTCATTTAAATATGAACAAAACATTGTGCTATTAAATTCGGTAAAGTTTTCAGTCTGACGAAGATGATTCTATGTGTTAGAACCCATTGACAACAAGAAATCACAATTTCCTTGTCCATCTAAGTATTTTGGTTATCTATAATGTTGAACGTGTCAAAGTGCTAAAATATTGCTGATATCAACATCGGAATTCCCTATACTTAATTCGGTTTTTCTCGGAATAATAATTATTTAGGGTTCCGAAAGTCCGAATGAAAAAACGGAACCCTTAGGATCACTCGTGTGTCTGTCTGTCAGTCCGTCTGCCACAGGCAATTTGTTTAGAATCTAATGGACCGTTTAATTTGATGGTTGAATTGGTAAGAAAAAAATAAGTACTGTGACAAACATATTTTTATAATTTTATAATAAATACTTTAAAAGTTATTACAATAGATGCAAAATGACCATTGCTCATATCTCCGAAACTATTGAGGCTAAAATTTAGTTCTATACCTACTTTACGACCAGGATGAAGCCGACAAGTTTCCAGCAACGCCTATGGAGTCCTTTTTGAGCATGGTTAAATTAAGCCACAAATCTGGGAGGAAAGATGCGAAGACCTGTAACTACGTCATTGAAGTCACAGCAAATATACGTAAAGCCCTATTATCCCAAACAAGGCTTTTTATAAATTGGACCTCCTGCCCTATCAGGGACTTCACCCTGGTTACCAGATGCCAACAAATTCAAACAATCACCATAAAGTGACAGCTCATGCCGCATGTGATACAGGTTTATCCTAGTACAGGCATCTAACATTATAATACCTTTGTAAATTATTTCAAGATTTTATATTAATATTTTACGAATTTTAATACAGCTTTTTTTTTATATATAAAAAGAAAATCTATATGAAGTCTATGGTCTTAAAATAACATGGTAAACCTCTCAATATTATGCGAACACACTTATATTTGCAGTTGGAATGTTTAGAAGAACATGTTTTTCAACAACATTGTTAAGTACCTACAGATGATACTATTTAATGTTAACACTGTTATTTGATAATACATATAAATAAATACTGCAACTTGGTCTAACGGACGCAAGCGCTCCTGCTGAGCATGAGATCCTGGATTCGATTCCCAGGTCGGGCAAAGTATTATTGGGTTTTTCCAACAGGAATTTCTCAGTAGTAGCCCGGAGTCTGGAATTGTGCCCAGTTGATGGCAATAGGCTCGCCCCCTATTACATGGGAGTTAAAAAACATAACTGGCGAAATGTGGGTGTACTACGTGTGGCCTCTGCCCAACCCTTCGAGGAAACAAGGCGTGATGTTATGTTATGTTGTATAAATAAATAAATAAAAAATAAATTATAAATCATAAGTTTGGTGTCGGGACAAATTCATCCCAACCACAGAACCCTTCATTGTGCGTGGTCCGACACGCACTTTGCCGCTTTTTTATGCAATAAGTAAAAAGATAACAAAGTGCAAAGAGCAAGCAAAATGTTTTTAAAGTAATGTCTTTATTATCAGTAACATTTAGCGGATTTGGTTTTCCTAAAAATACAGTTATATCTATTATGGCCAGTTATCCTAACCTCCTATGTCACTATGTGTATAATTATGTCGTGGCCAGATCTTAGAATTGACCATTTCATGAAATGGCCAGCTAAAATTGACCATATCGTTTAAACGTCAACGTTTAATGATATGTCAGTCGACTTTGGGCCATTTCATGAATGTAGGGAATCCATGGTTTAAGATGTAGTAAAAATAGCCAAGTAACTGCAACCGACACAGCTCTAACCTTTTTTTTTTTTTTTTTTTTTTTTTTTTTTTTTTTCGGGGGGAAATCCTCATGGATGTCCTCCGCCCTGGGGAGGGCGGAGGGGTCTGTCAGACTCTTACTGACTAAAACCACCCCGGTGTTCCGTCTCACACTTGCACCAGGGATCACGGGATCTAATGCGACATCCGCGATCCCCGGCTAGTGCCGGCCCGCCTCTGCGGGCCACCTCGAGTTAGGGGGGAGTGAGGTGTTAAACTCCCCCCTTACGTCATAGAGAGGCGCGCGTGGAACACTACGCGCCACCATCTCGGGTCCTATGTAGGGGGCGACGGATTTCCCCAGATCCGTCGCCCCTGGACCCATTTAGGGGGGCTGGAAGAGGGCGTTATCCGCCCTCCGCCGACGCCCGGTGCGTCTGCTGCGGATTGGGTTAGCGGAAGCAATCTCCCGCTCCCTTTCCGCAGTCTCCTTCTGCGAAATAACTGTTTCGCAGAAGGATACCACCGCGTCCCAGGACTCCTCGCTGCCGACCATTGAGTTGACAACGGCCGGCAGCGACAGGTCACTGCCGACACCTGAAATGAGGGCACGGCGCGGTTCCTCCCAAGCGGCACACTCTGCCAGCGTGTGCCGAGCCGTGTCCTCCCGACAGTCGACGCAGTGGTGACACCGAGCGTCCGGCTCCCTGTTTATGCGACACAGGTACTTCCCGAAGCAACCATGCCCCGAGAGCACCTGCGTCACCCGAAACGACAGGGAGCCGTGCCTCCTCCCGAGCCAGCGCTCGAGCACCGGCCGGACCGCCCCGATGGTGACGGGGCCGGCGGTAGGGCGTGAAAGCCTGTCCCGCCATTCCGCCACCAGGGCTGCGCGAAGCTGTGACCGACGCAACTCCAAATGTCGCTGCGTCAGCCTCTCGCCTCGCGCCCTCGAGTCCTCGCGCCACCGATACAGGGACGCGAGTACCTTCGCCTCGAGGTCCCAGGGCGGGGATCCAGCCAGTACACAAGCCGCCTCGTAGGAGATCGTGCGATACCCCCTGATGACTCTGACGGCCATCGCTCGCTGCGGCTTCCGCAGGATAGCGATACTGCCGGCCGTCAGGTCAGCCGCCCAGATCGGGGCCCCATACAGGGCCATTGATCGCACGATCCCCACGTAGAGCCGCCTACAGGCGGTGCTCGGGCCCCCCAGATTGGGAAGCAGCGTTGACAGCGCCCCAGCCGCGCTCAACAATTTGGGCGCCAGCCGCTGAAAGTGGAGGCCGAAATCCCACCGGCTGTCGAGCACCAATCCTAAGTACTTCATGGTGGACTCGACAGCGATTCGAGACCCCCCGACCACGATATGTGATCCCAGCGGCGGCGCCCGCCGGGGACACAGCTCTAACCTAACCTAACCCATTTGGTCAGGGTGTAAGTGGCATACATTTTTATTTTTTTTAAACTAATTTTAAATGCCATATTGCATTTCACGGCCGGCGAGCGCTACTTCCAAGTTGATCGCTTTCCATAATATCATATTTGGAAACCCAATAAAAGTCCATCGACTTTTTTTGAGTGGCCACCCTACTTTGCTTACAAATGAAATAATTTTATGCCGCCGCCGCCATGATGCACAACAAAAACAAAGCGACATCAACGCCTCTACCGGTGGATAATCTTACTATTTTACGATATGACCTCTAATGTTTGGCCACATCATGAAGTAGTCGTGCGTTTAATTGATCATATCGTCAAACGTTGAGTATTCAAAGATCTGGCCAGACCACATCATGATGACATGTGACCAGCAGTCGATGTTCATTTCATGAAATTATCAATTCTAAGATCTGGTCACGACATATAGATAAAATGTCCTTTCTTTGGTATTATTCGTCGAATCGTTGAGCTCCATATGTTCTGAGTTGAGCTGCACGATTACTGACAAATGCATACACTGGACAGGTCCACTCAATCTGTCTGGTTCTTTCCTCAAAAGACCATTTCAGACACCAATCTACATGGTCATCACACGATCTGATTGACGGGTAAAAGTATTTGTACAAACCTACTTACAGAAATAATATCACATATCATTTAAAATACGCTGATCAAAATAATTACTACATAGCCAAGCGTGCAGATTAGGCTTGTTTTTAACGGCAACGTGTTTAATACGAGTACTGAACGCATTAATTAATTACCTTGACTGTTTTAGTCTCATTTCAGAGTATGATTGATTCAGGACAGATTTTATAACTTGAGTGAAGTTATAAAATCTGTCCTGAATACAGTGGTACAGGTGCAATACTTTTATCACTGAAGAAAAGTGCGAAAACCAGCCGAAAAAAAAGTTACTTTACCTGACTCCGAGTACTGCGACACAAGTTTTCTATAAAAGCAAATTTGCTAACATCTTTAGCGTAGGCGTCAGTGAACATAAAGATGTTAGATTTGTGTTTGCTTATTTGCAGTGCTTTCTCTATGCCTGCAAGTGAATTTTCAGGACATTTGTGTCCACCACTGACTGTGATAGCATTCAGTGAAGATAAGAGCTCTCTTTGTGTGAGTACCACCGTAGGCGCTCCTACATCTGTAAGTAACACAACGATTAATTAATGAAGAAATTGAGTACATTACTAATTTAAAGTATTAACTAGCTTCTACCCGCAGCTTCGTCCGCATGAAATTTCTTGATTTAACATAAAATAAAAGGTCAAATTAAATTGGTTAGCAAAACTCCGCAAACAATATCTAAACAAAAAACACTATCGATTTTTTTTTGTGATAGCTACAAAAAAATTATGATAGTTTTTTTTTGGGGTTCGTCGACCCTGGGTGGTGAAGTTACTTGAATACCAGTTTAAAAATCAGGTTTTTTTGTGGAAACTGAAAACACGTGATGAATATCGTAATCTAAATACGATAAAGGCTCGTACAGACCAGCGCGACGCGTCGGCGCGGCTCGAACAATAAAATTTCTAAGAAAACTTCACGGTATAACAATAAACGGTGTCGGGTCGCGCTGTCGCGTCGCGCTAGTCTGCACGAAGCTTAAAACAATAAAACTGTTTTTCTCAACTAGTACTTCAAGCACACTACCAGTGGTCGACGACACAAAAAAATATCATTAGGGTCAAAATTAAAATCGAAGATGGCAGCTGCGAAAATGTGCCACTGTGGTTGAGGATTCCGGGTAAAGCTCGCTTCCACTTGTGGCCTGGTCATCACTTACCATCAGGTGAGATGAAGGCCAAGAGTTTCCAGGATGTGGTTAAATATAAAATAAAATATAATGGTGCCGATAGTGAAGTCATATCAAAATGAAAATCCAAGATGGCAGCAAACATTTTGCAACTTTGTTTATTTCATGAGCGAGTTTATGCTCGATCAAAGTTTAAATTGGAAATAAGTACATATTACACTATTTTCACTCAAAATCGAATAAAGGTACCTATAATGTAGATAGTTAATTTGTTCACGGGTTTCCTTTTTCAGTCCAAACTAAATGATATAAATATTTAGAATTATTTATTCCCTGCAGGGTAAAACTAACTCGTTGGCTAGCCAAGTGCAATGCGCAGAATTTTCTGGAGTTGTAAAGTGTTACTACATTGTATGCGAGATAACATCACAAGTTATATAATATCAATCTGAATGGAATGTTTCTGCTACAGCTACGTGTAAAATGCACGCTTCCACTTTATGCGTCCATATCTACGTCATAAGTTGCTGCAATTGGTGTGACTGAGCTGGCCTGACAGTCTTGGGGACTGTCAGGCCAGCATTCTCCATTCTCTTCGCTTAAAAGGCTTGGACAAACGTTCAACGAAAGAAGCCAGAATAGTGCGTGGTTTTGGAATATGATCGTGTGATGTAACTAAACTAGGAAAAGAAGAAGGCTCGTGACTGTATGATATGTCGCGGGAAGGCGACGTTCAATTCTAGAACAGCATTTCTTCAAAGCCAGCGACATGCCTCTCTTACACAGGTCCACCGCCATGCCAACCTATAACTTGTCAAAAATAATTGTTTAAAATGAAGAGTAACCACAATGAAATGATGCTTACCTGGATCATTGAAGGGAACCAAAATGTAATTTGTAATATCCGTGTTATAAGATGCATTTACAGCTGTAGGTAAATTTACTTTTATTATATCCAATTCTTCTTGCATGGATATAGTTGTGTCCAGCACGATTGTGAAACTTTTATCACAAGATATAAGTCTGAATAACCAGAAATAGATTAAAGAACACTTGAACCACATCGTGCACAGTTGTTGGGAGACGATGAACTGATGAATATCACGGCAGTGCTGGCCAGAGACACCAGTCATTGTTAATTGTTAAGGGGAAGCTTGTAAGATAAACCGGACATTGAACTTACGAGCAATAAACAAGTACTTCGGTAGGTACTAAAATATTCCATCACGCCTTTTTCCTCGATAGGTAATCGAGAGGCGCATTCAAATTCAAAGTCAAATAATTTATTTCAAATATGCACATAAAAGGTGCTTTTGAACGTCATTCGTCACATTCACAAATTAATCTCAGGTTTTTTAATTCATTTCCTTTAAATGACATTTTCGTTAGTCCAGTTTGGGGACCATATTTAAAATTAAAATCGAGCTAATTATAAGGTGTAACAGTGCACAATAAAAATATTATTTATTATTATAATTATAGATAACGTTGATAAAGTTTATAAAACAGTCGCTGCGCACATAAATGTTGTTTAGACAAACTATGCGGGCAATTATGGTTATAATACCCAGTGTCAATCAATGTAACCTCGGAAATCCCCCCGAAAGATATTCTGTTTACCACTTCATCTAAGCTAAGCTAGATTTATTGTATTTTAATTTTTTTATGTGCTGTAACCAGCAGTAAAAACACAGCTAGTTGTAGAAAAGTTCGGCTGTGTAGTATCTTTCTCTTTCCATATTTAGGGTACTGAATAGCTGGTTTACAGGCCGAAGGTCCGACCATATAAGCCTCTGGTGGGACTAAAGGGGCATTCTAGGACAAAAGCAAATAATGAGCTGATGCGTTGGCAACCTTTTTTTTAATGGATGTCAAGTGGAAATGTATCCCAACAGAAAATAAAACAGTCCTATTAAATTTTCATAAAAATGGTAGAATATTACACTGCAAACTTAGCCTTAACTATGCAAGAAAGTAACTGCAATGTTGCAACTGATAACTTTTGACCTAAGAATATTAGACGAGTACTTGTAGGGCATTCTCCTTAGTGCCTGGCACGTTTATCATCAATCCCCTTCTGTTTTATCTGCAAATCAGGAGTGAACAAACACGATGGTCAGTTCGTCCTAATTAAGTAGTTGATATACTTAGCAGCTTAAATATTTAAATATTATAAAGTCCTGTTTCGTGACTGCTGTGTGACCGCGTTGTTCTTTTAAACTTCGCAACACCATCTTTTAGAGAGTTTATTCCGGTAGGTTTATGTGTATAAATGTATAATACAAGAATGTTAAACTCTACTTACAACTGTAAATCTCCACGTTTTGTCAAGCCCTTAAATACGTGCAAAGCAGGGGCGGAACGCTAGTATTGAATACAAATCTTAATAGTTTCTTAAATAACAATAGGTACCGGTCTTCCTACTCTATTTATTGTTTAACAGATTATAAATTACTTTTCGTGAATTAACTATTCCACTATTACTTCGTGTATTGTTTGCTAAGCCACTAAAAACGAATAAAAATGCTCCTGAATAAGCGTGAGCTCTGTCTGTAAGGCGTTGTTAGGGTCAGCCAGGGGGAATATTCGGAATTATTTATTTATTTTATTATATTCTGTTTGGGTGGCTTACAGCTATCAATTCAGAAATCAGAGTGAGGTGATTGACGCCAAGCCATTTACAAGCCCCCACAGTTAACAATAGAGTATTGTTGTACAAATTTTCAAATTGATTAACTTTCATAAACCATAACACTACCTGAGCGTATATAACATTAAATTAACGATTAAATTAAGTCTGCGTAGACAAAAATGCATGCGAAACCCGAAACCGCTATTAGAATGCATCAGAAATAAAAAGTGTAAGTGTAAAGTGCGATATACAGCTGCAGCTCAGACCGGTTATATTACAAAAAAAATGACGAAATCGACGTTACGTATTCCCCTTTTTTCTCCTCGAAAACTGAGATGATTCAATTATTTTTAACATTAAAATTTTAAGAAAGAATAAATCTAGGTTTCTGTCATTTTGTTATATGTTAAAAACTTTTTGAATTTGTCTGGTAGTCCTCCAATCACGGCTGTAAAAATGGGGAATTTTTGGAGGGTCTTATTTTCTTTACCAATAAGTTGCTGAAAAAAAGGAAATAACAGGGACATGTCTACAGCAGACCTTGATTTTATTTAAAAAAATATATTGCTCTAGAGGCAATAATCAGGAAGAAAATAGGGGTATACATTTGTATGGAGAATCGCAGGCCCTGTTCCCTCTTAAGTATATTTATATCTACTATGTAGCAATTGCTTCGGGTCGAATTTGTTGTTCAACAATTACTTATCTACTGCCGAATCCAATGTGCCGACCCAAACAAATGTGGATCACACCTTAGCCCGCTACTAAAGTACTCGTACATGTGTATAGATTTTTTGGCGCTTGAATGACATTGTCAGGGGGGTCGTTGGTAAATATTTGTTAAATTGTTTTCCGAAATTGTATTGCAAAAACAAAATGGCGGGGTTAGTTCCGATTTTAGTAATGCGCCAAAAGATCCTTGTACAACTCTATGTCATTGGAGCCATATTATAAAGTATTAATACCATCGTTATTCCATGGCTAAAACGGGATGGTGATATCCTCATATGGATTATTATATCTATGATGATATCGGCCTTGTTTAGCTCCGTCTCTCACTCATACTGGAAAAAAGGTTGCATTAAGAGCGTACATTCTAAAAGTGGGCAACTTCGCAAATAGCTGTCAAATATTTACCTGTTTTGATTAATTTGGCAATATTACTGTATGGAAATATGAATGCTAACTAGCGAACTAGAATATTAATAATGAATTGCAATTATATCACTGAATTTGATGTTGTAACCGTTTTAGGTGTATAAAAGGCATTTGAAAAGTTTCCAAATACTTTTTTTACAAGTAAAACTAAATATTCGGTGTTACAGTATTAATTATTGTATTTCATAATCTATACTTTAGTTAGTTAGCCACATTTCATATTTCCATACAGTAACATTGCCAAATTAATCAAAATATTTGACAGCTATTTGCGACGTTGCCAACTTTTAGGATAAACGCTCATAATGAGAAATACGGTCCCTGATCACGACATCAAGTGTCAAGTGCTCCAAAATTACGCAACAACTAATTTGACACCAGCAATGATAAGACTTTGTTTTGTACAAACGACCGAAATAGAAGTGATTAAACGGGAATTTGAGTACTTTAAATTAACTTTAATTTCAGGAAAACCCGAGCTTTCTCGGGTTTTCCAGTTTTTTTTTCTGTTTACATAATTGATGCGAATGTTCTGGGAAGATAACTTTGTTTACAAGCGCGGCTCTCTTGTACGTGTACTCTCTTATCACGTGGTTTTGTTCTAAAATTATTATTACCGTTGTGATGATATTGCCAGCTTCTTGCGAATGTGCTCGCGAACTTTAATTTTAAAAGATAATCGGTTGGTCGCCATCCTGATTTCCTGGGGGAGCGCATTCCACAGAGAGATAGACTGAATGAAGAAGGAAGAGTGAACGAAGTCTGTGCGGTGAGTGGGACATTGAAGAAGACGATTGTGAGATGAATTCGTCGTTAAATTGTAGGTAAAAGAAAAAGAAAGAAAGAAAATACATTTATTTAAAAAAGATACATACATTTATTTAGGTAAAAGATGCATTTCAAGTACCTATTTGAAAATGCAGTTGGAACATTGTTCTAAATGGATCCGTTTATAAGTTGATATCTGTAATAGTCTAGTGGTTTAGGTATAACATTCTTTTACGCAGAAAAATAGTATTGTATGATGATACCTACTACAGCAAACAAACAGTTTTATCAGCACGGCATTAAAAATAAAAGCAAAGTGGTTTTAATATTAATACCACAAATTATTAATAATGGGAATAAACATAACCACAAAACAGAAAGAGTTACAACAATAGATGGCTCGATTATTGCTACAGAGTACAGAGTCGTAGCTATTGGCTGATGCACCACGAATCACGGGTTCGATTGCTGCTCGGAACAATGTTTACGTATTTATCTTAGACATACCTTGGGACCCTGTGGTCCCGAGATACGACGAGCTTGGGGTCCTATGGACGAGAGGCCTCTTAGATAATTTGAAATGGAATGAGATACCAACCGACGATTATCCCTTGCTTATTTAGTACCTATATTATTTATTTATAAAGAGTACAGTAGTCTTGTACTTATTTTTTTTGGAAATTATCAAATTACTTCTCCCGCTCTGGGCGGAGCGGCACGGCAGGGCGTGTCAGACACTTACTGACTAAAACCCACCCGTGTTCCTTCCGTTGCCTGTAAGTTGCCAGGGGCCACGGTATCCCTTTCGGACTTTCCCGCAACCCCGGCAGGCATCGGTCCTATCGGACCCCTTCAGTTGCTGACATGTCTTTGAGGCGCGCGTGGTACACAACGCGCCGTCGACCCGGGCCTGGTCCTTATCGGACGGCGAACTACCCATTGCTCACCGTCCGCAAGCCCGCGCCTACGGTGGCCGGGAATCGGCCTGCGATTCCCGACGCCCAGGGCGTCTCCTGCGGCGGCTAGGGGCGTGCCTAGCTAACGGATCATACTTTAATGCAAAGTTTATTATTGCGGATTAGTTTATCTTTTCGTTATTTGACATTATATACCTAAAATATTCTATATTTTATAATAAATTAGATTTATTACAGCAGTAGTGGCAATCATGTCATTTGGTTTAAATATGTTTTCATTTTTATTATTTATTTTGCTTTTATATAGATTCTTTTCTTTTAGATTTTGTGAATGTAAGAACGTTGTAGGCTTGACAGACCTGGTACTTGTTGATAGGCCTACACTGTCCTCTCATACCTATCAACACTGTAATTTAAAAACATTGTAAATACCATTTACTTTTAAAAGAGTAACCGTGGAGTTTCTTGCCGGCTCTTCTCTATAGGAAATGACCAATTGGAACCGTGCACCTAGCTTCTGTTTTTTGTATCTAACAAATCGGCTTTAAATAGGTAGGTGATTGATTAAAACAAAAATAAGAGTGACTTATTTTTGTTTCAATCGTATTAAGAAAGAATATCAATTAAAACTTAAAGGACACCGCGCCGCTTTAAAACACCTTACTTATTTTCTGAGTAACAAAATGTGTGGATGTATGTACTTTAAACACACGCCTACGTGCTCGACTTTAAGAAAAGTGAGTAGGTACTTTAGGTACCTAGTTATTTTTTGTACCTGTTAATTGGCCGTCGCCCCAAGCTAGCAGGTATGCGTACGTATAAAGTACCAACAGTACTCTATCCCACACATTTTGTTACTCAGAAAATAAGTAAGGTCTTCTATTTATCTATTATATAGATGGGGGCCCTGGGTCCCCAGACCTTACTTATTTTCTGAGTAACAAAATGTGTGGGATAGAGTAGTTTTAGTAAGTACTTTGAACGTACGCCTTCTTGCTTGACTTTAAGAAAAGTGAGTAACTAGTGTTTTTACATATCTTTTGTACCTGTAAATTGGCCGTCGGCCCAAGCTAGCAGGTATCATCATCATTTCAGCCGAAAGACGTCCACTGCTGGACATAGGCCTTCCCCAAGCACCGCCTCTTCGACCGATTCTGTGCCTCCCGCATCCAGCCAAAACCTGCAGCCTTTACAAGGTCATCGGTCCATTTTGTGAGAGGCCTTCCAACGCTACGTCATCCGGTGCGCGGTCGCCACTCCAGAACCTTTCGGCCCCATCGGCCATCTGTTCGGCGAGTAATGTGCCCTGCCCATTGCCACTTAAGTTTGGCAATTCTTTGGGCTATGTCGGTTACCTTGGTTCTCCTGCGGATCTCTTCATTTCTGATTCGATCACGTAGGGAAACTCCAAGCATGGCCCTCTCCATTGCCCTTTGAGTGACTTTTAGCCTTCTGATAAGGCCAATTGTAAGCGACCACGTTTCAGCAGGTATGCGTACGTACAAAGTACATACCAAAGCTACTCTATCCCACACATTTCGTTACTCAGAAAATAAGTAAGTTCTGGGGGTGGGATCTTGGACCATAATTATTATTTGCATACCTAGTTAGAATGAGCTGCAATGGGGGAGTTACGGCCGAATCCTCACACGTAAATATATTTCAAGTCGCCGTTAACTCACGTAAGCTTCTGTCACTTTTATGATATACCTACTTGCGACCCGCGCTTGCTTTGCACGGTTTTTAGCGCCCGATAAATCATCGTACACAGAATTATGTACCTAAATGTAATCTAAATCACTCCGTCCCTTGGTGAAAACCGTATGAAAATCCGTTCGGTAGTTTTTGGTTTCAGACAGACAGACGGACAGACGCGTCGGGGGGACTTTGTTTTATAGTATTATAGTGATGTAGTGATTTTATAGCGACTTATGAACAGGGGGCCATATCATTATCGTTAGCATCAAGGCAGGTGTTGTACATCGAAGAACTTCATAATCACTTAGATATGAAATTTGAAAACAAAATCCCGTGAACACGATGACCACATTGTTACCGCCCCGGTTCTATAGCCACCGAGCGCTGCAAGCAAAAATAGTCCTTACGATGTATAGATATAAAGTTCTTCGATGGTACATTCAATGTTAGATTTGGGAGCACCCCCCCAACATCATGGAGGGGTGCTCCCAAATCAAACATTTTTAAATTACAAAAAGCCCAGTGGGTGGTACTGAAGGTAGCCTGTTTTCTGCCATACTTGTATCTCACTGTTGATCTTGTCAGTGAGGCAACTTTTGTTTTATACTCTGTTCTGAAGAAGCACTCCTCCTTAATATTTGATCCCCTCTCTATCTCGAGTAAACGCAGAAAATACTGTATTTGCAATACAGCTAAGGATCTAAGAACGAGCTTCTCAGAAATATATTATACATCCCTAGGCTCCCACCTTTATAATAACATTAATCGCATTACCACCATCTATTACCTAACAAAAAATACATGTAAGAGTACTCTAGTTGAATGGCTCCGGATTATAATGCAACTGAGGAATTACTTACTCATCCAAAAAAGCCCGTGCCACAAATTTCTTCACACATTTTTCACGCATTTTTCCACTTCTTTATTGTTTTGTTAGAGCTCATTCCCACGGGGCCCATCGTTGATGACTCGGCAAGAAAAACGATACCTCATGATGGATGCACGTTCACATTGCATACGGAAACGAGTTTTTTCGCGATTCGTGAAAATATCCGAATAGATAGTTCACAATTGATGCGTGATTCAGAGTTCAGTGCTTTGGCGGATCCATCACAAAAAAATCACGATTCATGTTTTTTGACGAACGTATTTAAAGACGATACTTGATTTAAGACGTTTCCGTCATTTTTCATGATTCCTGAACATAGGCATTTAAAAAGTATTGCCGCCATAAAAAAAAAAACGTCGTCTTCGTGTGAACGACTCCTTATATGGTTTTTTTCACTTTGATTTGGTTTTTATCATTGATTTATATTTTATTGAAGCATATTGTTATGCTCAGCTCATTCACATTTACTGTATAACGAATTATGTTTAAATTCCGCGTGGTGGGACCCTGGTGATCACACTACAGGTATTCCTGGTGGAGACACAAGTCTCTCACAATCTCTATCACGTAATTTATAAGCTTTTTAAAAAAAAATATCGTGTCATTGTTTATGAAGAGAAAATAAACTATTTGAATTTGAATTTGCAAAGTTTCTGTTATAACCTAATATAGTTGAAGGGCACAGGTACAAACCAAAACCTGCTAGTTTATAAATATGGGACCCCCCAAAAGTTTTTAAGCATCATTTGAGAATGCGTAGTTTATTGCCTTAACAATGTGATAATAATAATGTGTTAGTCGTCAACTGGCTTAATTAGCTGGACAGTGGACATCCCGACATATCAAATTAATAAAAATTGTTGCGCCACATTTTATTTGAGGGATTCCCGCACATAGTAATAAAGAATTTGCTGAACTCACATATCATCGGGTCACTCGTATCAATGATACATAGGTACCTATTGACTAAAGTTTCATATTACTGTAGAATATAAATAGTAGTCGACTGAAACAGTTGTATCAGTGATGACCATGAGTTCTTTCGGATCGTGTTGTGCTCTTGTTGTTCTAATTGTACAAACATGTACAGTTTACGGACAACAAGAAATTATAAAAAGCAGTTTAACATTTGTAATCGACGATACGGGATCAATGAGCGATGAAATAAACCAAGTAAAAGATGAAGTCAATATAATATTTGAGAAAGTGTTAAATTCGAATGAATCGCAGATAGAAAATTTCGTTCTGGTCACATTTAATGATCCGAGTGAGTACCAAAGTGTTTATACTTTCCATTTCAGGCAGTGTCATGAGCAATTCTAAAATCCGTCCTGTAGCCATTTACCATCGTTGTTTAAATTGGTTTTATTTTTATTATTCTATATTTATCTATTAAATAGTTTTTTATTTTATTTTATGAATGTGAGGACATTGTAGGCCTTGTAGACTGTAGATTTGTTGACCATTTTCTAATTTCTTAGTTGGCAGGCCTACACTGTCGTGCCTATTAACTCTGTAATTTGGAAATAGTGTAAAAGCCAATTATTTTTTTAAAGATTATTCGTGGAATTTCTTGCCAGCTCTTCTCAATTGGAAACGAACAATTGGAATCGTGTAGGTAGCTTCTGACGTTTCCTAAGTGCCTATGTAGGTCAAGTCAAATATTTTGATTTTGCTTTTGAATCAGGTAAATCGTCTACTATCTGCTTGATTGCCAGCTAATAACATAAGGAAATAACCTGTTTTGTTAAGTACAACCGGCCACCTCCATCCAATATTAGGCTTTCGCACAACTAATAAAAACAATTTAGATTTATTGATTTCTAACTACTTGGCTGATATTAATATTTAAGTTAGTAATAAATATAGTAATAATTAAATATTTTTTAATACTTAGAGAATTTACTATTGACATTAAAATGTAAACGTGAGAGACGCATGTGAGATGATGCAGCCCTTTATTATCAATAGATACTTACCTTTTTTTTTTTCTTTTTTTTTTTGGGACCTTATCAAATAACTTCTCCCGCTTTGGGCGGAGCGGGAGGGCGTGTCAGACTCTTACTGACTAAAACCCACCAGTGTTCCTTCAGTTGCCTGTACGTTGCCAGGGGCCACGGTATCCCTTTCGGACTTTCCCGCAACCCCGGCAGATCAGTAGATACCTCATTTCAAGTTTCTTTGGCTGTCGGTTTCATACTTTAACTGTCATACGTCTACCTACTAGTGACCGTCTGCATTTATGCGTTGCCAGATATTTTTATGCAGCAGCGCCCTGCGGTTTCACACGCATAAGTCTCGAACCCGTAGTAATATCAGAATAATAAGTATCCTATGTATTAAACCAGGTTATAAACTATCTGTGTGCCAAATTTTATCCAAATCCGTTCAGCCGTTTTAGCGTGAAAGTGTAACAAACAAACTCACTTTCGTATTTAGTTAGGATTATTATATTATATATTATTATCCTTACATAACGTATGTATAAGCCTACCTATTGTATAATTATAAAACAAATCCCCCCGCCGCGAATTTCTGAACGTGATTAACTCAAAACTACCGAACGGATTTTCAAACGATTTCCACCAATGGACGGAATGATTCATGAGGAAGGTTTATGTGCATAATTCATTATGGTTTTGTGTAAATTGGCTGACATATGATAATAATTCCCTGGTCGGCCATATGTTGGTAACTCGAGATATCACGAAACTGAGTTATGCATTCCTTGCACTCGGTACGACCCATACCTTTCAGGAATAATTAAAAAAAAAAACCTAACATAATAATATTATCTCTTATTTTTGAAGTTTAGATTCACAAATTGAATAATCAGTTTGATTGTTTCCTTTGGTAGTGACAAAACACATATTTATATATCAATTTGTCATAATAAAAGTCAAACAGTCAATAATCATTAATTGTACGACTCGCCCTAGCATCAGGGTATTCTAAAAAAATATTATTGTAATGACAAGTAGTGTTGTCAAGATAGTCTTAGTTTAAATCAGAAAGCATTTACGTATTTTATAAATCGTGTTATCTATAAATTAATTTTGAAAGAAACGTTAATCGTTTTGTTAAGTTGAAATCTTAAAATATCAAGTTAGTTCAAAGCAAAACATTATAAAATTCTAACTTGATAGTTCGATAAGTTAATAAAGTTATTGGAAAATATCAGATTTCTTACATTGACATTTAGAGATGTTAAGTTAGGCCCAAAATAATAACAAAATGCTAAATAATATTTATTTCGTCGTTCAATCAATATACTCGTAGAAACGGTCTGACGAATCGAGAGGTTTTGAGTAGATAAAAATATCAAGCTAATCCAATAAGAAAGCCCTAATTCAAATGTGACGAAAGCACTTGTCATTAAAGTGAAAGCATTATTTTATTATTTTTATTTATCCTTAAAAAATGTTTATAGACCACCATGACATCCCAAACAACACAGATTGGCTGAATAATCATTGTATATAAGCGTTTCTGGAAATTTAAGCGAAATACTGCTTTTTATTAATAGAACCACTTTTAAATGGTGCACAGCGTTAGCCACGTTGTTTTAGCATAATAAAATTGACAAAAGCAGGCAAAAATGTTCGCTCATCAAAGCCAATTATAAAATATTTGTGCGCAATACTAATTCACTTCCTTATCTTAACATATAAACATAAAACTAAAGTTTGCCTACCAAAATTTAATAGTACACCGATTGCCGAATATGGCGCGTATAATTCCACAATTTATAAAATTTTATTTACTTATTATCTCCATAAAAGTACGAAAATAATCTTAATGCTGAATGTTAACTGAATAATTGAATTTTAACACTTTTAACAGGTTTAAAGAGTTGTTGTTGTTGTTGTTAATCAGCGTTTATACAGACGATATTAAGCTTGTTGTACATTTATTCAGCTACTATGTTCCTATAATATTGTTGTTATACAAATTAAAGCATTTTATTTCTCAAAATATACATAATTTTACTATAAATTCAATTTCAAACATACCCAAAATGTCGAGAAGGTCTCAAACTTCAAAAAAGCTGCCCTGTAAAAAAATATTTTTGGACGTATCAACTTAACTCTTTTAAACAACACAACAACAACAACAACTTGCTCTTTTAAAATAAATAATAACGTTTACATTAAGATAAATATTTTTACAGCGATTACCGTTGTACCTAGTCTATAAACTTGTTTTTATCTTAATTATTTTTTTATGTGCCGAATGAGAATTCGATAGCTCCGCGTTTTTATCTTTGGGTTTAACCCAAAGTTTAGTTATTTATTGTTCCTTGTAACTAGTCACTTATCATCACTAACATGACGTGATTTTTTCCGTGAGTTAGGTTACACACAAACTTTAACACGTATGACTTGTGTGACAGCTAAAAAAAAACAACGGGTTGCACTCCGGGAGTTTCGGCAGAAGTGAAAACTTGAATATTAACGTTGTTTTATTGTGCATTTTTGATACTTTGGTACTACTCTCCCTCCGTCTTACGAATTTTCGACCAGGTCACGTGTCCTGACGCGAGCTTAACATTTTTTACCCATCACAAAAAAAGTGCACAACGCCGCTAAAGAAGTTTTCATTTAAAAAAATATACAGTGGTACCAAAAAGCGAGGTCATAAAAAAATATTATATTTTCCGTATAATTAGGTATATATATTATATTTATAGTTTTTAATAAGTATATGAATTATTCATATATCCTTATAGGTATTATTCATATATTTATATAAATATTTATTCCACAATTTTCGTTATTGCACCTATCACTGTCTCTACATCACCCAAAGGTACAAAGTATTAAATAAATAAATAATCATGAATTGAATGTTTTTATTTCAGCTGCCCAAGTACGAACCATCACTAAAGATCGAAATGAGTTTAAAAGAGCTTTGGCAGCCATTGATGTTTACGGCGGCGGTGATTGTCCCGAATATGCCATGAAAGGCATCGAGCTGGGTCTCAAAGAAAGCTTGCCCCTATCCTACTTGTATGTGTTCACTGATGCGTCAGCTAAGGACTACACCAGCTTTGAAGTAATCAAGAGTATTTCACAGAGGAAACAGAGTCAGGTATTTTTTTTTTGAGTTTTATGTAACATGACATTTACCTAAATATGGATCTTATTCAAGCTGTAGGTTTAAAGTAGACATAATGTTACGTGTCAGTAAATTGCGATGCTTTACTCGTAACTGCTACAGTTTCATTTAAAGTTGTGATTTTGCTCAGCTAGTTTAGTAGTATCCTGAATACCGTCTAGGTATTCAGCGACAAAAATCTTATAAGGTGCCTAGTCTAAACTAAAAATGAGATACCATTTGGCTATTTTCACGTCACTCCCGGAATCTCACGTGCATATAATTATAACGGGTGTAAAAAGACGCTTATCGAAGCCGCGGGTCACTTGTACCACCCATCATTGTGAGCATTGTTTTGTACGGGAATGTACTTGGAAACTTCTCGGTTACGGATATATTGAAGGTCAAAGTACCATTTTTTTTTTTCTAATAATAAAAAAAAATATACCCACTACAAAGTTATAACGTAACTTTAAATATACCCACAACTCCTGTGCCATTGGATGCACCCAAAGTACAATGTATTGCGTGCGTCACATTGCGCACTGCCGTAAACAGTGATTTTTCATACCAAAAATATAAGTCGTATTCTAGTAATAATTTTTGTTCAATATTACTTACTTTGATGTACAGACACTCTGAATGTAGGTACACTTTGCACGTAGAAAAATTTAATTTCGCGGACTAAAGGCGCAAAAAAACTTGCTAATGAAATGAATTTACGTTTTCATTGGATTTCGTGTTTTCTGTTTTCAGGTAACTTTTATACTGACTGGGGAATGTATTTCTCAGAGCAGTGCTGATTATCAAGTGTACCACAAAGTGGCAGAAGCTACGGCTGGACAAGTTTTCCATATGATGAAAGATGATGTCAAAGACGTAAGATTCCTTATACTCTAAATAATGGACCGATTTCAATTTACTTACCTTACAAGGTACTTCTAAATCTAATCTCTTGTGTGTACTTTGTCCACAGATATTAAAGTACATTGAGGAGTCTATTACAGGCAGAGGAGTTACGCTCGTCAACAAAAAACTACCTCCCGGATATGGAAAAAAAATAACAGTAAGTATGGCATTTTTTACCTACCAACTTTAAAAAGCCTTGTTAAAGTCTGAGCCTTTCAACAAGCTTATAATAATTCAGTTTTATTGAAACAATATAAATAATGTTTTTCTTTCATCTTCAGTATCCCGTTGATACCCACACTGGAGAAGTACTGATTTCTGTAACTGGAAAGGAACCCAGGATCGGAGAAGTAACAGGTCCAGATGGAAGCAAGCCAACGACGAAATCTGTGGTCTCCGGTAAAAGTGAAATTGCGGTACGTACCTACCTAAACCTACCTGCAGTCGGCACTGATATAAACCTACTTTACTGTCTGGCTAAACTTTTTCCTATATCCGGCGGTGCAACCGTCATCTTACGTCTTAATTTTAACTTAAATACACGAAAAATACCTTTAGCTTACAGATAGTACTCGGTATACTACCTATGAACTAAAATTAGACACGATAAGATTTGAGTGTTTATAAACGCAACCACGACACAAATGATAAATTCCTAGTGTCCCGCGTGTATACCACACAGTTTTAATTCAAACAAGACTAAGGCTCGGTTCGTGAAAGCCGAGCTAAGTCATTTTTTATTAATATAATAAAGCAAAAAATACGTGTCTAATAATTTTTTATTGTCTGACTGACGGACTAAATAGAATTTATCCCTATTACTGTTGAAGATGTATGAAATATTTGTCATGTCAAGTAAAATGTATGGTAACACTATTTTAACTTCTTAAAATAACATAACATCACGCCACAGTCATCGTCATCATTTCAACCGAAAGACGTCCACTGCTGGACATAGCTCCCCCAAGTACCGCCACTTCAACCGGTTCTACGCTTCTCGTATCCAGCGGATTCCTGAGGATTTTTTTTTTTTTTTTTTGGATTTGAAATTTTCAAACATGTTCTCCCGCTCTGGGTGGACCGGGAGGGCGTGTCAGACACTTACTGACTAAAACCCACCCATGTTCCTTCCGTTGCCTGTACGTTGCCAGGGGCCACGGTATCCCTTTCGGACTTTCCCGCAACCCCGGCAGGCAGTAGCAAAAATAATAGGTTGGCAGCTACAGCGAAGGATAATTTTAAGTAGAAAGTAGCAGCGTAATAATCAGTTGTTAGCTTTGTTTTAATTCAAACTGCCTTAGAGTTTTTGTTTTGGTAACTGAATTTATTGTTAAGCGAACACTTGACACTGGTGGTCACGGTTCTAACCTAACCCAACCTACCTTTCAGCCACCATCATTCACGCTTGCAAAAGTGTTTTTTATATGGAAGCCTATAGTTGCCTATAATGCAATGTTTTTTATCCCACTGTTAATATTAGTCGCCATTTCATTATTTATAGTACCTCGCCTATGATTTCGATTGGCCCTGTTTAATATGTTCGCTGCCTTAAAGTAGCAGCCATTATTTATTACTAAAATATTTAATCGCTGTCAAGTTATTTTTTTAGTAGTAAATAGTTAGTCGCGTTTTAATTTGATAGTCGCCTGGAAAATAATTAGCCATTGTATTTTAGATCTAATTGTTAATCAATATTTTTGTCGACAGATCGTGAAGGTTACAAACGCAAAGCCCGGAGACCATGAGGTTGAGGTCGGAAGCAGTTCTGATACTCACGCAGTTATCACCGCCAAGAGTGACCTTAACTTTCAGCTCGGATTCTCTATTGACAGACCCAATTCTATGAAAGACACTGTCACAAGACCTGCACAAGGTACTATTATTATATACAACGTGTATCAGAAATGCGCGGTCATATTTACGGGTAACTTTCTCCCTGGGACCAACATCACTTTTGTGTTATTCTATTCTCATTCTTTTAGAAGGAACCGCGTTCTTGGGTATCAGGCTACTTGGGAACGGAGTCAAACTCACTACAGCGAAAATCCTCGATATGAGCGACACCGTAGTAACAGAGCTGCCACTAGAACTAGTAGACGTAAAAGAACAGTTCTACATTACACCATCTTTTAATCCGCCCTTCACTATGTTCCGAGTCTCCGTGAGTATTTTTTTTTTTTTTTTTTTTATTGGAGCAATGGAGTGCAGCTTTCTTGGAGTCAGATTAACGGACCGTGTTAGGAACACAGTTCTGCGCTCCAAAACACAAATTCACCGACGTCACCCAAAAAGCAGCCAAGCTTAAGTGGGACTGCGCCGGACACGTCTGCCGCATGTTGAATGAGTCATGGGCCAAACCTACCACGATGTGGGTCCCAGAAAACGTCCGTCGACATCGAGGCAGACCCAAGAGAAGATGGCGAGACGAGATTGACGCCTACAGAAGGATCGGTTCACACTAGCTCAAGACAGAGAGGAGTGGAACGGAGAAAGGGAGGCTTTTGCCCTGCAATGGGACAACACAGGCTAAAAATAATAATAAAGAATATTTTTTTATTATTTATTTAACCACACATATAAACAGACAAGAAGAAATGAACAGAAAAATACGTAAAAAGGTGATGCTTTCTAAAGAAATCTCTTTCACTTCTTCTCCTCTCTTGTCTTCTATATTACGTATCTAATAAGTAATCTTATTAGATTGCCATCGACACGTTAAGAAGTAGGTATAGTTGTCGCGTATTAAGGTACCATTCCGTACCCGACCGCAGGCAGCAACTGCACGCCAAGTGTTGCGGCGTCATGTCGTGGCGACACGTCGCGGCGTCATGTAGCTGAAGTCATGATTCCAAACCCGACCGCAGGCGGCAGCAGTCCGTATTCCACTCGGTAGATAGAAGATAGAAATACGTGTCGTTGAGCGATGGCGGCACTACTGGTCTGCGGGCGGGCTGCACGTGTCGCCTGTCACTCCCCCGTAGCTGCCAACGACGTGTCTCTAGATACGGAAGGTATTTCATAGAAATTCATAGAAACCAGTCGTATCGTGGCGACACGTCGACTGCAGTTGCCTCCTGCGGTCGGGTACGGAATGGTACCTTTAACATGGCAATATTAAAACGGTCATGACCCATCTACATTTTCTAGCATTTTTTATTTAAAAAACCCGAAATAAAGTCCGTTAACATCCTGAATTAATATCTATCTACTGATCTTTAACATGTTCCAATAAAGATAAACCAGACATAGTTTACTGTTTGGGTTTCAACGGAGAGATATTAGGGAAAGGGCAATGACCGCTATTGCCATCCCAGACGACCATCCCACCAGAACCCATCCGACAAGTACGGTCTCTTGTCTATTAATCATCGGTTAAAATTTTAATAGACTTTTGGGCTTCTGACGACTCGTAACGACTGTCAAAGATTCAGGAATGACAACCGGGACCAACGGCTTAACGTTCTTGCCGAGGCAAGGAAGAGTCTCGGTATGTAAAGATGGTCACCCATCAACGAACCAACCCTGGCAAGCGCAGCTTAACCTGATGGATCGACCCGTGCGGCTGTTATTAGTTTATTACTAAACAAGCTCCTCGCTCCTCGGTTATTAATTGAAATATTATGTTTAATGGGAAACATTACTAAAGCTAAGAATTTTCCTTCTAGGTAATTGGAAAGGATTTGAAAACTGAAACACCAATAGAAAGAACAGGTCCAACCCCTATAGCACGACAGGATATATCAGCAGGTAAGTTCAAACATTAGCTATTTATTTATTTAAAATACTAGCTGTCTATAACTTCGTCTGCGGTCCAGAATAAAAAGTAGTCTATGTCCTTTTCCAGGTTCGAATCTGAAAAAATCTGTCAAATTTCATCCAGATCCATTCAGCCGTTTTTGCGTGAAAGCGTAATCAACCAAAAAAACTCACATTCATTTTAATAATTTTAGTTAGGAAGTTAGAATTTAAAACAAGCACAGGCACTACACTTACATTACAATAGCATTTACATTAGCTATTAATACTTGTCTTACAAACGTAGACTATTGGGACAGTCGAGATCCTAGTAGTATATTGTGAGTAGACACGTTTTTATTCTAGAGATTACTACACGGTACTATCAAAAAACTTCATATCTAAGCAGTTTGAAAACAAAATCCCCTGAACACGATGGCTACATCAGGGGGTCTACTCCCTAAGCGAAATCCGTAGTTTAGTCCGAACTCACTTACCGACATACCGTGAGTGAGACGGCGAGGAAAACGTCCGTAACTTCGACCGAAACTACAGATTTTGCTTAAGGAGTAGACCCTAAGGGGTTTTGTTACCGTCCCGGTTCTATAGCGGCCGAGCGCTGCAAGCAAGGACTATTTCAGTCCTTACGGTGTATAGATATGAACATCTAAGCAGTTTGAAAACAAAATCCCGTGACCACGATGGCCACATCTGTTACTGCCCTGGTTCTATAGCAGCCGAGCGCTGCAAGCAGAAATAGTTTTTACGGTGTATAGATATGAACTTCTTCGATGGTACATATACGCGGCGATGACCCTTACCATCTTGTGGACCGCCTGCTTTTGTGTTAACCAAAACTTCTAAATATATTCTACTCACGATTAGGATTCATAAAACTTTCCTTCACTACATCAGACTGCAAATACAGAGTATAAATGTGCCTATAAGAGCGCTAACACATTGGCACGCCATGGCAACGTCGCTGGCTACGTAGCCATGGCCACCTCTGACTACCTACCGTAACCAAATGAGGTTGCCAAATAAGTAGTCAGTAACGCGCGGGCGTCCGTTCTGGCGATCTGTTGGTCACTGAGTGAGGGAGGAGTAACTTACTTGTATACAAAATACTTGCGACTTGGCTACGCGTCGCCAGATCGCCAGAGTATCCAGTCTCCACGTAGGGGCTGGTCGGTCGTGGTTACGCTTCCAAATTGGCGACGTCGCCAGACAGTAGAACTGTCATACATTTCAATGTGAATTATTTGGATACGTAGCCTCCGACGTCTCCATGGCGTCCCAGTGTGTTAGCGGTCTTATGCGGAATATACCTAAGGCACTTCTTTTTTAAATAGGTAACCTAGAAACAATCTCTATTACAATTACAACAGAGGTAGCTACTAAAAATCAGAGGACATTCGTTGTTACATAATTTCACGCCTTGTTTTCCTGAAGGGTTAGGCAGAAGTGTACCTAACTATAGTACATTCGTATTCGCCAGTTATGTTTAAGTCCTATGTAGGTCCTATTTCCATCAACCGAGCACAAATCCAGAATCCGGGCTGCTGCTGAGAAATTCAGACGGGAAAACCCAATAAAACTTTGCCAAATCTGGGAATCGAAATCAACGAGGCAGTCAACATTCATTGTTTGATCTTTTAATTACAGAAAAGAAAGAAAATACAGCACCTGTGATTACGATTGAAGGAGGGCCGAAAGTGATCACGGAATACAATGCTCCCTTAAAGCTGAAATGTAATGTGCACGGCTATCCAGCGCCTGATATCATTTGGGAGGAAAAAGACACTGGAATCAGGATGCCAGCTAAGGTATAACAAACTTTTCGTTACTTTACACATAATCAGCCTAAAATGTTCTCACTGATGGCAAACAGGCCATCTCTCTGTGATAGGGAGTGGGCCGTAATCCACCACGCGGGCCCAGTGCGTGATGATAGATCTCACATGTCTTCGAATGTTTGGTTCTAAGACATGCCGGTTTCCTCACGATGTTTTCCTTCACCGTTTTGAGAGCAGTGGTGATGAAATAATTTACACAAAGTATAGCGCCGGTCTAGGTTCGAACCTACGACCTTCAACTCGTAAGTCGCGGCCGGTACCACTGGGCCACCACCGCTCCTTTACATAGTTACTTTACTTGTTAAAAATTTACTATAGTCATATTTTAACATATTATCAAAGAGCTTTAATAAATCTGGAGTGGTTTCTGTCTTTCTAATTGTATATAGAAACAAACTTTAACCGTTTGACTTAAAGTTTCTTTTGCATTACCAACTGTGGCACTGTTCATGAATTAATATACGGAAATAGTAGTATTTACAGTCTTGTGTTCTTATTTTCTCGTATCATGAATTATTTGATAACTCATGTATTCGTGAAAATATTAGCTATACTCCATAGGTTTAGGTTAGGTTATAAAGGTAAACAAAAAAAAACCACGTAACGAGACAGCTGGCAAGTAACCGACACCTGTCATTTCAGTTGTCATGCTACGTCAAAGTTATACTCCTCAATTTACTAACATTATAATTCTTTGACGTTTAGAGTTTGGGCTCTTAACAATAGACAGATTACAAAATATTATATTATTATTATTATAAATCTAACAAAAAAATTGTGCTCAAGCAGATACGAAGAGTAGTTTAAGAATAAATGATAAAGTTTAACATACATTAATAAAAGAGGAAACTATTGTAAAAATCTAAAATAAATTTTATTTGGTTTTATCGTATTTGTAAACAAGAAAGTATCATCCATTAAAGTTTTCTGTGTGAGATGTCGCACGATTGTACAATACCGGTTAAAAACCCTATTTACAAATTGTTTACCTTTATTTAATTACCTAAACGTATGGAGTATAGCTAGCAAGATGGTAGCTAGCTTGACTTCTCGAGGTGCGTTTGGTTCACGTAAAGTTTAGTAGCGCCACTCACTGGATGCTAGCACCAACGAAAAATATACATAGCAGGTTACTAAATATCCTATGTTCGATCTGCAGGTAGAGCAAAGTGTTATCAGGTAGACCAACACTAGCAGATAAGCACGTTAGGGGAATAGCACTGGGCTGCAGCTTGAGTCTGGATTTTTACCAGGTTAATGGCTATAGGATCGCCTCCGATTATGAATATTTTAACATTTATATTATCTTGTCATTCTTGAAATGGTGGTTCCTTGTTAGTCGTCCCACGATGCGTTGCCGGTGATCCCTGTGTTCCTGTCGGGGTCGCGGGAAAGTACGAAAGGGATACCGTGGCTCCTGGCAACGTATAGGCAACTGAAGGCACGAAGGGGTTTTAGTCAGTAAGAGTCTGACACGCCCTCCCGCTCCGCCCAGAGCGGGAGAAGTTATTAGAAATTTACCCACCCAAAAAAAAAGTCCCTGTGTTGGCAGTAAAGACTCTTAAGTGTTTGTATAGATACATAAATAGAAATTAAATGTACGAAATGCATGAACTCTGCCTACCATTTCTTGGAGTATCTACAAGTGTGATGTTTATTTGTCTCTGCTTCGATATGTATTTTTCAATATTCTTTGCAGGTGCAATTGGTAGACGTTCCCTACGACTATGTTGGTATTCTGGATTTGGATAAGGCGAACAAAAATGTTACCTACCAATGTAAAGCAAGCAATATTGTTGGTACAACTATCAAATATGTACAAATTGAAACGGAAAGGAAAATATATTTTGATATTATCGAGGCTCCGCAAGGTAATATTTTTACGATATCAATTAGTATGTAGCTAAAGAAGAAAAATAAAGCAACATTGCAGATGCATAACTTAAAAAAACAGCATAAATAATCACATAAATGGTACAAAAACACAATTATTTATATTATGAATTTATGAATATTTCATTCACACTCACTAATCGGCCTATGGTTCTAGCTAGGACATGCCGGTTTCTTCACGATGTTTTCCTTCACCGTTTTGAAAGCAGTGGTGATGAAATTATTTACACAAAGTAAAGCGCCTGCCAGGGTGCGAACCTACGAACTATGTACAATTCATAAGTAGTGGCCGTTACCACTGGGCCACCACTGCGAATATTTCATAAATCACTTAAATTCATGATTTATAAAACATAAGCGGTCCTTGCACACGGCGCCGGCGCTGTCCTGTACGATAGTTTATGACAAAAGAAACTGAAATGCAGTATGAAACTGCCATGTCATACTAAAGTTATACAGTAAAATATCGTAGGTACTGATTATCGCCGTGAGTAACCTGTGTACGGTATTATTAATTATATTATAAAACTATAATTATGCCAGCTCATTTTCTCGGATATAGTATTTATTTTAATTCAACTGCTAGTCTTTGTTTATCACATAATTTGAAGTGTCCTTCTTAATTCCTGCTATTATCTGCTCTAACACGACTCTTCATTCTTTATGCGTAACTTTTATAGGCCATATTATGACGTATATGCCTAACTACAAAATACTGTACACTTTTCCGACGCTAACAGAGTAGTTAAAAATATCCAATATATCAATCACCGACACATCAAAATTAAAGATCCACGCAAAACAAAGACAATCATACAGTGTCAAAGATGGCCACTGCAAAAACAACTGCATGAGGCCATTCAGATGTGTTATATATGGGGAGGGCCACAAATTTACTTCAGAATGCCCCAAAATAGACAGAAATACACACGCCAAATGTGGCCTTTGCTCGTGCGATCTTCCTGCCAATTAATTACAAAGGTTGTCAAATTTGCAAAGAAATACTCTCAAGAAAAATTAAACCAAGCAACCAACCGGCAACTTCAACTTTCCTACTGAGATAATCCGCACCAATACAATTTCAGAAAACCCCATCGCAAATCGGATGAAATGACTCATTACTCAGATATTGCCGCTGGACGACTTGAGGTTCCACAAGACGACGTCGTTCCATCTAGCCACATAGAAAACCCTCAACAAAACCTTACAGTTTTGGAACAACTCGTAATCAAACAGAATTAAAAACTCGACCAACTCCAACAACAAATCAGAACTCTAATGGGCTTACTGAATACAGCCATTACGAAAAAAACACCATAAATGACTGCTCCATGAAACGCAATCTAGAACATAAATGGATTGACTCCCAATATCCAAAAGTTGGAGACTTTAATGAAAGCCAACAAACTAGACGAAGTACTAATTTACATTTAATTTACAGAGTCACGCGGGACGTCCAGAAGCTCGTTCCGCATTAACGGTTATAACATTTACCACTCCCCCATCTCAGTGATAGTGCTCATACTGGCTCAGCGCTGGCCATTCTAGTGAACCTGATACATTCACTGATAGAACCATATTCTACAGTGCATTTATAAGCTACTTTTGTTATATGGGAGGACCGAGTAGGTCCTGAATACTATCCTGAATTTATTGTCAGCCAACACACAGAGTAACAGTAGACGTGTTCAAAACCTACTTCCATACTCTTGGCCATAGGTTTATTACGGGTGGTGACTGGAATGCCAAACATGTTCCGCCACATGTACTGGCTCATGGGAAGCTCTTATGCTCTCCGTAGAGAACGAACTCCTCATCTACAACTACGGGATTTAGCTATGGGGCGTTGCCTGGTAAACCAACATACTCTGCCTACAAAGAGTCCAAAATTGTATTCTTAGAACAATAGAAAATGCAACTTGGCCATCGACCATCTACAAATGCTTCTGAAAGCGAGCGGAACAAAAGAAAATAAAAGGCACGCCTAACATTGCATCCAAACCCACTAGTTACTGAACTATTTACTGTTAAACCCGACAGCGGTGGTAAAAAGGCTGAAGAGAATTATGTGTAATTTGCGAAAAATTATTGGATTGCAGTGAACCATAGCTAACATGGCTCGACCACGTAGTGCAGTGTACACGAACCAGCAATACCTGGATATGGTTTTATTCTACGATAGAACACACAGTTTGCCGCGAACTCGTTTCATGTTTCACCGCCGCTACCCCGATGCACCGATTCCATCACGAGACCGAATCTTGAGATCAACGCAAAACCTACTGGATTTTGCATCGTTCCACGTACCGCCGCATGCTCAAGCGCATGGTAGAGCGCTGGTGTACCCGAGAACCCTGCACCGGCAAATAAAGCGGTACTTCCAGAGGAATCCACAGGCCAGCACTAGACATGCAAATCGCCGGGCGCCGCGTCCGCCGTCGCCACCGTTTGCCGCCGTCCCGCGCAAATAATTGAATGGCGCGCGTGCGACAGTGATGGTGTGCGACGGAGGGGCGGAGGGGGGGACGAGGCACTCACCTATTATTGATTTTATAGCGCGCTATCACCATTTGATACTTTTGATTTTTTTGTTCATTTTGAGAAATCTCTTGGTTATTATTTTTTAACACTTTACCAGTATTAGTTATTATTCGTTCCTCAATTAGATTCTTGGACTAAAATATTGCCAATGAATTCAAAGTCTTCCTGTATAGTCGGTTAGATAAACTAAAACGTGAAAAAGGTTCACTCAACATACCTACTCCAATGCACCTACTTATTTTATTTTTTTCTGTTTGTGTCTATGATAACCACAGAGATATGACTGATACGGCACCAGGTCAGAGCATCGTTAACACTTGCAAACTATCAGTAACTTTTAATCTGTCTGAAGTTTGTTTGACGACATAAAACGTGATATTGCGTTCATTATAACTTGACCCGAGACACGATTGGTAGTACTGTTCTGTCAGTCGCCATTTTAAACTTAGTATTGAAACTAAGCCTGACGTCATGTTTGTACCATTGCTTATGGTGCCAACGACGGCAAGGGAAAACTAAGTTATAGTGAACGGTCACGACAACGACACTGTGTACACTACACATGATGCGTCAAGTCTCAACTTTAATAGCACGGCTTGTACGCCTCGTTGTTATGGCTCATGAATTTGACACAATACTGAACCACAGTATGAGTGACAGACATGATGCTCTACGGAGCCGAACTTTCTGAAACTCCTTTTGTGATATCAACAGGCTATTCCCGGGTATTCCTATAGTGTATAACGTGAATAAATCACGACTGACAGCCGCGACTGATCACGCTTGATATTTTGCTGCAGGATAGAAAAAAAACATACCATATCATAACATCACGCCTGAATTCCCCAAAGGGTTAGGCAGAGGAAAAAAAGTGATGTTTAATTTTTGTTTCCAGATATTCGTGTGGAATATAACAAAGAAGGCACCCTCGTTTGCAAAGTAGATGCCTACCCACCAGCATCTCTAACTTGGTATAAAGATGGAGCAGTGCTCTCCGGAAACACTAACATTGACATCTCCAGTGACAAGTCGGTTCTCACTATAAAACACATGCAACCAGAGTTGCAGGGAAAGTACACGTGTGAAGCAAGAAATGAGTTGAATCGTCACGTTTCTATAGCTAAAGTTGTCATATTTGGTGTGGGTAAGTAAGCCTTTATAATTAACTATTTTTTACTTCTTCGTGTCGCTGTCGAGGAGCTCGTGCTGTTACGCTTGCCGGGGTTGGTCCGTGAATGGGTGACGATCTTTACATACCGAGACTCCTCCGTGCCTCGGCAAGGACGTAAAGCCGTTGGTCAAAGGCCGTAAAGCTGTCATTCTTGGATGTGTGACAGTCGTTATGGGTCGTTAGAAGCCCGAAAGTCTGACAACCAGTCTTACCAAGGGGTATCGTATTATCTAGTAACTGGGTTGTGCAGGTCAGATAGGTAGTCGCTCCATGTAAAATACTGACTACAGATTGATTCTTCGTGTCGCTGGTACGTGATTATTTTAAATGCATGAAGGACACTGGACACCTAACACTCGGTAACGCAGAGTTTAGGTGCCTAATCCTTTCACCACGATGCATGGGACGTACCGGTCTTTCTTTTACTAATAGGTGCTACCGATAATATCAGTTGTAAGACTTTCTGGCAGCTGACTATCCAAAACGTCCGTCATATTTATGTTTATAAAAAATCCGAGACCAACACATGAATGGGTTTTCGAAAACATGTAGGGTTCTCAATTTGAAATTGATGAAAAGCCATCTGTAGACAGACCGCGGTGAACACAGGTCTGCCTCCCCGATAGACTGACGAGGCTGTTATTAGCCACAAGTACTTCTGCTTCTGGAATTGGTGATAGTTATGAATATACCTACCTTATTTCTACTGCTTCAAATTACGGCTGCTAGAACATTCATATGACCAAGATTAATGAATAGAACATTTTAACATAACTCGAAAATTTAATATTTCAGAGGCACCTGTCATTGATAAATCACCCGAAATAATACGTGTTACAGAGAAAACAAAAGCTACATTGTCTTGTAGGTAAGTCGATAATCTTGTGTCCACTATATAAATAAAAAATTGGTAATATAAAGAAAAACTTTTAGTTCTCAGTGGATAAGATCTAAGGCCACTTGTCCACTGCCACCGTCATTGGGACTTCAACGAGAACGAGTTGACGGCGCCGAAGTAGCGATACATAGATTTACTATGGCCGCACGTCCACCGCACGTCCGTCACCCGAGTGCCGGGATGCCGGCCCCAATTTTCGAGTAGTCCGGTGCGACTGCTAGAACTCTGCCCGAAATTGTGACGTCCGGGGTCACGGAATCTTTTTTTTTTTACTAGACTAAGGCTAATAATAATATGATTAATATGTAGTTGCGTAAAATATGCCTAATACCCAATATCAGTGAAAGAAAAGGCAGAGAAAAAAACCAGAAGAACGAATACGGTCAAAGTAGGTAGTGGCGAATACACCATTACCTACTTTGAGCCCAGAAACAATCTCACAAGAATATATCTACATCATCATCATGATCTTCTGGTTTTTTTCTCTGCCTTGATGTAGATATATTCTTACAACTTACCAACATAACATCAAACCTGTTTTTCCCGAAGGCCTGTATCGCTCATCACATATCACCAGCTAATACCGGACGGGCATACAAAATAAATACAAAATTCTGCAATAGAATAACCCGATAACATTATGCCTGACTTGGGGACCGAACCCAGGACCCTACACGGAGTCCTTGACCACTAGACCAAAAAGGATGTTAATAATAAATCATAAATTTTTCAGAATTCTTGAAGGCATCCCAAAGCCAACCGTAAGTTGGTCATTCCGGCCTGCAGGTGGTGATATATATATGTTCAGAGAAATGAAGGAAACTACACAGACTGTACACTTGGACAGTGTGCGCAAGGACCAAACTGGATCATACTATTGTAACGCGCAAAACGTTTTGGGATCAGACGACTTTGTGATGGATCTAGTAGTAGAATGTAAGTAGTTATTTGCAGTAAATGTAGGCTGCAGCTTACCTAGGCAAGTAAGCTATTAGGTTATTTTAGTTTTAAAATGTCCAAAACAAATCACAAACATGTTTAGCTATTTTTTTGCTATGAAATACTCGATATGTATTGTATATTATAGGTATATAATTCGACAAAATATTCGGGGAATACTGAGAAACGGTTTTATTTTAGTACCTTTTTCTTAAATTCCACAATTTCATATAAAAAAAACAATAATAACACTGCAATAATAATAATAATTTGCAAAGCTCAGTCTTTCCTAATTAATACATTTTTAGATCCACCGAAAATTAAAGAAGATCTGAAACTGATACAAATCAAAGATGATGATGAAGTAAGAATATCATGTGAAGTTACTGGTGAACCCGCCCCTGCAGTGACATGGTTCTTCAATGGAACCAGACTCGACAGTACTGCGAAGACCCGAGTGTCCAGCGACAACAGTCTCAGGTAAAATTAGAAAGTCAGTAGTAGTAATTCAAATTTTCTTAAGTTTTTTTGCAATATGCAGGTAGTTTCAGGTATGTATGTAGATCTAAACATGATTCGCAGCCATATGAAATATTAATTTATAGAATTATAATCATAAAAATCATATTACCCTATTGAATGACTATTTCATGAAATCATGACATTTGACGTCAATTCTAACTTAAGGAGTTGTATTGCTGATTCTAATGATTATTGGTAATCTTCTGTAAAGCCATATTTCTTACAATCATATTTTAATCAACATACAACCTGACCTGCAAATTGCGGAAAAAATCGTAAGAAAATTTGAATTTCGCGGGCTACCTTAGCGTATCCACCTTACGAAATTAAAGCCCAGAAAGTGGTGCACCACAAAACACTATGAACATAACGGGGGCCTAAGAAGTATTATATTATTACTGACCTTTTTTGTGAGGTATTTAAAAAGAGGTGCAGCAATAAAGGGAATTCCTATTAATGATCACAAATACTGAATAAAAGTGTAAAATTGCAGATTCAAAGCAAGGCTAGCTGACATTGGATCTTACAGGTGTGAGGTAGTAAATAAACTCGGTTCTGCAAATAAAACCGCTTTTCTAAATGTATATGGTAAGTTTTTTATATATTATTATTTTATTACTAATATTCGTGTCACTACACTTATTTCCCCTGTCGACCCATATTCGCCCACATTCGCACGGGCGCTTTTTTTAACGCGAAGTTTGTGACCGTACTCTGGATTTTCAACAGAGTGCATCCCTAGCGCGTTGAAAAAGTGCACAGTTGAATTTTCAACTCACGCCGCTAAGCCGAGCGTTGAAAATCCAGTGCGGAGCAAGAAACATAGCGTTAAAAAGAGTGCCCGTACGGACGTAGGCTTACATGGGACTTTAACATAACTGGCGAAATGTGAGTGTTCAATTGGTACACACCCCCAATCTAGGCAGCAGGGCAGGGCAGGCAGATAGGGTTGGCCTTACCCTTCGCGGATTACAGGCATGATAACGTTACGTTATACCATTTTCAGTTTTGAAAAAAAAGGAATATTGTAGTTTTGTGCCTTAACACAATCTATCTTAGGGATTAATGGTGCATTTCTTCCTTAACAGCTAGAGCAACATTAATTCACGCATGTTTTATTTTATTTTTCAGTCCCGGTAAAGATAGAAACTCCAAAAAAGAGTACAATAAAAACCATGGTTGGAAAGAGTACGATTTTATATTGCCGAGCTGACGGATACCCTAAACCTAACATTAAATGGACTTTCCAAAGCTCTGATCCGAAGATACCAGTCAAAGATATAACGTAAGTACTTCTATCCATGGGCGCCGGGAAGGGGGTGCAAGGGCGTGCAATTGCACCCCCTGGCTTCAAAATAAAATATAGGTGTAAAAACATTCAGAACTAAATAAATATCTGAAAACAACTAAAACAAGAATTAGAGAACTTAACCTATTCGAGGCGAGATCCTAAATTTTTTGAGCCCGCTTCGCTCGCTCTTGCTTTCTGCAATCTCTGAATCCTAAAGCTTCTGTGCCAACAAAGTACCGAACTTCTATTTCCGATTCCGAAAATCGAATCGGCCCTAGGCGGGGTCTAACATTATCGAGCTTGCTTCGCTCGCTCTTACTTAATTCTTAAGCTTATTTGTATAATTCGACACAATTAGTCCTCTTGCTGTATGAATGGATAAAATAAAACGTATCCCATTTGAGGCGAGATTGAAAAATGTCTTATTTTTCAAGTTTTTCTGCATAAGTCGACAAAGTTACTCCTTGTATGAATGGACAAACGATAACCTAACATATCCGAGGTCGACTGCAAAAAATATCGAGCTCGCTTCGTGGAGCTGAAGATGCACCCCCCTGATAACAAACTTGCCGGCGTCCATGCGTCTATCTCATCATCTCTCTGCCCTTGTCCTAATTTATTTGAAGTAGGTGCTGTACGTTGCTTTCTTCAATACATTTCTAATTGTTATCATCCATATCTTCATTATCTATACATATTTTAAATTAATATCGCTTTTCATCTCTGTCTGTTCACCATGATTTAAAAAAAAACCAGTAGGTTTACTTAAAATTAAAATTACATATAATAAAGAAATCTCGATGTTTTTTCAAATCGTAAAAACCTTGCGAAGCAGAGGAGGGTCGCTACTCGCTAGTAATAAATAATTAATTGTATTGTTTCAGTCCAAGGGGTGGTGTAGCATCGGTAACCCTTAGGAATATGCAGTTGGACCAACAAGGATTGTATATCTGCGAGGCAGAAAACGGCATCGGTGGATCAGCTCATATAACTTACGACGTTAAAGTTTATGGTATGTATTCTATTATTCTTGAGTACCGACATTTAGATAAGTTAGGATAAGTTGATTTTTAATTAACCATCATCATTATCTTCCCCTTATCCCAATTTATTTGGGCGCAACATGTCTTTTTCTTACATACTTCTCTGTTAGTCGTCATCTCGGTAGTACTCTTTCTTTCTATACATATCATCTTTCACACAGTCAATCCCTAGTTCTTTGGTCTTCCCCTACTCTTATAACCATCGACATTCATACTCAAAACTTTCCTTACGACACTTTCCTTATTTCTCCGCATCACGTTCCCATACCATGACAACCTATTTCCGCACAACTTTTCAGTCATTAGTTCATGTTACACCACACATCCCTCTAAGCATTCTCATCTCAGCTGCATGCGATTGCCTTTAATTCATCGCTTTTGATGTTTTATTGACCATTTTTAATAAAAAGCTCCTTCAAGAATTCGGTTGTAGTGGAAATCGAACTGTCTTGTTTTGTTGATTATTTATTTATGTACAGAGACGGACTTAATGCCTCAGACATTATGTTCCCAAAAGTTGATTATGGTTACTATCTGAGATTCTAAATTCAAATTATATTTAGCCGTAGTGTCACTGGTCCGCCTGATGAAAAGCTATTATTTGTACACCTACAGTTGATTCGTTGCTAATTTTAATGACAACGTTGAAAGTTTAAACAATTTCAAATACACATTTAATTATTAATAAAGTTGGCCTTTTTATATAGTTGGAGTTAAGTATATGGATAGATAACAGTATTTATCCATATTACTAGACTAAACTCCAACAAATAAATTTTGTCTAAACTCAAACTTGAATTTTCTCTATCAAAAATTACAATGCTGTACCATAATTATACCTTTTTATTTTCAGCTCCACCAGTTATAGAGAACGTGTATCGGACTAAAAGTTTCGAAGCGGTGGAAGGAGACTTGACAGTCCGGATTCAGTGCAAAGCTACGGGCAGTCCAAAACCTACGATAGTCTGGATGAAAAACGGGCTCAACTTAGCTATTGGTAAATTATATATTAAAATTTCCTGAGCAACCATGAACGGTTGTAGATTTTTCATTACATATTCACCAAGCTTAGCTTACCCATATAATTATAGTGCACAAGTGTATGCACAGACAAAGGTGCACTTACTCTTATAGTCCGATGGGACGGCAATCCGACGCGACCGAAGAGAGATCAGGCGCAGGCAGGACCAACGGCTTAACGTGCTTTCCGAGGCACGGGAAACCACACCACAAAACTTCGGGCAAGTTTGGAAGTTGGCGGTGTGATACCCCCGTTACTAAGAAATTCGTAATGGAAAAATCCAATAAGTCTTTGCCTGACCCGGGAATCGAACCTAGGACCCCACGCTCAGCAGTCGCGCTTGCGATCACGAAACAAACGGGGCAGTTAAGTAGTCGCGAGGTCTACGCTTGCCAATATAACAACAGTATAGAAACAGTTAGATGATTTTCTAGCAAAGTTATTTATTATTTCCTCAGGGTCTGAATGGTATGAAATGGAAGACGACGGACTTTAATCATCAAGAACATCGACCACGAGTCAAAAGGGATGTACGTATGTTGCGCAGAAAACGTTTTGGGGAATGACACCGAAGTATACGAAGTTATAGTCAGAGGTGAGGGAGGTATCCGTATTTTGCATGTATTTTTCTATACCTTTTTATGTAGAAGCTCGTCCGGTTAATCTAGGTCTCGTTGAAAGAAGCGATTAGTAGTACCTATATATGCACCTTGGAAATTGTAATAGATAGTAGTTTTACGCTTCATAAGAAGCAATTGATAGTAGTTATGCTGCTTGGAAGAAGCAATTGATAATAGTTATGCTCCTAAGAAGAAGCAATTGATAGTGATTATGCTGCTTGGAAGAAGCAATTGATAGTAGTTATGCTCCTTAGAAGAAGCAATTGATAGTAGTTATGCTGTTTGGAAGAACTAATTGGTAGTAGTTGTGAACCTTAAAAGAGGTATTGATAGTAGCTGTGCATCTTCGTATTGACAACTGACAGTAGTCTGTTGTTCACCTTACATTAATGCACTCGAATGGCAGTCATGCGAGGCATTCATTCTCAACAATGTTGTTTCAGATAATTTAATACCAGACATACCTACAAACACGGTATTCGTAGAGGAAGGCAAGACAATTGATATCAAATGTGACATACCACATACGAGCACGGATCAAATGCGTTGGTTTAAGGTACGTTGTAAATGATCATATATTCGCTCTGAAAGACAGTTCAGGTGTCATATTATGATGTGCCAAAAAGTTGCAGAAATTTGGCGTGCTGACGCCTTTTAAATTATCTGCAACACAATGCTGACCGAAATAACGTCACATAATTTTCGGGAGGTGTGCCGCTATGCTTAGATCCATCACAGTTCTAGCAAAAAAGAGCAATGGCAAACAATAACATGTCGAATACACTATTTCTTTTTCTCAACGAAACATCAACACTTCATTATACGACACTGAAACTTTTTGCTGGTTTCAAGGCAAAACTTCTTCATAATTTCAGCCCAGAATCACCCACTGCTGGTCATAAATAGACCTCCCCTTTCTTCTGACATACTTCCCGGTTCCCTGCGTTCCTCATCCAGGTGTTTCCCGCGACTTTGACGATAACCGTTGACCCACTGGTTTCTTTGGCCTAGCCTCGGCCGTCATTCTGTCAACGCTGTACGCCATCCGCCATCTGCGCGTCTAGCCAGATGTTCTGCCCAACTTTACTTGAGTCGCATCACCCTCTCCCCGACGTCGTAGACTTTTGTCCGACGCCGGATTTTAAGGCAAAACTTAAATCTATAAAAAATAAATAAAATGCTGATCATTGGTAAGCGCATCACTTGAGAAGGGCTGTACAGATTGGATTGTTTTAATGTCATCCAAATAAGGTTTTTCGGTAAAGAAAAATTTGAAAAATTGCCCGGAACTTCGAAAAATTAAAAAAATGAAATGAAAGTGCATTTTTCTATGGGATTCTTGTAAGAATAATTGAAATTTGGGCAAGACAATTACGTCTGTCGGGTCAGCCAGTAACAATATAAAATTTGCTCATTAGAAGTGAAGATTTCTTTAAATTGTAAATTTTTTTTAGAGTGGCGTAGCAATAGCGAGTGAGGAACTAACCTTGTACAGCGTGACACGAAGTGACGATGGTCTGTACACGTGCCGAGTCAGCAACCCAACCAAGTCTCGGTCAGTCACCACAAAAGTGGTCATAGGGTTCAAACCAGTATTCACCACAAAGGAAGAAGAAATTGTTGAATTCAACATTGGAGCAGATTCAGAAATCCTTTCTTGTGAAGCTTATGGGCAACCGATGCCGATGGTAACGTATTATGAATATATTACTTAGATATGTAAGGAACCAGATGAACAGACGTATAATCATTAAACGAGCAATATTTGTATATATATATATATTAGTTGTAATCACGTTCTCGAAAACGGCTCAAACGATTTCGATGAAACTTGCAATATAAGGGTTTACGGGGGCGAAAAATTGTTCTAGCTAGGTCTCATATCTGGGAAAATTCGTTTTCTCCGTATTTTCACCCGAACAGAGCTCGGTCGCCCAAAGTTTAGACTAGATGGCTACCTTAGAATGTCATTACCATGTCATTACATGGCAGCATGGAATTAGTAAGTACCTACTATCATGGCAGCATGGAAATAGTATGTACTATACATGGAATTAGTATGAACTATCCTTTACAATTAAATGAGTATTCTCTATTTTTACCCGACTACGGCGAAGCAAAAAGGAGCGTTATGATTTCGACCGATATGTATATATGTATGTTAATCTGTTACCTCATAACTTCTAACTATTACTACTGCTCAAAATTTGACAAATGAGGTATCATAGACATATAACATAAAAAATATTAAAGATAGACGGGGCCCTTTTAATGTTTATTTTACATAATTTATCATGAATATTCAGAAAAATACAGGCGGTCACATGCCCATGGGCGGCATTGTATATTATATTATTTAAAAAGAATAACATAACACCACGCGTGTAATCCCAAAATGGTTAGGCAGAGGTGTACCTATAGTATACCCATATTTCACCGTTATGTTTAAGAAATACCCATGTGATAGGAGGCGGTCCTATTACCATCATTCGGGCACAAATCTAGACTCCGGGCTACCACTGAGAAATTCCCGAAGGAAAAACCTAATAACACACCCGACCCGGAAATCGAACCCATGACCCCACGCTAAGCAGTAGCGCTTGTGACCAGTAGACCAACGACGCTTAACCCTTATTTGGTAACAGGGTGCAATTATACCACCTAGGACTCTTGTTATACGGTCTATTTTTGTATGTAGATTTTTTTAAAGTCAATGGGAAGTATACTGCACGGCGTCGAATTAAGGGTTAAAAGATTTTTAATATTATTTGAAAGACACACTATACTATACTTTTCCTTTATTTGTGTTTGTTTGAACTTAACCTTAAAAAAACTTTAAAATATTTTCATTAACAGTCCGCAGTTTGGAAACACGACGGCAAAGAA
Source organism: Xanthia icteritia (assembly GCA_949128155.2). Taxonomy (NCBI): domain Eukaryota; kingdom Metazoa; phylum Arthropoda; class Insecta; order Lepidoptera; family Noctuidae; genus Xanthia; species Xanthia icteritia. The sequence goes on from OX421933.2 coordinate 12,980,620, forward strand.
CTGAGCACAACTGCCATGTCACATCCATTGGGAATGGTATTCGGTGCAACAGGAACATATGAATGTGAGGTCAGCAATGAGTTCGGCAGCATCCATCGAACGTTCAAAGTTACATCTAGAGGTAGAGTATATAAAAAAAATGAATCTATACTAACAATCTATACTAAAGGGGTAAAATTTGTTTGTTTGTTTGTAAGTGTGTATGTTGGGGGTAATCTCTGGAACTACCTCTCGGATTTGAAAAATTCTTTGCATTCGATAGCCCAATTCTTTAGGAAGGTTATAGGCTTTATAACATCACGCTACGACCTTAGGAGTCGAGCGAAAAGCAGAAAGAAAGAGTGCTAAGCGAAAACGAGGTAATAACGCGGGTGGGCGATGGGATGCGATGTGGTGGGCCGGGGGCCGAAATTTCACGAGGACCAAGTCGCGAGCTAGTCAGCTATAAAAAAATACGAACCTATTATTGTCCCACTGCCGGGCAAATGCCTCTTCTACAAAGAAGGCACAAGCATTGATTACCACGCTTGCTCAAGACGGGTTGGTGATTTCAGACTAGCACTATTAACAGCTCCAGGTTTCCTCACGATGTTTTCCTTCACCGATATCAGCTATATAGTGTAAAGTCGCTTTTCTTGTCTGTGACTTCTTAGTTCTTCCTAATGACACAATGGATTTTGATTCGGTTTTCACCATCATTTAGTGAATTTATTTCGGAAGTTTTGTGTATATTACTATTAAACTTATATATAATAAAGAAATCTCTTCTTGTCGTAAAATCCGTGCGAATCAGGGTCGTGTCGCAAGTATTCTTTAGAGAAAACCATTCACTTCAATCCAGACAGAACATGATTGAACACCAAGAAGTATTAAATTATACTCAGCTAAATAATCACCAGTGATCGGAGTAGGTAGATTGATTTTTGGTACTTGTATCATAAATGCACACAGAAAGAATAACATGGATAAGCCATTTTTCCGGAAAGTAATTCCGGTATTTCCGGATTCAATTAAATATTTTTAATGTTGGTAGTGATATTATTTGCACAACACAGTAACAAACAAAGAAGCGCACTCTACGAACCGAAGTAAACGAGTGAGCTACCTGGCATGTCGTCGGCGGGCGTACGCATTGTTTTGATAACCGGTTAGTGCACCACCCACATTCCTTTGTTCTGATTGGTCGTTGGGTTGTGTCAAATCGTGACTGTGTGCCGTTAAAAAAAATTATAAAGAATATAATATTGCTCATTTCAATACAATTCCTACCTAAGTTCCGGTTTCTTTAAAATAATCAACCAATTCCGGAGGAATGTCCATATTAATATATACGTTTCGGATCAATGACCCCAATTCAATCTACCTACTCCGATCACTGATAATCACCGACAATATTCCTTTTAATTTCCTGGTAGATTGAAACATTAAAATAATAATGAATTTCTTTAAAAAACTGTTTATTTATTTTATCTTCAAGTTAGCTTAATATATAAATATGCTCGTATAAAATGTAGGTAGGTATAGGTATGTATGGTGTAGTCAGTAATGATTTGCGTGTGTTTTACAGATTGTATATTGAACATCCAGAAAGATTTCGCAGAGAAACAGCCTATAATGTACTCACCATCGCTAGGATGGCCAGTATTCCCAGTTATTAATGGGTACATGATCATACCACATGAAGATTACTTCTACTTCAACTGCCCTTCACAATTCTCCAACCCCAACCTCCCTCCTACGTCCAATCTCATCGCTTTCTGTGAGAGAGACAACACAATCAAAATCTATGGAAACACATACAATTTCATCGACATACAATGTAATGAAGAAGTAAAGCCTCAAGTTTCGGAAACTGGAATTCCGTGTCTACCCGGCAAAACAGAGACTATAAAGATTGGATACAGAGTGCATAGTGAATTCCTTGGAGTATACGAAGTTTGTCTGGACAAGGAAAACAACGTGCCATTGTTCACGAAGCACAAACTGTCTCCGGACCACACGGACAGGTCGACAAAGGCTGAATGGTCCAACAGTCTCTTGCCTCAAGACTTCGATATGTTGTATGATTGTAGCAGACAGATTTATGACATCAGCACGACTTTGGGAAGAGGGTTGCGTACTCACGATTCTTGCTGTTTCGGCAAGAGACAGCTAGTGAGCTCCCATAACCTGCTGCCTGGCGTACCAACGTCATCAGCGTATAACTACTTGAATGTCATCCCTCACTGGAGTACCTGTAATTCAAAGGTATGTTAACTTTAATTTTAAGCAGGTAAATATACTTCTTTTTTCTCCTGTTCAATAAGTACATAAGAGTGTTGAAAATACCTTAATATTTTATTTTTTGTTTATGATCCTCTCTTTATTTTACGTGTGGAACATGCACAGTACACAAGGAGCTATCAGCTCAATAAAAAAAAATGTTTTTGTCCTTAGAATTGGGAAGATGTGGAGCAAAGTGTGAGAAACCTTGTGAAGTCAGCTGGCCGTGATCTTATAATAACGACTGGAACAGCACATCACAGCGGGCCATCTACTGACATGACCCTACACGACGGTCGCGGAGGAAAGCAACCAGTACCACAATTCTTATGGAAGGTAGGACAACTATATTTTTACTTGTTCCTGGTACTAATAGGCAATAGGCTAGTTGACAGTTTTTTAAAAACCAATTTGGTAATGTTCTTTGTAGTTTATTTTCCTCAAAATATGAATATTTCAGCGAAATTAACATTAATAGAACTAATTTTCATTTTTATAACGATTATTAATTTCGATTGTCAAAATTGACTTTGAATTGAAATTGAAATTAAATTTTGACTTTCATGGCAGTTCGAATGTCGACATACTTTTTATTATAGTTTTGATGTGTTTACCTCAGAATAATTCTACAAAACAAAATTCATAAGTAATTTTCTTACTGTCAACTAACCTAGGTATTATATTCTTCTTCTTTTCGTTTCGACAGTACATCTATGTTTGGGCCCAGTGGGTGGACACATTGATTGTGGCGTCAGAGGCGTTGTTCAGATCGTCAAGGATTCAAGTAAATCCGACTGATTCAAGTGAATCCGATTGATTTAAGTGAATCCGATTCCCGACAACCCCTCTGCGACTACATGACTACTCCGAGTAGACTAAAAAGTTGCAGGAGTTTTCTACGGTCCAAACAGACGATTCAAGATCAGCCAACTAAAAAGCGAAGTAAATTGTAGGAAGAGAGGTATTCACCACCTGAAAATTTCGTAAAGCGTATGCGTTTGTTTGTATGGAGCACCGGCCTGGCCGCTTACGTTTTAATTAGTGTGTGGATAGTCATGTAACAACCACCCTCTGGAATATTGGAGACTACTCGAAGTTGTAGACGATTATGTTTACCTAGGACAAACTATCCAGTTACGTAGGTTCTTCTACTTCGTGAAAGAGGTCAATCGTCGAATCTGACTCGGCTGGGTGGCGTTCGGGAATCTGCGTACTATCTTCTCATCTCATATAACACAATGTCTCAAGACGAAGGTCTTTGACCAGTGCATGTTGCCAGTAATGTCCTATGGCACTGAAACGTGGTCGCTCATAATGGACCTCATTAGAAGGCTGAAAGTCAACCAAAGGGCAATGGAGAGGGTTATGCTAAGAGTTTCCCTACGTGATCGAATCAGAATTTGAAGAGATCCGTAGGAGAGCCAAAGTAACTGACATAGCCCGAAGTATTGCCAAACTTAAGTGGCAGTGGGCAGGGCACATTGCTCGCAGAACAGATGGCCGATGGGGCCAAAAGGTTCTGGAGTAGCGACCGCGTACCGGAAGACGTAACGTTGGAAGTCCTTCACAGAAGGACCGATGACCTGGTGAAGGCCGCAGGAATCCGCTGGATGCGAGAAGCACAGAATCGGTCGAATTGGCGGTGCTTGAGGGAGGCCTATGTCCAGCAGTGGACGTTTTTCGGCTGAAATGATGTGTAGGCTGAGCTAAGCCGGCACGGCACTATTGCCTGGTCTACTGCTGCGGGTTTGAGTGTCGCTTCTTTACGTAGTAATAGTTATTACTATTTGCTTTTGCCCTACTTTTTAGTTTTCTTATATGTTGTAGAGATTTTTTTTTAATTTACCCACTTTATTACTTTTGCACCAATAATATTGTATTCTATGCAATTCTCTTTGCTGACTGATCATGTTTTTGTTAATTTTCAGGTGGTTCAAGATCCTGCTCAGTCAGCATCTCTCGCGATAATTCAAGTTAATATTCCTGAATTGTCTCCAGAGGAGGCTTCGAAGTATGTTCTGTGTCCGGACATCTGTGCGGATGGGATCAGCTGGATTGAACCCTCTAATTGGCAGAATGTGGAGGACGGATACACATATTGTTGCGCTATCACTGATTTTGAGAAAGCATTCGGCTACACCGGACACTTCAGTCGTTACATGGCCTATGTTCTTTTCGACGGATATTTAGTACCTGATGTTTATGCTAAGAAATAGTTATTATTTATGTTGTTAGTATTTTTTTATATAATGATTGTTTTTGATCCCTTCCGCTGCTATAAGCTGTACAACGACTCAGATTATGGACATTTGTAATCTACTTACCTTAGTATTTTAATTTATTTAATTTTACGTAAATAGTAATTTTTATATTTTTTTAAATAATAAATTGACATGATAAATCATCTCGTTTTATTGAATTCTTTTGAAGTTTGCTCATACTGAATGCGAAACTTGTTCATGACAGTAAGTTTTGTTGGTATAGTCCACCTCGTATTGCTGTTGAATCACACTAAGGTTGAATTTCACTTACACGTCATAAAACGATAAGGACTGTTTGTTTATATGACAGTTAGATAGTTTCAACTTTATTGAATTTTCAATTTTCCGGGAATTCTTGTCAGAACTGGTAAAGTGTTTAACGAGGTTTATATACAAATATTAACCGTATTTAGCCGTAGGGTTTCTCCTGTATCCTGGTTGCACACACACATAATAATATAAATACACAAAAAGTCAGGATCAATTAACAGACCAAACATAAAAGTTTGTTCAGAGCGAAAATCTTACAGCTGGGCCATACTTAGCACCGTCAGAGTCATTAAAGTAGCCTTTTTTTACAACACACACACGCCTCGATGGTTTAGAGGTCGCAAACGCTACTGATGAGCAAGACATCCTGGGTTCGACTCCCAGGTCGGGAATCATCAGGTCGGAATGTGTTATTGGGTTTTTCATCTGGAATTTCTCAGTAGTAGCCCGGATTCTAGATTTGTGCCCGGTAAATGGCAATGGCTCGCCCTCTATTACTTTGACTTAACCAATCAATCTGCCTAGCCTTTTTCTACTAATGTGGGGTAAGCTTCCGGTCTAACCGGATGCAGCTGAATACCAGTATTTTACATGGAGCGACTGCCTATCTGACCTCCACAACCAAGTAACTGGGTAATACGATACCCCTTGGTAAGACTGGTTGTCAGACTTTCGGGCTTCTGACGACCCGTAACGACTGTCAAAGATGAACGAATGATAGCCGGGACCAACGGTTAAACGTGCTTTCCGAGGCCCGGAGGAGTCTCGGTATGTAAAGCTCAGCAATCCACGGACCAAACCCGGTTAGCGTAGCTTAACCTGATGGAACCGTGTGGCTGTTAATACTTAGCCACGAGCACCTCACATGAGCATAGCATAATCATAATGTTCCCACTACAAGGAACAGGCCTCCTCTCGATGAGAGCCACTACGCGGGCCCAGTGCGGGTTGGTAAAAGTCAAAGTCAAATAATTTATTTCAATTAGGCACAAAAAAGGCACTTTTGAACGTCAACATCGAAAAATAATAATTGATTCTAGTTGCCCCTTCCAAAAGGTAGTTTTCGTATGGAGAAGAATGGGCAAGAAACTCCACCGTTACTCTTTTAAAATGTTTTCACAATATCTTGTATATATCAATTATATAATTATAATGTGAAGACGATGCACCTAGAATAAGATTACTATACCACGATAGGTAAAAATAATGAAAGATTAAGGAATGACAGAAAAAATAATTATGTGATAGATGCATGGTGCTCACATATTTACAAACATTGTAAAATTATACGATATTCCTAACATTTTTACAAGTAATAGGTACTAATAATAGATGTCACATGTCTTCGAATTTTTGCTTCTAGGACTTACCGGTTTCCTCACGATGTTTTCCTTCACCGTTCGATCGGAGTATCTTATGTATCACCTCACATGGGACATAAGTATATATATGTAACTGGCGAAATGTGGGTGAAATATTAAGTATTAGTTACATCTCTCCTACCCTTTCAGGGAGAAAACCCCGAAGCTGTAGGGGATTGTCATAGTAAAATGACAATCACACGTGTCATATCGACAGATCATCAATTCACGCACTTTCACGTGACTGCAACCTTAACACGATGTACCAAGCCTATAGTTTAGAAAGACTCATCGCGAATCACATGAATTAGTGCTGCGACCGACAATCGACTTTCAATACTACACGTGAAGGCTGTGGCAATGACATTACGGTCCAGGACGACCTGGCATTCAGTTCTAACACAACTATTACTATTAACAATTATTTTGTGAGGGTCCATTAAGTTATCGATTTAAAAATTGTATTATCTAACAATCTGATATGCAGCACTGCCAATGAAAATTTAAATACATCTCAGTTTATGCAGAACAATCCATAAAGACTAGATTTAGAGGAGATAATTTGAACTTTGGAATTATTTGAATTACTGTAATTGTCATCGTCAAAGCAGACATATGGACGGAATATTCCCTCTAAATCTCGGATTCAATTAGATCAGTATACCTTATGTATGTTTTACAGATTGCTCTTAATTTTTATCTTATTTTATGGTATATTGGCGTGTGCTAGCTGGCAGATCGCAAAAAACCGGCCAAGTGCGTGTCAAACCACGCACAATCAAGGGTTCTGTAGTTGGGATGATTTTATCTCAAGAAGAAACTTAAGATTGTAGTTGAAAAGCATCTTCCCTTATTACATTTTACATTTCAACTGCAAATGTAAGTTTGTACGCAGAATATTTAGAGAGTTACCATGTTATTTTAAGACCATTTATACTTCTTATAGATTTTTCTATAATCTATGAGTAAAGAACCATTCTTTGTATTTTTTTCGAAATTATAGGCTCAGTAGTTTCGTAAATAAGGGGGGGATGGTCAATTTTCTTAAATATTTTAAAATTATGATAAAACAAATGAATTTTGAATATGGGGGTCACTTTTAGGGGGTCCAGTAGATTCGGAGCAAATTGGCTGTGACAGACGGACATCCAGACAGATACACAAGTGAGTTGTTTTGTTCCTTTTGAGGTACGGAACCCTTGGTATCCCCCGGAATTTTAGTAATTTAATGTTTTGTGATGCGTAATGTAAATTATTGTGCAAAGGTAATATTGTATAGAATCAAGTTTTTCTATGCAGACAGCTGTGCTGCTGAGAATTTGTTGCGCCACTTATTCCAAGCTAATGCACTAGGAAGTGGTGAAGAGAGGGTGTTTTGGGGGACTCTCTTAAGTATGTAATTTGGACGTTCGAAAAGTGCTGATTCTCAGCCTAGTTTGAATAAATGACTTTTGATTTTATCAAACCAATCCAATTCATACAAATGGTACAAAGTAGCAGATAACTATTTAAACTTTTAGCACTTGCCAACAAGCATTCTAATGAATTCATGTACATAATAAGTAATGTCAAATAACAATGACCCCATTTCGAAACGCTTCATAAAAATATCGTCAAATTGTTGCGGAATGTTTGACTTGCGAAGAATAATATCGATATGATATTGTACAGACGCGAGCACATCAACCTACTACAATCTGTCAAATTTCTTTAATAGATTTTCGACTTTATCACTAAAGCGTAAGGTTCAAAGTTGATTGGGAAAATTTGACAGTTTCCGGTAGGTTGACCTGCTGGCGTCTGTTCCTAAATATTTAGCGTCCGATTTAGATTTGAATGATTTTTTACAACATCATTTGAAACGAATCAAATGCGGCTCGTGAGTGTGTTCTATCTAAATTATGTAGTTAACGGGGAGGGTGTGTCTCTTTCGCTATTATCAGCCATATTTTAACTACCGTGGACGTACTATGGGTACTGTTGGTTATTGCGCAATAGAAAAACCGTTTGCAGTTCAAATCACATTATAATTTACGATCAAATTAATCACACTAGCAATTCACACACTGTAGGTACAAAACACAACTATTCGGAACGTGCGATGGTTTCTAAACGTGTTCACTGCTTGTGACCGCCACCGATGAAGTCTGCTTAGCATCAGCCGGTCCGAGCGTTATGTTGTAGACTCTGTCGATCGCCGCTACGTGGTGCTGGCGTCCCGATTAGACAACTCCGTAACGTATTTCCAACATAGTTAACTTATCAAGCTTTGGTAAGTTTATTCGCACCTTGATTTGCTATTAAAATAAATATATTACCATAACGTCATGAGAATGGAATTTAGAAGGATTTTACATAATTTATTTTCCTATTTATATCTTTTATTTATTTACTTATGTTCTCCATAAATGATAGAAGAGCTGATTCTGATCATGAAATTGCCAGTGGTGTATACAACGTGTAACGTTAAATGCAAAACCTGAAAATAGTTTGATCAGAATAACGAGCACAATCAATTGAATATTTTTTTAATATAGGTCACATTTTTCAAAAAACCTTCATTGAAAACGTTGCCATGTCTATTTATTAATAGGTCAGGCCATCACATGCGCAAACCCGCCAAAATAGGTAAACAAACACAAATTGTTGTCGACCAATTTAAATTTTCTCATACGCGGGATAATAATAGCTTTTATTTCAATGCAAATACGAATCTTCCATACAGTACCATGAATAAGACAAGAGCGTCGTCGCAGACGCAAGAAACGAACAGAATTGGCAGTAAAACTAAAACAGCACATAAAACCTTTACAATTTTTTAATGATTTTTTTTCTCTCTGAAATAGGACAATTGAATTAAAAATCAGTCAGGGGCGTCTAAGGTTTTGCACATTTCGCGCATATCTGGGAGTGGCGCGAGGAGTCGAAAAGCCGGGGCGTAACTCCGTTTCCGCGAGAAATCGCGGCACAGCGGACAGAGCTCCGGCGGGATCTCATGGCGTCATGGAGAGTGCGATTGTCGCAACCCAGTGCTGGGCACGCCAGTATTGCGGCGATAAGTCCCCTCTTTGAGGAGTGGCTAGAGAGGCGCCACGGCGTCCTCACCTTCCGCCTGACGCAGGTCCTCACCGGACATGGTTGTTTCGGGAGGTTCCTGTTTCGCATCAGGCGGGAGGAAACGCCCGGGTGTCATCACTGCGTGGATCGCCCGGAGGACACGGTTGAGCATACGGTGGAGGTCTGTCCGGCTTGGGCAGAGCATCGCCGTGTCCTCGTGGAGGCGATCGGTGGCGGGGATCTCTCGCGTCCGGCCCTTGTCCAGGCCATGGTACGGAGCGAGAGGGCATGGGAGGCCGTCACCTCCTTCTGCGAAGCAGTAATGCTCGCGAAGGAGGAGGCAGAACGCGTGAGGGAGAGGCAAATTTCGCGCCCTCACGCCCCTAGCCGCCGCAAGAGACGCCCTGGGCGTCGGGAATCGCAGGCCGATTCCCGGCCACCGTAGGCGCGGGCTTGCGGACGGTGAGCAATGGGTAGCTCGCCGTCCGATAAGGACCAGGCCCGGGTCGACGGCGCGTTGTGTTCCACGCGCGCCTCAAAGAGATGTCAGCACAACGGAAGGGGTCCGTTAGGACCGATGCCTGCCGGGGTTGCGGGAAAGTCCGAAAGGGATACCGTGGCCCCTGGCAACGTAAAGGCAACGGAAGGAACACGGGTGGGTTTTAATCAGTAAGAGCCCTCCCGCTCCACCAAAAGCCGAAGCAGGAGAAGTTATTTGATAATTTCCCACCCAAAAAAAAAAAAAAAAAAAAAAAAAAAAAAAAAAAAAAAAAAAAAAAAAAAAAAAAATTTGCACATTTAACGTAACGTGTTGTATATAATGATAATAATTGATATTTGAGATTCAATAGTGAGGAGAGGCTTCATAAGGCCAGTGAGGGTTGGTAGATGTCACATGTCTTCGAACTTTTGGTTCTAGGACATGCCGGTTTCCTCACGATGTTTTCCTTCACCGTATTGAGAGCAGTGGTGATGAAATTATTTACACAAATTAAAGCCTGCTTGGGTTCGAACCGACCTTCAACTCTTAGTCGGGGCCGTTGCCACAGGGTCACCACTGCTGTTCGAAGAGCTTGAGAAGCTTGTATTTAACGATTTAGAGAAAAGGCCACAAGTCATTCGTGTAAGGATATAAGAAGTAACACATACGGGCATAGTAACTGGGCACATCCAGTCAAAGAAAACCTAGCCTGAGACCCCACTTGATATGTGGTAACTAATTATTTCAACACATCGGTGGAAGGAAGGTACATTGATTCATTGCTAAAACTAGAAAAGATATTATTTCGATAGAAAACCTAAACAAATTGATATTTATTATTACTTCATATTAAATATCCACCTAATTTGTTCAAACCATCCACGCACATGTCAAAGGTGAGCCCATCAACATATAAATTAATACAACACTTTATTATTCAACACGTAGCTGTCAAAATACAAAGAAATAACATAAAAACCGAATCCTATTCAAGCTAGTACCTACTGATTGATGTTCGATCGCACATTCATCAAAACATTGTTAAAATAAAGTACTTAGTTTAAAATGCCAATTGTAATCAGCGTCAATAATAAACAATTTATGAACTCATAATAATATATTACTTAGGTCAAGGTCCCGTTGATTTAATTTATTTCACAATAGAAATTCATCGCGATGAAGTAATATTAAAACATTATGAATGCTAATTTAATATTTTATTAGTTTGCTATTTGGACCCGTTTATATGGCCGCTGGGCAACACCTTAAAATATCTATGGTGTAATAGCGTAGTCAGCCAGCATTGTTTCTGAGTCTGGACATAATCTTCAAAATAAATTTTCCTTTACACCGGTGCCGGACTCCTATACTGTGTCTTAAAAATCTATTGCTGTTTACTTAGGACAGTACTTTATTCAGGAACACTATGAAAAAAAAATCTGTAAAAAAACACTGTCGTCGTTAATACAACCCATCATTCAGGTGCAAGTGAAAAGTTTCAGAACACTGACTTACATTTTGTTCTGATGAAAACTTCTAAGTCCTTGCAATATTAAAGCAGGACATTATCATCATCTTAATAAGCCCGATAACATCTACTGCTTAAAGGCCTAGTGGACTGTAGATTTGTTGACCATCATTATTCTGTTAAGTACCTGGTACTTGTTGAAAGACCTACACTGTCCTCCTATACCTAATAACACTGTTATTTGAAAATATTGTAAAAGCCCATTATTTTTTAAAAAGTAACCGCAGTTTGTAAGTTAGTTTCTTGCTGGCTCTTCTCCATAGGAAACAACCAATTGGAACCGTGCACCTAGCTTCTGACGTTTCATAAGTGCCCATGTAGGTTTATATGAAATAAAAATACTTTGAATTTTGAATTGAATTTTGAAAACGGACGTAGGTAAGGTAAGTAAAAAAATCCCTGATCTTGGTGAACAGCATTTTAGACCAGTATCGATATTTTAGTTAAGTCCTGCACAAAAACTACAAACATCCCATCATTACAAACTGTATGCAGGTGCTGTTCATGGAATGGAAATAATATTAATAAACTCTGCCACCGAACCGCACTTGTAAAAATTTTGATTTTGAACAGCTTAGGTGCCGTTGAAATCAGTGCTCTGAGTGGAAAACCTCGCAACACTAGATAGGAAAAACAAACCGAACAGATTTCATCTATTTCTTAATAAATAAAAGCCTTATTGAAGACATTAAATGATAATTATCTAGCGAGCGTGATTATCGCCGTGTGTCATAAGGCAGGCGTATCGCTTGCCGTGTCAAAGGTTGCTCACTGTGAGTGCTGCAGGAATGTTAGTGCTTGTGAAACAGTCTAACACTAACCTTCAATATCTTCTCGTTCAGCATTGTTTTAGGTTTGATATTTGACAACATTTTACATCTTTTTAATAATGTCTGAAGATTTAACTACGCGTCCACATTTAGGAAACCTTTATCTGATAACTCTTTGACTGCAATGGGACTCTTACAGGCTGGTATTATTTACTATAAGTCAGGGGAACTGTTGATCGGTTGATGAATAATCATTTCATTCATTCATTGACAGCCTTGTTCTACCCACTGATAAGTAGGTATAGGGCTCGCCCCTTTTGTGCCATGCTTCCCTGGTCTGTGCGAGCCTCTCTTAACCAGGTGTTTTCCTCGATCTTCTGAATGTCATCCACCTCATCTGACTGTTAGTCTTCCAACATACCGTCCCACGCTTAATAATCGCCGAATGCAAAACAAAGACAGCCCTAGATCTTCTAGTCCAGACCAGTGAAAGAGTTTACAAAGGATTGCACTTAGTTCATTATGAAACTCCGCCCGTAAAGGCTATCAGTAATACCTAGATCGTGATAAACAATATGAAAGAATCACGACACATTGCCGTCGAACCTTGTAGGTACCTACTGTCAATTACTGAACTTTTGACCCCCACTGTAACACGTACTGTTGATTGAAGGCAGCCATAGTCCATCTTCAGACGACAATGAAACGCAAAATTAAATATTACTAAACGAATTAATTCTTGGATCATTATTTCTGTGACCTAAGCGACTAGCTATTATTCTTTGTATATAATGCTGCACTGAAAGAAAGGTTACTTAAGGTGCTAAATTGTAGGTACGTGGTGTTTTTAATGCTATCGTTTTATTTATACAAAGGTGAATGGCGTCGGGAGTTTTAGAAAGGAAAATAAGATTAAAAGGTAACGGACGTAAAATTGTCTGACTCTTTTTTCCATAGTGGGTACTTTTTAATTATTTCTATATAATTTTTTTATACACAATGGTCAAGTAATACCTTAAATGGTATAAGGTGTCTGCTTAATTTCGGTATTTATAATCTACCTATGAGACCCAACTGATTGTCTGTTGAGCAAATCTGAAAGTATTTGACAGTTTGGGGACGGCTATCTACTCCGGAAATAACGAAACCTGACTATTTCAAAATCTATACATTCTCAATTACATCACCAAGACATTACAACAGCTATCATGAACTGTATGGACATCTTACAATACACTTGACCGCTTTGTATGATTGAGATACGATCGACCTCCCATATTAGTAGGATTTCCTTATTTGAACTAAGGTCATAAGGTATTCTTTTGTGATAATAACCATTGTAAACTTTACAATATTTACTATCACGAAAGAACACCGATCGAAAGATCGCAGAATTCAGTAACGGTACTGAATTCTGTGATGTAGCCAATTTTGGTGCTATTTCATATGTAACAAGATGTGATACAGATTACATATTACGGCTCATTAGTTGAAGCAAGATTTATTTAAGACAAAATTTGGAAATGTCACTGGCGTTGGGATAAAATTCAAGTCTAGAAATGTAGACCCATAGTCAAACGTTACAAGATTATGCAAACTTAATTGAAAAAAAAACATTTATCTACTGTAAAAACACTGCTCATGAAAGAATTACTTTACCATTACTTGGGGTTGAGCAGAAGACGTGTAAATAATACCCGCATTTAATTATTGAAGAATTAAAATATCTACCTATTGAAGTTTATGTGTCGAGTCGATCGAAGGTTAAGCTACGCTTGCCGCGGTCGGTTCGTGGATGGGTGATCATCCATTACATAAAAGGTGCCTCGTGCCTTGGAAAACACGCTAAGCCGTTGGTCCCGGCTGTCATTCGTAGATCTTTGACAGTCGTTACGGGTATTCAAGTCTGACAACCAGAGTCTTACCAAGGGATATAGTGTTACTCAGTAACCGGGTTGTGGAGGTCAGATGGGCTGTCGCTTCATATAAAATACTGGTATTCAGCTGCCTCCGGTTAGACTGGAAGCCGACCCCAACATAGTCGGGAAAAGGCTAGGCAGACTGAATTTGAATTTGAATAGGTTCGACGTCTTCATTTTGGGCACTTTGTAAAGCAGTGACTAATTTTGCTCAGTCAATCAATTGTAAGTAGTTTATAAACTGGAACATTTGTGATTTTTCTGAATAATAATGCCTGCGACATGAACACGTTATCGAAATTATGTAACAATTACAATTCATTGTAGGTGCTATTGTAATGTATTTAGTTACAATAATCGATCAAAATTAAATTGCTTCAACACCTGATTTGTCATCACAAAAGGTTCACCGACACCGTAGATCATTCTTTAAATATTGGTCTGACATGACAATGCCCTCAACTTTGCCATTTGACTCATAAGTTCATACCATAACCCTTATATTCTTCTCACTGCAGTATAAATAACAACTAATTGAAATTTATTATAGTCAAGTAACGCACACAGTGAAATATTCTCTTTATGCCTTTACATATGTCGAATCATGTTATAATATTAATAATTTATTAGTCATCTTGATCTTGATAACATTGCCAATTAGTGACGAAATATTGAGTTAGTTGTAAGTTCTCTAAATATGATGGAATGACCATGTAAATGTCCAGGCATGTAATTATAGCAGTTGAATAAATTGTCAATTGGCCTCAGGCATTTTGCAAAACCGCCAGCGTTTGTAAACAGACGATGCCGTTTGTAAAATGACGGATCATACAATCTGCCTGCGACATAAACATAAAGATCCCGGCGCACCCTGCACTATGGGACCCGTTACTTTAGCATTATCAGCCTATTAAGTACCCACTGCTTGGAAACAGGCCTCTTCTTTGTGAGATGTAGTGGGCCGTAATCCATCACGCGAGCCGTTGGTGCTGGAGTTGGAGTTGGAACCGTGTTGGTGGATTTCAGATGTCTTCAAATTTTCCTCACGATATCTTTTCCTTCACCGTTTTGAGAACAGTATGCTGCAGCATCACTTGGAGTTTGCAGGATACCCAACTCCCTTACCACCTTACAGCACAGATATCTTGTTTGGGCTCATTGGAATGGTCTCCATGCATAGGTTATATATAAGGTCCGATTAAAATAGATGGACAAACTTTTAGAAACCATTCGGACCACCAAAATAGGGACAATGGTAAAAAATATATAAGAAAAACGCATTAGATACTTACAAGAAAAATAAATTAGCTAACGAAAATACACAAAAAATGTTGGCTACCTAATGCCATTTATTATTTTAGGTCAAAATAAAATCATATTAATCAGTGTTTTTTTTTGCTTGGATATCTTTGGTTAGACGTACTGAACGCTGTGTTAAAATTTGTCTATCTATTTTAATGGGACCTTGTATATAGATAATGAACAGGGTCTGGTGATGGAGTAGGAAAGAGAAATAAAGAAATATTTATGTCGGGTTTTTTTTTAAATTTTAATATAATATCACTTGTTCACTTAGATACGTACTGCATTTTATTATTAATCATGTGATATTGTTATGACTTGTGAATCGCATAATTTCTATTGGGAACTAATTTTTTGAGCTGTTATTTAAATATTCGAGATGTTATTATGATCAGTTGAAAAACATATATAGGTGTATGGTCGAAGATATGGGACTGTGTACCTACTTTGTATGGGGGGGGGCGTACGGGACTATGTACTGTGTACGGGGCAGGGTATGGGACTGTGTACCTACTGCATATGGGGGAGGGTACGGGACTATGTACTGTGTATGGGGCAGGGTATGGGACTGTGTACCTACTACGTATGGGGGAGGGTACGGGACTATGTACTGTATATGGGGGAGAGTATGGGACTATGTACTGTGTATGGGGGAGGGTATGGGACTGTGTACCTACTGTGTATGGGGGAGGGTACGGGACTGTGTACCTACTGTGTATGGGGGAGGGTATGGGACTGTGTACCTACTGTGTATGAGGGAGGGTACGGAACTATGTACTGTATATGGGGGAGGGTATGGGACTCTGTACCTACTATATATGGGGGAGAGTACGGGGCTATGTACTGTGTATGGAGGAGGGTACGGAACGATGTACTGTGTATGGAGGAGGGTATGGGACTGTGTACCTACTATGTATGGGGGAGGGTACGGGACTGTACCTAGTTGCGTTTCAAACATGGCTCGAACGAAGCCCTTTCTCTGAAGTTGGTACCTACAGCAGCTATGAACAATAATTAAAATGAATAAGTCTAACGAAAGTAACAATATGAAGAAATACATTCCAATCACAGCATATACCTAGGTAGTACCTATACATAGGTAAACTACAAGCTAAAAAAATAATATTAGCCTATTATTGGACCACTGCAGGGCAAAAACGTCTTCTCATACAGAGAAGATAAAGATAAAGATATTAACTATATATTAGTATAGGTTTCTTCACGATGTTTTCCTTCACCGTTGTCATTAACGTCCAAGATAAACTCAAAAAGTATATATGAACTGAAAAAGTCACATTGGTACATGCCCGGATTTGAATCCATAACCCTATAAGAACTACTTTTTTAAATAATTTTGACATATAAAACATCAATTACTTTAAACATTAGCGCATGCTCTAGGCTCGAAGCGGATGCGGTCAGAACGCGACCTTCACCAGGTGTGCCCTTTCAACCGAGCGGGCAGATGTGTCAGAGGCTGGGCGCGATCGCCGAGCAACACGATCATTCAAGGCGCTAACACGCAGACGGAACGACTTACTTTGCTGTAGAGCAGTTCCTTGAAAACTAAGCAAAGCTTTTAAGATTTTTAATACTTATACTAACAGACGACCAACCTTGGTAGGTACGGGCCAGACAGCGGATATACAAAATCTGTTCGCATAGAGTAGAAAGCTGTCTGGCGACAAGTCAAACGAATTTTGTCCGGATATAATTAATAATGTTCGCTGCCCGGCTAGTATTAAGTTCGATTATCTGACGCATTATAACAAGCGTGTATATACGTGTGTACATGTTTCGAAAATCTGATGGATTTTTCATCTACCCTCACATGCAATGGTCATGATTTGGTCGGTAATTTTACATAATCGATAACCGATACGATTCGCGCACTTGGTCGCAAATGCTAACTAGCCGACCAAGTGCGCAATTCGTATCGTTTTCTATAGTTTAGCTGGTCGCTACGACCACTTGTCGTGATGGTAGCCGTCTGGTGTGCGAGATCGCTTAAACTGGCGCATTACAGCATTCCGGTGACTCGGTACTTTACAATTTAACATTCTTTTAAATGACAATTTGGAACCGCGTAATCGACTTGTATCTGTGGTATCTCAGTGTAATTATGTTACGCCACGGTTTTACTCACATAAGTCTCGATCCCGTGGGAATGTCGGAATAAAAGGTATGCTATGCCCTAATCCATCCTGGATTACCATCAAAAATTAAAAATGATTATCATTATTATTGTCATACTACCCGCGGTTTCACCCGCATAAGTCTCGATCCCATGGGAACATCGGGATAAAAAGTATTCCATGTCCTAACCCAGGCCATGGTTTACCCATGTGCCAAATTTCATTCAAATCTGTTCAGCCGTTTTAGCGTGAAAGCGTAACAAATAAACAACAACAACATTAATAAGGTCAGATGAACTGTAATGAATACGAGTAGGTAAAATTAACACAGTTTACTAGCGCCTATTTCAGCCTTGCAACGATACACTACTAGGAAAAGCGAATGCAAAAATTTAATAATTCTGTTTTTCTAATGATTAATTTTATTACTCTGTGATATATGGACTATTTAATCGATCGACTAGCTGGCCTTGCCTTATATCCATTCGAAATGACAAAATCTCCGACATTCATCACTGATGACTTTATGGGTAATTTATATGCATTTTTAATATTTTAAATATTAATAAACCTGCGATACGGTTTAATTAAAGTTTATCAAATTATTTAAAGATGAGTCTTGATTGATTCATAAATTAGCGAATACTATTCAACGTACTATTATTATTTGGCAGCTGTTGATCTCAAAACAGATAACATGGCAATGGTTATTCCACAGTAAATAATTTAAATTATTTAGGCGGGGACAAATCAATAACCTGAAATATGGTGTATCTTTTGTTTGTCCCCCGCCTGCAATATCTTACAAAAAACCACGTTCAATAGATAATAATGCTTGTTTTTCTCTTTACAGTTACCTATGTGTTTTTGCAGTCAGGTTTTATTTTTAATAATTTCAAGCTGTTCTTTGTATTTGTATTTTAAGACGAATTAAACAACACCTCATTATGTTAAAATCCATCAAGCCGTTCAGGCTTCAAAGCGTGCCAAAGAAATAACATGCATTTTTTTTTTTACCTTTACTCCACATTAGGAATTTCTCCTGTATCGTGGGTGCGTTTACAAACATTTAAACTCACAAACACAAACAGCCAGACCCGGAACAACTACTTGTAGGTCATACAAATATTTGTTCCGTGCGGGAATCGAACCCGCGACACGCAGTGCAGCAGTCAATCGCTTAACCACTGCACCAACCGTGCCGTCACATACGTATATACATACATTGTCTCGATAAACAATACCCTCCTTCTGGAGCAGTCGGGTAAATATAGCCCGAAACCTACGCTACGGTGTGAATATAGCAGTCTCTTGAATTTTTTATTTATTTTCAAACAAGATATTAACTTAATTCATAAGCTAACAGTCTTAAAATAATAATACCTATGTAGGTGCATAAATACAAAAGGGGGAGGAATGGGCATAAAAAAATTCATCCGCGTCGCTGTTGACACAAAAAGTGGAGTCTCTTTAGTTAAAATCTACTTATTCCAATCTTTAACATTTGTATTATATCCATAGATGAAAAATCTTATATAAAATATACTATCTAACACTAAATTAAATGACTAACTATACAAATAAATACAAAAACAAAAGGACACTTAGGCGTCGAATTACTCATCCGCATCGCTGTCATTCGGAAACGTGCCCAAAAGACTGGCAGCATTGCCACGTTGAATGGCAATGCTAATTCTTTGGCCTTATTCCTGATTTGGGTCAAGCTTTACCTAAGCTAAAATGGCCAGTAATCTTGATTTTTTTCTTTATTGTCGATTCTTACTTTCTTGGCACAGCACGGTTGGTGCAGTGGTTAAGCGATTGACTGCTGCACTGCGTGTCGCGGGTTCGATTCCCGCAAGAAACAAATATTTGTATGACCTACAAGTAGTAGTTCCAGGTCTGGCTGTTTGTGTATGTGAGTTTAAATGTTTGTAAACGCACCCACAATACAGGAGAAATTCCTAGTAAGTAAAAACAAAATTGTATGTACTATTAGGAAATGACAAGGTTGAGTGCCTAATAGCAAATGGGGATATTATACTAGATGATTCAGAAGGAAGGTGTGACTACCTAGCAAGTTTTTAAAATAGGTAGTATAAAATTATAATAACTGTGTAAAAAATCTATTCATAAAAGTAATTTATTGATCAGGAAGTCTAAATAATAACATATTTAGGTCACCAAACAGGATTTTGGCAGCTTGTTGATCAATTGTCTGGTCAAAATGTGTAGAGGGAAACTTTAATTTAAAATCTTTAGCTGTGCTATGCTTCCTATTAACATAATGTGCAATTCTAAACAAACGAGTAGCCAATCTTTTCTATTAAATAAATAACATAACATCACGCTTGTATTCTCCAAAGGGTTAAGCAGAGGTGTACTCATAGTACACCCATATTTCGCCAGATACGTTTAAGTCCCATGTAATAGGGGGCGAGCCTATTGCCATCAACGGGGCACAAATTCAAACTCCGGGCTGCGACTGAGAAATTCCAGATGGTAAAACCCAATAACACTTTGCCTGACCTGGAAATCGAATCCAAGACCTCATGCTCAGTAGCGCTTGCGACCACTAGACCAACGAGGCAGTCAATTAATTAAATAGCTAAAATATGGTTGTTAAAAAGTGTTAAATAAAAAACAAACAATCACGATTATAAAAGGTACAGTATCAATCACGAATAGACACAATTGATGTGTACAGACCCAAACAAGAGTGAAGTATCGACTACGTGACTCTATGGATTGAGGAGCCAAGTGAATGTTTCATATTCAAACCCGGATAGTACCAACATTTAGTAGTAAATAAACCGATTTTGTAGACTCGATCATGGAATTTGCAGTAAAACCCTTAAAAAGTTACAGAATTAATAAATTTACATTCTGAATGAAATAAACGTTTTGCGTGGATGTGACGCATATTTTCCCCCAATTTGTTATTCTCGTGTTTTTTTCCTTCTCTGCGTCATGTTTACCGCAAATAAACGTATTTTTTTTTCAATCTTTCTAAACGTTCCAATGACAATATTTTGAATTTTCTTATTTTTAGCGTGTCAATGGCAATCTAAATGAACTCGGCCAAGAATTCGGTCACGTTTTTGGCGCCATCTAGTGATGGTGCCAAAAACGTGACCGAATTCTTGTTCATCATCAGTTCCTGTAACGTGCAGATGGCAGGACACGCAGGTCACGATATTAAGTGTTCCATCGTTTGTGGAACATCACCACATTTACACTCCAAGGCTATGAATCTCCACTTGAACAGGTTTTCCTTGCTTCGGCCAACCTGGATTCGGAGTCTATTCGAGAGACTTTCAGGTTAGCCATGGCAACTCGTGTCCAGGTGGGAGATGGAACGAATGGTATAGGTAAGGAAGCACCGTCTCACCACAGCTTCAGTCTTTCATTTGATCGTTCGCCAGTGAGTGGGTATAAGGATGTTGTCGTGTCGGAGACCATTTTGGCCCTTTCGCTGGACCTTGCCACCGCTCTGCGAACTTCTAGTGGCACTATTCCTGCTAGTGTAGTACAGCTAACAGCTGTAACAGCAACAGCAACAGTTACAGCTTACATGTTTCATGTTTGAATTTCGAGCCATGAAAGGAGCTTCCCCGAGCGACTTGTCTACTGAGCCACTATACGTCCGGCGTACCCAGAGGAATCAGCGAGTTTTACACGCTGATTGGCTAATCCTTTCACCACGATGGCAAACCAAAACAATATTTTGAATGAAATTGGTAGATAGGTTGTGAATTGATAATTCGGCTAGTTGATTTATTATAAAATATTAAACAAGAATACAATTACACAATAATAACTGAATACTAAAATATTTCATATATATCTGTTAGGACTAGCTTTAGCTTTGCCGAATTTGTTATAATTAATTACCTTTTGTTTTTAACTTATTGATCTTTCAAAACTATCTTCAATCTCTTTAGTTATTGGTAGGATAGGATTAAGAGGATTAGAAGGATAGGAGGGTGTTGATCTATTCAGTAAAAATCTCACCATGCAAACTAAGATGAAGTAAGGCGGCATCTACATCGCCACATGCGAATTACACATCAAAGACCTGACGTCATATAAAATCCTGCATCGCGCAATCAGAGTTTACCGTGCGATCAGCATATTATAACTTCACCAACTTCAATAGTTGGGCAGTTGCCCACCAGACACGACACCTGTCGGTCGGAGGATCTTTACATCCTGTTATTCATATCTCTATTTAGCTTGAAGCGAGCTGCTGATAGTGTTAATCCCTTGCATCTGGTGGAATGACAGCTCACTCCAAGCTCACTTCACCTAAGTTTTTACGGTGAGATTTTTCTAGAATACTTAGACCGTCTGATATGATAGTACATATCAGTTTAAAATCAATATTCAATAACACTTTTCTACTCGATGTTACTGCTGCATCTGTCAGTATGTTTTGTAATTTGTTATTTACATTATACGAGTATTACTTACTACCTCTTTAAAAAAAGTATTTTTTACAGCGATATCATAATCTGTTAATTAACTAACTATATTAAAATTAGCTACGAAGATTTTTTTTGTTTGGCTTCAATTGCCTTATTAAGTAGACGGAACACGTAATTAAGGTGAAGGATGTTTTAAATTATTGAACTTTATAATAATATTAATAGATTGTTTGATGACTTGACCATTTTCTGTTACGATCCGTATATTAATTATATATAGGTATAAGATTAAACTAAACTTTACATCTGCAGTGCTACGCAGAAGCCCATGTAAACGATTTTCATGCCATTATGTGTAAGAGAACAGCGCAAATACCGGGTAGGTTGCGCAGAATCTCCAACAGTATCCTAAAAATATTATTTGATAAAGTGGACAACCTCTTTATTGGACACTGGATACGGAGGGCATGCGTTGGGTCACGTTATTATTAGTTGTTTGGTTCGTTTGTAAAAGTTTACTGACATAGTTTTTAAGTTGTCAAGTCAAGTCAAATCATTAATTTCAAATAGGCCCTTATAAGGCACTTTTGAACATCAAAAATTTACAAAAAATTGAATTGATTCTAGTCGCCCCTTCCAAAAATGGGCAAGAAACTCCACCGTTACTCTTTTCAAATGTTTTAAAATATTTTGTATAAGTACATTAGTTTAATTATATGTGAGGACGATGCACCTAGAATAAAATTATTATACCACAATAGGTAAAAAGAATTAAAAATGAAACAACAACAGATAAACTAATTATGTGATAGATACATGATGCTCACATATCGTTGTTACTAATACCTACTAGGTATGTATGGATTGTGTGTACTTGTATGTATGGTTCGAAATAAAGAATATATAGTAAAAATAATAATGTATATCTAAATACTAGGGTCGTCAGTAACAGCTTGTTTTATAATAAGAACAAAAAAGCAGTACAAAGCCTCGGGTTTGTCTAAATTAAAATATTTCGTTTTAAGCAAACACACATCATAAATTATGCTTTATATAATATACTAAACAAACCAAGGCTAAATAAAAATAAAAATAATCTAAATTATAAAATTAATTCACCAAACGGATGACAAACTGGTATTTTTGAATATTATTTTGATGAAAATTTAAATTAAAAGGAATGAAACGAGAAGTCTATGCATTTCGTATGTATACTGTGTAGTGTATACCTACCTATAGTTTTTTCCAAATGTATCCGATGAAAATGTAAACAAATGTACCAGAAAATTACAAATTGAGTGCTTTCATTTCATTATTTGAATAAACTTGAAATTCTAATTTTAAATCACCATAAAGATGTTATTCATTTCAAAATCGAGGTATATTTTATAACCTCAATTTTCGTCGATGATTTTTCAGTTTGATAAATGTTTTTGTAACAATAATTGTTGGAAAAAATGGTGGGATATAAAGTTGAAATCTTATACGTACAAATAAATGTGTTACTAATTCCCTTTAGTGAGTGATTGCGTAAGAATTTAACCTAAACAAGATTTGATTACATTTTTTTAGATACTTTTCGAACAGACTATACAGTCCACATCCATATTGAATGTGATGGAATCCACCTTTGTTTTGCTCACAAAAGCATAATTAGATTGTATCAACAGTAGGAATCCCATTTTTCTAAGTCGAACCGGTTTTAAAATGAATTGGAGCGTGTCCGAGATACCTTTTTTGCATAGACGTTTGAAACTAATGTCAAATACACAAAATGAGAAATAAAACTGGATGATTTTCCTTCACTTTATGCTTAATGTTACGAAAGGTTAATTTGAAATCTGTACGATATCCGCCAAAAAAAGCTAAACTAATTAAATTAAGCTGGTTTATCGAAACAAAAATACTTGATTCCTACTCCAAAAATCTGTTTTGATTTTAGATAGATTACAATTTTTTATAGTTGAATAGCAACAAAACAACCAAAATAATATTGACACCGCTACGCCGTAAATGGTAAGATTGACATGTAATTTTCAATGTAAATAAATATTTTTTTGTCACAGAGAGTAATTTCGAAAGCTTCAAGTCCGTTCACTATATTGTTTAGAAATCATTCATGTTAGCGGGAGGACGATAATTGAAAACGCATTCGCTTGTACAGATGTTATCAAGTGTACAATGTTGCCCAATTGTTGGAATACCCACCTTATCTCACTGTAATTTTATTGTTTCATCTGATCTTATTCATGCTTTTTGAATTGTGAATGACTTCATAATGTTACTTGTGTAGTATTTACAGGTTAGTGAAATTGATCTATACCCCATTTGAAATAAGATAAGACATTTAACTAAAGCTTTTTTACAGTCCGTTTTTGACTTCTATTGCGTTGGTGGCATGATAAATGGCAGCTGCAGTAAACAACTGGCTATTGTAACCACTTTTTTGCTTTTAATGCCATCCGTATGCCTACGGTATAAAAGTCAGATTCGGTTGAACGGACTGTAAAAACGGTTTGTTTAAATGTCTAAACTTATTTCAAATGGAGTATAGGTATGGTCAACAACAATGGTAATTCTTCATTATTGAGATGATCATATTCATAAAAAATCTGAGCTGATAAAATTTAAGAAGTCAATACTCCTTAAACTCATAACTATTACATGAAATGCGGAAAAGTAATGTGTCGTACAATCGTTATGTAGCAATTTAGACGATATGCAAAAGTGACAGTGTTAAGCGAGTTTTATTATTGACTGTACCTACATAAACCTATGGTTTGTAACATTGATGGGCTATCAAATGTATAAACTGAGTCGAACTATTATGAAACTATATCAGGCCATATAAATAACCTCTAGTTTTGATTTTTAAACGCAGAACAATCAAAATTAAAATTCCTTTATTCAAACTAGGCTGAGAATGAACCCTTTTGGAACGTCAAAATGATGTACATACAGTCCCCAAAAACGCCCACCCTTCACCATTTCCGCACACTTAAACTCCCTAGCAGCACAGCTGTCAGTTCAGTTATCTGAGAAGATTAATAAATAAAGCCTTGGTCTAAGTTCTGAAAGCTAAAAAAACGTATGTCGTTACAAATAGAGGTAGGTATACTTAACTGCAACTTTATACTGAAGAGATGACCATGTTTGATTGTGATACAGTAGGTAGGAACTCACACTGATTATTTGTCTTCAACTGTTCGAGTAAGAAATATTACGTCAAATGCACGATAAAAAAAATACAAAGCTCTTGTAATAATTAGCTAATTGGTGTTCTATCTAGGTGCTAGACTCGTCGTAGTAGGCTGCCTAAATATAATAATAATAATAATAGCAGAATAGTCAGAAAGTTCATGAAAATTGTGGAAAATGAAATCACTCCTCATAACATAAATTCCACATAAAAAAGACAGCATCATCACCACACACACACACTACATTGTCTTGGCTTGGCCCGTTAATGTAGCTTAATCTAGCCAAAGAGCTAAGAAACAAAATTTGTTTAGCGAAAATAATAATAATAATACCATTTAAATAACTAGCCCCCACTAGCGGCTTCACCCGCGTGATATCTTTATAAATTATAGCCTGTTACTCAGTCCAATGGTGAAAAAAATAATTAAAATCGGTCTGGTATTTTTTGAGAGTATTCATTACAAATTACTTTTCTCTTAATATACTAGTATACATTAAAAAAAATCCTTCAATATCTTCGGTACTTTATATACGTAACCCATCACCATCGGTAAATTTTTCCGATGTCGTTAAGGGCGCGTTTTCAAATCGGACAAAATTCTGCTGTTTTTCGGTTCATTTTGTGACAAAACTAAACCGAATTTTATATAACTAATAACTACCACATATAGATTGGTTCTTCATCTTCAAATGCAAGTAACACTCCATCAAGTCCGGAGGTACGGTCTCGTCATACCTTACAAAACGAACCCAAACTCGGCAGACCTAGTTGTACTCGTCGAGGAGTACCAGTAGCAGTCACCAAAGTACACCTTCAGGTCACTCCATCAAGTCCGGAGGTAAGGTCTCATCATAACTAACAAAACGAGCCCAAACTCGGCAGATCTAGTTCTACTCGTCGAGGATTACCAGTAGCAGTGTCTGAAGTACACCTTCAGGTCACTCCATCAAGTCCGGAGGTACGGTCTCGTCATACCTTACAAAACGAACCCAAACTCGGCAGACCTAGTTGTACTCGTCGAGGAGTACCAGTAGCAGTCACCAAAGTACACCTTCAGGTCACTCCATCAAGTCCGGTGGTGAGGTCTCATCATAAGTAACAAAACGAGCCCAAACTCGGCAGACCTAGTTGTACTCGTCGAGGAGTACCAGTAGCAGTCACCAAAGTACACCTTCAGGTCACTCCATCAAGTCCGGTGGTGAGGTCTCATCATAACTAACAAAACGAGCCCAAACTCGGCAGACCTAGTTGTACTCGTCGAGGAGTACCAGTAGCAGTCACCAAAGTACACCTTCAGGTCACTCCATCAAGTTCGGTGGTGAGGTCTCATCATAACAAACAAAACGAGCCCAAACTCGGCAGACCTAGTTGTACTCGTCGAGGAGTACCAGTAGCAGTCACCAAAGTACACCTTCAGGTCACTCCATCAAGTCCGGTGGTGAGGTCTCATCATAACTAACAAAACCAGCCCAAACTCGGCACATCTAATTCTAATAGTCGAGGAGTACAAGTAGCAGTCACTGAAGTACACCTTCAGGTCATTCCATCTAGTCCGGAGGTAAGGTCTCGTCATAACTTACAAAACAAGCCCAAACTCGGCACATCTAATTCTACTAGTCGAGGAGTACCAGTAGCAGTCACCGAATTACACCTTCAGGTCACTCCATCAAGTCCGGAGGTAAAGTCTCATCATAACTAGTAAAACTAGCCCAAAATCCACAGCCCACATCTTTCTACTAGAAGAGGGCTTCCAGTGCCTCCTAGCAGTCACTGAAGTAAGCATTTGTATCTAAGTATTATTTAGTAAAAATACAAACTACAATACGAAATATTTTTTGTAGATGCCTATGTATTATAAAGAATATAGAGAAAAAAAAAATTCAAAGTACCAAAATTAGTTCACTTGACTACTATTCCCGCAATTAACCGTGCGTACACTTGTGTGTGTGACCTTTGTCAATGTAGTAGTTCGATTCTATACCTATCAAATTTGTAAACGCGTCCTTAATTGATGTAATCAATTTTAGTATTATCGTTTCATCAGTATATTCTCGCTCGATCACCTCCTTGATTTTTCCGAAAGTTCAAGATACATCCTGTATACATAATTAAATGAGCACATTATATTCTCATCTGAACATATTTTTCATATTAATATAAAAACTAATGATAGTATTAAATTAAACCAGCTTAATTTTATTATTATTAAAATGTCCCACTGCAAGGCAAGACGCCTTGCAGTCATACAGCGAAGGCTTGAGCATTGATCACCTGCTTGCTGGTTGGCGATTTAGACATAAAAACTAAGTAATAATAAAATAATACCATATTATAATTTTGGCGTATCTACAATAAGCTAACTATTTATCCGACTAAGGTGCTGGATACACGGGCAGCTTGAAGCAGTCGATCCCGACCCGACTGCTTCAAGCGACTGCATAGTGAACTAGTCTTGTATGTATTTACATACATAGGTACATGGAACCGCTCGAGCAGTTGCGTATGCTTCAAGCTGCTTGGCTTAATACTTAGAGCTGCCATACAAGGGCGTGTATGGCCGCTCTAAGTATTAAGCCATTAGCACAGAAATTCTTTTACATATAATTAGATAAGAGCTGATAAAATTGCTTGACTGCAACTCCCTCACTTAGAAATAACATTTATTTTAGTCGTTTAATAGCTGCTACATTTTGGGATAGATGTGATCGATAATAAACTCTGTTTTTATTTATTATTATTTAGAACGAGAATTTAAAACCTGTCTGTTGAAGAAAAAAAAAGAAAGATAAAGAAAAAAAAGATGAAAGAATAATAAGTTATGCTTATTTATATAAATTAGAAGTGTTTGACTAATTGTACAAGATACCTAATTAAATTACCATCTGACTGAGTTTATAATTAATTATATTTTTATTATTATGCTTTTAATTATAGTAGTGGATACACGCCATGAAAAAGTCGAAAAAACGGTAACAAGTGGTGCATTTTAGCCCTAGATCGCAAGCACTGGGAGTCAAGGGGACAGGCGTTTGCGCAGTGGGATTATACAGGGTAACAGTAACGGTACCCAACTATAATCAGTAGGTACTAATTATAACCAGTAGCTCAACCACAACTTAACTATTCCATATTTGTTTAGAAATAATTATAACCATTATCATAAATTATCGTCATTACAAGCTTAACAACATGTTGTGACAAGAATGTTAAGTACGTACACGTACGACAACAATTACTACATTCTATCATTAACATTTCATACACCTTATAAAACCGTGCGTAAAATAGTAATAATTGTTAGTATTATTTAATTATAAGGCATCATCTGCGTGCTTCTTCGGATAAGTGGCGTAAAAACAAAACATTATAAGCCTTAGGCAGTAATTATACATGTACTCCATATAAATACTCGTGAAGGAGCTTGAAATGTCAAGAGCTTAGGTAGAAAAAAGTTCACTTTACTTTTTTGTACATGGGAAATTATATTCAGCCTTCTGACCACTGGAATCCTAGACCATTTCGTATATAGCGTATTTGAGGCCTGGATAAACTTTTAAGGGGAAAATATGTTTAACACTACAAAACATACCATGGGCGGCCTTATCGCCTTCTGCGAACTCTTCCAGGCAACCTTAGAATGGATAGTCATTGCGTGGACATAAAAATGGGGTTGTAATTGGTGCAAAATAATAAGTACAATACAATATACCATAATAGATACATAAATACATACCTACTAAATATATCCTATACTATTAAACGAGCAATATTTGTATCATATATTTGTAATCACGATCTCGAAAACGGCTCTAACAATTTCGATGAAAGTTGCAATATTGGAGTTTACGGGGGCGAAAAATCAATCTCGCTAGGTCTCATATCTGGGAAAATTCGTTTTCTCCATATTTTCATCCGCGCAGAGCTCGGTCGCCCAATCTTTAGAACAAGATGGCTACCTTAGAATAATGACATGACAGCATAGAATTAGTAAGTACCTACAATCATGGCAGCATGGAATTAATATGTACAATACATGGAAATGGAATTAGTAATAATCCGGAATTAGTATGAAATTTCCTATATTATTGAATGAGCATTCTCTATTTTCACCCGAGCAGAGCTCGGTCACCCAGGTACTAAGAATATAATATAAGCAACGAAAATTAATGACGACTACAGATTATTACAGCTACAAGAACAAGATCACAACAGCAAGTAATGTTCCTTCACGAGTATCACACATTACCCCACACACACACGCACACACACACACATCATACCACACACACACACACGCACATCATTCCACGTTTTTCTCAATCATTCCCACTCTTTCCGTCTTTCACTTGTTGACAATACATACAAATGTTATGAAATGGGGGGCCTGGAGATCTATAGTACAGGCCTCGGCTTAGTTTAGACTCCAGATCTCCCACAAATTACTAATTTTTCGACAATTTATCTTGTCAACTTTATACCTTGATGTAATTTGTGGAGATGAAATAAACAGATTTTTATTTTTTTATTTTATTATTTATCTTTTTTGATGTCGCTCATACGGGGGTGGATACTACCATCATACCTAGGTATTTCTGCCGCATAAGAGAGTTCTGTGTTCAGGTTTAAAGGGTACGGGTGCCGATGTAATAACAGGACATTTTAACTTTGTCTCTGCGATGCCCAGTAGTATTGCAGACGTCTATAGATGACAGTAACCACTTAACATCAGGTGGGCCGTCGCGATAGCATGTTTGTCATCCAAAAAAATACAATAAGATATTTAAAAAAAAAAAATCTTTTTATTGACCTACCCTGTTCCACTCCTAGGCAAAGGCTAGATATATCTATAAAAACCTTATAAAGTCGGGTAAAGTGCTATTGAGTTTTCTGTCAGGAATTTTTCAGTAGAACCCCAGAGGCAGTATTTGTGCCCGGTAAAGTCAAAGTCAAAGTCAAATAATTTATTTCAATTAGGCACAAAAAGGCACTTTTGAACGTCAACATTTAAATAATAATTGATTCTAGTTGCCCCTTCCAAAAGGTAGTTTTCGTATGGAGAAGAATGGGCAAGAAACTCCACCGTTACTCTTTTAAAATGTTTTCACAATATCTTGTATACATCAATTATATCATTATATGTGAAGACGATGCACCTAGAATAAGATTACTATACCACGTTAGGTAAAAATAATGAAAAATTAAGGAATGACAGATAAATTAATCATGTGATAGATGCATGGTGCTCACATATTTACAAACATTGTAAAATTATACGATATTCCTAGCATTTTTACAAGTAATATAACTCAGTGTGTGAGTTCGAGTAATCACAGGTAATAGGCTCACCCGTTTCCTACATAGGACACAAACATAACTGGCGTAATCTGGATTTACTTTTATAAGTACACCGCTGCATAACCACCGCCCTGGAAAACAAGCATGATGTTATAGCCGTAAAAGCTTCTAAATAATTAATTGAATTATTTTGTTTCTTTACAAAAACTGCGCAGGCACACTACGTCATCGCACGATCGCATCAGGTTGTTTTAGATCCTGATGCGTGATTGATGCTTCTCTGATAACGGAAACGAACGTGTGTTGAAGAAGCAAGACTTGATTTATTACTTTGCGTGCAACTTGAGTTTTAGAATACAACATTATTTAAAAACTAGTTGCACCCCGCGGTTTTACCCGCATAAGTCTCGATCCCGTGGGAATATCGGGATAAAATGATCCTATGTCCAGTAATCCAAGTCATGGTCTACCCATTTGCCAAAAATCAGCAGGTGTATTGTCTTCCTGAAACAAAGCTGAAATGTCTGTATTTCTTAATTACATCAGCACCCTTTATGCTCTTCAAACCGGAGCACAGTAAAACTGCATAATCATTCATGTACCTATTTGTCAGAATGTGGTATATTATATGGTCTAACATTAGTCAATGATATCATTCTGCCAAGTGCTTGGCGGTAGAAATAGAAATAACGGCCTTTTTTTTTTTGGATGGGAAATTATCAAATAACTTCTCCCGCTCTGGGCGGAGCGGGAGGGCGTGTCAGACTCTTACTGACTAAAACCCACTAGTGTTCCTTCAGTTGTCACGGTATCCCTTTCGGACTTTTCCGCAACCCCGGCAGGCATCGGTCCTATCGGACCCCTTCATTTGCTGACATCTCTTTGAGGCGCGTGGAACACAAAGCGCCGTCGACCCGGGCCTGGTCCTTATCGGACAGCGAGCTACCTATTGCTCACCGTCCGCAAGCCCGCACCTACGGTGGCCGGGAATCGGCCTGCGATTCCCGACGCCCAGGACGTCTCCTGCGGCGGCTAGGGGCGTGAGGGTGCAAAATTTGCCTCTACCTCACGCGTTCTGCCACCTCCTTTGCGAGCATTACTGCTTCGCAGAAGGAGGTGACGGCCTTCCATGCCCTCTTGCTCCGTACCATGGCCTGGACCAGGGCCGGTCGCGAGAGATCCCCGCCACCGATCGCCTCCACGAGGACACGGTGATGCTCTGCCCAAGCCGGGCAGACCTCCACCGTATGCTCCACCGTGTCCTCCGGGCGATCCACGCAGTTATGACACCCGGGCGTTTCCCCCCGCCTGATACGAAACAGGAACCTCCCGAAACAACCATGTCCGGTGAGGACCTGCATCAGGCGGAAGGTGAGGACGCCGTGGTGCCTCTCTAGCCACTCCTCAAAGAGGGGTCTTATCGCCGCATTAGTGGCGTGCCCAATAGAAATAACGCCTTGAAGTGCTCCTTCATAAAATGCTCTATCGTACTACAAAACTAATTTTTTGCCCAAGACATAATTATATTTTGTAAGTTACACTTTGAAATCAAACTCATAATCATTACAAGAAACCATAGAAACATTATGAACAAAGTAAAAGGAAAAATGAAGATTCAATCATTCAACTATGTTGATAGAAATAATAACATTGAGTCATTACCAGTTAAACCAACGGATACATTACAAGATGTATCATTGCTTGTTGTGCAAAATCAATGTGTAATGGAGCTCAAATCGGTAACTTACATGAAGAAATAACGTTTATTATTGAACCAAAATACTATAGCGAGTGGTCTGATCAAACTGAAATATCATTCGGACATCACACATTGATATTTAACACACGGTTCAACCTATTATTGGGTAACGCTGAGATAGTAATTGTCTGACATTATTCTCGTAATGGGCGCCGCGTATTGGATTCGTCTTCTTATGCTCATAAAACACAAGGCCTTTATGTTAGTACATCATAAAGGCTGGGTTGAGATTCACAACGATGTTTCTCACATGAACTACATTGTAAGAATTAAGATGTGTATCGAATTTATATTTTTTTTCGAGGACTTTCAACGTTTAAGCGGCAGTGCCCCTGGCTCCGTCCTCGAATGTTATTAATTAATTATATTACATTTATACTGGCGACTCGCTCCTGCTTCGCACAGTTTTTATGACTTGACAAAACATCGAGATTTCTTAGGTAAACGTAACTTTAATACTAACGCATTATACACATAGACCTTCCGGAATAAATTCTCTAAACGATGGTGAAAACCTCATCAAAATCTGTTGCGTGGTTTAGAAGAACAACGCGGACATATAGACAAACGCGAAAAGCGACTTTGTTTTATAATATGTATGGATATGAACATAATGGCTAGAAATGGGGTGACTACTGAGATAACTACTATTATAGAAGTATGGAAGGAAAAACCAGTTGCCCCAACCCCAGATAAATTGGGTTAAAGGCAGAACAATGCTGAAGATAAAATAATCAAGAGTAGTTAATATTATTATGTCTATCTATTTTGTTATCTGGTTTTCAGAATGAACATTATATTTATTTATTTAACAGTTTATGTACACACATATAAACAGACAAGAAAAAGGAACAGAAAAATACGTACAAAGATGAAGCTTATTTCTATAGAAATCTCTTCCAGCATATCTGCGATAGGAAAGTAGATAAAAAGAGATGTGGACAACGTGTGTAAGAGTAGAAGAGAAAATAAAAAACATAAAATAAAAACATAACTCGGATCTTATGTCTCCTCTCCAACGTCTTACACAACCCGTCTTATCCTTCCTACCTGCGTGAGTGTTTTTCTTACGCTCGCCCTAGCGACGCACCATGTAGATCACACCTTAGATCCCTCCTTAATTCTCATCCTCATAAAACAAGCGACTATTCCTATTCCTTCTCTGTCCATGCAGTAAGGTTGTGGAACTCACTTCCGCCTAGCATTCGTGATTTAAAAACTGTTTCACAATTCAAATATCGAGTAAAAGAGCATTACCTTTCCTCTCAACTGTGAGCATTTATATACCTATAGTATGTATGTTTATATATTTAAGATCTATGTATTTATTTAAGTATGTGTTAATTTATTACGTTATACGTGTAGGTTTATTTCAATATTTTAGTTTAAGACCGCATATTTATATTTTTCTCTTCTTTTTCTCACACACTATTGTCTACATTTCTTTCTCATTTCTCCCGTCGCAGGTCTGCTGGAAGAAATTTCTTTAGAAATAAGCAGTACCTTTGTACTCATAATTATGATTATGTCTTATCTGTATCTATTTTTCTGTGTGTATATAAATAATAAAATAAATAAATAAACATTTAACTATTCACTAATTTAAAAATAAACATACAGTACGGGAATATACTTACATACATACTTCTAAAATAAATATCACTAAAACATATATACT
This sequence comes from Xanthia icteritia, assembly GCA_949128155.2. NCBI lineage: Eukaryota > Metazoa > Arthropoda > Insecta > Lepidoptera > Noctuidae > Xanthia > Xanthia icteritia. Next base: position 13,014,327 of record OX421933.2, read on the forward strand.
TATAATTATATTATGTGTTACCTTATGGACCATATCATGGCCTCATGGATGGGTGGTAGTCATTATATTGTGAGGTTTCTCATTTAATGTAGGTACACTTAATCAGAATATGAACTAATATAGTATGTTTAGCTGTAAGAATCGTGATACATCTCCCATTACTAGACCATCAATTAACAATAGATCAAAAGCCTGCCGCTAAGCTGAATGAACTTCCAGTACTTTATGTAATATCTTACATTAATAGTTTTTTTTAAGTAAACGTTAGAACCTAGAGTAATTCCAGTTCTATATAATAATTGTAACCATAAAGCAAACCTGTATCGAATGAATGAATAAATTGCTGTGACTCAAACAGTGCATATACTACATAAACAGTGTAATTATATACTTCTCTGGATATATTACCTTTGCTCAGATTTAAAGCTCATTCTTACATATCTAAATAAGGCTGGTCTGACAAGAAATACGAGCTAAACTTTAGCATAGCATCATAATGATCAATATTCATACTTAATATTTAAGAATATACTTAATCCTAACTTTATAACATTATAAATGCGAATGTGAGTTTGTTTGTTTGTTAGTTAGGCTTTCACAGCTAAATGGCTGAACCGATTTTGATGAAATTTTGGAAAAGAGACTTGTATAGGGATACTTTTAAAGGACATTGTCTACTTTTATCGACTTACCACGCGGGCGGAAGCTAGTACTTAATATTTAAGGGTGCACTAGTCGACGGCTCTAACTCGTTGGTGGGCGCCATACTACGTTTGTATGGAAGAATGACCGACTAGCGTATCCTTAATATTATAAATGCGAAAGTAACTCTGTCTGTCTGTCACCTTTTCACACCTTAATAGCTGAACGGATTTCAATGAAATTTTTCAGACAGGTAGACCATGGTTTGGATATGATACTTTTTAGAAAGTGTATAGAGCGCCGCTAGCGGCACTTAATCCCTGTCGGATAAAGTGCCGCTATTTGCGGCATGTTAGCGCTGCCTCGGCCCGGCTAAAGTGCCGTAAGCATTGTATTGTCATTGTCACTGTCACTTGTTATTTTGTTTGATTGTTGAATATTGCATTGTCACTGTCACTTGTTATTTTGTTTTTGAGGAAAGGCTTACGTTAATTTCTTTCATCTATAGCCGGCTAAACTTAAGTGTAGCCATAACCCCTTGGCTTAGCAAATGAAAATGGCTGAAAGGTAGGTTAGGTTAGAACTGTGACCATACAACGCACGGCGTGGCGAGTGCCAGGGTCCGTTCAGACACAAGAAAATGTAATGTTTTGGGAATATGGTGTTTAACAGTGAACTAACCTCTATAATCAAACAAAATAACAAGTGACAGTGACAGTGATAGTGACAATGACAATGCAATTCTTACGGCACTTTAGCCAAGCCGAAGCAGCGCCACTATTATGCCTCTAACGGCACTTTATCCGAGAGTTGTTTAAAGTGCCGCTAGCGGCATTCTATACACTGCCTACTTTTTATCCCGGTAGTACGCTACTGAGGAATAATTTTCGACCTCCACGCGGCCGAAGACGACGGCAAAAGTTAGTTTTGAATAAATGGTTGAATTTTTAGTGTCTGATGCGAGATATGTTGCCAATAGTATTAAGGATATATTGTAGTGTGTTTCATCATCGATGCGTGTGCCAGAGTATCGTAAAACGTGTTAAATCGCACCACAAGGCTCCACCCATATTATGTAGGTTTTAAATGTCACAGTCATTCATAAATCTCAGACATTAATAAATTGACTAAATGGACAATGGTGACCGTTTAAAAATGTAGCGTATTGTTTTATATGTCAATAATCCTGTTTTTTTTCGAATCTTCGGTATTACCCAAGCTTTTATCGCCACAATCTGAAGCGCCTACGCATTACTATGTAATCAGGTAAGCCGAGCCTTTTCCGAACTGTGTTGGGGTCAGCTCGTAGCCTAATCAGATGAGGCTGAATTTAAGATTTTTCACGCCATGGTCTTGATATGTAAAGGATCTTACTTTACTTTAAGGCTTGCAAAGAAAATACTCTGCGACTACCAGTCCGTTTGCTAAGTCTTGGTTTCTTAGAATCCATATATATGTATTTATATATTTATCCATAGTGAACAGGTTAACTTATTTATGAAGAAACCAACTCTTGATTAAAGTTAATAAATTATCTACTAACCAAATAGTAGAACATTGAAAGTTGATTTGTTGCCATGAGATGCTCTAGCTATACTGCAGGCTGTAGGGCAAAGGTTTTCCTAGTGTCTTCCTTCTGTTCCTTGAATCTACTTTACGTTAAAGTCACTATCAACAATAACTCTGAAACCCAATTACTTAGGGTTATGTTTATTTTTATTTTTTTATTAATTAAGTATTAAAACAAAATATAAACAGAAACATCACAAAAACCTCAATAATTTTGTCCGGATGTTGAAACAATTTTAATAAATCTTAATACTAACGAAATATCATTATTTATAGTTAAAACAAAGTGTATATAACATTGTGAGGTAGTTCGTAAATAATAACAAAAAAAGTACAAAAAAGACGACGGCGTGGGTCAGACAGCCTGTCGATGTAAATTATTAATTAAATAAAATTTAAACAAGTGATGCATTTTCAGAGAAAATCAAAGATTTTTTTGTATTTATTTTTATCAATCAATCTGCCTAGCCTTTTCCCAACTATATTGGGGTCGGCTTCCAGTCTAACTGGATGCAGCCGAATATTAGTCTTTTAGATGGAGCGACTGCCTATCTGACCTCCACAACCCAGTAACTGGGTAATACGATGCTCCTTGGTAAGACTGGTTGTAAGGCTTTCGGGCTTCTGACGACCCGTGACGACTGTCAAAGATCTACGAATGACAGCCGGGACCAACGGCTTAACGTGCTTTCCGAGGCACGGGGGAGTCTCGGTATGTAAAGATGGGAGACCACTCCCATCTACAGACCAACTCCCGGCAAGCGCAGCTTAACCTGATGGATCGACCCGTGCGGCAGTTATTGCTTAGCCACGAGCTCCTCTCTCTTTATAATAATAATTTTTTATTTTTGTTTTTTTTTAGACATCATTAAGAGTAAGTACTAAATAAGCGTTCCTCCGTCACCATTCGCTACATGAAATGAAATAACCTGGAGACTTTACCAAAGACCCCACACGCTATATTAAGTGCTTACAACACAACAGGTCGGCTCTGCATACATTTGGTAACACATTTTTCGTTCGATTGTTAAACGGAACGAGATGAATTTCAATATCGATAAGATATAAAACTGATTCATGCCGATTTGAACCAACACGAACATCGGTTTATTCAACATTAACATTTCGTGTTTATTAAACAAAGTCGTGTAACTAATGGCACGACTATTATTTTGTAAAGAGAGAGATTATCAAAATAGTGAGATAAGTATTTTATGGGTGTTGCATGTTACCTATTACATTAATATTCCAACTCTATCTCATTATTTTTATGTTTTTATCACACATAGCAGTAATTGAAGATTGCGTTTTGAATGTGTACACATCGTAGGTAATTAAAGTAATGATAGAACTATTGGTGAAACTGTGTGACTCCATTTCCATGCAAACAACATCTTCCCCAGCTGTTGTAATTAATTTTAAGTTACCAATACCTACTGTGCAGAAACATTTAAGGTTAATTAAAATTTTAATTGCTCTTGTAAATGTCAACACTATCTTCTTCAAAATTAATTTCCCATTTACATATAAACTGTAGTACTGAGTACCTATAAAACAGCACAAATATTTCTAATAAAATTTTATGACCATCTTTTAGTTCTCAGGGTCACAGCGTTGTGGTGCATTGGAGCATTTGATCAAAACTATGGCTGACCGCAGAAGGTCAAATGTTATCGCCATGTAAAATTAAGAACATCGTTTAGATTTAACAATTACCATTATGTAGTCGTTTAAAAATGTTATTATTTTGAATTATTTTCCGGTTTCACAATAAACGATTCCGGAAGGAACATACAGAATTCATCTTTTTAATATTATTACTAATATTATTATTGGAAAGACTACTATTTAATTATGTCACAATAATAATAATGCTGGGCAGTGGTGACATCCCAATGAAAACATCATGAAAACATCCCAATGAAAACATCATGAAAACATCCCAATGAAACCGGCATGTCCTAGAACCGTAAATTCAAGGACATGTGACATCAACCAACCCGCAATGGGCCCGCGTGGTGTATTACGGCCCCCTCCACAGAGAGGAGCCTGAGTCCCAACAATGGGAACATTAAGGGCTGATTATGTAATAATACTTAATTGCTTATGTATATAGAAGTACATAACACTGGGTTGCCGAAATAAATTGCAAAACTTAAGTTAAATGCTTCGATGAAAAGATGCTATCATCTTTATCATCTCTCTGATTGACCTGACCAATTATGAACTAACCACATAACGCGTTCCACTTTTAAACTTATAGGCGGTTTAAGAAATGCCCTTAACTTTACAATTTTTTTTTTTTTACTACCGGCCTCTTCGCCCGCATGATATCTTTATGAATAAAGATAGATACTGTTACTCAGTGATAATATATCATTCAACAGGTGACATAATTTTTAAAATCAGTTCAGTAGTTTTTGAGTTCATTCATAAAGACTATATGAGTTAAGTACATTCAGAAAATATTTGTATTTTTCTTTGTAAGAAAAATACAATAATATTTTCTATTTATAATATAAGTGAAGAAAACGTTTACAAAAAAGGGTACACTTAGGCAATAGTAGTAAGATTTCCCAAACAATTATAGTGTCTAAAAATAAAGTTAAACTAAAATATTTTTATTACAGGTGCAGGTAAAATTATGGTTCGGAATTAGAATATTAGGTAGCGGCCCGCCTGTTCTAGGTTTATTCAAACCTGTGTTTCAGGCCATCACTTTAAATTTCAATTAAATATGGACAGCAAGATTTTAACATGCTCTTACACGGGTAACTTCGCCATAAGTTACATTTGCCGTGATATGACCAAATCACTAATAGCTTGACCTTAGATATCAACCCGGCAACTAATATGGCCAATGACCAAATGCACTTCGCACTTTCAGTCATTGTCTATGTTATTACATCCACGAACTTATTATACAACTGTTTTGTATGTCAGTCGGTAGCACAATACAGCGATTAATCATTTACTTGTCTAATATGATCTTGTGAAATACGCACTTCGGAAGATATGAGATGGTATCTGCCTTTATTTTCATCTGAGCATTGTAGGGTTGGATCAATGGGACCCTTTGTCTTAATGTATCAATCTCGTTTTGCTTGGCAATTTTCCGGGTTAATGACCACAACGAAAATCATTTATCATACAGTGTAATGCAAGTTTGGTTCGATTAGATCTGTGTCTGAGCAACTATTCGAGGTGATGATTTGACCAACTAAAGATGATTCTACCTCGTTGGTAGCAAGTTCTACAGCTGAGCATGAGGTCCTGGGCTTAGAATTTCTCAGTAGCAGCCTGGAGTCTGGATTTGTGCCTGGTTGATGGCAATAGGCTCGCCCCCTATTACATGGGACTTAAACATAACTGTCGAAAGGTGGGTGTACTATTACACTTCTACCTAACGCTTCAGAGAATACATGTGTGATGTTGTTTCTAGTCTGTTAGTGAACAATTTCCCTATAATGATTTCCATTTTCACTAAACGGAAACTGATGTGTATTTTTAAAAGCCTCTCAGAACAGATCAACAATCAACATTCCACAGAGTCGATTGGTTTTGCACGGAAATTCTTTTTTTTTTTGTGATACTTTACAAAGTGTGTTAACAATATTACCTATTTACCTTAAGAAAATAATTAAAGTAGACCGCACCGTTTACCAAAATTTGCCAAGTGTCTATAACACAACACAGCTATTTCCCCGGATTTACAGCACAAAATACAATTTAGCACAAAATTCAATTTTACAAAAATACATGACCATATTCAAAATAAATTTTGTTTTGTTTTGTGATGATTAAGTGACGGCGGATGAAGAAGGACGCGGTTAAGGAGCTCGTAGCTAAGTAATAACAGCCGGTCGATCCGTCAGGTTAAACTACGCTCGCTGGGGTTGGTCCGTGGATGGGTGACTCATACATTACATGCCGAGACTCCTCCGTGCCTCGAAAAGCACGCTAAGCCGCTGGTCCCGGGCCTGAAAGTATGACAACCAGTCTTACCAAAGGGGTATCAAAGGGGGCTCAAATGTTGTGGAGGTCAAATAGGCAGTTGCTCCATGTAAAATACTGGTATTCAGCTGCATCCAGTTAGACTGGAAGCTGACCCTAACATAGTTAGGAATAGGCTAGGCAGATGATGATGATTTAGGGGAGAATGGAAGAAAAAAACATGTTGCGTCGACCCCAAGTAACGTGGGACATGTGCAGGAATAAGAAGATTCAAAATTCGGAAAGTGAGTTTGTTTGTTTGTTACGCTTTCACGCTAAAATTGCTTAATGGATTTGGATGAAATTTGGCACAGGGATAGACCTTGACCTGGAAAAGGACATACGCTCCTTTTCATTCTTTTTTTTTTTTTGGGTGGGAAATTATCAAATAACTTCTCCCGCTCTGGGCGGAGCAGGAGGGCGTGTCAGACTCTTACTGACTAAAACCCACCCGTGTTCCTTCCGTTACCTGTACGTTGCCAGGGGCCACGGTATCCCTTTCGGACTTTCCCGCAACCCCGGCAGGCATCGGTCCTATCGGACCCCTTCACTTGACATCTCTTTGAGGCGCGCGTGGAACACAACGCGCCGTCGACCCGGGCCTGGTCCTTATCGGACGGCGAGCTACCCATTGCTCACCGTCCGCAAGCCCGCGCCTACGGTGGCCGGGAATCGGCCTGCGACTCCCGACGCCCAGGGCGTCTCCTGCGGCGGCTAGGGGCGTGAGGGCGCGAAATTTGCCTCTCCCTCACGCGTTCTGCCTCCTCCTTCGCGAGCATTACTGCTTCGCAGAAGGAGGTGACGGCCTCCCATGCCCTCTCGCTCCATACCATGGCCTGGACTAGGGCCGGACGCGAGAGATTCTCGCCGCCGATCGCCTCCGCGAGGTCACGGTGATGCTCTGCCCAAGCCGGACAGACCTCCACCGTATGCTCAACCGTGTCCTCCGGGCGATTCACGCAGTGATGACACCCGGGCGTTTCTCCCGCCTGATACGAAACAGGAACCTCCCGAAACAACCATGTCCGGTGAGGACCTGCGTCAGGCGGAAGGTGAGGACGCCGTGGCGCCTCTCTAGCCACTCCTCAAAGAGCTCCTTTTCATCCTTGATAGCTGATGAAGTAGCGAGAAACAGCTAGTTAACTATAATTTATTAGATAATTTGTTTCTTTTTTCCTTCCGCATCTGGATTCCACGTGTCTTGTGGTCGTGATCACCGTGATTATAGTGATGATCAAGACATACACCACAAAACCACTTACAAACCAATTTCTAGTGTGAAGCCCCGCTTCTCTGGTACGAAGTTGGGTCGAAACTGACTGATTCCCTACTAAAAGTACTACTGACTAGGGGTGAAGGCAGACGTGGTAAAGAAAGCTGGAATTTGGTGGTCTCAAATGATATGTTGATCTAGTACTTTTTTAGGTATACTAAAATATTATAAAAAAGTAAAATTTGTGAGTTTCTATGTAAGGGATAATCTTTGGAATTACTAATCCGCTGCCAAAAATTATTTTATTAATAGGAATTATTAATTATTGCCGAGTGTCATGATGTTATCACATTTAGAAGGAACAAGAATAATTTACCCAGGATTTTGTAATATTATTATATATATTTAAAAGAGTGTGCGTGGAATTTCTTACCCGTTCTTCTCCATAGAGATCTATGTTTTGGAATGGCAACTAGCTTCATCGTTCTGTCTAACTGACCGACTCTTTGACAATTCAAAAGTGCCTGTAAATGGTTTAATTTAAATGCTTTGTGTTTTATATATTTTCAAGAAAAGTACCGGGCAGAAGCTTATCTAGTATACGACTTTATTTAATATTTACCCGGCTGATGACGTGGTTCGAGACAAACCGGCTTCGCATATGATAATAGTCGGTTTAAAAAAAAAAAGGTGTTGTAATTAGTTTAAAAACGTACCTACTCCTATGTGGCTACGTGTATTGTTGGCCGTGTCGAGAGGGATCTCTAAAGACCCTGCCCTTTTAGGATCATATAGCATTATAATAAACAATTATTAGTGAAGTAGGTAGGTGTAATTACTTAGCAATATAAACACAGATTAACAAAACACGGATGGAATGGATGAATTATGGGTAAGAGCTGAAGGACTTCAAACGTAAATAGCTCGATAGTAATTGTATGATACCTATTTTATTTAAATAAATAATATTAATTGAGCAAAACATACCTACAAGGATTAGTTAAACTAAAACCTATAGCCAATATGTTGGGAACATTATTAAAATTATGTAAAGTAACTAATTAGTCAATACAAAATTAACTAAGACCATAAAAGATGCAGGTACTGAAGCTAACAACTTATTCACATTTTGGAATAAAATAAGCATATTTAACGGATAATTCATATAAAACTATGTCATTGCCGTACTGGAGCTTTTATAAGTAATTAAAAAAAACAGCGAAGCTTCGCCCAAAGTTCATCTCATTGTTTCGGCCGCCCATAAATCCATTGCAGGCGAAGTGTGACGTCACTGCACACTTGCAACTAAAAGGCTATATAAGCACTTTCACTGTGCGAGCGCGTGAGTCGCGGGATGACACCGCGGATACACGCATGCGCACTCTGACCCCAGCTAGCGCGCCTAACGGACATTAATCCATATTTGATTTCTGATATATTTTTGTGTGAGTGACGTAGTGTCGTGTATTTTCTTGTGTGCAAGGTGAGTTCTTTTCATTTGTTTTTTTTTTTTTTTTGTTTAGGTTTAGATATTATTAAATGATTGATTTGTGGAAAATTTAGGTTATTGTCTCCAGGTTTAATACAGTTTTATTCAAAATACCGAAAAAAAACTATTTCAAAAAATAATAATTTTCTGACAAGTTTTTTATAATATTTATAAAAATTGAGTTACTATACAGTTTAAAACCCACAATAACAAATAAAAAATAAAGCAATTAAATTTTAAGCTCAGTGCCTCAAATTTCGGAAATAAATGTTCGAAACACGTACGCGCATCAAAAAGACATCAACGCGCAATCGGCGCATTGACATACGATTACGATGGAGCACTCCCGCGCCGCCTACTTAACGTCCGCAATAGTGACCGGAACAACTATGGAAGGAAGAATAGTGCTTACATCGTTAAAGTTATTATTGCAAGCTTTTGTGTGTTCTAGTACATTTACTCCGTGTAGATATAAATAATAGATAAAGTACAAGACATGTTAAAGAAATACTTGTTACGTTTGATAAAAAATGGTTTGGTAATTTTTCAGAAGTTGCGACTAAACTAGTTTTAAGAAATGATTTTATTATTTATTTAGTGGCTCATGAAGCATTTGTTAAACTCTCATGTATCTCGACATCTGGAGCCCTTTATCGCGTGCATGATCGCCGGTGACCCGCGTAACTAGGTTAAGTCCGCACATATATTTGCGTGAAGAAAATCGTTACGCATTTTCATTTTGATAAAATTGTCGTTACGAAATGTTTTGTTAAAATGACCCATTTATGAATTAACGAAAACTAATTGATTTGGTTGAGATATTCCAGAAACAGGTCTTACCTGACTTAGTTCTAAACTTTAAGTCATATCAAAATGTGATGATTATGAATTTTTAAATTCATCTCAAAAGGTCAAATCTTCACTTGATAGAAATAAAAAGCGTTAGTAGGCAGTCTAGTAAATAACGAAGTCTATCCTACAAATAACTTTAAATTCCTCAGTAGCAGCCCAGAGGCTAGATTTTTTCCCGATGGATGGCAATAGACTAGCCACCTATTACTCGTACATGAAACATAAACGAAAAATAGGTACACCACTGACTAACCCTTCTTTGGGGATTACAGGCGTACATGCTAAAAATATTCCATTAACCAAAATACCCCGCGGTATATAATTAACCCTTTATAAATAAACATCAAAACCCGAGCTTTACCGACTTTTAACTCGTGCACATGAATATATGCACCCACTATTGTCTCATGCGGCGCATCCGACCTTTAGTTACGTATCGAAGATGTACCGTGATGAATATTAAAAGGAATTGGATACAGTCTAAAGAGACTATTGCGAAATCACTATTAAATATTTACTCGTAAAACGTCTAGGCATCAAAATAGCATTAGTGTTATTTGATTTTATACGTATGGTACTTCGGATGTCATTACTATGCAATTCATTATGACTACGACACATTGCGTCTACGCCTACGAAGTATTTCAATTCGATGGAAAATGTAGGAGTTCACAGTGTAGCGAGTTTACATGTTAAATGCCAAGCCCATATAACAGTTTGTACTTAGTGGGAAAATCGACCTAAATGGTTTAACATTTGAGTGAGGAGATGATCTATTCTGATACCAAACGGATAATGATATCCGTTTGTAATTTGTTCCACTTCAGAGCAAAGTTCTGTTTCCGAGAAGGAGCGAACATTGATCACCACGTTAATCCACTTCTTTTTGGTGATTATAACAATTTAAACTTCAGGTTTACTCCATCGTAAGTCAGTGTTGTCCCAGATAAGTAAGAAATATTGACAACATTCTGGTACTTGCCAGATTTTAAACCCAAATAAGTTCAAAGCCGGTAGATACTGTAATCTCGGGGTCAACCATTTTAATTAATTTCTATCTTTAAACACAACGATTTAATTACAGTTTTTCACGTGGGATTGAGACGTATCTTTTGACAACTTGTTTATCAAAATCTATTGAGCCACCTAGATTCTACGTGAGAACTAACTGACACACTTAACTTATCTCGCCTCTTTAATAGTGTAAAAACTTACACTAACTTTGCATGTTAATTCCCGTAAAAACTGTTGTTATTAAGACGCAAGTGATTAATTTAAATTATACATTTGAAATATTACGCACATAATTGGCTCTTTCCGGAAAAAAGCATATGTAGAATAATCAAAATTGAATAAAATATTTAGCCACGTAAAACGAATTACGTTCCTAGAATGAGTAACATATTCAACTCATGGGTACATAATATTATCACATTATTAAGTCATCTTTACTATGCGAAAATGTCATTTATCTTACATAAGAAGATATTCCAAGCAATATGTAAGTTTATACTTAGTATTTATCCATAATAAAAGAAAGTACGAAGGCTAGACCCACTTGTTCGACCTTTGACAAGTCGAAGAGCCTGTTTTTAATGCACGAGCTAGCATAATTTCCACTTTCAGTTACAAGAATTCTGTCTGGTTATCGTAATTTACCAGTCACTTTTGTGGTCATCTTGCACATTATAAAGATTGCACAAACAATTTCCTCTCAAAGTAACATATAGTTTTTGCCACTCAACATAATGTTGTATTAGGTCAATCTTTAAAGATGCGTTAGTAATTATCTTCTTCTTCTAATATATAATAATCAATGTTTGTTTGTGCGTATTTTATGCACTGCCATGCCGTTAATCTGATTGCGATAAAACTTTCATTCATGGGAAGCTACACTATCGCCGAGTGTCATAAGATATATTTTATAAAATAATTTTCAGGCGGATGAAGTCACGCGTAGAAGCTAGTGCTAGATAAAATCAAAGAGGTTACTCACATTAACAGAAAATTACCTTGATTTAAATGGACAAAACAAGGAAAATTTTCTACAGAATATATTAAGTAGCATCGTCTATCGATAAAGATTACCTAAAAACTAGAATTCTATAATTAGACAAGGACATAGCTTATGTAAAAAAATCCCAAAGACATTACAACATCTAGATGTTGTGCCCAAAAATAGAATTCCGCTTAACTCCAAAGAGGCCAAGATCGCATTAAAAACAGCCAGAATATCCAAATGAGATGACACTAGTGACCTGAATCAAGCTTGTTAACTATTCGTACGGCGGAGATCATTAAGTGCAGATGAGAGATATGCTTGGAGCTACGCAACAATGGGTTGCGTCGGGGCAGCGGTCGTACTGCCGTCCGGTAGCGGTGACCGTCCATCATGCGTTTTGATTACACGAGAGTTATTACTTGCCTGTTAACGGGTTACAAGATTATTTGTATCTGTCTCGTAAGTTGTTACTATATATACTTATAAAACCTAGTTTAGTTGCTAACAAAGTTTTTTATGTTCATTATTTAGTTTGGACCACCATATTTCTATCGACAACTGTGAGTAATATTTTAATGAACTTTTTGAAAACTGTTAGACATTCCTATGACAATAACGACAATAACTAAGACTATAATTTGTTTGTGTACCTAATCAAGTCACCGCGTTTTCTACACACAATCTCAGAATATAAAAATATTTCTTTATAGGGAACGGATTTTGCAAGTATTATTTAAAGGATGTGCCAAATTGATTAGAGCTTCAGATAAAAATGCAAATACTTCAAGTTGAACTTCTAATTTTTCGACGCTTCCCTTCATCCAACATTGACGCATATTGTCGGTAGTTTATCCGGTGTACATATACCGGTATATGACAATAGATCGACGTATTGTGTCTCACAATCTATGCGGTACAGTGTGGTCGGCCCAGTGCCCGCGGCCGTTCGACATAATGATGACATTACAGTGGCTGATTTGTCGCTCAAAGGGTATTTCAACGTGATTTGTTACTTCTCTCAAATATTGTGACCGAATAGAATTATCTTTTTATCACCTATTTATGAGGTCACTTTTATAAAGAAGTTTTTTGTAAAAAAAACGCAATTTAATCAGAATCTCACATCGTCTAACTGGTTCTAGAAATGTTTTATACAAACTAAATAAATAATTAAAATAAACCATGTTATCTAAATGTATACCTACTACAAGTTTTGTAACCGTTTGAAAGAAAGTCGGATGAAAAACAGTTCCGTTTTTTTTACCAAACGCGAACACGTTAAGCTCGTACAAAAAAGTAAATTGTGCGACAAGATCATACAATCTTCATACAATCTGAACGGAAATGTGCCTAAGTTTGCGTGAAACGATAAATACACCCGGCAAATAGGATACCACACCAACATAGCAATTTACTTAAAACAATTAGCAATTGTAAATAGTAATTTTTATTCAACAACAAAGTGAGTATAATTGAGCTATTTATACCGTATACTTTCGCTCTTTAGACCACTTACACTTTTCGCAGTATCCATTGACGCATTGTTCAATTCATGACGTACGAACCTCTTAAATAATACCATTTATGTATAATATTTAAAGATGACTTCCACAGCGTTTCGTGATGTAATAAAATTATGAATAATGCAATCAACGGAAGCTCGTAAACTTATATTTACACAGTTATTTAATATTGACGTGTGTCAATCAAGAAATAAAGTTTATTAATCAAATAATTTACATAAAAAATCAACGAAAAGGCAGTATAAAATAAAGTATTCTGAGACATATGGTAAAAAATCGTTTAAATTGTGGTAGGTCAAACTCAAACTCAAAGCATTTATTTCAATTAAACCATTTACAGGCACTTTTGAAATGTCAAGAAGTCGGTCAGTCAGAAATATGAAGCTAGTTGCCCATTCCAAAGCGTAGTAGGTACCTATGGAGAAGAACGGGCAAGAAACTCCACGGACACTCTTTTAAATCAAATTTTTTTTTTTTACAAAATATTGGTTACATCATTAACGTTGAAATTATACATGTGAGAACAATGTAGAAAGACGTGCACGTTAAAAGCGTCCGTAATAAAAATATAAAAAACAAAGAACAATTCAAAAATTAAAATAAGCCGTGGCAGCTAAGAGATGACCAGTCTCTACTGACGGCGCCCGTTCACGAACATGACGCATGGATTAGCTCCATTCAGCTCAATCATTTTGAAGGGAGCTAGGTAGGCTAGCTAGGCTAGGTATTATGATAGCTAAATATATGATGGTTCGACCAATTAACTTTGAACCATTATCTACGCCACAACCTGTATATCTTATGCACATCCATTTAAGCTGAATAAAAATGAAAGTTTTGTTGGATGAAACTTAAATTCAGATCTTTATTACTTATCTAGCGCACAAATAATTTCATAAATCCTAAACTTCATACCTAATTATCAATTATCTACCTCATTGTTATTTTATAATAGGTACTGCTTGACTGGGTAATTTTGTTCATTTAAAGATAAAAATAAACAGTAGGAACTCGCAATAAGCCATAAAGTTTTTTTTCACACGGCCCAGACTTGTCTGAAACTTGTAGTGTCCTAGATGACCTCTAGACTCCATTGCATCATTTGAGAGGACGGACACAAAAAGACGGCGACTTTATGCTCGGCTCAATGGATCTTGCGACCCGGACTACGCCTACGCAGGTTTTGTTTTTGACAATAGTTTTGCATGTTTTTGCACGAACTAAAAATAAGGTTGAAGGATGGTATAACTGCTAATTACTAGTGCATTGGGTCATGTGAAACTCAATTACACACGTCTTAATGAATATTCATTAATGTTACATATAATATATAATTCAATTCATCTTTAGCAATGTTAGTTTTAGCTAGCATTGATATGGAAACCGTGAAGATCTTCATATTGACACAAATCTATCAACAAGATTTTGAATGTATATAATTACTTGTAAGGTACATACACCTAATAGCTGCGGCCCGCAATTTCGTCTGTGTTTTTTTTAAGGGCTATACGCTAATGTAGGTCGCGTAATTAAAATTTTCTTAAGTTGAAGTGAGAGAGTTATATTGATGACTTGTTATGATCACGAATCATATTTGAATCAACATACAACCTAATACTGATCTGCAAAAAACATGAGAATATTTGAATTTCGTGGGCTACCCTGGCGTTTTCGCCAGGATAAAAAGTAGCCTATGTCCTTCTTCAGATATCAGACTATCTGTCAAATTTCATAACGATCGGTTCACTGGTTTAGACATGAAAAGATAACAGACAGGCAGACTTCTTTCGCATTTATAATATGACTAGGTCGACCCCGTGGAAATATTAGAATAAAAAGTATCCTATGTCCTAACCCAAGTCATAGTTTACTCATGTGCCAAATTTCATCCAAATCCGTTCAGCCGTTTTAGCGTGAAAGCGTTACAAACAAACAAACTCACTTTCGCGTTTATAATATTAGTTAGGATTATTATGGAATTATGGATATACTGAGCAGCTTTGTTATTTTAAATTCGGTAACGCTATAAATAAACAAATAATAAGCTAGACTGAAAAATGTAAGTCTCTACCAAGGTTTGTCTCTTAGTCATTAAAACCTTTTTTAAATGGGTTGATGTTGAAACCAGCTATTAATTATAAAATACTAAACAGCGAGTTTGTTAATTATATTTCAGCCAGTACATAGTATATTTTAAACTTGACCTAGCAGATGCATAATCTATTGGTCATTTGTGTGCAAATGATACCGGTTGATAGGTAGTACCTACCTTATTAATGTTTGTAGAGCTCAGATGCACTGTTAGCCTTCAAGGAATGGTTATAAATACGTTCATTGATATTTAATTTTGTTCAAATAAAGCAATTTAAACAGAATCAAGTTTTTTGTTGGCATACAATTAAAGGAATGGTTGAATCAACGTTGTTATGACTTTTGAGAAGTCATAACGACATTGATTGTTTTAAAGAATGAAACCCGTTAAACAACTTGCATTTTCATTTAATTCTTATTACTTAATACTACATGATGTTGATTATAAATGTAATGGGATTTTAAACGCTTATGAAAAACATTTATACGCAGGTTAAATTCTGTATAGTATGGACCTGAACCAACATAGCAGCGACGTCGTAAAAAGATGCCTATCCATAGATAAATATCACCCGTCTCTCCTCAATTCCATCGCCGACTCTAGGATGTATATGCGGTACGGTATCGCAAATCCTTCCATATCCTAAGGGCACGTCTGCCTTACCATTACCGCGCCACCTGGTCTACTCCTTGATATGCAATGTCCTCTGTAGCACCATTAAACATGAGGCTTCAGGGGCTAGTGCAAATCTTGGGGTTCATTCGATTTATCGAATCTCGTTAAACCACGCTGGGATCGGTGCATTTTATTAATTCATTAATTAATTTCGTTCATTCAGATTAAATTCTGTATAGTATCAAGATCTTCATTTCGAACTCTTAAAGTTTATTGACCTTGATTTCGGTACTTGTTTAATTCCAAATGCGTTCGCATATTGCTGTGACAATTCCTATGCCAAATAATTATGTCAGTGACAACACGATAACTTTATATTTTACTAGTGTATTTTACGTGCGAGGAGTAGTCTTCTATGCATTTATATTACTTACAAAGTTATAAACAAAACGTATTCTCTTCGCCATTTGTCGACATAACTTTAAACTTAATTACTTCCTATGATATTGAATTCATACAAACTTCATATCATTAAATGTTAATATTATGCGCGTTATTTTTGTATTCTACGTACCTATTCATTATAACTTCCTATTTGCCGCTGATGGACATAGATCCCTAACGTTTCTTATGCGATAAGAACCCCAAGGCGGTCTTGCAATGGACAGTTTTAGCACCAAGAGCTTGGTATAATATTCATTAATATTGTTTTAAGAGGCGTCAAAACGTATTGTGATGCGGGTTGCTCGTTTGACATTTAGACGAGTAATTTTTATAATCTCTGTGATATTTACTATTGTTACTGTTACATATTCTTTCTGTATCTTTAGTATTTTTTTCATCTGCAACCGTTGTTACATAAGTAAAAATATTTACTGAAATAATCATAGCCATTATTTAATTTATTACACAACATTATTTGTAAACTCCAAACTACCAAACCAATATCACCTCCAAACCAGTGCCACCCACGGCTAAACGAAGGTCTCAATTTGTTATGAAATTTATTAATTTCAACTTATCACCAAAAATTATATCCAATAAATTGACAAATGAATCTCAGCATGTAGCCGAGATGAATCGAAACGACGGTAATTTTAAGTTAAGAAATGATCGTGCTTGCTTGCATCATTCTAGCACACGTTCACAAACAATCAATCCATTAAAAAATAACCCTTTCTTTGCTGTCGGGTAAAAATTGCAATGACCCAATTCGGTCCGTCGCATCATAAATCACATTAAAAGAATGTTCTAAGCGGTCCAGTCATCGGGTAATGTCAGAGGTCGAGTAGCGAAAGCGGAGATGTTACGTGTCGCTTATGCAACGTTATCGCACACTGACATGCCGCTACATTGATTACAAAGCGATAGGCAGGTTACTGGGTAACGTGCTAATACCGTGCTAATGTACGTTTACCCCTTATGACAAAGTCAAACAATGACATCGTAATTGCATTTGTTTGGTGAATGGAATTTGCGTTTAATTATCTAATAAGTCAAGAGTACTTGTTTCCAATATGGATGGTTGTGATTTAATCAATGACTTGTGTTTAATCTTGGCATACTTCTTAAGAATGTCTTTCAATTCGACAAAATACAATTAAACTTATGATTCTTTATTTTGCAAACAATTATATAGGTATAGGTTTAAATGTAAAACCGACAGAACTACATGGGTTATTGATATTACGCACGTAATCGTCAGTAAACGTTTCAGAATTCAGCCGTCGTTTGTATGAAGAAATACCTTCTCCCGTTGTAAATTCTGCAAATAACATAATCCAAGTACACTAAAATTTTACTACATTTTCTACGTAACTATACAATGTAGGTAAGTGTGACGGGAGAAGAACGCACCTTCCGTGAGAACCGCCGCGAACAACAATGACAGTTAAATTCGACCGACCAATTGTAAGTAAATCAGTTGATTGTGAACCTATTTATTAAGTTACTAAATACAAAACCCACAATTAATCTAATTTAACAATTGTGTTTAGTTGCACATTTAAGTTAAAATATGTTGCACATTTCATTATTATTCAAAAGACTATCGCTTAGCTGATTGAACAGCGTTTGTAAGCTCGCTTCCGTAATTAGTGTGATCGCATATTGGCATGTATAAAGAATGCATATTCATTGATGAATGTAAAGATAATTATCTTGATCCGTAAGTAATTACATAGAAATGTAAAGCTATTGAGACTTTTATGTCTATGAGGAAAATTTTAATGAATATGACAAGTAGTCAGTCAAGAAACCCGTCATAGTCATAGTTACTTCATCGTTTCATAGAACTCTTTGTTGACCTGTATGTTATGCTGATTCTTAAAAAAACAATATAAATGTCGTATGAAGATGTTTTTTTTTTAGAAAAACTTTTGGTCAATATATGAATGGTAACGATTCACCCTATACCGTTCAAATCAAATAAATTTTAGGCATTTTATACGAATAGATAAGAACTCTGTTAAGCGAGGAGTTGACTGTACAAATTATATTTGCACTCGATCATTTCATCATAGGAAGTAATCAATGACAAGATATAGTAACGTAAAATAAAAAAGCAATCAATATAAAATTAGACAAGGTTATACTAATTCCTTATTTTTAACTAAACACTCGAATTTTGAAGAATAGACCCGGAAAGTCGATCAATTACATACATTTATTCAACATTTATTTAAAGCTCGAGGTCAAAAAACGAATCGAAAACCATTAAAGAAACATAAAAAATACTATACTATAAGGATCCTAATTATATCTAACATTAAATACTTGCTTAAGATTATTTTACTCGTAAACTGAAACATGATGGCTTTATAATATTTATATAATTCTTTATAATTCTAATTTTATGTTTTTATTACAAAATATTGAATAGATTTCTGCCTTATAGGTTCCTTTTATAATCTCAGGTAATTCTAAGCTGAATAAATTTAATCATTAATAGTTCCCTTTATACTCAGAAGCCATCACAAATATTATGATTTATGCCATTTATGCCTGCCCTATAAAAATAAATATCAAATTAGCCATAAAATAATAATGTAGCATTATATTGTGCGAATCCACATTATTTTAGAGGTCAACATCCATTCTAAAATGTGCAAAAAATATAAATCTAAATGTTAAAACCATAAAGCACCTATTGATGCTATATAATTATACGTTAAACAAAGTCGCCAGTTGTTAAGAAATGTTATTTTTCACTACAAATAACAATATGGATGTAGTAATGGCTATTATTCAAGAATTAACACAGTGCTACGCTTGGGGCTAAATTACCTTGGTTGTTCTCGTTACAAATACTTACAATCAGACTATTGCAACCTTTTTTAAAGAATTATGGAAACATTTTTCGGGTGTAAACGTCTTTTATGCTAAATTGTCGGAGGTTTTATGTTTAACCGACATTATGATGAACTTATAAACGAACTAAAAATATTTACGTTATCTTGTAATTATTTTTTAAATAATACTCATGTGTTTATAGTGTATTAGTGATTTATTTAGTTGTCAACACGATATAAACAAAAATAAAGAATTCCGAAAATGAGGATTCACCACAATGTCACGGATGAAAAGCAAAATCATTTTGTTTTTTAGGACTTGAATGCAAAACAAATTCTGAATTAATCAATATTCAAATCTGTAACATCCGAGAGCTATTAACAAAAACTTGTAAAATTTTAAACAAAATCTGCGACATCTAATCAAATTGATATGAGATCACAGAATTCATAAATAATTTAAATTTTAATGTAAATCAGTATCATCAACAGCGTCCTTGACACAAACATTGGCACAAATGCTTAAAATAACTTATAATTGAAGGCATTTATCTAGTAATAAACAAATTTAAAAGATAGGTTTAATTTTTTCTCGTGATTGAAGTTGATTTGATGGAAGCTCCAATCAAATTATTAAGTTATTATTTAATTAGTAAATTATGGTAGTTGGGATAAGCATGTAGTAGCAAATTGTATATAAATGTATACCAAAATTCTCGCGTTATAGGTTAAATACTTAGTAAAGGATAAAAGTTACCTACGTTTGTTGAGTAAAACCAAGCATGTTGACAATGTTATTTAATGTATGCAAGGTACCCACTTCATTAACAAAATATGCATGAGGAACAATAATTATCCGTAGGTAATACACCGTAAACTTAATCTAAATTCATATTAATACGCTTTTAATTGTCTATTACCCACTTCTAAAAGAGAAAAATACAAATTAAGAGAAAGAAATTATTCACATAATACGTCCATAAACGTTTAGAAAGCATACAGTAATTTTGAAGAAAATAACAAGGTTCTGTATTTGATTCGGAAATTGCTGTAACTAAATTCTATGTAACACGAAATTAATTGTAAAAAGCTTGAAGTCTACTTCACAGAAACTAAGTTATAGGTACAACGCCGTCCATGGGCATGTGACCGCCCGTATTTTTCTGAATATTCATGAAAAATAACTTTAAAAGGGTGAGTCTATCTTTAACCATTATTTTTTTCAATGTCCCCCTATGTTTATATGGACTTACACTTGTGTTTTTTTTAAATAAATACCTACAGTTTTTTTTTTAGTAAAAAAAATGTCTTCACCTGCGTTTTTTTTTTCATTATGCGACAATTTTTAAATTAAAAATGTTAGTTAATCCAATAAAATAACTCATAAGCTTTTAGAAATAATAAACATAATCCAAATCGAGCCAATAACATCGGACATATGGCATGCGCTAAATAAAAAAAAAAACCTGGATAACATAAAAATATTAAAGATATAATCACATGCCCATAAGAGACATTGTATAGCTTATATTTAGTTTTAAATTACAATATACAAGCTAAAACTAAAAGTTATGGTCCAGTATATAATAAAAAAGGGGAAATGCTCATTGGGCATCAAAAAATTCGTCCGCATCACTTTCACTGGGAAAAGTGCCCAAAAGGCTGCCCAATTTTAATGAGTATAGATTATAGTTGCTAAACAACTGACTGACAGATTTGATCAGTTTTTCAGGAACGGGGAAAGAGTCCTGTTGACATAGGGAGTATAAGCGAATACGAACCTCTCGTTTAAATACCTACATATAAGGTCCATATTTGTATGAAACGCTAACTGTGAAGCTTGCCTTTAGGCATTGTTCAGCTCAAACCTTGTTAATATTTTGACTGAATTTAACAACACATCTCCAAGTAAATGTTACATCACAACAAACATTAATTTGATTGATTTTCGAGGAATGTAGAAACAAACGAAATCTAAGTAGGTAACAAAACTTAATGACAAAATGTGAAGGTAATACATTCGTAAGCTGGTTGATGTGAGATTAACACAAGTGATAACAGTTAATGACGAAGTTTCAACGAACTATCGAAACATACCTGAAGCCTATAATTTGAAGGGGTCCGATAGGACCGATGCCTGCCGGGATTGCGGGAAAATCCGAAAGGGATACCGTGGCACTTGGCAACGTACAGGCAACTGAAGAAACACGGGTGGGTTTTAGTCAGTAAGAATCTGACACGCCCTCCCGCTCCGCCCAGAGCGGTAGAAGTTATTTGATAATTTCCCATCCATCAAAAAAAGCCTATAATTTGTTAATCAACCGTTTTCAAATATGTTACAAAATCGTGAAATTATCCGTAGGGGCCAAGATGATTCGTGAGAAAGATTACGATTTATTTGACTCATGGACCTTGACTTTTTAAATCTATTGTAATTTATGCACGAGCTACTAAACTAATTAATGCGTTATTTTAAACGTACGTGTTTTGCCTCTTAAATGGATCGGATCATTGACTGTCTAGACTAGACAAACGATTCAAGTTGTAATACCAACAAAAACCAATTTAATAAACCTTTAATTGAGTAGGTCATTAACTTACTACAGCTAGTTATTTGCAAATTCTACCAAATCTTGATTTGGTAGAATCAATAAACTAATAAATTGATTTGGTAGAATATTATCAAATTATCAGTTCATTTTTACACAGTTACAATAAAGTTACGCATGTAAACGTGAACAATTTAAAAACATAAGTTTCTTCCGTCAGTAACACATACATAACGGGTCGTTAACGCTGGCTGACACCTCAGCGAGTGTTTGTCCAATGATATAACACTATCTTGACAGTACTCTTCAAAACTTAAGTTTCGTAATAGGAAAATACTTGTGCAATAAACTACTCGTAGATCTTCGCTGTTCATCTCCTCCAAATAATTCTCTAATGGTACCGACCATCCTATAAACAAAGAAAGGAATCGTTTTGCTTACCATTGGTAGTCATTTTTATTGCCAAAGTGGGCATATAAATATATTCGTAAGCTAATTTTACCTGTGAAAGCTACTTCCATATAGGAGGGTCTATTATGCAAAGTCTAATCATTTTTGGCGGTAGTCATAGGTACTATTGTTATGGAAAATTAAACAGTATTCTAAATTATTAATAGCCTTGTAATTCTTTGTTAATTGATTTGATTGTAATTTAGCTGCATGTAATCGAGGTTATAATACGCATCATTAATGTTAAAATCACATATTTTTTCTGATATATTAAAAGTACTTTTATCGTTAGATGTCCTGCACGTTAAGTTTCAATGTGAGAAAGGAGTATGTTATAATCAAGTGAATACCTCCTTGCCCTGCAGTTGATAAAGGTTGGTACGGATTTTATAAGGGTAGCATAATCAGCTTACAACGTGGACTGCTGGCCTCCTGTCAGTGAGAGGAAGTGGGCCACGCGATCTCATTGCGGGTTGCTAGATGTCACATGTCTTCGAAATCTTGGTTCTAGGCCGGTCTCCTCACGATATTTTCCTTCACCGTTTTGAGAGCAGTGGTGATGAAATAAACAAAGTAAAGCGCCTGACTGGGTTCGAATTTACGACTAACAACCCCGTAACCACCGGGTCACCATTGCGAACACTTATAAGGTGATTTTTTAAATTAGTCTCGTATTCACGGCATGCATCGCCTATAATAATTACCCACTTGTGATCCAGCCTGTCCCATCTTGCTGTCCTCCCCCCAGCGACGCCGTCAGCCGAGGTTCGTACCCCACAAGGGGTTTCCTTACCGAGCAATCGCCTAGATAATTAGAACTATGCCTTGGCTGGAGCCACAGGATAGCCCGGTTAAATAATCACGACCTCAGAGGTCAGATAAGAGATGACATTCCAAAAAAAAAACTACTCATTGTGTTGCAGTTTTATTTTGGCACTAGGCTCTGGTTTACCTTCACAATGTGAGCGAAGCCGAGTTGAAACTGCTAAGAATGTTCAATAACTAATAGTGACACCTAACTTATGATTAACAATATTTGAGCGTATGTTATGTCTAATTAAAGTAAGAAATAATTATGTAAAATGTATATAAGGTCCCATTAAAATAGATGGACAAACTTTTAGAAATCATTCAGACCACCAAGATAAGGACAATGGTAAAAAATAATAAGAAAAACACATTAGATACTTACAAGAAAAATAAATCAGCTACGAAAATACACCAAAATATTGGTTACCCAATGCCATTTATAATTTTAGGTTAAAATAAAATCTTTTTGATCAGTGTTTTTTTTGCTGAACGCTGTGTTAAAATTTGTCCATCTATTTTAATGGGACCTTGTATATGCATTCGATCTACTGTATTTATGTACGTCTATATACACGAGCATATATCGGTAAGCAATTTGTTCATCTTATTGCCGTAGGCTATGTAATCTGCGTTCGCAATTTATTTGCCAAACATGTAAATAAACACGAGTCTAATGAAAAACAACTGTAATGACTACACATAAGGTTCAGTTTGCGCTACAACTTCATATTTTTTTATGACTTTTTCAACAATACTGGTCGGTCTTAAATCAACTTTATTTGCACTTGCATAAAGTTGATGATTGTTTAAGTGGAAATAACATCAATTGAAAATAATTATTCAAATAGACCTTAGATACTTAATTACCTACTAGGCTTCACCGATTGATCGCACACGTAGTTTCAACTTAATGCACACATTATCCTAGGAACAGCTATCATAAAATGTTTTGTGATGCGTCATAAAAGTGCTAAATATCTGTAAATTATCAAGCAATACGTCACTTGCCTATATTAAGCTTTAAACAAATGAAAATGTTTATGTATTGCAAGAACTTTAGAAGCAAATCCTTAAGTAGCCATGATCACCCTACAAAGAATATACAACTAAGAAGAGAATTACAGTAATTTCTTGATGAACACTTTAATAAAACATCTACATTAACCGATGTATTCTGTAAAAATCTCACCATGAAAACCATAGATATAATACATCTATCGTGAATACTTATGTGAAGTGAGCTGTCAACAATGTCTATTTTATTTTTTGGTTATGGCAAGCAAAGCCGATCTCGACCATTCTGCCAATGTCTAAAGTGAGTTTGGAAAAGCAAGCGTGCATAGCGAAAAATTTGAAAAATCTTCGATGATACAGTTGAACTTAATGTAGAACTTGTGGGTTTAGTACTGAACAATGTCAATCCTTAGCATAAAGAGGAATAACAGCTTACTTCACCTTAGTTTTCATATCGAAATTATATATTATAGTAGTTAGTGAACACAAACAATTATAGAAACCTCTAGGGTTTTTGTCATAACTTTTAACACTATGCAAAAAGCTTCCTGAGATAGTCTTTAAAGGGACAAACACGTTCAATTGATTCATCGGTTAGGATATTTATAGCCTTACAGTGTAATGTGTCCTGCTTGACCAGCAGTACTACTTATTTGCATAGTAAACCCCAACCCGTACACACATGGCCGCAAATAGCTGTTAGGTAACCAGTGGTACAAAGTTCAACGTTACTTATTAGCTGAGAAAATGATTGATTAATACCTAATCAATAATGGAGTTAGCTTCTGAATAATGTCCTATCCTATAATTAATAAATGATCTCTTCACTTCCTGCCGGGGTTGCGGGAAAGTCCGAAAGGGATACCGTGGCCCCTGGCAACGTACAGGCAACGGAAGGAACACGGGTGGGTTTTAGTCAGCAAGAGTCTGACACGCCCTCCCGCTCCACCCAGAGCGGGAGAAGTTATTTGATAATTTCCAACCCAAAAAAAAAAAAAAATCTCTTCACTTTTCACATACATATAGCCGACTAGTTGTTGCAGTTTGACAGGAGATTTGTGTTTTACTTTGTGCAATGTATTTGAATAAACGATTTAAAAAAGTCATCCCAGTCACAAGAAGCTTTGACAATTTTAAGCAGTAAATACTTTCAAGGTTTCAAGGTCTTGAAAATTTACATTCATTCGTTCCACTCATTATAACACAGCAATTTATCTATTATTTTCCGGTCTGGGTCAACGAAAGTACAATTATGATTGCACTACGCAACGTGCGGTGCGCGCGCGCTGTCAAAACAAACGCCATCTGTCAATGGATTCGTCACACTTGGAAAGCGAAAGTGTTATATTATGTGTGTGGTATTTACTCGTGCTAGGATGTCGTGATTTAGCACAAGTTTGTTGTAAGTGTTCCGTGCAAAAATTGCCACAGATTTTTTTGAGCTTCTCAATTTTTGGTTCAAGAATCGTTAGAATAAATGTTTTACAACATCAAAGAGCTTAGATATTCAGACAGTTATTATTGTAACTGCCCGAATAAATCTAAATTGTGTAAAAAATAAATAAAAAATTGACTAATAGATATGTCCATAAAGGAAAAGAGTAAAAGTAGTATGGAAGGATGGTAGCAGGTGGCGTTCTGTAGTTTCTGCCTACCTCCTTGAAAACAAGGCGTAAGTAAGTAAGTATGTGTGTGTTATGTCCAAAACTATCAAAAATGCTTTTCCTTTCTTAACCTTTTGAAACTTGTCTATTTTATTTGGCTTTGAGTAATTTTGAAATATAAAGTGTAATCTATGATGTAACCAGCATTTAATTATGAACGTAAGAATTGTGTTCACTTAATTATAATTAGAGTGGCTCTCACACTACTTAATCAAGATCTGTGTATAAAAGTCAATTTCCTATTTATGAAATATCCTAGTTTTAGCTTCTTAGGCAAAAGCACAGAACGTAAAAGACAACAGAAAAACTTACTAAACTCGCTGGAATCTCTACTGATCTTCTCAATCTAAGGCCCGTATTACAGAACCTCGATCAAGACTCAAGCATTACTTAAACTAGTTTCGACCAATCAAAAGGCTTTAAACGAGTTTTAAGTAATGCTTGACCTTTGAGCGAGGTTCTGTAATACGGGCCTTACATCTTCTCAATTTGGAATTCTCAAATCTCAATCGTATAAACCACAATACCTTTACTGTGGAGCACTTGCACTTGGCCTTATTTATTATGAATCCCGATGTGAAAAAAACTCAAATTTTTACACAAGCATTTTTATCAGATTGGTACACATTATTTTGTAACGAGCTACAACAGTTTTGCGATATTCAAGCGAATATAATAATGCTTTTGTTACTGACATGAGAATCTTGTAAACAGATTAAATTAAATTCAGTTGTGTTTGACAAACTGCAGATATTTGGCTGCAAAAAACTCTATTTCACAAAAACTCCGCCAGTATTTAAAGGAATAGAGCCAAGGATTTTAAAAGACATAAGTTATTAACTACAAAATTACTGTGACAAAACAATTATTGATAAGCAACATTCAATACTTCACTGACGATGTCAAGCAATAAAGTTTGTACAATACTATTATTAGGTGGATTGTTGTTCGCCAATGTACCGTGGTTTGTACTAAAAACAGTTATTTCAAGCATTGCAAATTTCATTGCTGTGCGGCTGTGGCATGCAGCCACAATGTGCATTGTTATTAACAATAACTTGACGAACATAGGAAATTTACGCAACTGTACGTGCCTAGAGTTCGGGATCATAAGGATCAAGTTTTGATAGCTGATTTTCAACGGTTTACTTACCTATTTGTTTATTGGTTGCACGGTGATTATGAAATTTAGGAGGAAACTAGACATAAAAGATAACTTAATTGCCTGTCAAAAATATACTCCTCCAGACCATTTTTCGGCAATGGCGGCCAATCCCAACGGAGACCAGCTTTCGGCGCGGGAGATATTATAGTGCACAAGTGTGTGCGCAGACACAGGTGCAATCTATCTTCCCTCACTCTCATAGTCCGATGGGACGGCAGTCCGATACGACCGGAGAGATCAGGCGCAGGGTCAACGGCTTAACGTGCTTACCGAGGCACGGGAAAAATAAAATGTTACCTAACATAGATTAACATAAGCCTTAATAGAGTATATATTATAATTACATAGAATTGATAGTACGGTAGGCCGCAGGTCAGTGGTATTAAAACCAGTATAAGCTGACCTCTTATTCTATTGAAACTCCGTACTGCGCTAAGTCAGCGTAAGGTCAAAGTGTTACCACTGCGACCTATTGTACCTATCAATTTTATGTATATGTCGCAGTAAGATGGTTATATCCGTGATATAGTTATATCCCTAGGGATATAGCTATATATATAGTGATATAGTTATATGAAAGCGGTTAATAACTTCTCTTACTAAGAATATTAACTATGATACGAGCTTGATCTACTAATATAATTATTAGGGCACTCTGACCAAATAGGTTAGGTTAGTGACCAACAACGCGCTAGCTATGTCGAAATTCGTCGCAGTAACAAAATTAGGGCACTCCGACAGTTATGAACCTCTTTCATATAACTTTAATACGGTATGTATATAGCTATATCCCTAGTTATATAACTATATCACGACTATAACCATTTTACTGCGACATATTATAATATATACTCTATTAAGGACATAAAAGCTAATGCTAGACCTGGCAATGACACTGCCTTGCCCCCAGATGATGTTGAACAGACTCTATTAGTGCATATGAATATCTACTCAAATAACTTGATAGGTACCCGTAAGTATCAACAAATCGAAAACATTAGGCTGTCCGCCTAATGCTAATTAATTACTTACCTTATGTAAAACTTAGCTCAAGTCAGAGTGCGACTCCTTATTAACCTTTAAACTAAGTTTTAGGATAACCAGTAATCATTAGTTTCCTGTATATTTTAAATCGATTATAAAATCCTCTTATTTGCATACACAATGTTATGCTAAGTAAGACATATCGTTAAAAGACTCATTGTAACGTTAGCCAGAAATATAAAAAGTTTATTTATAAATTTCAAAGGCATGAATTGACTTTAATGTATAGCTAAAACAACAAATAGCAACAGTTCAATTATATTTAATTATTTTTCCATGTACAGTGGAAATATCTAGGTTTCCAGGTACACGGACACTCAGAATCTTTGTAAGAAGATTATTCGGAACTAATCGATAAGTTCTTGTGAAACCTTCACCAAAATATTTAACTGACATGCCTCTAATAATAGAATCATGGATAACAAATGTTTAACAACACGCTATCTGTAAGCTTAGATACCCAGCAACTGGGTTGTGGAGGTCAGATAGGCTGTCGCTCCATGAAAAATACTGGTATTGCATACGGTTAGACTGTAAGCCGACCCCAACATATTTGGCCTAGCTTATAAAATTCACAAATTAATAACTTAATTAAGTTATTCGCTCGCTGTAGTCATAAATCTTTGTTTTAACATTGTAAAACTCATCTAAAGATAATTTATGGAAATATAATCCCAAATTGGGATTATCTTTGTAGTACCCAACCCTCTGCCCAACCCTTCGGGGAAACAGGGCGTGATATTATCACCATCCCATCGCATACTAGGAGCTTAAGACAAACATGAAAATATGTGACATTAGTTTATGAGAGACTGGTGTCTGCACTTGACATACAGCAAAACATAGAGATAAAATACAGCAGATTAATAGGCAGCAACCTTTTTGTAAAATCTTATTTCTAAGTATTTATAGGTAAGTATTGTTCTAGTCACCATAATCAGCATCGAAAATGGTTGAAGCAATACTATTACTCGTGTGTAATATAATTGTAAGCTCGTAAGCAAGTTTTAAAAACAAAAATGGCTTAAACAGACGATAGAATTAACATAATAGACCTTAAGCAGACAATTTAAAATAAAAAATACTAATTGGTATTCTACCTTGAAACTTTGATCAGTCTAAAACCACAAGACCTACCCAGGTACAGACAAATAATACAGTAGGATGATGTTAAATTATATATTACAAAACGTTCACAATCAAAGTAGAAACCTCAGAAACATCTCATAAAACACTTGAATGGACTTATGAATGATACCTGCATTGTGAAAGAATACTCAACTTGGTGGCAAATAGTGCAACATTGTTTTGCTTTGGTAATAACAACAGCGCATCGTCTGTGACCCTCTTGAACAATAGTACCAAGTGCCCCTATTGAACTAAAGGGGAATGCACTAAATACAGTTTAAATACGGCCGCAAAATTGATTTTTTTTTTTACGCTTTTTGGATTTTGCAGGTCAGGGTCAGGTCGTATGTTGATCAAAATTGTAAGAGGGTTGCATGGATAATCTAAATTTGTATAATTCTATAAATATATATTTGTTACGATCGCGATTCATATTTTGATCAATAACCCTGTGACCTGCAATTTGCTACAAAAGGGCTACCTTCGGATAATTGACGAATAGTTTTAACACAATATTTAGACATGGATGCTAAACTATTTGTCGTAGTAGTGATAACTATCTCATCTTACTCTGTCAACATTGTTAAAGAAATGCAATAGTCGCGTGTGCCAATGCCTGTCTGTAATAGCATATGCTTTAACATATATTTGCTTATATTTTAGTGACGGCCAAATAGATCCTTGAACAGTCTCAACATTCCTCGCATAAAAAAATAAAGGAGTGCTCTAAGTATTATAATTTACACCGAAAAAAAATAACAGCTCATACATCTTATTTTAATATTTATTCTAAGCAAGACGTATGAGCTGTTATTTTTTTCGATGTAAATTATAATACTTAGGGCACTCCTTTAATGTTGATTTAATCTTGTTTAATACTGTCATTTTATAATCATTATTATTATGCATTTAATATTTATAGATACATCGTGAGAAAATCGCCATGTCCTAGAACCAAACATTCGAAGACATGTGACATCTACCAACCCGCACTGGGCCCGCGTGGTGGATTACGGGCTACGGCCCACTCCCTGTCATCGAGAGGTGGTCTGTGTGCCAACAGTGGGAACATTATAAGCTGATTATTAAATACTTTTGGGAACCTTACTGCTGGTTTTTGTAATATTTAATTGTGATGCATAATTATAAAATGACAGTATTTGGTATTTACTGTCACGTATATCAAAAGTAATAATGATACCCGTGTAGAATGATTTCTGTCTACTTTTGTCAGTTTACGCAATATTTACATAAATGATTTGTTTGACGCATCAACAGTGGGTCATCTCGCAAGAACGCACTAGACACTCTTACAAAATTCATCTGTATTGCTTCTGAGCGATAGCAAATAACACAAGTAAACAGTTCATGTTCGCAGCAATCAGCTGCCGAGGACGATTGTCAAAGGATTACGTAGAACATTGACACAAGAAATTAATGAATATGTCATAGATATACTTTTGTTTATGTGCTAACTTGAACTATTATTCAACTATCCGCGTTTGCACATCATTAGACAATTTATTGACAAATAGGCTTTATTTGATCAGTTGGGATGTGGTTTTTTATGGTTCCGTACCCCAAGCTTGCCAAACGGAACCATATTACTAAGCCTTCGCTGTCCGTCTGTCTGTCAGTGGGCTGTATCTCATGAACCGTAATAGGTAGACAGTTGAAATTTTCATTGACAGTTGAATTGATTATGTATTTCTATTGCTGCTATAACAACAAATAATAAAAATTAAGGGTTCTCCATAGAATAAACTTTTGATTTTGAAAAAAATATTCTAACCCTAGTATAGGGGTATCGTTGTCTAGGGCTCATCGAGTAGAGAATAAATACAATCTTTATCTTTCAAAATGATGAAATAGGATACCTTAAAAGTTGTAAATTTTATACCATTTTGTACGAGCTCTATCTCAACAACAAAACAAGTTATGAATTTGAAACTTCTGTATATCACGTACCATATACTGTATATAATCAATAAATAACAAAAACACCGATTTATAAGGTATTTTATTGAAATATGGGTGATTTTCTGCAACTGTAAAAATACCTTTGTAATTCATAGTATCATTATGAAATATACCTTTGCGATTTTTTAAATTTAAGATGAAAATAATAAAATTCTTCGTTTAATATTTTCATTTATTTGCTAAATAATGTACGGTAGTACGGAACCCTTCGTGTGTGAGTCCGACTTGCACTTGGCTTGTTTTATTTTTTATTTAATTACGAGTAACGCTCAGGTGACACTAGGTAACTTATAACCAGAACGAACTTTCTCTGTTACCGAAGCAGCCAAAGCTTTTAGGAGAATATGATGTTTCAAGGTTATTCTTTCGAATTGTGTGAAGAAGAAACACCACTTTTAGTTTGTCGTCCATACCAACCTACAAACTAATACCTACAATTAAAAAAGGTCACTCAATAAAGGAAACAAAACTTGATGTTTGATTATCATCTCCATTCTGGCCCAAATACATATATTTCAACTTATTTTTAAAGTGAAGGTCGTTTTGTGAACTTTATAAATTAGGTATTTGAACACTACATTAGTATTTCACGTCTGCAGATATTATACAAACATGCACCAACTCTTATAAAATCTTCCACGTTTTGACGTTTTTCGATTTAATGAATATTCATATCCATTTAGATCTACGACAGATACATAAATAATTTATGTTCGTCACCACGGCCGGGTAGCGTCAAAGTATGAATAATTACTAAAAATGTCATCTTAACCTTTAATTATTTGACCTTTTAGCTGTCCATAAACAGGTCCATATCCGTTCTGTTGGTTGGATCGTAAAAAAGAAACCCTGACTATTAGAGATGAGTCGATCAGTGTCTTCAAAATATAGATAAAAAGGTGCTAAGTGCACTAAAATAATAAGTGGCCACGGTCAAATAGTTCCGCAATCCAAGGTTACTTGATGTGACAGTTCACATTGTAATAAAATATAAACACGTTTTAAAAATTAATGTGATTCCCAACTGTAGATTCGTAAAAAATATTTTATATGTCGCGTTTTTTTTAAAATACGTTATTGGACCCGTTTCCACACCCAATTCCTAGAAAAAACTCGTGGATATTGCTACACACGATTCTGCTGGTTGATAGATATTTCATGAATTATTTAGATGTCATATTACAACATTTTCAATGAAAAAGGTATTGTGAGAACTGACACAAGCACAAAGTTAATGCAATTAATTTATATTCAATGTTGACAGCTAAAACTCAATTACGATCACCAAATAAAATGTTCATTAGTTTGCTAACGCACGTCCAAGTTGATTATCTCCCATCATGAACTCTCTTTCATGATTGATAATAATATTTTGATGACAACACAATCATCAAAAGTAAATATGATTTTAATATACGTGTTGTAAACATTACTAATAAAATATTCACGTTAGGCAAAATCCTTGACATGTGATTTTTATAAGGTGATTACAATCACCTTAATAAAAAACAAGAATAAAAACATCAACCTGTGCGTAATTTATTGTAGCTGCGAAATATCATACGACGATAATGACTGACATTAATGAAGACGAATTCCGAAATTTAGTTTTCCGCAGAACACGAGATTACGACTTTTCGGCTATTTTAGTTTTGTTCATTCAACTTCAACCTATCGATTTACCTTCGAACTGTCCATCGGATGCTTTAAACTGACAATATTTCGAGTTGACAACACAAAATTTACATAATTATTATGTAAATGTGAAATTAATGATATTTTAATACTACGCCACACCTGACATTGTAGTGTCACGTTTTCGTAAAAGCTTACATTGAGAAATATTCATTCATCATAGTACGTTTCAACCGTAAATTGAACTTCTATATATGGAATATAATTCGAACTACATTTCATTGACGATGACAAAACATGTTAACTTATATGCAGACTGAATAAATGCTTTAAGTGTATAGTTTGCTAGCTTTTGCCCACAGGATCACCCTCGTCATCATTTCAAAAAGTTATCCCACGGAAGCATTCTTTCGGAAAAAATCATCCTATCTCCCTATCCAGTACCTTGCATCCAAATCCGTGCAGCCATTAAGACGTGACTGAATAACAAACATCCCTCAAAGTCATCAACATAATTATGCATAATGTACCGAAAATTTCCGGGATAAATTCTCTAAATGATTATGAAATCCGTATAAAAATCCGTAGTATAATTTGGGACAACAACGCGGTCACACAGATAGACACGAAAACCTACTCTAATTTTAAAATTTGTATAGATATACCTAAATAGAAGTAAAATAGTGTGTATATTTTATTTTATAATAGATGGCACGACAAGCGTCAGGGATGAAAGGCAAAATGTGAAATCACAACGGAAATGACACACGAAATGATCAGACGCATCCATCGGTAAAAGCTGTCCGGAGATGAGCGCGCGCGCAGCTCTGAAACGATCGATCACGACAGAGAAAGTGTGCCGGGGAATAGGCACGATGTCCTATTGTCTGTCGGTTACATATTATTGCGAAATATTTATTGGTTTTGTATTGTTTAACTCTTTTTTAGTAGCTGTTTATCGTAAATATTACCTCTACATAATATAAATTATAGTGGCTTTTCGTGTTTATCTGTGGGACCACGTAGTTCTTCTGAGCCACGCAACGAACTTTGATCCAGTTTTCATGATCATTTAGATAATTTATTCCGGAATGCTTATGTGTATATATAGAAATCTCAATATTTTGTCAAGTCGTAAAAACCATGCGAAGTAGGGGTGGGTCGCTAGTATGGAGATACAATGTTTTTATTCGTGTTGTCTAATAATTGTTTAAATAAATGTCTGCTAGACACTCTTACGTCTGTCTACGTTATAAACGGTTTACTTCAGTTTACTTTCCTTAAGATATTCATGAATACAATTTTGAATCAGCTTGTCCTATGAAAACTCTTTCTACCTAGCTAGTTACTAAAGCAGTAGGTACTACCTATCTGCCTCTTAATGTAGTGGTCGCAAGCGCTACTCCTGAGCATGTCGAAAAAGTATGCTTGGGTTTTTCCATTTGTGCCAGTTTGTGCCCGGTTGACGGCAATAGGTTGCTAAACATATCTGGTGAAATGTGGGTGTACTATAGGTGAACTTCTGTTTAACCCTTCGGGGCATAAAGGCGTGATGTTGTGTATGTACCATCGAAAAAGTTCATATCTATACACCGTAAGGACTATTTCTGCTTGCAGCGCGGGGCATAAAGGCGTGATGTTGTGTATGTACCATCGAAAAAGTTCATATCTATACACCGTAAGGACTATTTCTGCTTGCAGCGCTCAGCCGCTATAGAACCGGGGCGGTAACAGATGTGGTCATCGTGTTCACGGGATTTTGTTTTCAAACTGCTTAGATATGAAGTTTTTCGATAATACCTACTACGTATCTGTTATTCTTTTGTCGCCATAGAGGCACAGTAACACATTCATAATGTAACTCATATACTAGCTACTTAGTATAATCGAGTTCACATATCGTCTAATTTACGCGTATTCTCACAAGCTGTCGGCTCATTTTCACTGCAATATTCATTTGCATGCAGAAAATTTATGGGGAGTTACTTTTGTGAGAAATATGTGTGGAAATTGATTGATGTTTTGTGAAATATGTTTTGTTGGCTTATTATTTAATCATGGTTCTTTATTGAACATAAAACAAAAGATAGAGTCGTGGTAAGACATACTTAAAATAGGGAACATTTTACTGGTTTTCTAAAAACTTATTGACCTTCTGATGATGGACGCTTTTTAAAATCAATTGAACCTCAAAAACCTGTTTGCGCTTGTAATGACGCACACTTTTTAAAATAATTGAGCCTCTTTTTAACTTTCTGGCCTTTACTCATAGTTGGTCGCTGTAACTAAGCTAGGGTACCCCGACCAAACGGGTAAGGTTAGGTTGGAACTGTGACCAACTACGCCCGAGCCGAATCGGCCGCAGTAACTAAGCTAGAGCCGACCAAATAGGTTAGATTAGGTTAGAACTGTGACCAACCACGGCTAGCGCTACATTCAAGTTGTTCGCAGTTATTTGGCTAAGTATTTAGTATTTTTCCCCAAATTAGGAATTATTAGAGGTTCACAAAAAGAGGCGCTATCATTATATTAGTGTTCAATAATATTTTTAGGAAACAAAATGTGAATTATTAGAAATTCGATTAAATACTTTAAAATAAAACACTCGAGTATAATGACATGTTTCATTTATTAATTACTTAGATACCTATCTATGTAATGAATAAATGAAAAATGTGTGAGGTACCTGCCTCAATATAGATGTAATCACGCAGATACGTATTGCCAAACCTTATTTTGTGAAACATTAAATTCATGATGATCATTAATTATGGTTTTCTAGCACAAATAATTATTATGTAATAAGGATTCGTAAATTAACATATTTAATATCCCCTTGTATAGAATATCGAATTAAAACCGGAATGTTTTCTCTCTTGTATAAAAAATGTTTCTTGCTATAATTAATATAATTGCAGAAATATTTCAAAAAGAAACCGGTTAGAGTTTCGAATATATTTATAAACTTGTCGATAT
Source organism: Xanthia icteritia (assembly GCA_949128155.2). Taxonomy (NCBI): domain Eukaryota; kingdom Metazoa; phylum Arthropoda; class Insecta; order Lepidoptera; family Noctuidae; genus Xanthia; species Xanthia icteritia. The sequence goes on from OX421933.2 coordinate 13,050,022, forward strand.
TTTTAAATATGAAATAGTTGAACAAAAAACGATAGTAGGTATTCAGGTGATATCCACTAAGATAATTACAGAGGTAAATAAAATGAGATTTTATTTATGTAGGTATTTACGGAGGGGTTCGTGCCTGGGTAAGCACGTTAAGCCGTTAGTCCCGGCTGTCATTCGTGGTTCTTTGACAGTTCGTAACAACTGTCAAAGATCAGAAGCCCGAAAGTCTGACAACCAGTCTTACCAAGGGATATCTTTTTACCGAGTAAATGGGTTGTGGAGGTCAGATAGGCAGTCGCTCCATGTACTCGTATTCAGCTGCATCCGGTTCGGTTGGAAGCCTACCCCAACATATTGAATACAGCTAGGCAGATAATCATTGACAGCTTCCGTAAAGAATTTTCATATGAACACAATGAAATAGAAACGAAAATATCATAGATTTCCGTTTTTTTGTTGAATAAAACTCTAGACTGGATTAGGTATTTCAGGTAGTCTTGTGACATAATTTTGTTGCTAAACATAATAAGTTAAAGCCCTTTCAGTGTTCAGCAGTCAATATTTATGAGGGGCTAAGTCAACTGTGATTTATTTATTACCTAGTAAGGTATACCTTATTTCTTTCACTTATGAAACGTTCTCATCTTTAACATTACGTTTATTATCTTCTGCAGTCATCGGAAAATGTCAACAAATAATAACTTTTACTCAAAGAGGCTGGGCAAGACTTAGTAAAACAGAAAGGTTGGTATAAAATTACACAAGGTTGATTTAATTATTACATCTCGCTGTATTCCCCGAGGGGTTAAGCAGAGGTGTACCTATTATAGTACACCCACATTTCGCCAGTTATGTTTAAGTCCCATGTAATAGGGGAGGAGCCTGTTGCCATCAACCGTGCACAAATCCAGACTCCGGGCTGCTACTGAGAAATTCCAAATGGTAAAACCAAATAACGCCCAACAGACCAACGAGGCAGTCAAATTATTATTTCCAATGAATTCTAAAAAACCGCCTTAGGCTATATAAGTGTATTATGTAAGTTAATATAAACTATGTAGACGAATATTACTATCATTTTCGTATGTTATGCAATGGATATTACAAAATAATCGTTGGATGGCATACTATCATATCCAACATTTTAATAATACACCTGACAGTATGATAATTATAAGTTAAGTTCTGTCTACCTGTAGTTTCTAGGAAGGTTCTTATCTTATTACAAAACCAGATGATTTCTTTGGAGTTCATTTTGTAAGAAAAAGAAAAGCCTGTCAAATTTAACCGATTAAACAAGATACAGGATTTTCCTAGTCAAAGTCAAAGTCAAATAATTTATTTCAATTAGGCACAAAAAAGGCACTTTTGAACGTCAACATTTAAATAATAATTGATTCTAGTTGCCCCTTCCAAAAGGTAGTTTTCGTATGGAGAAGAATGGGCAAGAAACTCCACCGTTACTCTTTTAAAATGTTTTAACAATATCTTGTATACATCAATTATATAATTATATGTGAAGACGATGCACCTAGCATAAGATTACTATCACGTTAGGTAAAAATAATGAAAAATAAGGAATGACAGATAAATTAATCGTTTAGGAGGAAACCTGACCTCATCACCTACCTTTTTGTATACACCATTCTGTATAACTTTTCTAAATATCAGCAGCAATAGGTACTTCGTAAGTCTTGATAGTTCAGTCAATTGTACTGCCAACCGTACCTACGTAACATAGGGTCAACGACCTTATCGTGAATCAAAAATATGTCCCATAGTACGAGTACCCGGAATCACTTGCAAATAGGGTTACCATATATGTAAGGGAGGATGCCTGTGTAGTATGAACAAAATGCCTGATTGTTCAGAAAAATGCCTGTCTATTTAAAAAAAAAACTGTGAATAACATTGATTCAAAATGAAAAGTAAGTATCTACTTATGAACAATTTACGACCACTAAACTAATTTAGAAAAAACGAACTTACTACACTGAGTGGTACTTTTCCGAAGATATTTATTTCTTTTCAGTTATTTTTTTTTCTAAAATATAAAAATCTTCACACGTACCGTTTTAAAAAAGTTTCTTGTAACACTTTTGCCTACTGTATTGTCAGGAGATTCCATTCTTTACTCAACTGTGCATGTATAAGGCATGTATAAGTTCAAAAATGCCTGTCTCAGCTTAGCGCCTGTCTTAACCGCATAATGCCTGTCAAATGCGGCAAATGCCTGTCAGATGGTAACCCTACTTGCAAAGAAATGCTATCATAACTACAAATTATTTATTATTGCATAACGGTGTATTACTGAAGTTGACAATAGGAAGTGATGTACTATACGATCAATAGGACCATCTTACATTTGAAGCCAGCTTTCCATTCTGACATTTTGATCAAATACGCAATAAACCCACGTCTGATCGTCTTCTTGATAAATAATAGATGATCAAGTTAGGAGTGGCAATCATCCATTGTTTTATATATTATGTCATACGCGTAAGTGGAATGATACATTTTTCCTCATTAAAAGTTAAGTAAGTGGTACAAATAGCCATGATGGCCCATTGGTTAAGGCCTCGCCTCTCATGCACGAGGTTGTGGGTTCTAATCCCGGCAAGTAGCAATATAACTTTTTCAATTTATATGTACTTTCTACGTTTATCGTGGATACATATTATAAAACAAAGACGCTATTATTTATGTCCGCGTTGTTCTTATAAAATACGCAACAGATTTGATGAAGTTTTTAACATAATTTTGATAATGTATTCCGGAAGGTTAAGTAATAATAATAATACATTAATATTAAACTAATAGATATTAAGAAATCTCGATGTTTTGATTTTCATTTACGCTTTAAGGAATTACCTTGTTTAAGGACTTCAAAATCAAAGATGGTCGAGGCTCTCCAATTTGAAGGCTGTCTGGAGACATTAAGAACATTTTTGAAAGATACTGGTTCTCGATATAAAAAAAACAGAAAGTAATCGGGAAATACTAATTGAAAAGCATGATATTCGCCTTAAAAGGCTTAAGTATCTCCGAGAAATTCAAAGGATGAGGGCCGATGGCAAAAATATTGTCTTCATGGATGAATCGTATGTGCATACGTCGCACTCAAAAAGGAAATCTTGGACCTTTTAAAAAAGGTGTAAAGAAGCCAATTTCGAAAGGAGAACGTATAATCATCGTTCACGCTGGCAATGAAAAAGGTTCTGTTCCAGGTGCACTGATGTTGCACAAATCTATTGATAGTGACGGCGATTACCATAAAGAAATCAATGCCGATCGATATCAAAATTGGCTGCGTAATCAGTTACTATCAAATCTACCAGCTAATAGTGTTTTAGTAATAGATAATGCACCATACCATAATAAATTATTGATTAAACCCCCGAACTCAAACACTACTAAACCACAAATTATAGCTTGGTTGCAGCAACATAGTCAAAGTCAAAGTCAAATCATTTATTTCAAATAGGCCCGTATAAGGCACTTTTGAACGTCAAAAATTTACAAAAAAAATTAATTGATTCTAGTTGCCCCTTCCAAAAGGTAGTTTTCGTATGGAGAAGAATGGGCAAGAAACTCCACCGCACACCACTAGTATTCCTCATAACCCTATTGATCGTATTATGGATGAACATGGGCATACTCGTACCATTTTACGATTGCATATAGACCATATCATCCAGATTTTAATCCAATTGAAAACATTTGGTCTCAAATTAAAGAATATGTAGCTATTAAAAATGTTGCAATGAATGTGACAACAATCAAAGAAATTATATTGGAAACTATCAGTATGATTCGCCCGGAAGAATGGAAAAAAGTATATGATCATTCAATTAAATATGAGGACGAATATAGAAAATTTGAACCAATGTTTCATTCAGCCATGGAAAATTTTATAATAAATACCTGTTCGAGCAGTGACGAAAGTGATCAATCCATCGCTAGTGTACATACTGACACAATACATCAGATGAAGAAATTTTCTGACTGAATTGAAAAGATTAAATAACCAGATAAATATTTATTTTAGTTGCATACCTACATGTCGAACATAACAACCTCCTCTTTTTTGGAAGTCGGTTGGAGAAGTATTTTATTTTGTTTATTATTTTATTAATTTCTTTGGTATACTATACATCATATTTAAAAGGAGTAAATGTTATTGTAAATACAGAACCTCCTTTTTTGAAGTCAGTAAAAAAGGAAAATATTTTTACAGCTCTATATAGTTCACACGGAAATCAAAACAAAACAACAAAAAAGTACTTAGTTCTGTATTCAAATTATTATACACGATAAATCTAATAATTGATGGACATGGAAGTTAGAAGTCGTTTGTATTCGGAAATACGATGATTCCCGAGGGACATTAAGAAAATAGTTCTACTGTACGTGTTTCTACATTATTTTTGACATTTCAGTTTGACCATTCGTAACTTTAACTGCAAAGACTTATATGAGGGAAGGTTTCTACTGGCAACCCAGCCAGCTGGGAAGCTTTAGCTGGGAAGAAGAAATGGCGCGATCAAATCCCCAGCATCAGTCAGTAGGTAATCGTTAGATTATTAAATGACATGAGTAGGTATCGCTGTAAGATGAATGGCGAAATACGAGTACTGTGGGGTTAAATAATATAAAGCTTTTTAGAATATCAATGACCTCTTAATTACATTAATTTAACATAATGACGCGAAAACTTGTTTTACCACATTATTAAAAACAGACAAATGTTAAATACAGGCGGTTATTTATTTTTCACCAATCGAGTTAATTTCTTTGTAAAAATATATTTTATGCAAATTTTTGCGTGTTTTTTTCACAACATTAGTTTAGAATAAAAATTAAGTGGCTATTAATTTAAAATTAAATAACGTAGCATAAAATCATGCCTGTAATCCTTAAAGGGTAAGGCAGCAACTATTTGCCTGACCTAGGAATCGAACTCTCATGATCACCAGTAGCGATAGCGACCACTAGACTAAAACGAGGCAGTAAAAAATTAAGTAGCTATCAGTTTAACTTTACAACAAAAAAAAACGTTTGTAGATTGATTAAATGAATCTATAACCTTTGCATTTATTGTAATTGACTGATGAATAATAATAATAATATACATACCCAACAGCAGCCTAATCGACCATAAGACAGCGACCTCAATGACTAAAACATCGGCATTATCGCCCGGATACATTTTAAAATTACGCCGGAACAAAAACATCGAGCGATTACGACACAGATTTAAATCCATGTTAATGAAATCGTGAACCAACTGTAATGACGGCAATGGTGGCTCATCTGCATTGCATCGTGATTCATCTCGAGTTCTCAAGATTCGACCTCTGTGTCTGACAGAAATGGCATTTACGATTTTTTATCGTCGAACTGCTGAACAAGCAATCTGCTTGAATAAACTAACATTTGACTGGTGATGTTCCTTATGAGGTAATATTTTGTAGCTGTTAAAATGATGAGTGTGGGAATTGCGTTTTAGACGATTCCTACTGCGATGACACGGTTAACGAAACTAATGAATATATTATGCCAATTATTCAACTAGTAGATTATTTGATTAGTACCTATTATTTTGTTTAGAAATCTTATAAAAGTTTGCAACCGTTTAGATAGTCTTCATGATTATTTTAATGTTTTTAAAACAGGTAAAATTTGTTCCATGTCATTAGTTTCCATAATAATTCATGTGGCCATTAATTTTAAGAATAGAACTTTACGATTGATTTTTACGACCTCCTCGAAAACATATAGATCAAAAAAGCATTCAAATATTTAATGAATCCAGATGATATTGACAACAGATATATACATTTAGGCTTTTTTATAGAAATTAGTCTTCTGAAAGGTATGTCAAAGGTACAAGAAATCTGTGTGATTAAAAACAAGATTCTAAAAAACAGGTTCTAACAGATATGGAAAATTTCCCCTTTTTTAATGCCTTTTATTAGGTATATCATCATAAGTGTCAAGGTCACACATCTACGCTTTTAGCCATGACTACAGATGAAAGTCAAAACCTGAATAAAAATAAAACCGGTACGCCAAAAAAGTGGATAAACATGTTTATTTAATTGCGAAAAAATCTTTTTTTGTTGCCATTTGCCCCAGACCTTATCATCTTTATAATCTGGATTCAAATAAATTAACAATTTAGAATGATCATATGTTAGTGAAATGTCAAGGCCAATCAAGCCGCTGTCGACAGTAACAATAATATCTCACATAATTATTTTTCAATTAACAAAGAAGTTAATTCACATTATCCAGTGTCATTAGGATTGATTGTTATGAGAACGTGAAGAACAAAACGCAGACTGGCGTTTCAAGGAAGAAAATCAAACATAGCGAGGACATTTCAATAAATTATAGCCTCTATTATTACCTATATGTTTGAACAAAGGTAATTAATTTATTGGTCCAAAGTTTGTATAATAATTTCCGATCTGAGAGCAGAGGGGGCCAAATGCCCCCCTAAAACTAAACGGGGTTAGCCGCCCCCCCTCGAATTTTACTACCTGCTAAAGAAGGTTTCTCTGTGCTATCCTTCACAGAGCTTTGTGTTTCCTTAAATGAAAAAGCACTAGTGCGTAAGAAAAATTGTCGGAGAGAGCAGAGCATAAGAATATTTTTTATGAGGCAGGATCAAGACAGTTTTGCATGTAGAAATATGTTCCTGTCGCCTTGTTTGTTCCAATAACAAGGCGCCGAATGAAAGCCGGGACCAACAGCTTAGCGTTCTTTCCGAGGCACGAAGGAGTCTCGATATGTAATGGATGGTCACCCATCCATGAACCGACCGCGACAAACGAAGCTTAACCCATCGATCGACCTGTGCGGCATTGTAAGCAAATAAAATACTAAAAAGTGAATAGTTAACGGTCCCTGACATATCATTTACCTATATCACATTAGCCTTCAGTAGACCGTTCTTCTGTAATATTACCTACATTCCTCTAACATTTCACATCAAAGCGAGGCTCCGAGCAGATTATCTCAATCCATCCATAAAGCGCATGAACTATGAACTTTAGTCTATGATAAAGTTCACAATACAGGAAGACATTACGGATACAAAATTAAGGAAATCGACATATTTGGATTTAGAATTTAATTTGTCAGTAGATATAATACCTACATATTTATAAATATATTCTCAGTTTCAACGGATGACAAATCGGTATCAGTAAAACCGAAAATAGAAATAAGTCGGTTAAACCGCCGTGATATATAGGGTTGGGTTAGTTAGTTGGGATGTAGGAGAGGTCATTTGAAACCAAATGACCCCTCATGACCCCTATGCCAATGTCAACCATTTTCGAGACAACCTTAATAGATTGCCGACATATAACCAATAACCATGTATACAGAAAGAATGTAAGAAAAATGCATTTATTAAGTAAGACCACAAATAGGACAACAGAATATATCAAACATATAGACGAACATACTTCGCGTTCTCACCATAAGGATTCCTATTAAGCCTAAACGTAGCGATCCCCAAAAAGTGGAAGAAATAATCACAGATGTTAAATAGGTACGACCTATACTTAGACCTCCCGTACCGTGTTAAACATTAATGTATTCATTGAATGAATTTATTAGATTCCAAGTCACGTGAGCACTTTACTATAGGAAACTTAACGTATAGAATACGAACATATATAGTCAATAGGTTTGCTAAAGAATACGAACATAGTTTGCTATTTTTAATCATTCAATTCAATTCAGTTAAAACCGTATAAATTAACATAACTTTGTCTACAAATAGGATTGAAAATGTCCTCCAAATGCGAACCGCAGATAATTTAAGGCACTTAAATATTGTTTAGTGGTCATCTTGTGACACGATTAGGCAATTTTTGACCTTTTTATTGCGTTTATGACAATAAAACACTTGTGTTCTTCATTAATAAATCATGATTTCTTGATTTCGTACAGTTTTTAGCTGAGGCAATATTCGGACAAATATCTTTTGATATGCACGAGAATCAGCTCCCTAATTGTGTACCACATTTTCAAATACAGTCCGAAAGATTTTGAAGGAAATTGCTAATCCACTGTTTTAAAGATACATGTTTGAGAAATTTCTCTGTTCAACGACGTAAATAACGCAATGATTGTTGTTGAACTGTCACAATGAAGGGCATTGCCACTATAAGTGTGTTACCCCGCTCTGCTTTTATTGGTATAAACTCCTTTTTCTATTGGAGAGGAGTACATTTATATGCAACCGATTGCCACCAATGAAACCAGCCTGCCCAAACATGGCAAAGTGTACTGTACATCTAAAGACAAATAATTACCTTATGTTAACCGCATCCGTTTGACCATATTTCGTAATTTAGATTTGCGTTTTTAGTTTTTAGCGAGTCTGTGAGAATCCAGTAGCACCTTCCATTGTCCAAGGCTTTATGAAATGACACCCACTAGATTACCCAACTGACTCCGCTATTGTTTTAACTTTACACGGCAATAAATAGACACGCCCTTGAACATATCTAAAAACATTGTAATTAAAATCGAGCGATATTTTGGTATGAACATCAATACTGTGGGAATTTTGGTTATCCGTGTTGAATATCGAACCTTGCACGTTTATCGTCAACTTACTATGGATGATGCAAACCTTCCATATATGCACGTACTTTACATATACAAAATTTAACCTTTACTTGATCGACGACCGACTTCGAAAAGCTTTATTGCTCAGCCGAGTTACGATGCATCATCTTTATTTACAAAGGGTAACGATGCAGGTAATTAGATTGCTTCATGTTTTCACGGTACGGACATTAAGTTACACGCCCATGATAATTGTATGCTAGATTTGAAGTATGGCTGTAAGTTTCCAATTCAACTATAATATGAAAATGATTTCATCATATAAGGAATAACATAAGCAACGATGGAAGATTAGGAAACCTAATTATAGAAGGCATGAATGCGAATAAAGTTAATAAAGAACCACTCACTACTAATAGTGAAATATATTCTAAAGCTCCTTACTATAAAGGCCATGATTTCGTTAACAATATCGGCCAATATGAGACGGCTAAAAATACATCAAAAGATAAAGCTAATGAACGTAATTGTGAGAACGGTACCCTACTTGAGCAAGCCACATCGTTTGTGAGCATCGCAGTGAATATCAGCGTAAATTTACGTGTTGCGACAAAAGGTCTTCAATACTTACAAGCGGTACCGATCCCCATAGAATGGAGTTGGAAACCGATAAAGATAAATTTAGACAGACCATCTTTGTCGAAATCCTTTAGTGCTAAGCTAATGAGCTCATAAAGAACTAGGTTCTTTATGAGCTCATATATTATTATAGATGTTTTAAACTCAGTAGTCATAACTTAGAAATAAGAAGTTGTAGATTCATTCAAATTAGAATAATATTCATTCATATACTTCTCTCTAAACAAATTCAAAGATTTTCTATTATAATTTCACTAGCCGGTTTAGATATCGTTCCAACTGAGTCAATATTATGCGTGTAATCTAAAGTTTCATGTAAATATTCAATTAAAAACATGAGAACATTCACACAGGTGAATGGATGCGCGGATTTATTGGATGATCTTTACCAGCGACCGTTTGGTTCTGCGCCCGCGCCGTCATGTCTGACCTGACACGCCGCTGTAAAGGTTACACAAACCGTTCTAAAGCACTGACGATGCATGGCTGTAACGTATTTAAAACTTCATGATAGCCATTCCATATCCATTATTTAAACTCTAATTTGTTCCATGTGTTACTGCTTTTGCCTTCTGTTCAAGGACTTCGTGGTGGTCCCAATTATGCTCGTCCTTTAAAATGTATGCTTTATTAAAAACCATGATTGTAATCATATAGTTTATTTACATTTAAAAGGTGTGTGTAAATTATATATTGAAATAGAAAACCGCAACTAATCAATTGACCCAATGCCGGGGTCTTTAAGTGGGCAAAGTTTCATGCGTTTCGTCGATTTGGGCCAATTTTATGCTGCGTTTAGATTCCAATTATTCCTGCATACTAAAAATTATAAAGCGCATTATTATAATATGCTAATTTAAAGTGGGCGTAATGGTATGATGGCATAGGCACGGTCTCGCGTTCCGTTACTCATAGAGTCGTAAAATATTCCACATTAAACATTGCAGCAAAGATTGAGTTTGTCTTTCAATGACATATTATTACGAACATCGTGATGTTCAATAACTACCGACGAGACTCTGACGATGTCCCTTCTATAACCTTTAAGCGTGTTTCGATTACTGCATCTATTGATTTGATGGATATTATGATGCTCTTCTTTGATTATTAAAAACTGTTGTGATTCAATCTGCCTAGCCTTTTCCCATCTATGTTGGGGTCGGCTTCCAGTCTAACCGGGTGTAGCTGAATACCAGTAGTTTATATAGAGCGACTGTTTATGCTTCTGACCTCCACAATCCAGTTACTGGGTAAAAAGATACCCCTTGGTAAGACTGGTTGTCCGACTTTTGGGCTTCTGAGTACCCGTGACGACTCTCAAAAATCTACGAATGACAGCCGGAACCAACGGCTTAACGTGCTTGCCGAGGCACGAAACTCTTTTTCTCCTGTCAAAAACTCTTGTGAATGTCTACTAATAATTATTTGTTTTGTTGTTTCAGGTAATTCATCAGTTTCGTCACTGAATACACCAGACAGGGTATTTTGCACATAATTGTAAGGTTGTAAAGTCTTACTTACCTTAATTGGAATACAATTAAGTCGTTTTATGTTCACAGTGTTTAAATAGTCATTCCACTTAAAATGTTTACTAAATAATCATCAATGCTAAAAGTAATTTGTGTAATATTCCGAACACGCAATATTATTGCTTAAATCGTATTATAAGTACTGATCAGAAGTTCACGAACTATGTGTTAATTTATTTTGCCAAGATGTGTAATTTTCGAACAATGAAATAAGGTGTTTTTGATTCACGGTGATGGATGTTACTTAAATGATGGTGTTAGTGCGCTGGATAAAGTATTTTCCAGCTTATGATTTCTAGAGAACTTTTATCAGCTTATGGATCGCATCTTGATAGACAAGGCATTATAGCTCAAAATAACCATGAACATGCATCATGAAGTAATTGATTATTCTCGTTAACTGCTTCTCAATATAAATTACCCACAAACTAAGTGATTTCCCCTGTTAAGCACAAAATTATAAGAATCTCCATGATGACCCGCAAAGTGTTGCAATATTGGTACCTACACAAATTGCCGACCACGAATTAAGGTTCAGAGTCACGAGGTATAATTAAGGGGTAGGTACACTGAAGATTCATTGCTTGACCGCCTTGGAATATTGCATAACTGTGTTATGAAATTATTTTAATAACGAAAACTGTCCCACGCTTCTCATAAATGTTTTAAGCGGTCAAAGTTCACGAACTTTAGGTTTGCCTTGAAAACGATTGATATCGGACTATATGACGTAAATCGTGATTATTTACCCCGAAAAGCGGTGCTTAAGAGGGAACAGGGCTTGCGAGGAATTTGAAAAATAGGTATTTGAAGAAACTATTGCCGTCTTCTTACTTCAAGTCTGCCCCCGTAGAGTGCGATAGGGATAGCTACAGTTCAGACCAATTATATCACAAATAAAATTGACGAAATCGACTTTTCGTATTCCCCTTTTTTTCTCCTCGAAATCTGAACCGATTCAATTATTTTATACATTAAAATTTTAAGAAAGAGTATGTCTAGGTTCCTATCACTTTTTTTATGTTAAAATCTATTCGAGTTTGGCTGGTACTCCTCTAATCGCGGCGGTAAAAATGGGGCAGTTTTGTAATTTTTGGAGGGTCATATTTTCTTTACCGATAAGTTGCCGAAAAAAAGGAAATAACAGGGACTTGACTAAAACAGACCTTGATATTATGAAAAAAATATTGCTCTAGAGGCATTATTCGCGCTCAGGCGCTAAGGTGTGTAACAGACAAACTGACAGAGTTACTTTCACATTTACAATATTACTAGCTGCGCCCCGCGGTTTCACCCGCATAAGTCCCGATTCCGTGGGAATATCGGGATAAAAAAGATTTTATGTCCTAACCCAGGTCACTGTCTACACATGTGCCAAATTTCATCCAAATCCGCTCAGCCGTTTTAGCGTGAAAGCGTAACAAATAAACCAACAAATTGACTTTCGCATTTATAATATTAGTTAGAATTAAGTTTAGTAAGTATTGATGAATTCTGAGCATCTTTTTAACATGAAAACTTACTCCTCCTGTGGAAACTCATTTACCCACTAACGTAAGATAAAAGCATTTACGTAACGTCCAATGCCTATGCAAATGTACTTATGTAACTTTTACTTGTTTCTCGTACTTAGGCCACAGGCATTAGCATTAGCATTAGCATTTCTTTCAAATGGTTTTTAACAGTCACACTGCCGTTGGTAATATTACTGAGGTTTATGAGAGATTTCAACTTATGGGAGATGTACATCCGGTTTCTGATCTAAGAAGTTGAGAACTTATATTTTTTATGGTGATTCATTTAAAAAAACTCAAATTTAAAATTTTATTAAAAAAATATTATTTACAAGGTTCTACTTTTAATTTATTTCCGTATTTTCTTTTATTTTATTAAGCATTTATTTCAAATAAACCAATTACAGACACTTTTGAATTGTCAAGAGGTCAGTCAGTCAGAAAGATTAAGCCATTCCAAAGCGTAGTAGGTTCCTATGGAAAATAACGGGCATAAAACTCAACGGACACTCTTTCAAATCAAGGTAGGTATCACCTTAAGTAATACTAAAGTAGAGTTTGACTACTTCTCATCAGAAATAAATTTCTCAAATCAGAACCCTGATGTCAGAAAGGGCTGGCCAATCTTAGTACATAGATAATAATGAGCAGATTACTAGGAAAAAAAGACATAATCGCTAAATCAGGAAAACACTGGTTGAAAATAAATAAGTAGGACACAAGCAGTATTTATTCCCAACTGACATTTACGTCAGCCGACGTCAAAGATTCCCATTTCAAGAGTTAAGGGAACCCATTAGTCCACGATGGGGTCATGTCAAAGCATCGCTTCCTAGTCTTATCCAGCCCATTGACAATAATGAACGCAAATCTACTCTGACTCACAATATTCCCACGTTTAATTTAGAATAAAATTTAATTACTATTGTAGAACTTTGTCAGTAATTAATAATGTAATTGTTAATTATAATTTACGCAACTGTGCATCTGAGCAACAAAAGCTACTCGTAAACAATAACGATTTGTTGGAAACATTGCGATTGACCATTCGTTACGGATTCTTCACATGGTCGAAATACGAATTTCAAAATATTTGAAAAGTTTTGTTGACTTGTGAGTTATGCGCGTACGCTTCATCTTCATTCATTTCAAAGTGTTGGTCATTTTAATAGTTATGCTAATGCATACTTCAGTTTTAACAATAATTTACTGTTAATTTCTTATTGTAGACTACTTTTTATTAAAATCATTTTAACTTTCGTGCTATCTATCATCAGTTTCGCTTTTATTTTTCCTTATAATTATTTCACCATATAATAGATTCCTGTTTATCAGATTGAATTTTGAATAAGCTTGAAATAAAACGACACCATTAGATACCTACAGGAATGCCAAATATCAGGCCCTTCACAAGCAACTGGCATTCAAGTATCTACCTCGTGACGATAGGAATATGTTCATCTCCATAAGACATCTTTGGATCCTTTACAAAATACTTTGAAGAATGCTTAGCCTAAAAACTGATATGCGAGGACTAGTTAGAAAGAAAAAAAAAAGAAAGAAAATACGTTTATTTGCGGTAAACATGACGCAAAAAAAAAGAAAACAAAATTAAAAAATGGAAACAAGTTTCTGGGAAAATATGCGTCACATTCACGCAAAACGGCCATCGCTCAGCATGATGCTGCGACCCTATGCAAGACAGAGCCCCAGCGCTGGTTTTCAGCGACAGCCGGCGTTGACGTTATGACGTCGACCGGTGCAGCATACCATGAAATATAATTAAGATATAAAAAATAAAATAAAATACAATAATTAATTCTACATAAATAAAAAAGAGTATAATATTTAAAAATGGCAATATTCCGTTAAAGTCGGTAATCGACATACGTTCCTATCTATTTGTGTATATCAGAGTCAAACTCAAACTCAAAGCATTTATTTCAATTAATTAAACTAATTAGGTACACGCACTAGGAAGAACCTCGTAGCTAAGTAATAACAGCCGCGCGGGTCGATTCATCAGGTTAAGCTACGCTTGCAGGGGTTGGTCCGTGGATGGGTGACCATCTTTACATACCGAGACTCCTCCGTGCGTCGGAAAGCACGTTAAGCAGTTGGTTCCGGTTGTCAATCGTGGATCTTTGACAGTAGCTACGGGTCGTCAGAAGCCCGAAAGTCTGCCAACTAGTCTTACCAAGGGGTATTGTATTATTACCCAGTTACTGGGTTGTGGAGGTCAGATAAGCAGTCGCTCCATGTAAAATACTGGTATTCAGCTGCATCCGGTTAGACCGGAAGTCGACCCCAACATAGTTGGGAAAAGGCTAGGCAGATTGATTGAGGTACAAGCACTTTTGAATTTAAGTCGGTATCGGAGGTCGATCAGTCAGAAATATAAAGTTAGTTGCCCATTCCAAAGCGTAGTATGTTCCTATGGAGAAGAACGGGCAAGAAACTCCACAGACACTCTTTTAAATAAAAAAAATTATTGAATCTGTTAAGGATTGCGTGTCACATAATCACATTGTCGCCACGTAACAGCACCTTTAAAAAGCACGTTTCGAACTTCACTTGTATGGGATGTGTCGATAACAATCAAACAAGCCCACGGCCCTTATTGAAAAGATATACGAATGCTGTATCGCGATTCTGGGCGGATCACCGATATATTGCGATGCACATCAACCAGTCGAACCGGTCTAGGGCAGAGGGTTTACGATACGATGAAGTCACGGCGGCCGTGACACACTAAACATTGAAATAATTCGATGACACGGACACTGAAGACCAATAAAAATCTAATTTTATTGATTCTTGACATGCGTAAATAGAATATCGTATGTTTGAGCACAGTACAAATAATAAAGTTATTAAGTGCTCTACGAATATGGTAAACATTGATAGACTGCACAGTGCAGCCAGCACTGTTTATGTTTAGCTCGTTGAATCATAGAAATTGCTTGTCAAAGAAAGTTTAAAAGTAATAACAGAGGCGACTTGGAGTATTCAAATAATTACTGCAAAACCATGGATTACTTAAATATGTTGACCTGGTGAACTTTACCTAATTTATGCGTGGATTAGATGTAATTTATGTAAATGCTTGTTATACAAACTTTGACCTTCGTCCATTTGTGGGTCATTAAAGTTATTACGTAATTACCTTGAATTGTCTTCATTAAATCAGTGTCTGTGTTTAAACTCCTATTGGCCACTAATTACTTATTTATATAGTTTGAGCTTGTTTAACACC
The DNA here is from genome assembly GCA_949128155.2 of Xanthia icteritia. Lineage (NCBI taxonomy): Eukaryota > Metazoa > Arthropoda > Insecta > Lepidoptera > Noctuidae > Xanthia > Xanthia icteritia. Next base: position 13,065,540 of record OX421933.2, read on the forward strand.
TAAGACAGACATATATACTTTTTTTACTTTTTCCCCTCCCGTAAAAGCTTACCTCATAAAATTCGAAGGTCAGCCTTATGAAATATGTTGTTTATTCAAAATATATAATTTCTAACTAAATTATCACTAAGCATTTACTTGACCTTTAAGGCCTAATTCAAGCAAATTAATAATGTGTTTTGACATCATCTTATATGAACACATTTTAATGACATACGGCTCAAAACGATAGTAAAAAATATAAAGTTTAATACATTCTCATACATACAATTTTAAACGAAACTGATGATTACGATAAGTTAATGAAAACGGGTAATTAATTCACACCACAAACGATTTATCGTAAAACAAAAGATTGACTGAAGAATAAATTGAATGTCGTATAATCGATCACCAATGTGCGGGGAACAATAGAAATTAGTGTTTCTTCAATGTGAACACAGAAAAACTTGGGAAACACTATGAGCCACTATTGTTAAGGTAGATTAGTATTAATTACCGAGATAAAACCTATAGGCATTTTTACGCAACCAAGTTACAAATGCGAAGAATCTTATTAGTTGTAACATTCAGAAAACCACACCTGCTTACTAAATTACATTGACAAATCGTAGTGCCAACGGATTTTGAATTGCACCACTGATACATAGATACCGAGTCGATATTGTCCAATATCTTCGAATGCCTTGAAAAGAAATTAACGAGCTTGTGTTCGTCCTCTTACATTTTCTTTCATTCTCATGTTAATGTGAAACCATCCTAACAGAAAATATCTGACTGGCGTTGAATATTTTGAAACGTAATTACATCTAATGGTGGTCATAGTAGGTAATATCATCAATGAATAGTGCTTAGGTAACCTAAAGAAACTTCAAGAGAGACGTGTCGAAACCGTCCAGGAAGGTTTAATTGAGGAGCCTATGACGAAATAACACGCGGAAACACTTCTGGCGTAGACCGCGGTTCACGAGAGTGACCTCACGAATTCAAGATGCAACCTACAATTAAATTCTCTTCGTGAGCTGCCACTTAAGCCATTAACAATATTATTATAATAGACTTCATGAATGTTTACAATTCAGATTTAATAATAGGAAGCCTTTGATCGATTGAGGCGTTAAAAATATTGTCACTCGTAAATATTAATCGGTTTATAATTTATTGCTGATTAAATATGCGTGAATGCCTCGTTGCTTTTGTGGTGGCAGGCGCTACTGCTACGCATGAGATCCTGGGTTCGATTCCCAGTTTGGGCTAAGTGCTATTGGGCTTTTCCGTCACGAATTTCTCCGTAGCTTCTCGGAGTCTGGATTCGTACTCGGTTGATGGCAATAGGTTCGCCCCCTAATACATGGGACTTAAACATAACTTGCGAAATGTGGGTGTACTATGGTTACACCTCTGCCTCACCCCTTTGGGATTGCAGGCGTGATGTTATGTTAGAGTTTATGAATGTTTAGAATTCAGATTTAATAAGAGGTGGCAGCTTTTGATCGATTGAGGCGTTAAAAATATTGTCAATCGTGTATATTAAATCGATTTATAATTTGATGCCGATTTAAATATGCGTTGGAGTTTCATTATAAATGAGTTATGGCAGTTCTGTTTAATTTTTTACCTATTAATCATGGTTTTTATGAAGTTCTACAAATTAGGTTATTATTTTATGAATACCAAGAAGTAGCTACACTAAATAAATAAATTTATTTATTTATTTGTTAGAATATTGTTGCTAAAAAGGTGTTACACATAATATGATGTCCACAATATTCTGCAGTTTCCAGCGTACAAATATTTCAAAAAATTAAAATTAAGAGTATTAGAACAATATATCACAATATATCTAGTTTGATTAATGCATATTTTAATGAGTAGCTTTATGTAATCGTGAATGAAACTCCTGCGATTCTTCATGGAATTTGATAAACTTTCTTGAACTGTAATTGTTTAATAATATGCTTGGCAGTTTACATGATTGTGAATCCTGCTGAAAGTCTAGTTATTATGTAATTATTCCCTTAATTAAGAATATGATGTACATTCTTATTCCATATTTTACAAATTTTTACGGAATGTTTTTACTTGTGTATGTCTTACATCTTTTAATACTTGTAAGGATGTATTTTTGAAAGAGTTTCATTGACTGTTAATAATTGACCTATACAGAAAAACCTTATGAAATTATCATTTCCGAAGTCTGTTTCAATTTGACACCATGAGTTTTGAAATATTTTAGTCTTAAAAGGTTATTTGCAAGAAACAGTTACTTACCAGTTTATCATTTCGTAAATGCTAGTAAATCTGAGCAAACATATATGCTGATTGGACAAAACATTTGACTAATTCACAAAATATCTTTCAAAACTGTTCAAAAGCCCATTAAGTCTGTCTATATGATAGCGGCAGTCTTATTGAGAGACTTTTCACATTTAGTATAAATTGTAATTGATTATATAGTTTTCGAAACATTTATTTCGTATCTTCATCATTATTTTGGTGTGTAACTTGATTTTACGGCAAAATTAATGACGGTCTAAGATACATTTTAGAGACGGGTGTTCAAGGCAAAAACTGAAGCTAGATTTTGTAAAAAATTGTTATGGAGTACTTAAAAAACATTGTTTTAGTGGGGAATTAGATTCCATTTTTTTTTCAATCAAAGAGAATTGGTTTTTATTTTATTTAATGGTAACAACAAACAGATACATTGTGCAATATTACAACAGAAAAACAGAAATAACTTAAGTAATAATGTAGCCCACAGCGCTGTTCACAGATTACCAGTAATAAAAGTCACTAGGTGAACTGTTCATGCATGACAGTTACACTAATAATTACAAAAACAGAGAAAAAATAGAAAAGTATTTAAAAACAACAACAAACCATTAGTCTGAGAGTTCAAGTGTCTCATACAAAAGGCTACGAAACTTTTTCAAAGAACATGTAAATATGTCTATATGTTCGAATGCTTCATTTTAGGTTGCTGCCATTCGCCGAACTGGTGAATGTAGACCAGTGTTAGATCGGCAGGTTTATTAACACAACATATTTAAAAAAAAGTCCATTAGTCCTAAAAACCGAAGCCTGGAAACAACAGTATGGTTTATATGGCTCTAAGAAAATCACTTTTAGAATAAAGTGTTTCTTCTCATATTTTCTTGTGTTCAATGTTGTGTTTTCTTCATTTCAGGGCCCCATGAAGCGGCTGTCATGCGCATAGCGGCACTGATTGCACTCGTGCAGGTATGTTCAAATCCATAATTTCTGCATTGATAATAATAATTTATTGGTCTCCTAAACAATTATTTATATCGAACTCTAACTCAAAAAACTCAAACTCAAAGTATTTATTTCAATTAAACCATTTACAGGCACTTTTGAATTGTCAAGGGGTCAGTCAGTCAGAAAGACGAAGCTAGTTGCCCATTCCAAAGCGTAGTAGGTTCCTATGGAGAAGAACGGGCAAGAAACTCCACGGACACTCTTTTAAATCATAATATTGTTACAAAATATTGGTTACATCATTCATGTTGAAATTATACAGAGAACAATGTAGAAAGACGTACACGTTAAAAGCGTCCGTAATAAAAAGATAAAAACAATTCAAAAATTAAAATAAGCCGTAATATTCTATTTGAAATTATCAGCCGTCGCATACAATTTGGGTCAAGTTGGTATTGAAGTTTTGTATTGGACAGTTGACAGTTTGTCGCAATTATGATGACGGTCCCATGGAGAAAGTGGTTGAGTTTGATGGTCTGTACAACACCCTTAAATATGACGACACCTATCTGGTACATGCTGTATAATAGTGTAATATCCCCCTTAAGGAGTTGTGAATACGCGTAACAATTCAACTTAAGGGGACTACAGGACCTAAACATGCCTAAACGCAAGTTTTATAATGCCTAAAAGTAGATGATCTACTGCAGTCAACAAAATCAGAAAAAGATATGATATTCTTCAGGATATAATGCTAGTAAGATAGTGTGTTGAAAACATAATACAACTTATTAGTTACGATAGAAAAATATGACGAAGAAATCTCAAAAAAAATATTTTATCGATTAAAAATCATATTAATATACAAATGCAATCATTCTGATTTTTTGTCAGATTATTCTACAAGCAACATATTACCGTAATAGTGTTTAAATTTTTAGTCCATTCAATAGATTTTTTGTAAATAGATGAGAAGAGGAAGGGAAATTAATATACAAAACAAAAGGAGATGTGCTATGTGTGTCTTTGGAGAATGGTGTGTGTTCGTGAGTGCAATATAAGTCCTAGCATCCAGCACCCGCGAAGGGCGCGAGCACCTACTTGCCCGAGAGTGTGTGTGTGTGTGTCTGTGTGTGGTTAACAGGTGTAATCGATCAAAGTTGTGTCGTGGTAGTTTATTAACACCGATTGCTTCGCTGACCCAACAATAACCCAACCTTAAGGTCAATGGTTCACACATTCTCGATCTTATCTAAATAATTTCGTAACAATTTCCCTTAACCTACCAAAACAACGCAACAGTTACATTAAGTAATACACAAATACAATTTATTATGTTTTTATAGAAATCCCGAACTTTCAATATATTATTTTGTATGCAATGTTCGTAAGCATTGTTTCTTAACTTTTGATTTGGAACCATGATTTGATGACATACTTAAGATTATTTCAACAACTTTAAGCTTATTTGGTGACAAAAATAATTCACCATAGAAGCCATGAATTTATAAGAGTCGTAATATTTTACTTGTTCGCTCAATCGACAATTTTCATAAGCATGATTGAGGATTAGGACCACAAAGAGCAGTTGTATAACTGTTGTTTTAAAAAAAAAAAAAAAAAAAAAAAAAAAAAAAAAAAAAAAAAAAAAAAAAAATAACTGATTTTCGAAGCAGCTGTGAATTTGTTGCGGAAATAAAAAAACTAAGCGGACGGTTTCTTTGGATTTTTTTAATGAATATGGCGTCCGAGTCCAAGTGCAAAAGGGTATTTACCCACATTATGTTTAGTTACTAATTTTACTGGACTCGAATATTACTGAGCCTTATTATTGTTTTAAGCCACAAGTACCTGGTTGAGCTCTGCTCGGGAGAGAATGCTCATTTATAGTACATACTAATTCCATGCTGCCATGATAGTAGGTACTTACTAATTCCATGCTGCCATGTCATTATTCTAAGGTAGCCATCTTGTTCTAAAATTTGGGCGACCGAATTTTTGCAGATATGAGACCTAGCTAGATCGATCTTTTGCCCCCGTAAACCCCTGTAATGCAACTTTCATCGATGTCTGTAGAACCGTTTTCGAGAACATATATATAATTATATAAACAAATATTGCTCCTTTAATAGTATAGGATAATTAGGTATATTTTATAATATGGAGCGTGTTTTAGTTTTCATATTGTGCAGTGGTTTGTGACACCAAATTAAGTACGTGAGAGTTGCCAGTCATTGTGCCGCCGCGAACAATAAATTACAGATTTAACGATAATAATAAGTGCCGTCATCTCACACACAGATCCTTGGATGTTTGACGAAGGGTTACGTATTCATCACTTTAAAATTTTTATATTCAATCTATTCCAACTGAGTTTAGATACCTACCTACTTAAATGTTTAGAGATAAAACTACTTTATACTTATCTAGATTTTGCCAGCGGCTTCGCCCGCGTGCATGTCGGAAATTATCCCACGGGAACGTACTACCGAGATAAAAAGTATCCTATGTCCTATTCAAGGTCATGGTCTACGCATGTGCCAAATTTCATCCAAATCCGTTCTGCGGTTTTAGCGTAAAAGCGTAACAAACAAACTGACTTTTGCTCTTATAATATTAGTTTATGGTTATTTATTTATGAACGCTACCACTACGGGTCTATTTAACATAACGGACAAGCGAAAATTGGCAAGCGACGTTTCTTTCATGGTTTTAATCGTAGTGCTATATTAAACAGAGAATTATTGAAAATGTGTAAATTATGTTATATTTTGACAAATATGACGCATTGTCGGATATATTGAATAGGACTCTGGCCATTTACCTACATCTAACAACAGACCAATATAATTACATACATTTTTGAACGGCAAAAATACAATGGCAGTTGACCGGGAAAGAAAAGAGGGAACCCTTTGACCTCCAGTGGGACAAAAAAGGCAATAAAATTGAGGCCTCGCGGGACGCCTGGCAGATGTGAAACATCGAAACTATTTTGTATAGAATGCATGCATAAAAGGATGGTCTATTCAAGGAAATAAAAGGGCATTATCAAAAATAAAAAAACTTTATTAATATTTCGTTTGGATGTTGGCTGTTGGCTGTCGGTCGCGTCACCACGCCGACAGCCGATCTGACCCGCAGAGAAATTTAAACATCAAAATAATAATTATTTTTTACTGTAGCTGTCGCTCGCTACAGCTGTTTCAGATGACTCACAAACGCTCACCGCGGTTGAGCTAAACCGCGAGCTGTCCGGCGACAATGCACTCTCACCTTTCTATGAAAGCAGTGAAGATGCTGGGGTCGTCTTCTTCAGAGGCTCAAGAGCCGCCGACTCGCCCTTATCTCCCGACATCGACGTGCAATGCTCCGGCGACTTTATCGACGTCAGCGTCGAGTTCGCAGACATATTCGATGGTATCATTTACAGTAAGGGATTTCTAAATGATCCGAAGTGCAAGTAAGTACAATACTTTATTGGTGAGTTATACAATAATCGTGAAATTGGTGGGCATTATAAAAATCTTACTCTATACGGTCTACGTATGGTAAATCAGCGGTGCACGGATCTTTCATTGTCTTGTTTTCTTCGTTTTTTATTTTCTTTTTGTTTGTATATTGGCACCTTGCAGTTATTTCCTAATAGCTAATTAGTCATTATTTAATCTTGATTTTGTATATTGCGCTGTTTTTTGTGTGCACTAAATAAACGATTTATCTATCTATCTATTTACCTATCTTTGACGAGTCGTAAAAGTGGCGAAAATAATTGAAAATCATCGAGGGTCGGTCAAAGATGTCTTTGGGGCCAGTTGTTTTGTACATCTTTTCGATTAAAATCTTTTAATCTGTCGATTTGAGTGGATGAAAGGATCCGTGCTTTGTCTTAATTTGTCGTTACTCGTTCAATTTAGTTTGTTAAAAGACAACTAACGATTTTTCTCTAATTGGCACTAAAGCTCATAATGAAGGCGAAACATTCTGCATCAAACAAAATGCATCTACCAAATCATGCATTTATTCAATAATTCGTAAATTTTCAGATACGTGTCACTGGGCGGCAGTCAGTCGCGGTATTCATTCCGAGTGCCCCTGAAAGGCTGCGGGTCCCGGCCCCTCTGTAACGCGTGCGGAACCATCGACAATGTGCTCGTGTTTCAAGCTGATGACTTGCTGCAAGGACCACAGGACTTCGCTCGCAAGGTACGAAATAAAAGACGATCTTAGGGCCTAGACAAGTGGCATCGGTTTCACAAGCATTTCGTATTCCTACAAAGACTTTCAACAGGATTGACATATGGTTTTCGGTAGCTCATGTCAATCCAACAATACATTTTTGACTTTTCCATCAACGTTATCACTGTTAGAAACGCACTTTGTTTAGGCCCTCTTGAAACACCTGGATCTGGAAATGGTTTCAATTTTGAACTTGTGCCAAAATAACATATTAAGTTTTAGGAGTAAAGTGACATATAAAAAAATGCTATCTTTCATAATATTTTATCGAGTGTTTTCGTTTTCTGTCGTTGCGAGTAAATTTTTGGCGGGTTTGTTACATTCAACATTATCAGATACCTACCCACGTTAATTTGGAATTATTTAATAACCACCCATAACAATCAAAATTATATGAAGCCTACCTACTTTCGTTGGCTTACATAAGCAGCGACAACTTAATAAGTACCAAATCGAGGACTCAAATTTTTCAACTATCACATTCCAGGTATCATGTGCTCGCACTTCTTTTGAAGTGTCGACTGGAGTGGTCACCTCGAGGGAAGAACACACGCTGAAACTGAAACCTTTCATGGTTGACATGCTCGATGTGGTCGCTGTTGAAGGACCCGCCGGAGGAGTTGAATGCTGGATGGATATACAATTGGGAATTTTTCCTAACGTAAGTATCTAAACCAAAGACACTTTCGATCTCGTTATCTATGTTGAAATGATTGATGAGTTAAAGTTACTTAGTAACATCGACAATGTAGATGTGTTTTACGACTCCAAAAGTATTTAAAAATATATTATAGCAGCTTCATTTTCTTTGTAAATATTTCCAGACGACTCCATTGAAAGACTCGATCAAGATCGGCGAATATCTAACCATCCTCGTGTATCTCAAAGATGTCAGAAACCAGTTCAGCCTTAAAATTCACGACTGTTGGGCTTATGACAGCGACAGTTACGATAATCCTAGGACCAGCAAGATTCAACTTACCGACAAGGAGGGTTGTCCCAAGTAAGAAAACGGATTCTTTTAATTTATGACTTGCCCGTCATCTTCTACCGAGCCTGTTCTTAATTATGTCAGGCTTCGGTCTAACCGGGTGCAGTGAAATGGAAATGCCGCAATTTTACAAGGAGAGACTACTTCACAACTTAAATCCTATTTAATTAAAGTAAAAGTGTACATTATAGTTCAATAGAAAAGAAGATTATACACTGGTATATAACAATAAATATACTGGTATAGTATACAACAATAATAACTCAAAAGGACAGCTTTGTGCTAGGAATGAACATTACAGAATTATAATGTTCAAGCAGTTTATAAAAATAATTATTTTTAAAACGTTATTTTTTCCAACAGGAAGAAGAAACTCATTGACTTGTGGCAGAAAACAACAAACACAGGCAAAAGCGGTGCGACTCTGATAGCTTACAGCAAAGTCAGCGCTTTCCGTTTCCCAGAAACCGACCAAGTCTACCTAACTTGTAATGTTGAGGTAAATAGTAACAAAATATTGATTCTAGATCTTCCTCTACTTAATCATCTATTGTGATTAATTATTTATATTCGTTTGTATTCTTCATTACAGTTATGCACAAACAACTGCGAGGCAAGCTGTGATGGTTTTATCAAAGAGGTTTCCACCACAATTAGACCATCACAATGCTACCCAGGTTCGCGCGATCCTGCATGTCAACGGATAACTGTTGAGCCACAAACCAAGTGTTATCCTGGTTCTTCTGATCCCCGGTGTCCTCAACCTACACCCAGTACCCCAAACTGCTATCCAGGAAGTACGGACCCACGATGCCCGTCACCTACAACTGTAAAACCTGTCTGCTACCCAGGCTCACCCGACCGAAGATGTCCGCAACCATCACAACCGACGACACTTAACCCGCCAACATACTTACCGCCAACATCACCAGCACCTACGTGCTACCCTGGATCAAGCGATCCTAGATGCCCCAGACCGACCACACCTGAACCACCGAGATGCTACCCTGGATCAAGCGATCCTAGATGCCCTAAACCTACGACTCCTGAGCCACCGCGATGCTTCCCAGGATCAAGCGATCCTAGATGCCCTAAACCTACGACTCCTGAGCCACCGCGATGCTTCCCAGGATCAAGCGATCCTAGGTGCCCTAAACCTACGACTCCTGAGCCACCGCGATGCTTCCCAGGATCAAGCGATCCTAGATGCCCTAAACCTACGACTCCGGAGCCACCGCGATGCTTCCCAGGATCAACCGATCCTAGATGCCCTAAACTTACGACTCCTGAGCCACCGCGATGCTTCCCAGGTTCAAGCGATCCTAGATGCCCCAAACCTACGACTCCGGAGCCACCGCGATGCTTCCCAGGATCAACCGATCCTAGATGCCCTAAACCTACAACTCCTGAGCCATCACGATGCTTCCCAGGATCAACCGATCCAAGATGCCCTAAACCTACAACTCCTGAGCCACCACGATGCTTCCCAGGATCAAGCGATCCTAGGTGCCCTAAACCTACGACTCCTGAGTCACCGCGATGCTTCCCAGGATCAAGCGATCCTAGATGCCCTAAACTTACGACTCCTGAGCCACCGCGATGCTTCCCAGGATCAAACGATCCTAGATGCCCTAAACCTACGACTCCTGAGCCACCGCAATGCTACCCTGGATCAAGCGATCCTAGATGCCCAAAGCCCACAACACCCGAGCCACTGCGATGCTACCCAGGCAGCACTGATCTAAGATGTCCAAAACCAACGCCTTCTAAGCCTGTTTGTTACCCTGGTTCCCCTGATCCAAACTGTCCTCAACCGCCGCGACCGACAACATTAAATCCTCCCACTTATTTGCCGCCACAGCCAACTACTCCCACGCCACCCAAATGCTTCCAAGGAAGCTCAGATCCGAGATGCCCCAAGCCGACAACACCTGAGCCACCGCGATGCTTCCCTGGGTCAAATGATCCCAGGTGCCCTAAGCCTACGACTCCTGAGCCACTGCGATGCTTCCCCGGCAGCACAGATCCTAGATGCCCCAAACCAACGACTCCAGCCCCACCAAACTGTTTCCCCGGCAGCCAAGACCCTCGCTGCCCTAAGCCGACGACACCTGCTCCTCCTAATTGCTACCCAGGTAGCCAAGACCCTAGGTGTCCTAAGCCCACCACTCCTGAAGCTCCAAGGTGCTTCCCCGGTAGCACAGATCCTAGATGCCCCAAACCAACAACACCAGCCCCACCCAATTGTTATCCCGGAAGCACAGACTTTCGCTGTCCCAAGCCTACGACTCCCGCACCACCAAGATGCTACCCAGGCAACACAGACTCTAGGTGTCCAAAACCAACAACGCCAACACCTCTACAGCCTGTATGTTACCCAGGTTCCCCAGATCCTAAGTGCCCGCAACCACCACGACCAACAACATTGAACCCTCCTACATACTTGCCACCCTCAACACCGACAGCTCAGTGTTATCCTGGATCAACAGATCCAAGATGCCCACAACCCACCACTCCTGAAGCTCCTAGGTGCTTCCTCGGCAGCACAGATCCTCGTTGTCCTAAACCAACTACACCTGCCTCACCAAATTGTTATCCCGGTAGCACAGACTCGCGTTGTCCAAAACCAACAACGCCTGAACCACCAAGGTGCTTCCCAGGTAGCCAAGACCCTCGCTGCCCTAAGCCCACAACACCTGCTCCTCCTAACTGCTACCCCGGTAGCCAAGACCCTAGATGTCCTAAACCAACAACACCAGCTCCACCTAACTGTTATCCCGGTAGCACCGACCTACGTTGTCCCAAACCAACAACGCCTGCCCCTCCTAACTGCTACCCTGGCAGCCAAGACTCTCGCTGTCCCAAGCCTACCACTCCTGAACCTCCAAGATGCTTCCCAGGCAGCACAGATCCTAGATGTCCCAAACCAACCACGCCTGCTCCACCAAACTGCTATCCCGGTAGCCAAGATTCTCGCTGTCCGAAGCCTACCACACCAGCACCACCGAGGTGCTTCCCCGGTAGCACAGATCCCAGATGTCCCAAACCGACAACACCAACACCTCCGAAGCCAGTTTGTTACCCCGGATCTCCGGATCCAAAATGTCCGCAACCTCCGCGTCCGACGACATTGAATCCTCCCACATATTTGCCACCAATTACACCCGAACCCAAGTGTTATCCTGGTTCAACCGATTCAAGATGTCCACGGCCCACTACGCCCGCACCACCTCGTTGTTTCCCTGGCAGCACGGATCCCAGATGTCCAAAACCAACGACCCCTGCACCTCCGAACTGTTTCCCAGGCAGCCAAGACCCTCGTTGTCCAAAGCGGACAACTCCTGCTCCTCCTAACTGCTATCCTGGTAGCCAGGACCCTCGTTGTCCAAAGCCTACTACACCTGCACCACCAAGGTGCTTCCCAGGAAGCACAGATCCCAGATGTCCAAAGCCGACCACACCCGCACCGCCTAATTGCTTCCCTGGTAGCCAAGACCCAAGATGTCCCAAACCAACAACACCAACCCCACCTAACTGTTATCCCGGTAGCACCGACTTACGGTGTCCTAAACCAACAACACCTGCCCCTCCTAATTGCTATCCTGGCAGCCAAGACCCTCGCTGTCCCAAGCCTACAACTCCCGCACCACCAAGATGCTTCCCAGGGAGTACAGACCCTAGATGCCCGAAACCAACAACGCCATCACCTCCAAAACCTGTGTGTTACCCAGGATCCCCAGATCCCAATTGCCCGCAACCTCCGAGACCTACAACATTAAACCCTCCCACATACTTGCCACCTACAACACCGACAGCTAAGTGTTATCTAGGATCAACAGATCCAAGATGCCCACAACCCACCACTCCTGAAGCTCCAAGGTGCTTCCCAGGCAGCACAGATTCTCGTTGTCCTAAACCAACAACTCCTGCACCACCAAGGTGTTTCCCTGGCAGCACAGACCCGCGTTGTCCAAAACCAACAACTCCTGCTCCTCCTAATTGCTACCCTGGTAGCCAAGACCCCCGATGTCCTAAACCAACTACTCCTGCACCACCAAGGTGCTTCCCTGGCAGCACAGACCCTAGGTGCCCTAAACCAACAACACCTGCACCACCAAACTGTTATCCCGGTAGCACCGATCAACGTTGTCCTAAACCAACAACGCCTGCTCCTCCCAGATGCTTCCCAGGCAGCACAGATCCTAGATGTCCAAAACCAACTACGCCTGCCCCACCTAATTGCTACCCCGGTAGTCAAGACCCTCGTTGCCCAAAGCCAACCACACCTGCACCACCTAGGTGTTTCCCAGGCAGCACAGACCCTAGGTGTCCTAAACCAACAACACCTGCACCACCAAACTGTTACCCCGGTAGCACCGATCAACGTTGTCCTAAACCAACAACGCCTGCCCCACCCAATTGCTACCCCGGTAGTCAAGACTCTCGTTGCCCTAAGCCAACCACACCTGCACCACCTAAGTGTTTCCCAGGCAGCACAGACCCCAGATGTCCGAAACCAACGACGCCAACACCTAAGCCAGTTTGTTACCCTGGTTCTCCTGATCCGAAATGTCCCCAACCTCCGCGTCCAACGACTTTGAATCCTCCTACATATTTGCCACCAGTAACACCCGGACCCAAGTGTTATCCTGGTTCAACAGATTCGAGATGTCCTCAGCCCACCACGCCCGCGCCACCTCGTTGCTTCCCTGGCAGCACGGATTCAAGATGTCCAAAACCAACTACACCTGCCCCTCCTAACTGTTATCCCGGTAGCACAGACCCACGTTGTCCTAAACCAACAACACCTGCACCTCCAAGGTGCTTCCCAGGCAGCTTGGACCCACGATGCCCAAAACCACCCACACCTGCTCCACCTAACTGCTATCCCGGCAGCCAAGACCCACGCTGTCCTAAACCCACCACACCTGCTCCACCTAACTGCTATCCCGGCAGCCAAGACCCTCGCTGTCCAAAACCAACCACGCCAGCACCTCCAAGGTGCTTCCCAGGTAGCAACGACCCACGTTGTCCTAAACCCACAACACCTGCTCCACCTAACTGCTATCCCGGCAGCCAAGACCCACGTTGTCCTAAACCCACAACGCCTGCTCCTCCAAGATGCTTCCCTGGAAGCACAGACCCTAGATGCCCAAAACCTACGACACCAGTACCTCCTAAGCCAGTTTGTTACCCTGGTTCTCCTGATCCCAAATGTCCCCAACCTCCGCGTCCGACGACATTGAATCCTCCTACATATTTGCCGCCAGTAACACCCGGACCCAAGTGTTATCCTGGTTCAACCGATTCAAGATGTCCTCGGCCCACCACGCCCGCACCACCTCGTTGCTTCCCTGGCAGCACGGATCCCAGATGTCCAAAACCAACGACCCCTGCACCTCCGAAATGTTTCCCAGGTAGCAACGACCCACGTTGTCCTAAACCCACAACACCTGCTCCACCTAACTGCTATCCCGGCAGCCAAGACCCTCGCTGTCCAAAACCAACCACGCCAGCACCTCCAAGGTGCTTCCCAGGTAGTAACGACCCACGTTGTCCTAAACCCACAACACCTGCTCCACCTAACTGCTATCCCGGCAGCCAAGACCCACGCTGTCCTAAACCCACAACGCCTGCTCCTCCAAGATGTTTCCCTGGAAGCACAGACCCCAGATGCCCAAAACCTACGACACCAGCACCTCCTAAGCCAGTTTGTTACCCTGGTTCTCCTGATCCCAAATGTCCCCAACCTCCGCGTCCGACGACATTGAATCCTCCTACATATTTGCCGCCAGTAACACCCGGACCCAAGTGTTATCCTGGTTCAACCGATTCAAGATGTCCTCGGCCCACCACGCCCGCACCACCTCGTTGCTTCCCTGGCAGCACGGATCCCAGATGTCCAAAACCAACGACCCCTGCACCTCCGAACTGTTTCCCAGGCAGCCAAGACCCTCGTTGTCCAAAGCCGACAACTCTTGCTCCTCCTAACTGCTATCCTGGTAGCCAAGACCCTCGTTGTCCAAAGCCTACTACACCTGCACCACCAAGGTGCTTCCCAGGAAGCACAGATCCCAGATGTCCAAAGCCGACCACACCCGCACCGCCTAATTGCTACCCCGGTAGCCAAGACCTACGTTGCCCTAAGCCAACAACGCCTCCCCCGCCTAATTGCTACCCCGGCAGCCAAGACCCTCGCTGCCCCAAGCCTACCACACCCACACCACCTCAATGCTACCCAGGCAGCACCGATGCTAGATGCCCTAAACCAACTACTCCTAAGCCAGTTTGCTATCCAGGCTCACCTGATCCCAAGTGTCCGCAACCTCCGCGACCTACGACATTAAATCCCCCAACGTATTTGCCACCCGTTACACCCGGACCCAATTGTTATCCTGGCTCTACTGATTCCAGATGCCCTAAGCCCACAACAAGTGCTCCACCTAACTGTTATCCCGGTAGCCAAGACCCTCGCTGTCCAAAGCCGACAACACCAGCACCTCCAAACTGCTACCCCGGCAGTCAAGACCCTCGTTGCCCAAAGCCTATTACACCCGCACCTCCTCGATGTTTCCCAGGAAGCACAGATCCTAGATGTCCTAAGCCCACAACACCTCCTCCACCTAACTGTTATCCCGGGAGCCAAGACCCTCGCTGTCCAAAGCCGACCACACCCGCACCTCCTAATTGCTACCCCGGTAGCCAAGACCCACGTTGCCCTAAGCCCACAACACCTGCCCCTCCTAGATGCTTCCCCGGTAGCCAAGACCCACGTTGTCCCAAGCCGACAACACCTGCGCCTCCTAATTGTTTCCCAGGTAGCCAAGACCCACGTTGTCCCAAGCCGACAACGCCCGCACCACCTCGATGCTACCCAGGCAGCACCGATCCTAGATGCCCCAAGCCAACCACTCCTACGCCAGTTTGTTACCCCGGTTCCCCTGATCCAAAATGTCCACAACCCCCGCGACCTACGACATTAAATCCTCCAACATATTTACCACCTTCGACACAAACACCCGAGGCACCACGTTGCTACCCTGGTTCCAATGATCCTAGATGTTCCAAGCCTACAACACCCGAGCCACCTCGTTGCTTCCCTGGTTCCAGTGATTCTAGATGCCCCAAGCCTACCACTCCTGAAGCACCACGTTGCTACCCAGGTTCAAACGATCCTAGATGCCCTAGGCCTACCACTCCTGAGGCACCACGATGCTACCCTGGCTCCAATGATCCTAGATGCCCCAAGCCGACAACGCCAGAGCCACCTCGTTGTTACCCAGGTTCAAATGATTCTCGATGCCCGAAACCCACAACACCTGCTCCTCCCAACTGCTACCCCGGTAGCCAAGACCCCCGCTGCCCTAAGCCGACCACACCCGCACCACCTCGATGCTATCCAGGCAGCACTGATCCTAGATGTCCCAAGCCAACATCTCCCAAACCAGTTTGTTACCCAGGTTCACCTGATCCGAAATGCCCGCAACCCCCGCGACCGACCACATTAAATCCTCCAACATATTTACCGCCAACAACACAAACACCTGAACCGCCACGTTGCTTCCCTGGTTCAAATGATCCTAGATGCCCCAAGCCTACCACACCCGAGACACCACGTTGCTACCCAGGTTCAAACGATCCTAGATGCCCCAAGCCTACCACTCCTGAAGCACCACGTTGCTACCCAGGTTCAAACGATCCTAGATGTCCTAAGCCTACCACTCCTGAGGCACCACGTTGCTTCCCTGGTTCCAACGATCCTAGATGCCCTAGGCCTACCACTCCTGAAGCACCACGTTGCTACCCAGGTTCAAACGATCCTAGATGCCCCAAGCCTACCACTCCTGAGGCACCACGTTGCTATCCAGGTTCAAACGATCCCAGATGCCCTAGGCCTACCACTCCTGAGGCACCACGTTGCTACCCAGGTTCAAATGATTCTCGATGCCCGAAACCCACAACACCTGCTTCTCCCAATTGCTACCCCGGTAGCCAAGACCCTCGCTGCCCTAAGCCGACCACACCCGCACCACCTCGATGCTATCCAGGCAGCACTGATCCTAGATGTCCCAAGCCAACATCTCCCAAACCAGTTTGTTACCCAGGTTCACCTGATCCGAAATGCCCGCAACCCCCGCGACCGACCACATTAAATCCTCCAACATATTTACCGCCAACAACACAAACACCTGAACCGCCACGTTGCTTCCCTGGTTCAAATGATCCTAGATGCCCCAAGCCTACCACACCCGAGACACCACGTTGCTACCCAGGTTCAAACGATCCTAGATGCCCCAAGCCTACCACTCCTGAAGCACCACGTTGCTACCCAGGTTCAAACGATCCTAGATGTCCTAAGCCTACCACTCCTGAGGCACCACGTTGCTTCCCTGGTTCCAACGATCCTAGATGCCCTAGGCCTACCACTCCTGAGGCACCACGATGCTTCCCTGGCTCCAATGATCCTAGATGCCCCAAGCCGACAACGCCAGAGCCACCTCGTTGTTACCCAGGTTCAAATGATTCTCGATGCCCGAAACCCACAACACCTGCTCCTCCCAACTGCTACCCCGGTAGCCAAGACCCTCGCTGCCCTAAGCCGACCACACCCGCACCACCTCGATGCTATCCAGGCAGCACTGATCCTAGATGCCCCAAGCCAATAACTCCCAAACCAGTTTGTTACCCAGGTTCACCTGATCCGAAATGCCCGCAACCCCCGCGACCGACCACATTAAATCCTCCAACATATTTACCGCCAACAACACAAACACCTGAACCGCCACGTTGCTTCCCTGGTTCAAATGATCCTAGATGCCCCAAGCCTACCACACCCGAGCCACCTCGTTGCTACCCAGGTTCAAACGATCCTAGATGCCCCAAGCCTACCACTCCTGAAGCACCACGTTGCTACCCAGGTTCAAACGATCCTAGATGTCCCAAGCCTACCACTCCTGAGGCACCACGTTGCTTCCCTGGTTCCAACGATCCTAGATGCCCTAGGCCTACCACTCCTGAGGCACCACGATGCTACCCAGGTTCAAACGATCCTAGATGTCCCAAGACTACCACTCCTGAGGCACCACGTTGCTTCCCTGGTTCCAACGATCCTAGATGCCCTAGGCCTACCACCCCTGAGGCACCACGATGCTACCCTGGCTCCAATGATCCTAGATGCCCCAAGCCGACAACGCCAGAGCCACCTCGTTGCTATCCAGGCAGCACTGATCCTAGATGTCCCAAGCCAACATCTCCCAAACCAGTTTGTTACCCAGGTTCACCTGATCCGAAATGCCCGCAACCCCCGCGACCGACCACATTAAATCCTCCAACATATTTACCGCCGACAACACAAACACCTGAACCGCCACGTTGCTATCCTGGTTCAAATGATCCTAGATGCCCCAAGCCTACCACTCCTGAGGCACCACGTTGCTACCCAGGTTCAAACGACCCTAGATGTCCCAAGCCTACCACTCCTGAGGCACCACGTTGCTACCCAGGTTCAAATGATCCTAGATGTCCCAAGCCTACCACTCCTGAGGCACCACGTTGCTACCCAGGTTCAAACGACCCTAGATGTCCCAAGCCTACCACTCCTGAGGCACCACGTTGCTACCCAGGTTCAAATGATCCTAGATGTCCCAAGCCTACCACTCCTGAGGCACCACGTTGCTACCCAGGTTCAAACGATCCTAGATGTCCCAAGCCTACCACTCCTGAGGCACCACGTTGCTACCCAGGTTCAAATGATCCTAGATGTCCCAAGCCTACCACTCCTGAATTACCACGTTGCTACCCAGGTTCAAACGATCCTAGATGTCCCAAGCCTCAACCCCCAACTCCAAGCTCATGTTATCCAGGATCCAGGGATCCCAAATGCCCACAACCGTTTGCTCCCAGTAGTACAAACCCGCCTTCAACATATTTACCGCCATTCCCTGAAGAAAATGAAATCAAATCATCGAGGGTCAGCAGGTTAGCACCTAATAAGGACTTTGATGATGAGAAGTCCTACGCAGATACGCAATCAGAAATAGGTAAGGATTTCCGCAGTTTACACACCGTACCGTTATAATAAACAATAAACATGGCGATCAGCTACATTGCATACAATGGTGTAGAAATTAATGTATATTTAGTACCGAACTTTAATTAAGTAATTGGATACGGATGCGCGCTCCCAAGTCGATACCAACTGCTTTTTCTAAACTCATCTTCTGTTATTTTACTTCGTATTTAACCTAGCTTCTATTTATTTACAGATTCCTTTGAATTTTCGCGAACACTACCGAGGTCGAGGAAAGTGCGTGATATCAGCGGCAACAGTGAAACTGCCGCATTCGCTACCAGCGGAACTGCCATCATTTACATTGCCATTGGCTCTGCTATATTAATGACTTTGTCAATTACCCTTGCCATTTATTTGTACAAAAATAGCAGAAAGCTTAAATTAAGAACTGTTTACGCAGAAGCGACAGTTAAAACGCAGAACCTTTGCTGAAATTGTGAATAAAATAATATAAATGTGTTAAAATTAAATATTGTGATATTTTAATTTTTAATGTGACTACTTGATGCATTACAATTTGCAATTTTTTACGAAATATTAATGGCTGCGTTAAATGAATTGATTAACTTTTAAAATAACTTTCACTGCCTTTTAAGCTTTATCTAATATAATTTCGGGCGCTTTTGCATGCCTATTTTATCACTATATAAAATAGTGCCATAATAATATCTAATATTATATCGTGTCTTCTTTGATACATCCTCACAATTTATAATGTATATTTTTATCCCTAGTCAATATTTTCTATGTATTACTAAACTACCTATGTATAATATAATCTGAATTCACGATGTATAAAATCAAAATTACTCATTGTTTAAAATATACTCATTTGTGATATTTTTGTGTAAATACATAATAATATATTTACCAGTACGCTGATGTGGCCATTGAATGTATAGTGTACGTATAATGTTAACATAAGATGACTTGGGTATACTCTGTTTGACACGAGTTCTATTCATATATTGAAAGTTTTGAAAATGTATATTTTTATTGCAGAGTGTACCCATCGTCATAGAAACTTATTTTCAATGATTTTGTAATGTTAGTACCTAAGATTGCTTGTCGAATCAATCTAAGTAAAACATTCTATGAATGTCAAAACACTCGTTTTATTTTATTCAATCCAGAAATGATTCCAATCTGCACGATTCTAAAGAAGTGTCCAAACATTGAATAGCAATCGTGCATGGCTGTCGTGCGCGGCCTACCGCGTGTGTCCAGCCGCGCTGTGATTGGACGACGGCCGCGCGAACATTCGTCGGTTTCTTAGTCCTAACTAGAGCACGGTAGAAATGTGTCCTGCAAACGCCGTGTGTTGCTGCCACGCTCTTGCCGCTCAATGTTTGGACACACATTTAGAAAAATCTTTGAAATGTCTAGACACCATGCACTACGTGCGTGTCCAATTCGTCTACAGAACAATACCTACCTACATCAAAAGGTCGAAAAAGTATATCTATACAGGGTGGCATACATCGACGCGCAAACTGTAATCATGAATTCAGCACATGAAAAACCTTCTGTTTGTTAGAAAGTGCAATGTACCTACGCGGTCAAAATGCATGGAACAACTATTTTTTATTTTTATAACCGACGCACTTAGTCCATAATCATGTACTGAATCCATGGTAATAGGTTGCGCGTCGATATTCCTGCGCCCTTTAAAATCAAAGAATTTTCAAAATCGGTCCACAATCGACGAAAATATCGATGAACACACATAAAAAAGAAACAGTAACACCCGGCTCTTAGACTAACACCCGGCTTTTGAAAGACCGTCATGCTGGGTATTACCTTACCTCTATTACAGCGTGGCTAAGTTATTTGTAAAAGTATTGTCTATAAGTGAGGCACAGATCCCACCGCCGCGCCGACGATTAAACAGAAGCGAGTAGTTCTAGCAACTAATAACGAGTTGGTGAGCAGCGAGCAGCGAGTTCGCGACAGCGACAAGCGATTACTCGCGGTAGCGGTACACGTATGTAACAAGCGTAAGTCTCTCAGCAAGTGTTCTGCCCGCCAAACGAGCGACGCTGAGCGAGTACTCTCTTTGATATCTTTTGTCGCTGCGACAAACAAGTACTCGCGGGTGTCAGCGATCAACTATTAATATATGTGTGGTGCGAACTACGCAACACACTGACGCGCGAGGAGTTGGGCAGTTGCCCACCAGACACAACACCCGTCTGGTCGGAGGATCTTCCTTTTTCTATAGGGATGAGGGAACTTTACACCTGTTCCTCATACCTCTATACAAGGTGGAGACGACATTACGACAATTAATTAAATGGGAATATCTAATGACGATCTTACTCTGCATACGAAAATTCAATCAAATATACCTACCCAATAGTTGTCACTATAGCTAGACAGAGATTGGCAAAACCCATAGTCGGCCCATCACTACTATTTATTTTAGGTTTGTTCGTGTGAAAAATCACTTTTTAAATTTTGATGCCAGGAATTATTTGATGGTTCCAAAATACTCTTATGCATTAGTATTGCCAGTTTTTTCATTGGTTGTCGTATTGTTGTCTCCACATTGTTTAAGTATCTCTTTTACTTACACGGGTTCGGGTGTAGGTTCCTTGAGCACGAAAATCGTTTCTTCGTCGCCTCCTCGTCGGCGGTGGGACAGGAGCCTAAAGGTCGGATCACAGGGCCAAATGAATACATAAGCGGTAGAATAAAAAAAACGTCATTAAAATTACTGGCAATTTAATTCACAAAAAAATACAATTATGTAACTCCATTACTATACAAATTATGATGACTACAGTAACATATTTACAATTCTACAAAACCTAGATAGAACCTATCAATAAATGGTAACCAATAAAATGTCACATAACATCATATCATAACGCCTATAATCCCCGACGGGATAGGTACACCCACATTTCGCCAGTTATACTAAGTCCAATCAACCAAACCAAATTCCACATAGAAAAACCCAATAACCCTTTGCTCGACCTGGGAATCGAACTCAAGAACTCATGCTCAGCAGTTGCGCTTGCGACCACTAGACCAACGACGATGCAGTAAAAATATCACCTTACATTTATACACTGACGAGCAATATAAAAAAGCTACTAACTTATCATGAAATATTACCAAAACCACGCCAGATCAGGTGTATTTAACCGCGCATAAAAAACACGTATATAACTGTTTTGAAGTTTTATTTTATTTCATTTAGCTAACTTGTGTGGTTTAGGAGATATTTAGATTTTTTTGGCACTTTGTAAGTGGCTTTTTTATGTATATTGCTCGTCAGTGTATATGCATATGTCGTGGCCAGATCTTAGAATTGACCATTTCATGAAACGGCCAGCTAACATTGG
Source organism: Xanthia icteritia (assembly GCA_949128155.2). Lineage (NCBI taxonomy): Eukaryota > Metazoa > Arthropoda > Insecta > Lepidoptera > Noctuidae > Xanthia > Xanthia icteritia. The sequence continues at coordinate 13,087,414 of OX421933.2, forward strand.
CCATATCGTTCAAACGTCAACGTTTAATGATATGTCGGTCGACGTTTGGCCATATCATTAATGTAGGGTATCCATGGTGTAAGTTGTACTAAAAATAGTCAAGTAACTGCGACCAACTTTGAAGTAGCACTCGCCGGCCGCTGCCACGGCACCGCTCGCTGCGCTCGCTCGGCTCGCGCGCGGTTTGTCACAGTTCTAACCTAACCTAACCCATTTGGTCGGGGTGCCACATAAGCGGCGTAAATTTTTAATTTTTCGAAACTAAATTTTAGTGCTATGTTGCATGTTACGCCGCGGCAGCAGCCGGCGACCGCTATTTACAAGTTGATCGCTTTCCATAATATCATATTTGGAAACCCAATAAAAGTCCATCGACTTTTTTTGCGAGGTCACCCTACTTTGTTTGATTTGTTGTATGCCGCCGCCGCCATGATGCACAACAAAAGCACAGCGACATCAACGCCTCTACCGGTGGATAATCTAACTATTTTACGATATGATCACTAATTTTTGGCCACATCATGAAGTAGTCGTGCGTTTAACTGTTCATATCATTAAACGTTGAGCATTCAATGATCTGGCCACATCATGATGTGACCAGTGGATGATGTTCATTTCATGAAATGATCAATTTTAAGATCTGGCCACGGCACATACACACAATAATTATGTAGGTACAGTCTCTCTTCATAGATACGGCTAAAACGTTTCAGTTGTTTTTCTTTTGTTTGTGCAACCAAACAAAACAATTCAGACACAACTTTTGTACAAAAAAGAGCTTTCATTTATTTCCGTTTGACTAAAAATGGGCGGTGAAAAATAAATAAATGTTTTTACAATTTTAATATTAGTGTTGGAAATATAAAGAAACAATCTAATAGCAGCTCTTGCAAGCTCAAACCTTTACTCGGACTAAGGCGAGATCTATATACGTTACTTTGCACGTACTTTGGCATTATGATCTGTCACTGTTACACAAATGTAAACTACAATTTATTGCAAGATATAGTAGGTTCGTTTGTGGTGGCGTTTTGTGGACATAGGATCCTTATTAAAAAAGGGATCGGTCTCAATCTTAATCCTTTTTCGAGATAACCTGAATCTGTGAAGAAAAGTATCAAATCTACAAGCACTAGGCTACGTTTCCTTCTAGGAGCACAACAATGCCTAATAGTACACACGGCTACACATCAAGCTATAGTTTTCCAGTATAAGCTAACCTCGCATTGTAAGGAAATCCTATACAATGCGAGATCAGCATAAACTGGAAATGTATAGCTTGATGTGTAGCCGTGTGTACAACTACATAAATAATAAGGAAAATCTACCGGTCAGTAAGTTTCAATCTAATGGGTCCGTTTGGCGTATACATAGGATGTATATGGTAGTCCATGGGTTCATGATGATACTCCATTTTGAAAGCTTGCACCATCTGAAAAAGAATTGTTTTACTTTATAGTCTAAGATCCCGCTATACAACGACCTTCACCGAGATGCTTATTTAATGAAACGTATTTTATATATTATTTAATATGCCAATAAATATATCCTATATGGGTTGCCTAACAAATTTCAGTCCAGAGTATTTTTTAATTAATAATTAAAAAAAAAAAAATTTTTAAACATTCCACCGGTGTGATTATTAAATAAATTCGATACCAATCGAAAGTTTGAAGCCCATAGAATATGCAAACGTTAGGTTGCCTATTTTTTTCCGGTCACAACTAGCGGGTTGCCAGGTGTAAACAGGTAAATCTATACTAGCATTTTGCAACGGTCTGATTATTGAATCAAACTTAAATAAAATGAAAGATTATTTTATTATGAACACGGTGGTATAGGGTTGCCTGCGAAAAATCAGTCCCGAATTACGGTTGTCGAATTTTAAATAATAAAATATCGCTGCGAGTGAATGTGTGCGAGAGAGAGGTCCCAAACCAACCATCCCATGCGGTAGAAAAGGACACAGCATAGCAGCTGTTTAAAGTCCGCCCATTTAAAGAAAGAGAGTGCGCATGCTATTTGTGCTTGGAATTGAAAAGGATAGCGATAGACTCGTATATGCTGTGCATCATTTTGGAGTAGTTTATTATTAATATAGAGAAATAGTTATTTATTTTTTTATTTGTTAATCAATTAATTATTTATCTATGTATATTTTTTATGTGACACTAAAGTATATACACATCTTTAGTAAAAAAGACAGTTATAGTAATACATATATATTACTAATCTGGTAAATTTTAGCTTTATTATTAGGAGCCAAAATAAAAAACAACAATTAAAAGAATACTTCTGTTTATTGAAAAAAATTTAAAATACAAAATTTTTTAAAATTATTCAGGTTCCGAGTCATCGGACATATAACTGTGATCTCCAACTTCTGAATCTTCTTCGTCATCACCCTCCGTTTCAGTTTTTTCGACAATGTCTTCTATCTTTAAAGGTGTATGATCCCCAATGAATCCTACTGGTTTTAAATATTCATCTAAGAACCAACCGCAGTTCTCAGGCTGAAGTTTCACGCATATTGGATCCGTTGCATACAACAACAATTTAAAAAAATTTTTTGATAAGAATAGTTGATTGAAAACATCCTCATTTAATTATTCCAAAAAAAGATTCAATTATTATGTACCTACTTACTGTATATTCAGCGATAAATTTAAGAAATTCTTCGTTATATTTTTTATTCAAAACGGTCACTTTTTTGTAGCACGTGGTATGATAACCTACAAATTGGAGTGACGCACTGGGTAGCTCAACAAAATTGTATTTTTTTTTTTTTTTTTACCAAATGCTAACTTTAATACACAGTTTTCAAATGTTTTATCATCAAAGTCAATTATTTCGTCATCCGAATCACACAAAAAACACTTTTTGGCCATTTTTTCCAACAATAAATAGTAGCACGTTTTTTCACTTGTATCTATAGCGACAATCTACTCCAAAATGATGCACAGCATATACGAGTCTATCGCTATCCTTTTCAATTCCAAGCACAAATAGCATGCGCACTCTCTTTCTTTAAATGGGCGGACTTTAAACAGCTGCTATGCTGTGTCCTTTTCTACCGCATGGGATGGTTGGTTTGGGACCTCTCTCTCGCACACATTCACTCGCAGCGATATTTTATTATTTAAAATTCGACAACCGTAATTCGGGACTGATTTTTCGCAGGCAACCCTATACCACCGTGTTCATAATAAAATAATCTTTCATTTTATTTAAGGTTGATTCAATAATCAGACCGTTGCAAAATGCTAGTATAGATTTACCTGTTTACACCTGGCAACCCGCTAGTTGTGACCGGAAAAAAATAGGCAACCTAACGTTTGCATATTCTATGGGCTTCAAACTTTCGATTGGTATCGAATTTATTTAATAATCACACCGGTGGAATGTTTAATTTTTTTTTTTTTTTAATTATTAATTAAAAATACTCTGGACTGAAATTTGTTAGGCAACCCATATAGGATATATTTATTGGCATATTAAATAATATATAAAATACGTTTAATTAAATAAGCATCTCGGTGAAGGTCGTTGTATAGCGGGATCCTATACTATTAACAGTACGATAAGTACCTAATCATAAATTAATTATAATATATAATCTCAGTCCCGGGATTTGTACAATTTCTCAAATCAAAGTTTTAAATAAAACTACCAAAACAAAATGAAATCGGGACACATTCGTAATTCAAATATTTTTTCTTAATTTTTTTATTAGGCGCCTAGAAAAATGTAAAGGAACTTCGGTATTTTTTTTTTGTTTAAATTAATTTATAACCAAGAAGTATTGAAATGTAATTTTAACTTTTTTTAGAGTCCTCAAAAAGAAACAACGGAACCCTTATAGGATCACTTCCTTGTCCGTCTGTCTGTGATTCTGTCAAGACCCTTTATCCCTTTATCCAATGATCCTTTATTTTATTTGTATCAAGTTGAAATGAATATCACATAAGTAAGTCTACGATCCCTTGGAGCTCTAAAACAATCAAGCTTCTAAGTCAACGCAATAAAAAAATACGGCCATTTTTGCGAAATATTTTGTTACTCGCAAATAAATCAAAACCTACAGGGTACTTGCCGTTGACCTAGAATACAGTACAAGTAATGTAAAAGTCCGTAAATCGTAAATTTTTAGTATTATACGGTTTTTTTTTGTGATTATAAACTTATATTTGCAGTTGGAGAATTAACCATGACGTATCCATGTAGATCATGTTTTTGAACTACAAAGTTAAGTTTGTTTTTGGGATAAATCCCAACCCTTCATTGTGCGAGGTCCGATACGCACTTGGCCGGTTTTTTTACTTTGTATTAGTTTAGTCTGTGCACTAGTGCAGCTAATCTAAAAAATACTTTCCATACCTTGCAAATAACCGTATGTATTTCAAGTTCAGCAAATCTTCTGCCAAGGCACATTCTTTTCCCATAGCCAAATGGTAGGGATGCGAAAGCGTGGTGTTTTTGTGAAGGAGATCTGTTCATCCATCTCTCTGGCCGAAACTCTGATGCGTTGGTGAAATAATCGTCGCAGTTCCCCATTACATAGTGTTGGAATATTACTTGGGTCTGAAAAAATAAAATATTTTTAGTTTGAATTTAATTTTTGTGAAGGAAAACATCGAACTTATAGCGGCAAAAGCTAGTTAGGCTTTTTTCTTGGTCGGAAATTATCCCAAGAAGGAACGTACTACCGGGATCAGAAATATTCTATGTCCTAACGCAGGTCACGGTCTAACCATGTGCCAAATTTCATCCAAATCCGTTCAGCCTTTTCAGCGTGAAAGTGTAACAAACAAACTCACTTTCGCATTTAGATTATAAGTCTGAAATCACCAACCCGTATTGATCAATGCTCGTGACTTCTCTATATTATAGAAGAAGTGGCATTTGCCCTGTAGTGGGACAATTGACAACGATAGGCTGGTATTATTATATTCGATAACTTCAGTATATTGAAAGTATCGTTAAAGACAGTTAAAGTTTTTTTAGAGGATGGTCATGATTCAACATAATTATAGGCTCCCGCGCAGACTGGCGCGACGCGACTCTAGTAGAACCATTTCAATGAAGTTTCCATATAAAAACCTTTATGCTACTGAAAAATATAGGTATTCTATGTATGATCAATTTACTTGCCAAAGTTTGTCGGTAATGATTCCGTACAATAGGGAAAAAAAAAGAAATTCTATTTAGTCCGTCAGTCAGATAATAAAAAAATATTAGACTCGTATTTTTGCTTTATCATATTAATAAAAAATGACTTAGATAAAACGCATTAAAGTTGGGGAGTGGGGGTCGCTACGTCACAAGTATGTTTAAAATCTACATACTCGTGACTTCATGCCACATTTTGACGTTATTTTTTCATAAACTACATGACGGACAAAACTTTTTTTTTAATCATTATCCCTATTTTTCTGCTGCGGTCTATCACAAAGTTAATGTCCTTAATATTTTAGATGTTGTTTGATACTTACTCCCTTAGGTATGTTGTAGCCACAAATGACTGTATCCTTAGACAACTGTCGCCCATTGCCGATTACAACAGGATACATCCTAGTAAAAAACAATATTAGAAAGGAATTTGTTATTCTATTTTTAACAAAAAATCATCGAATCTGTCTCGTTTATTAGCTCAACGACAGACACCATCTAGTTCCTGAGTTTAGATTTTTCTAAGGACTTTTGTTCCGGAAAATTCTTACTAAAGGCCAAGGATGTTGCAGACATGGCTCCCTTTTGGATTAAACTTAACACCAACATCAAAGGAGTACCTATATATTATTATGCTCCCCTCCTTCCACTTTTTTGTTTTTTAACCTCATCGGTAAAGCTCATGGCCTTCATCTCTCATCATGGTAAGCGATGATCAGGTCAAAGGTAGAAGCGACCTTCACCCGGAATCCTCAACAATAATAGAGGATTTCGATATCTTACCTCTAACCACCGAAACACAACAATGCTGTCAACATTACTGTTATGGCGGCAGACTTAGATAAGATGGTAGTAGCTAGCTAGCCAGGCGAAATTAGAACAAGGCCTACCAGCAACCAAAACGAGCAGAAATTTTTGGCCCCGCTGGGAATCGATCCCGGGACTTCGGGGTCTGAGACAGGTGGTCTTACCACCAGACCACAGAGGCTATAGACTTATCCCTATCTACTGCTATATGTGGCCAATATTTAAGAAAAGAGTCCAATATAACCATAATGAGTGCAAAAACTAAGTTCAACTCCATCTTGACTTCTTTAGGAATGAAAAATATTAAGAGATTAATTAAATAATAGTAACGCCTAACCTCATAACTTCCTTCACACACGCTTTCAGGTACGGCATCTGGTTGACATCCCCAGGTTTCATAGATCTGTCCTGCAGCACTTTGTGGATTTCCTCGTACAACCGCTCTTGGACTGAAGGTCTTAATGATAACTGGTACAGAATTGATGCTACTGCGTTTGATGTCTGGAAATAGAAAGACTTTTTTTAAAAGGTGCCAAACAATATAAATAAAATGTTATGATACAATTTGGAAATCTATTTTTAATCGTGTTTACAAGATATTATTTAAACTAAAATTATAAAAAGTAAAACAGACTGTTTGTTTGTTTATTTGAAAGAGGTACTTAATCTCTAGAAACAGTGAGCAGTGGTGGCCCAGTGGAAATGGCTGCGACTTACGAAATGTAGGTCGTAGGATCGAACCTAGGTACAGACACCAGCACATCAACCTACTACAATCTGTCAAATTTCTTTAATAGATTTTCAACTTTATCACTATACTATAAGGTTCAAAGTTGATTGGGAAAATTTTACAGTTTCGGGTAGGTTGACCTGCTGGCGTCTGTACTTTACTTTGTGTAAATTAAATAATAGGTAACACCACCACTGCTCCCAAAACGGTGAAAGAAAACATCTTGAGGAAATCGGCATGTCCTAGAACCAAAACTTCTAAGGCATGTGACATCCACCAACCCGCACTGAGCCTGCGTTGTGGATTATATCGCTACCTCTCACAGAGGAGAAGCCTATGTATGCTTATGAGGCCGTGCACGAAATCGACTGATTTTAATCAATTTTGTTCTTTTGATGTGAGAAAGGGAAAAAGAATTTAAACAAAACAATTTGTGATTTGAAAATTCGAGTTCTTTGTTTTGCATGTGGCTGAAAAAGATTTTTAAATAAGTTAAGAAGGTATTCATGGAAAATCACAAATATTCGCAATACGTTTTCAGAAAAATGACGCGAGACTGACGTTTGATCACTTTTTTACAAGAAACTACTTTTGATTTTGAGCATTTAAAAATATCATCAACATCGATATATAATTGTGGTCTACTTGCATGTGGCTGAACCACTTTTTTCAACTTCGATACAAAATATATCAGAAAAATAATGTTAAAAAAATCATTTTTCTTTTTTAAACCCTTTCAGTAATGTATTTTTCCTTCTTTCTATATCTATGATGTTTTCCTATAATTTAGCAAACCATATCTAGAAATTTAAAAATCACTAGCACCACGAAAACTATACTTTTATTCTTAAACAGGCTATGTTTAAATTAATTCAAGCTTTCTTACAATTAGATAAGTTATTGATGAAGAAGAGATGTTTTCGTGCTCGGAGCCTTAAGCTTAGGAGTCTCTGAAAGTACCTACTGATCAGACTACAACATAAATATTTCTTATATAAAAAGCCCAATGCCATTGGATTTGTTTAATGGTGTAGTTAACTTCCACGCGGACGCAAGTAGCATGAAGAAGCTAGTTATAAATAGAAAAAAGGACGCTGCTTACACATAGACATAAACTAATCCGTAGCCAAATCATCTAAACGAGGGTACGACATTCACAAGGTGATGAGAGGTTTATCTTGGCTAACCTACGACAGTGGTGCCCGCCACATAACGACAGTCATGAAAATTATGGCAGCGGTATTTGACTTTACAGTGTCAAAAAACGCTTTCTAGGGAACACACTTCATACATAACGTTTCCGTGACGTCATTCGACGGTAAATCGCGGACGCTATGTGGTCGCCACCGCAGTCTTAGGAAACCCTTGCTAAGTATAAAGTGTTCTTATGTCGTTCTACAAAACATTGCTTGTGTAGTGCATATCAAGCGACCGGACTGCATTTTGTAAAGTATTGCCATAAGATTTTTTTCAGGCGAATTCTTTTGAAGCATTCCTTCGTTCTTCCTTTGAAGAATTAATTAGTTTTGGACTTGATAGGTTCTTACCGTATCTATTCCTACTAAGAACAGATCCAGAGCTGCCACTGCTGCTACTCTTGGACCTGCAGCTGCCACCAGGTCTTGCAGCAATGACTTACTGCTGCCGCTAGCTTCGCATTCCTTTAGCGCCTTCTCCACATGTCTGAGAGTTACGCTGGAAAGAGATTCATAGTTACTTTTTTTCAAATAAAGAGATTTTGAGAATGAGGACGTCAGAAGCAACTTGGGGAGTCTACTCCGTTACCAACCTTGTCGAATAGCTAATTTTATAATCACGGTGTGACTTGGTCTCGTTTCGATACGATATAAAATACATAAAAGTACATAAGTACATACATAAACTCATGCCTTCTTCCAATGCAGGTAAGCAGAAACTACATGACCATGGTTTTTGTTGTTGTTATTAGTAATTAACTGTTTATTTATTTATTTTTATTTCGATGGTTAACTAGTTCGCTAGTTTATCATTTGTGATTTCCAAGTTACAGCTTTAATTCATTGTACTTGTCTCGAAACTAGCGTTGCGCACTAATCAGATGGGATTGCGTCAGCGACCGCTTCTACATATTCCTTATGCAGTCACAAATTATAGGCGTAATGCATACTTTTCGAGGGCCAGTCGTGGTTTTAACGATATTTCTTGCGAACCTGACATCGATATTTTCTGTACCAAAGTAAGCACAGTCAGGAAGCTATTAACAAAGCCATTTTTTGAACAGGAGTAGGAGGCACCTGCTAGCACTTAAATCCTTATTATAGTTTAAGTAGTTTTATTGTAATTAAGTAAGTTTTATTGTACTACAGTATCAAGTTAGTTTGTTTTGTTTTGTTGTGTTGTAAGTTGGTAGTTTTATAGTTTTATATTGTAATTTTGGAAGTAACGATGAGGAAGTTATTTTTGTAGTTATCTGTGGAAGCTTGTTATTAGCAAATTAGATATAAATGATTGTTATAATTATAGTTATTAGACTGTAAGCTTTCCTAAAATAAAATAAATAAAATTAATAAAATAAATAAATAAATTGCTATAATAATATGTAAACGGGCACGCCCTTTATGCCTGGAGGCTTTCATTCGGGTATTAAGTTCTTTTTACTTTTTTTTTGTTGGTATATTGGCGTGTGCTAGGTGACATATAGAAAATAATTTTATTTAATGTTTTGTGTTGTGTAAAGTAAATTATTTTGCATAAGTACTATTGTATAGAATCATGTTTTTCTAACTATTCGGACAGCTGTGCTGCTGGGGAGTTTGTTGCACCACTTCTTCTTCCCAGCTAAAGCACTAGGAAGTGGTGAAGGGCGGGCGTTTTTGGGGAACTGTCTTATGTAATTTTGACGTTCGAAAAGTGCTGATTTTCAGCCTAGTTTGAATAAATGACTTATGAATTTGAATACAGACCGCCACGTATTATGAATGTTACGATCCTGACATACTCCTCTTGCCTCGTTTAAGTGGGTCGAACACGAAGGCATGAGTTTATGTATGTATGTAAAACTATCTACGGTTTCATGTTTGGGATACCTACAATAAAAGAACAAAAATGATGTAGCTAGGATATCGGATATCGAGTCAGTTGGTACGATTCTAAAACCAGCCACCTAATTCTAAGATTTAAAAACGTGCATTAAATTTAAGGAGGGCTCATAACTTAGCCTACATGTTAATAGAAGAGTAATAGTATTATGCACTGTCCTCACCTAAGGATTGTATCCAAGGCGGCCACATACTGCCTGAACATTTTAGTTGGGTACAGCCTCCACCAGGGAGCCCGCAGTTCCAGTTCTCCCACACTCAGGAAAAAGGTCTGGACTGCATGGATCAGGCGCATGCTCTCCGAGTCCTCGGGGGCCTCGAAGCAATTGAGACGGGTGTCTAAGGCTATTAGACCGAGGGCTGAAATGTTAAATCAAGGTTTCAAAGTCCGATTGTTATTTAATAGAATGTCAAAGATTTTGCTGAGTTTTGGCAAAACGACCGAGTTATTTGTTATATTTTACCTAACACTGAAACATTGATAGATAAGCAATTTATTATTTATGAGCAAACACACTTGTTCCAGTCGGCATGATTCGGCTGTAGAAATATGTTCGAGAAAAAGCCGCTCGGCTTAACTCGAATTGGGTCGAGCCGACCCGAATATGATCTAGGGAGGGTAGATGCCGAGCGGAGTTTGCCGATCGGCACGAGCCGCATGCAGAGCCCATAGTGTGATGCACTAGTTGTTTACTAGGTATAGATAGTGCCATTCCTGAAGACGCGCCCCGCTCTTCTTCCTAAACGCGATTACTGTACTGTAAGCGATTAGGAAGAAGAGTGGGGCGCGCCTTCGTGGATGGCACTATCTATAACAAGCGAAGGTAATTAGAACTAGAACTTACTCAGAGTGATAGATATCAAGAAGACAGGTACTTACATTCCAAAGACCATTTGTGCACTTCATTCAAGAAGTCGCTAGGCGTTTCTAAATTTTCATCCCTTATCTTACGTATTCTGAAAGAATTTTAAACGAATTTGTAAACACATTCTACGAGCGATGAGAGAGGTGTCTAACGGGTCTGTTTTCAATGGGTATTCAAAGTTTTGCTTACCTTTGGATAAAAGCTTCCGCTACTTCAGCGACGGGCACCGTGTACTGAGCTGCAGCGCCAGCACTCAACGCCACTCGGGAAACTTTGGTTCGAAAGGCTGACCATTGTTCACCGTGCCTGAAACACAGACCATTTCCTTTAGTAAATACTGAAACAAAAGCATTATTGTAGGCATTCTAACCAATAGATAAAACTAATTCAATTTATTCATAAACAATTTAAATTGTGTTCGAAATCATTTTAAATTTGAAAAAAAGTACTCATAATACAAACAACATAACTCAAATCTGATGAAAACAATAAAATTGTTCAATGTAAACTCACTAAAACAGCTTTAACCCCTGGTTATATTTTTAATAGGAAGACTGCAATTTGAATTCTCTCTTAGTGACTTAGATCGAATAGGTGTAGTCACGGAATAAATATGATTAATTTTCACTTCAGGTTTTTTTTTTCTTTTTTAATGTTTTTTTATTGGTTTTTTATCACTTGCTTTAAAAACGGTGAAGGGAAACATCGTTAGGAAACCGGCATGCCTGAGAGATATTTCTCGACGGCATGTAAAGCCATGTCAGAGGCCCATGGGTGGCTTTAAAACTCTGACACCAAGTTAGTAACTAACCACGCCATCTGTCGCCAGATGTTACCATCTTATTGTAACATCTTATTTTATGTACCTGCAATCTATGCAAATAAAATACGCAAGTAGAAATTTCAATGACATGTGTAAGGAATATGATTTTGATCCATTCACAATTAGTGTGAATTCGGCCAGAAAGAAGGTGCTTAAGCCTCAAATTTTTCAAGTAGCGGTAGGTTATATTATTTGTTCTTATTTTTTATTGTTTTATTATTTTCTCTTGTGCTTTAGTCATAAAACTGCTCTTACTCTAATTTAGGCGATGTGTCTTTTTTTATGTTTTTGTGCTCACACCATAAATTATTACTACAAGGCTATACGTGAGGATTTGTAATTGGCTCTCTGGTGACTGTAGTTTCCTTTTTTGTAAGTTTTTATTAGCTGTAAGTCCTACTAAATAAATAAATAAATAAATAAATAAATAAATAAATAAATAAATAAATAAATAAATAAATAAATAAATAAATAAATAAATAAATAAATAAATAAATAAATAAATAAATAAATAAATAAATAAATAAATAAATAAATAAATAAATAAATAAATAAATAAATAAATAAATCAAATTTACTTTACTTCACACGAAACGGAGAAGGTTAATTTTTACTTGCACTTTAAGAGCGTGCATTCTGAAAGTGGGCAACGTTACAAATAGGATGTCAAATATTTTGCTGTTTTGATTAATTTAGCAATATTACTGTATGAAAATATGAAATATAGCTATCAAGTGAACTAACATATTGATTATGAAATGCAATAATTAATATTGTAACACCAAATATTTAGTTTTAGATGTGAAAAATGTATTTTGAAACTTTCCAAATGCCTTTTTTACACCTAAAACAGTTACAACATCAAATTCAGTGTTATAATTGCAATTCACTATTAATATTCTAGTTCACTTGTCAGCGATATTTCATATTTCCATACAGTAAATTAATCAAAACAGGTATATTTGACATCCATATGAGGGTTGTCTATTGTTTGCCCGAAGATTATATGCCATAATCATCATTTTCCCGAATTTCATTTACCCGAATTTCATTTGCCCGAATGTTTCATTTGCCCGAATGTTTCATTTGCCCTAAAAGACATATGACATACTTTTAATTACCCGAATTTTAGATACCATAAGATACGAATGCCATAAGTATTGTTTGTCTTATTTTTATGTGCCATAATAATTATTAGACATAATATTTAAATGGCATAACAAGTATTAGACAAATATTTAAGCCCCGTAATAATCATTACACATGATGACATTAGTGCATGGTTGATGGTGGGCTAGGTCGACGGAGCCCCGCTTCGCGGGGCTCCTACTTCTGTGTGGTTTATAAAAAAATAACCACGAAGGGGATGGCGGGGTCTATTCGCTCGCTTCGCTCGCTCACACGACCCCGCCATCCCCTTCTAACCTAACCTGTCCGAGTCGGGGTGCCCTAAAGTCCCAATTGCATCCAATTTCTCTTGATATAAACAACCGTCACACACCCGATGTCGATGGAAAATTATGTTATGGCATATCATAATTATGGCATGTGGTAATTAGGGCATGTGATAATTAGGGCTTACAATGATTATGACAAATGATTTTATGGTAAGTGACTTTATGGGAAACAATGATTCTGGCACGTGACTAATATGGCAAATGAGAGTAGGGCAAATGAGTATTATGTCGTATGATATTATGGCTGTTGACTATTATGGCAAATGATATTAGCGCAAATAAAATTCGGGTAAACGGCGGTATACCCCATATGAGACGTTGCCAGCTTTTAGAATAAAAAACTACATCAATGTCAACATTTTGAATGAAAATGACCGTTCGAAAATGTGATATACGCCCGCTATGTGGGAAACGAGCTTGTTTCAAAATTGCTTAGCATTGTCTCTCCTTGAATGTACAATAAAATCGGAGGAATATAAATCAAGCTATTTACTTAGTAGGTAATACTTACACTGCAATAACACCAGCACAGTTTTCCTCGGCACCGAAGAAGTCTTTTCTTAACGTGTGTTTGTAATAGTTTAAAGAAGGCATTGAAGGCCTGAAATAATAAGACAAATCCTGTATACAGATTACCAATTACATAAGAAGAATCTGCTTTTGTACATACTTCTGCTGAGACATTTTTAACAAATCAATAAATTTAAAAGACACGAGAAACGAAGAATAACCGTATTTCTGGACATGTTTAACTAGGACATGTCCAGAAGTCCCTTTACTTTAGAAATATTCTTTAGTATGAAATGGAATCTCTCAAGTTTTGAATCGAGGTTCGTGTTTAGCCTTTGTTCTTTGATCGGTTCGATCATAAGAAAAGATCCAATGATCGAACAGAACCGACCAGGGCCAAAGAACGTAGGTAGTCGGCTCGATCATAGGATCGATCTAGAATCATATATGATTTTATTTACTTTACATTTATTTTATTCTGCTCTAAATAACTCTCACCTATGTGGAGCCGCATCTTCGCCTCTAAACACCCGTTCCACCTCGCTGGCATCGAAGACGAACAGCATATCAGGTCTGCCCAGTAGGCCGGTCACCTTCACACAGTTACCGAACTCAGCACGTAGAGACAGACACACTTTGTCGATGTGCTCAACGGAATAGCCGCCTGAAAACAGAGAATTTTACAATGCAAGCCAATCTGAGAAATAATGATTAAGAAGAGATGGCAGTTGCTTTTAAGGTCGATCCGCAAAGTTAACCCGTGTAAGTCAAATGTTCTTACGATTCAATTTAGCAGGTCAATGTCAGGTTATATCTTGATCAAAATATAATTGGCGACCATAAGAAATATGTATTTACAGAATTAGAATCATGAATAAATCTCTCTAAGTTAGATTTGTTCTCAAATAAATAAAATAAATAAATAAAAATAAGTTTATTAACACAAAAACCATACAAAGCTCATACAAAACTCATAGGAACATTAAACTTTGAGAAACAAACGTTGCCTAAATAGTGAAAACCCTGCCTCCCAAACTAGGGGGGACCCTGTGACTTAGGAGTCAGTATTCTACTGTAACTTCGTGTACAAAAATCCTTAATCTATATGTGATAACATTATGATCCTATAATGAACTACGGCTATTAATGTGTAGGAATGTGTGTCAAAGGAATCATCAAATGTCATGATATCATGAAAAGTCATTGAATGGAAGAAATCAACAGTCAAAAGCCAGCTACTGATTTTGTTACCACTGTCGTGCGGTCTACCGCACTCTAAAACATCCTGCTATTTTTCAAAATGCGATTATCAGAATTGATCGTGATGATGAAATTTTTCCTCCCCACAAAATCATGAATTTAGCTATGAAATCAGGAATTTATGAACGGAAATAGATGCCAACTAGTTAGTTCATAACCAAATACCTTACTAGGAACAATTAACATAACATTAAAGCAATTTAAACGAACTGCTCATTCTTTCACGCAAGATTTATTACAGCGTAAAACATCCACTAACAGTGTGTTTGTATTACAAATGGTGCATATCAACAAGAGTTACTATCTATTGCCATAGTTTTTTTACCACATTTGTAACTTGAAAATACATTATGCAACTAATGTTCGTCAAACAAAGGTGTTCCTAAAGGTGGGTACTGACCGGTGTTACGGGGTGTAATGTAACATGTTACAAAGCGAGCATTCGTAGAAACAAGCACGAACAACACGCGAGCAGCGAGCCGCTCTTTGCTCGTTTCGAGTGCTCCGCCCGCTGTCGGTTTTTTGGCGAATCCCTTTGAGTGTTACGCGGTTCACTCAGTACGCCCGCAACAAGTCGTTACGAGCGCACGTGCCAGACGCGTCGATTCTTGGCTATTGTGTTTAGAATCTAGAGCACGGGCGACCAAGAGTTCGAAACAAGCATGTTACACGGATTTTAGGACACGGCGTAAAATAACATCCTCGCTGCGAATGTACCTTAACGTATGCAAATAATAAGTCGTAACATGTCATGATGAAATATCCATTTATAAATCTTCCCTCGAGAGTTGAGGTACTGAAACATCTTTTATCATCATCTGTACGAGTATGTTTTGGGATTGCCCGTCTAGTTTCCGGGAAGCAAAACATCGTAAGGAAACCGACATGTCCTAGAACCAAAAAATCGAAAACATGTGACATCTACCATCCCGCACTGAGCATCGGGCCCGCGTAATGATCATGATAATGATGATTACGACCCATCCCTTTTTACAGAGAGGAGGCCTATGTCGGTATGTAGGTATACCGTCTCGTTTCAGATTCAACTGAGTACCTAGTTCGTTTATAAATGGATAAACAGATTAAATAAGTAAGTACTAATACTTGCAAGGAACAACCGACTATATCTACACCTGACCTCAGAACAGCCTGGGTTAAAGAAAGTGACGTAGGTAGGGTTACCATCTGACAGGCATTTGCCGCATTTGACAGGCATTTTGCGGTTAAGACAGGCGTGCGGCCGGCGATAAGCTGAGATAGGTATTTTTTGAATTTCCCTTATAAATGCACAGTTGAGTTAAAAAAGGAATCGCCTGACAATACAGTCAACAAAAGCGTTATTAGTAGCAGAAGAAAACTTAAAAAAAGGTTACGTGTGAAGATTTTTGTATTTTATTATATTTTAGAAAAAAAATAACATAGAAAAGAATTAAATGTCTTCGGAAAAGTACCACTCAGTGTAGTAAGTTCGTTTTTTCTAAATTAGTTTAGTGGTCATAAATTGTTCATAAGTAGATACTTACTTTTCATTTTGAATCGATGATAATCACAGTTTTTTTTTTAAATAGGCAGGCTTCTTTCTGAACAATCAGGCATTTTGTTCATACTACACAGGCACCCTCCCTTACATATATGTTAACCCTACTCTCCATACTTTTACCTAAGCACTTAACCCTTATACTAGCCAAACAAGAGATGAAATGAAATCTGACCCGAGTAGAAAGAAACTCTACGCCTCAGTACATTCCCGTTCCTGCCATTTCACTTTCAAATACTCGGTCAGTAGGCACCTCTCCCTAAGAAAGTGAGAGTCCGATGAGACTCATCGTGTCTCGTTTATCGATATACTTAATCGTTACACTAATTTCGGTTCAGCTGCTACGAACAACGAACAATTTCATATCATAACTATTTCATCGTAGATTTTATTCTTTCGTTTTTGGCCAGAGATGTGCCTTTTGGGTCTCTAGTGGTGTAGTCAACGCTACAAAATACTTATTTCTAGTGAAGTATATATTCTACTTTATGTGACCTACTAAAATAGAGGATCATCGGGTACCTACTACGTAGACGTAACGACTGTGTGTCTGTGATAGAGCTCTCCGGACCTGGGGTCGACGCATTAATCGGAATCCGTAGTTTAGGCCGAAGTTACGGGCGCTTCGTTCTCCGTCTCACTTACCGACATACCGTGAGTGAGACGGAAAGTGAAGGGTCCGTAAATTGGGCCGAAACTACGGATTTAGGTTAGCGAGTAGACCACCTCTAGCTTTATCGTGGACGCACCTAAGATTGTAGGTAGTAGGTTAGTATTCTGTTTCTGAACATTATTTTATTTTGTTAAGTCCAGTTACGGCACATCTTAGCATTTTATGTGGAACGAAATAAAATTACGTTGATCAAATACTAATTGAATGTGAAATCGACTTGCAGTCTTCGTACATATGCAATTTATCAAATCCTGATAATAAATGTTCTACATCATGTAATAAAACTAGATTGAACGAATTTGTTCTAGATTTCAAACCAATTTGCCCATATTAGGTTTTCTAATTAAAACTGCTTAGACTACGGCGCAAGAATTTCGCAACTTAATGCATAGATAGAACTAAGTAAAGTTTGTTCAAATACTTGTTTCCAATTGATGTTATTTCAACATAAAACAAAATCAACTTTATGACAGTCAATCAATTCCAATCAATTCCATGCTGCCATGATAGTACATACTATTTCCATGCTGCCATAATAGTAAGTACTTACTAATTCCATGCTGCCATCTTGTTCTAAACTTTGGGCGACCGAGCTCTGCTCGGTTGAAAATAAGGAGAAAACGATTTTTCTCAGATATGAGACCTAGCTAGATCGATTTTTGGTCCCAGTAAACCCCTATATTGCAACTTTCATCGAAATCGTTAGAGCCGCTTTCGAGAAGGTGATTACAAATATATATATAAATATATATACAAATATTACTCATTTAATAGTATAGCATTTACTTGTACATACTATATGTATATATTTTAGTGTTATTTTGTTTGTTTATAATAAACAAGGTTTATAACTGAGTAAATATAATATCTTTGAAAAATAAAATGCTAACGCAGGTTATGCACCTATTTTATTTTAAATACGAGCATATCAACCTTTTTACACTCGGCCGGATTTTTACGAGACACTACGCGTCACTTTCAAAAATATTAAAATCATCACATACAACCTAAATACATGAAGATGTACATAGAATTGTTAATTGGTACTTTCGTTCACTCATATAGAGCTATCAGAACAAAACAAATTTGTATGCACATTAAATACATAAAGATATTTTTCATTGTTTATTGTAACATTAACTTTCACATTCATCAGCAGAATAATGTTTTAAAAGTGAAATTATTATGATATCTTAGTAAACTTGTTTTTTTTTGTGAAATCTTCTATAGGCGCATTCTACCCTCTTTCTAAACAGTGAATGAAACTGAACCGATACGCTCGGGTCGGTGACGTTGAATCGGGTAAACTCGGCTCCAGTCGGTCGGTGATGCTGAATCGCGTATACTTGGCGCTTAATCACGTATAATCAGTTCCTGTCGTAAGTTTTCACTTCCATCGTGTGGTTGTAAATAAAAACACAGCCTTTTTTCATGATTTTTGTTATACATTGCTGCATTAAAAAAAGTGCAAGATACATGTAGATAGTGCACGAGTATTGTAAATTATACCACAAATGAATACAGCGCATTTTAGGTAACAAGCTACAAGTAGGTATGCGGTGGGCTCGACTTGTCGAATTCAGTGGACGTAACGTAGTCAGAAGATATAAGAGTTACGCGATAGAAAGAAAGGCAACTTCTAGGTGAATATAACAGTAGATAATAAGCGCTGTGCGACCTAAATTGCACTTTATTGTGTCGCAGCATGAGTCGCTTTTTATTTAAATGATTTTGCGGAGTGTCCTATCTGTACTAATCTGTGGTTATACATGGAGATTCAGCCATATTTTTCATCATTTTACGAGTATTTGTTTCTCTTCAATTCTTTGTTGGTATTTATTGGTAATTGTGAATGAACCTACTTAATGGTAAGGGTAATCATAATTTAAGTTTGTTTTTTGTTTACTCAGGCATAATATTTATTCGGTCAAGTGTTACTCGTTAAGTACGTAGATTTAAGATAAGCACGCTTGTATTTTGTTTGAAAAACAAACACTACTTCACGCCTTTCCTCAGGTACCAAAGCAAATACTAGCATTACAAAATCGTAAGGTTTAGTACACTTGGACACATCCGCACTTGACCCGCATGGTGGATCATGGCACACAGAGAGGAGGCCGGTGTCCAGCATGGAATATTATTGGCTGATTATGCTTATTTTATTGATTTATTATTTATTAAAACTTTACGCACAAGTAAAAAAATACTGTACAAATGCGGACTTAATGCCTGAGGCACTGCTGGCTGGCATACTAGTACCTACCTACTTCCTCCAGTAGTACTGTAAATACCGTACATATACAACATCAAAATTAACTAACGTTTAGTTACCAAACCATTCAAAGGAAATCAACAATCACGAAAATTGTATAATTCACCATGTATCCGTCGAAATTGGACTCAACAATACTTGTTGGTGATTACCACTAGAGTGACCATTGTTCTCACTTCAGTGGGACATCCCTGAAGCGGCTTTATATAATCGTCATCGGCATTTAACTTAACTACGCAATAAAATACTATTAGTAGTGTGTATTTGATTGTTATTGGTCCTTTGTGTGTTTATAGATTGTGTGTGACCAGAATACTCGCGAAAATTCGAGTTTATAATTTTTTATTCATAATTTCTATATGTCATAGCCATCCGAATATAAAAAAATACTTGGCCTAGGTCTTCAGGTCTTCACGCCTCCCGGCGTGAAAATTGATTCGCTGTTACAATGTATAATAGATGTATAAATAATATGCGTCGATGCATCCCATATTTATTTAATTTACTAGCTGCCCGATCCGGCTTTGCACGGGTAGCACTTAGAACTTATCTACAGCACGCCTACCAACATACCTACCCTATCCTACCTATACCTATCTACCTACCTACCTACCTACCTACCTACCTACCTACGTACCTAGATACCTTCCTACCTACCTACCTACCCGACCTACCCTATCTACCTACGTACCTACCTACCTACCCGACCTACCCTATCTACCTACGTACCTACCTACCTACCTACCCGACCTACCCTCCCTGCCTACCTACCCTACCTACCCTACCCTACCCTACCCTATCCTATCTAAACTACCTACCCTACGACCCAACCCTACTATCTACTTACCTACCTACTTACATACCTACCTACCCTATATACACCTACCTAGCTGACCCGACAGGCGTCTTTTGTTAGTTTTGGTTTTAGAACTTGTATTGGAGTTTTTTTTCTCTTTATAAGAACATTCCGCGAACTTCAAGGAATATTGAAAAAAAAATGGGAGGCCACCTCCTTCTGCGAAGCACTAATGCTCGCGAAGGAGGAGGCGGAACGCGTGAGGGAGAGGCAAACTTCGCGCCCTCACGCCCCTAGCCGCCGCAGGAGACGCCCTGGGCGTCGGGCATCGCAGGGCGATTCCCGGCCACCGTAGGCGCTGATAAGGACCAGGCCCGGGTCAATTGTGTTCCACGCGCACCTCAAAGAGATGTCAGCAGAACTGGCGGAGTCCGTTAGGACCGATGCCTGCCGGGGTCGCGGGAAAGTCCGAAAGGGATACCTTGGCCCTTGGCAAGTACAGGCAACTGAAGGAACACGGGTGGGTTTTAGTCAGTAAGAGTCTGACACGCTCTCCCACTTCGCCCAGAGCGGGAGAAGTTATTTGATAATTTCCCACCCAAAAAAAGAAAAGAAAAAGGTAACCTTAGTTTAGAAATTAATTTATTCAGAAATCAATTCTGTCCCCTTATAACAATGGCAATATGTTTGAAGTCCGTGATAATTTCACAATATTAAATAAAATAAATAAATCTTTCAAGAGATGTCTACCTATGTCTGAAACAAAGTCCATAAGCTCGATAAAATTAAACCTAAGTAAGTATAATTCTGGACTTTTGAATTTTCGGTTCAAAATTAGCTTCGCATTGTTAAAATTATTCGTGCTAGGGCGATACTAATGGAAAATATAATAAATGATTGTATTTATGCAGTAACTTTCTTTTATAAGCATGAAAAATTATTTTGACATAATCTTAAATACAATATACGAGCTATACTTTTGTATATACTTGTATAAATATTTTTTTTAAGACTGTTAGCTTTTAAATTATGTAAATATTTTCTGATTTTGAATAAAGGTACAGTCAATCTGCCTAGCCTTTTTCCTACTGTATTGGGGTCGGCATCCAGTCTAACCGGATGCAGCTGAATACCACTATTTCACATGCAGCGACTGCCTATCTGACCTCCACAACCCAGTAACTGGATAATACGATACCCCTTGGTAATACTGGTTGTCAGACTTTCGGGCTTTTGACGACCCGTAACGTGAATAAAGGTAAAGTAATTGGTTATAATATACAAGCTAACATCAATATATATATACAATTTGTACATAAACGGGAAAAGCTCATTGAGAGCTCTCTGACGTTCAAAAGTGCCTATTTGAAATAAATGATTTGACTTTGACTTTGGGCATTAAAAAAATCGTCCCTATCGCTGTCAATAGCAAAAGTGCCAAAAGGTTGGCAGCTTTACCACTTGTATGGCAATAAATTTAATCTAAGTAAGCGGTCTACCACAACTACTCCCGACCCGTTTAGAAATCTCGAATAGATACCCGATCAACATTTCTACTCTGAGGTTTAGAACAACCTAACCCTTCACACCTGGTTGCCAGATCTACTTTCTAATGACTTCTGCCACATTACCTGTTTTATTGAAGGTATTGCACTTACACCTCTAATTGGCTCTCGAGACGGTTTCACGACATTATACTACCTAATAAAACGTAGTATGTATTAAAATACGGCTGCTAGCTCTACTGTTATTGACTAACTTAATGGTTGTCATGATAGATAAGCGGGTAACCTGTACATTATGTATGTGACGTTTATCTAGCTGTGCCCCGCGGTTTCACCCGCATAAATCTCGATCCCGTGGGAATATCGGGATAAAAAGTTTCCTATATCCTAACCCAGGTCATGGTCTACCCATACCTACTTGAAAATCCGGTAATACCATACCCGTATCATCCAGAGAGGGAATTACACAAAATTCGGCTACAAAGCTTGCAGCCGAATTTTGCATAATTCGCTTCAGTAGTTAAGCTATAGAAGCTTACCAGTCAGACCTATAAATAATTATAAGTAACCAGGAGCATTAATGAATTGAGAATAATACAAAATCTAGGATGAAAAAAACTTTATATTCCTTTTTAGGCTTACAGATGGTCACCGTGCACCGCCAACCGTGCAACGGTTGCACAAGGAAGGGAAACGCGTAATTCCGAAACCTGCCCCTATTACCAGCACCTGTAATTTATTTGTTTACTCTGTACTATGAGCTGTTTGAATTGACCTGCCATCATTGTTTTTAATAGCACCTTTTACAGTCAACTGTAAGGAAAAATAGTACCTATAATTGTGTTCTGATGTCCGGTAAAAAAGGAAATATAAATTAAAATAACCAGTTTGCCAAAAGTAGGTAAATGATGAGACATAAAGACAATGTTTTATTTACAGCTGTTTTATTTGCCAAATAACAACAAATGGCTTTTATTTTGTGGCTATTTGTCACCGTCGTGTGCATAAATTTATAAGTCTGGAAAATTGCTGTAAATTAATCTAAATATATCTATTCATATTATAATTTAAGTCACTTCTCGTGTCTGTCTTTGTAACCGCGTTGGTTTTCTAAACTACGCAACGAATTTTGATGTGGTTTCCAAGATTATTTTGAGAATTTATTTCGGAAGGTTTATGTGTGTAAACAACAACATGGTTATAATTACGAGGTTTTTGTGTGTATATTTAAAACATTCATATATTACTTACACATTATAATAAAGAAATCTCGATGTTTTGTCACGTCGTGAAAACCGCGAGAAGCAGGAATGGGTCGCTAGTGTTTAATTGATTGTATTTATAAATTTTATAAAACACGATGTTGCTTCACGATGTCGAAAGTGTCATCAACGTAACATAAAGATGAGATACAAATTCATTGTTAGCATGCATAAAGATTTAAAGTGGCGACCTTGTCCTAGATATATTTCGTAACGGAGGCGATATTAAAGAAAATTGTTATGCTGTCTGTATGACAAGCAGTTATGAAATCGTCAACAATGGTCTGATGGCTTATTACAACGTAATTATAAAAGATTGCCGCGTGCATGCCTGCTATCACTTGCATCGTAATGGTTTAACATGGTGTTCATAACGACAGAGGACTCGTTAAAATTTAAATATACAAATAAAACTGTGATTACCTATGTTCTTTAGTTGTTGAATAAATAAAATAATGTTTAACTAAGAACATAGGTAAAGATACTCAGATTTGCCACAACTATTTTATTCACAAAACGGTCAGAGCGTTTATTCTGCGAAAGCCAAAAAAAACTGAACATGTAGTTAAATTCAGCACAACTCATAGAATTAATTAGGGACGAAATAAACTACATTTTTAAGTGAAAACTTTTTATGGCTCTTTCTGAACAGTGAACGAACCGAACCGACACGCTCGGGTCGGTGATGCTGAATCGCGTATACTCGGCTCCAGTCGTAAGTTTTTACTTTTATCGTGTGGTTATAAACAGACACCCTCTTTTTTTTTCTTAACTCATTCTGTTCCACTACGTTATCAGTTAAAATCACCGCTTAACGACCTATTAAAACTCATTTAGGTAGGTAATTTAATCGATCCAACTGGCGTGCTATTTTAGAGGGGCACTGCCTTTTTCTGTTTTACTGGACAAGGTGCTTCCGTTGCAAAATATTTTACCAGTCAACACTGGCATTTTATAATAATGAAGATAATATATCGATAACCGCGTAACTTAACATTATAATCATATGACATATGCCTAGTAGTACGGATTGAGAAATAATTTGTCAGGCTTATAAATATATTTCTTCACAAAACCGGTGTCCTGAGAGCGTGTTGAGAGCCATCAACTCGACCACTTGTTTACTATTTAAATATACTTAATGTTCAAGTAATGGGATTATGATAATTTTGTATTTTTAAGGCAAATATCAAACAATTTGAATTGGTCTAGAGTTTTTTACGACTTCAATAGTTTCACACTTATTCAAACACTTCATTCGCAATTGTTTAGGTTTCCTCCCGCCTGATACGAAACAAGAACCTCCCGAAACAACCATGTTCGGTGAGGACCTGCTTCAGGCGGAAGGTGAGGACGCCGTGGCGCCTCTCTAGCCACTCCTCAAAGAAGGGACTTATCGCCGCAATAGTGGCGTGCCCAGCACTGGGTTGCGACAATCGCACTCTCCATGACGCCATGAGATCCCGCCGGAGCTCTGTCCGCTGTGCCGCGATTTCTCGCGGAAACGGAGTTACGCCCCGGCGTTTCGACTCCTCGCGCCACTCCCAGATGTGCGCGAGGACTTTTGCCTCCAGATCCCATGGTGGTAATCCGGCAAGGATACGATGCCCCTTGGAAAGACTGACTGTCAGACTTTCGGGCTTCTGACGACCCGTAACGACTGTCAAAGATCTACCAATGACAGCGGGGACCAACGGCTGAACGTGCTTTCCGAGGCACGGAGGTGTCTTGATATGTAAATTTAGTTACAAACCCCTTCTCCACCATTCTCTCTCTCTTCTTCATCCCATATCAACCTAAAGCTGGCTACTCTATTCCAATGTACGCCATTTCTCCCGATCTCTGTCCTGTTACCTTGACCAGGTCTTGGGTCCACCTAGTTCTCTCTATGTAAAAGCACATACGTGTTTCCTACAAGAGCTAAGCTAGAAATGAGCTAAGCGGTGTTAGCGATAGCTCAAGATTAAAAGTTCACGGCCAGTAGGCTATTAACACACCTACCTGTAGTCAAGGTCTTCCGTGGGTTATCTAAACCTAGGCCACGTTTGTCTACGTAATATGTTAATTGTTTTGTAATGACCACTTCTCTTAATTCTGCTATTATTTTATGGTTGTAGATAATCGCGTCCTGTTTCCGTTCATCTTTGTTACGTATTTTCTGGGTGAAAGAATCAAAATTTGAGAGCACATTATACCAAATTAATGGTTTTCGAATGGTAGAATTATTTTTATTTTGAAACGAGAATATTTACATAATATATGCTAACAGACTTAATAATATTTTTGGTAGACTATAAATTTATTGATAAATAATAAGGAAAATACTACGTTACTTCCAAAACTTAAATAGTTTGTATTAATAGCTTTAGTTAGGTTAAGATGTAATATTTTTTGTTTTGTACATGTCTTTAAAAAAAGAGGAAAAAGAATCATAGGGCATCAAAAGATTCATCCGCATCGCTGTCAAATGCTGTCAGCATTGCTACTTTGTATGGCAATGCTGATTCCTTGGCCAAAAGTTTGCCATCCCTCTGATCTCGTGAAGATGCGACATACCACTTGGCGATGTGTCGAAAAACCACTTGGAGTCCAAGCTGGTACACCCCAGCACAGCCCGTCGTGCTAGGAAGATGGGATGGGCGCATGGGTTAAAAAACACCAACACAAACAAAACAAGTGTTGGTGTTCCACTTCCGAAAAAAAAATACTTTTTTTCTTTTTTATTCTGTTATTTTTTTTTTCTCTTTTCTGTGGAATGTGCTACCATTGCAATACTTATAACAAACGGTACTTTTGAAGGTGCCTACATACACTAATTTCGTAGAACGGTTCCTTATGTGCTCTGGTTGTAAATGTGATATTTAACACGCAATCCGGCAAGAGATGAATTTTAGTGTACATTGAAGGAATTTTAAATGGAGTGTACAATTGCACTCTTATAGCCTCGTGCAGACGGGCGCGACGTGACTCTAACAAAACAAGTCCTAGGAAAACTTCACGGTAGAACAATTACCGGTGTCGCGTCGCGCCAGTCTGCACGACGCTTAAAACATTTCTTTCTTCTACAGAGATCGTTGATTTACCACAATATTTTGTGTTTATTCCCATAAACATATTCGCTTTATTAAATGGAAGGTACTAATTTCAGAAAGTTTATATACAGACATCATTATATTTTCTATTTATCAATTGAATTTAAGTACCTATTATTTATTAGTATTATTTTCGTATTTCATATTTTTATTTTCAGTAATATAATTATATACCTAATAATGTTATAAGCCATTTCAATGCCATTTTGTAATATTCGCATGTATGTATGTATATAAAGCTGTTTAGTTACAGAGCCTTGATTAGGAGTCTTTGACCTCGTGCAAAACGTGTCTAGATATAAATATACAGACACATGCATAATATTATACAGATTCAAAATAAATTAGCAAGCGAAACTCCGCTGCAATGATGCGTATCGATATCAAAAGACCATATACTAACTATCCATACTAATAATATAAATTCGAAAGTAACTCTGTGTGTCTGTCTGTCTGTATGTTACCTTTTCACGTCTACTAAACCACTGAAGGGATTTCGATAAAATTTAGCGAGGAGATAAATGGCATCCTATAGAAAGACATAGGGTACTTTTTGTCTCAAAAATAATCCTTAAGGGGTGATATAGGAGATGAAAGTTCGTATGGGAAATCCCGAATTTCTAAAGTTAGGGATATGAAAATTCAAATGTATGCTTTTGGTAAGAAATAAAGAATGACGCCTATCAGCGTTTTTTTTAAATCATCCCCCAAAGGGGTAAAATAGGGGTTGATTTTAAAATTCACATGATATAATGTTTTTTTTGTGTTTTCTTTTCAAGAGATTTAAGGGATTAGAAATATAATCATAGTCCGTATCTTGAATTAATATTTAGTCTTTATTTAATTGAAATCGGCCCACTCTGTCACAGTTATTACAATTTAAAGTCATTAACCAACCTTTCTAATATGTAGGTGTTACGGTTTTTGTTTGATCATGTTTAGATATCGATACCCACGCGTCTGCGGAGTATCGCTAGCTAATTTAATTTGACCCTGTATATATAAAAACGTAGATAACCATAGTAATCTTAGTTATTAAAAAAACGCAGAAAAAGGTTTGTCCTATACTATTAAATGAGCAACATTTGTATATTTATATGTAATTACTTTCTCGAAAACGGCTCTAACGATTTCGATGCAAGTTGCAATATAGGGGTTTACGGGGCGAAAAATCGATCTGGCTAGGTCTCATATCTGGGAAAATTCGTTTTCTCCATATTTTCACTCGAGCAGAACTCGGTCGCCCAAAGTTTTGAACTAAAACTACCTTAGAATAATGAGATGGCAGCATGGAATTAGTAAGTACCTACTATCATGGCAGCATGGAATTAGTATATACTATACATATATACAATTAGTATGAACGTTTCTATACTATTAAATGAGCATTCTCTATTTTCACCAGAGCAGAGCTCGCTCGCCCAGGTACTTCTTTCTAAAACATGAAAGTTTTAAAGTTAATGTGTCGGTTCAACCAGTATATATTGAACTTCCATTTTTCACTATTCACAAATTGCTCTTTTTATTGAAGTTTACGGAAGTGAAATTTCCGAGGAAGAAGCGTGCTATCACTAATAAGTACTCTCTTAATATCATCAACATCGGGTATTTGTAGTCTATGTTGATGATAATTATGTAACCAAACATAATGACATCAACTGCAGACGCTTTTCCAAAGACTGCTTAACCTGCGAAGACCTAGCTAGAGTTTGGGATCAGTTTCTAGTCATGACAACTGAGGTATATAAGTGTTTAAGTAACTAGGAGGTTACTTTATATTTTACCTGATACAATACCAAAATACAATCGGAAGATATGCGATGCCTAGGAACACAGAACTTTTCCTAATCCTTAAGAGGGAACAGGGCGTGCGTTTCTCCATACAAGTGTATTCTCCTTTTTTCTTCCTGAATAATGCCTCTAGAGCAATATTTTTTTTTTTCTAAAATCAAGGTCTGCTGTAGTCACGTCCCTATTTTTTCCTTTTTTTCAGCAACTTATCGGTAAAGAAAATATGACCCTCCAAAAATTACAAATGTGCCCCATTTTTACCGCCATGATTAGAGGAGTACCAGACAAATTCGAAAAGTTTTAAACATAGGTAAATGAAAATGATAGGAACCTAGACGTACTCTTTCTTAAAATTTTAATATAAAACATAATTTAAGCTTCGTGCAGACATGCGCGACGCGACAGCGCGACGCGACACCGGCTATTGTTATACCGTGAAGTTTTCTTAGAAATTGTATTGTTCGAGTCGCGTCGCGCCGTCACGTCGCGCTAGTCTGCACGAGGCTTTAATCGGTTCAGTTTTCCAGGAGAAAAAAAGGGGAATACGAAACGTCGATTATCGTTTATTTTTTTGGTGATATAATTGGTCTGAGCTATAGCTATCCCTATCACACTCTTGGGGCCCGCCAAGAGTGTGATAGGGATAGCTATAGCTCTTGAGGCAAGAAGACGGCAATAGTTTCTTCAAATATCTATTTTTCAAATTCCTCGCAGCCCCTGTTCCGTCTTAACAATCTAACAAACACCTTTTATTTTTTAATCACTTACCGATATAAGGAGTAAATCGCCACGTGTTGCCCAACAGCGGCAGAGGCCTCGGTCCAGGTACGTCATCCCACGATTTGACGGAAGGCGCCATGTCGAACACCGACGTATCAATCGCCGCGTGAGTCGATCTCGCACGAATTCCTTGTACCGGACATGATTGTACTGGTTTTGGACCTGTTAAAAATAGATGGTGTATCTTTCATTGTGGTTTATGAATTAAAGAAGGGAATAATAGTATGCCAAACGGCTTTGTTTCTTTGGAGAAAGAGCCCCGTGAAATCTTATTGTGAGGCAATGAAAAGTTTCGATACGGTACATAAGCGTTTTAGTTAACCATGACCCATCATGGGTTTTGCCTATGCAGACGTCAGTTAGGTACTCTAATTGGATGACATTTCGATTGTGACAATATAAATTGAGTAGTTATACTTAGTCAAAGTACGATAAAGTTCTCTATTGTGCTTGAGAACGATTGCGTGGTATGACAATAATATTAAAACAATGATAAGATTTAGTTCCCATCAATTGTGTTGTATCAAAGTATTGTCTTGGCTGACCCAGCTTCGTAGTAAAAATGGAGTTCATACTTTATTCTTGTATGAAAATTGCATGAGTGAGATAGACCTTATCGTCTTTGAAGATGATGTCGCTGGACATACAGTGTGTCCCTGGATAAAGTGCACAAACGAAAAAGGTTGAAACTAGACCAAAATTGGAAAAAAAATCGTAATAATTATTATCGATTTTTTTTAATTTTTTACTGCCTATTAAATTCCCCTGTATCGAAAACGTAATAACTTTTTATTAATTGAGTGAATTTCGTTGAAATAAAAACAATAATGATGGCTGATAATTTCAAATACAAAGAAACCCTTTAAAAACAGTCATCTAGTAAAAAAACACGTTTATTAGAAGAAATTTTGAAATTTTATCAGATTTTTTCAATTGTTTTTTTTTTTGTGGATTAATTGTTATTATTTATTCATGGTCTAGTTTCACCCATTTTCATTTGTGCACTTTATCCAGGGACACACTGCATAAGAATTTCGTGAACACGACAATAAAATAAAATTCGCTAATTCTAGAAACAATAATTCAATCAAATAGTTAATATCCCCAATTTATTTGCTAACATGTAAAACACTGTTTATAGGCATGCATTAAAATTTCATTTTCATTTTCAGATGACTTGTGCTTTGCGACGGAATCCCCAGAAGGTTTACAGAGACTTATGTCGAGTCTTGATGAGTCATGTCGCAGATTTGGCCTTAAGATCAGTGTGAAAAAGACCGAAGTCATGGCTCTTGATACACTGAACGGTGGCCCAGTCGACATTAAACTCGGTGACGTCTCCCTTAATCAGGTAGACAAATTCAAATATCTGGGCAGCACTATAACATCTAAGTGTCTCCTTGATAACGAAGTCAACAGCAGAATTGGAGCAGCTGCTGCGGCCTTTGGCAGGCTTCGTGCCAAGGTGTTCCGCTCGCATGACATAAAGCGTTCTACAAAAATAGCTGTGTACATGGCAATAGTTCTGCCAAATCTCTTGTATGCCTCCGAAACATGGTGCCTATACCGCAAGCATATTCGCACATTAGATAAATTCCATATGAAATGCCTACGTGACATTATGAACATCCATTGGTCGAACCGTGTTCGTAACACGGAAGTATTACGGCGAGCTAATGTCGGTGGAATGGAGGCCTATATAATGCGGCGGCAGCTGCGGTGGGCTGGCCATGTCTCCCGAATGTCTGACGGCAGAGTGGCTAAGCGCATCTTCTACTCAGAACTGGAGGATGGCAAGCGGAAACAGGGCGGCCAATTCCTTCGGTACAAAGATGTGCTTAAGCGTCACATGAAGCGATGTAAGCTAGAGACGTCACAATGGGAGACAATGGCCGCAGACCGGTCACTGTGGAGGCATACCGTGAGCACTCAGGTTTTTGCGTTTGAAAGACAACGTAAAGAAGAGCTCGATGCTAAGCGTGACGAGCTTAAGGCCCGACCACCCGCGGCCATCCAATATAATTATATCGGAGGGGTGCTGACTTGCAGTGAATGTGGACGCACCTTCACTGCAAAAATTGGCTATATCAGTCACCTGAGAGCGCACCAGCGTTGTTCTCAATAGGAAGATCCAAGTCGCTGTGGCCGAAATCGGTCAGGATCATATATAAAATTTAATTAAGACAAGCAAATTGTTTCGTATATAAAATTATTCAATTATAATATTCTGATTATTATATTACATTATAGGTACCTACTAAACATGATTAAATAATTGATTAATATAAATAAATAATAAATTATTCATTATTACTGTCCCACTACAGGGCAAAGGCCTCTTAGAGAAGTCACGAGCATTGATCATCACGCTTGCTCAAGACGGGTTGGCGTTTTCAAACTCATAATTATTAGCTATAAAGTCCAGGTTTCCTCGAGATGTTTTTCCTTCACCGATGTCAGCAATGTCTAACATAAACTCAGAAAGTACTTTTTATGAATTTAAAAAGTCACATTGGTTTTTGCCCACAACCTCGTGCATGAGAGACGAGGCCTTAACCACTTGGCTATAAAATAACTCATCATTTATTTTATTCATTTTAGTCATATAGATAAGTATAATATAGTATAGTCATTTATTATTTCACATTTACGTCAAGCATAGTATTACAAGGTCAATCAATTCACAATTTGACAGCTTTAAATTCCTCAACGGTATAATAGCTTTTATTTAAGGCTCACGCAGACAGGCGCGATGCGACAGCGCGACGCGACTTTAGTAGAACAATTTCTATGAAAACTTAATGGAAATTGTTCTACCGAGCCTTGAGCCTTTTTCCTTTATTTGTCACCATAGCTAGTCGGATTATTGGTAAAACTCATAGTCGCCCAATCACTACTATTCAGATTGTATTTGAAGGTTTCAAAATATTCCTATGCTAATGTTTTTTTATCGCCGTATCGTCGTCCCCACGTTTAACAAATACATTTTATAATTACACAACACTAACATAATAAATTTAACTAACTATAATAATTATAATTATTTATAATTTATTTAATTAGTTAATTAAAATTATGTTTGCATCGTAAGATAACCAGATCTAGATCTAATTACTGCATGCAATACCTACTACTATCACTTGCATGCTCAGACAGCGCGAACTCTTGCGCAATGTGCCGACCGTGTGTGTGAAGAATGGCAGAAAACTAGACTACCTTTGTAAGGCTTAAAAGTTTAAAAAAGTTTTGCTTGCCTATTTAACTACTTATTTCTCTCTACAATCAAATTCTCAAATTTTTCACACAATTCACAAAATTTAAAAAAATACTTTACGTTAAGTAAATGTTATCTCCATAGAGTTCTATGAATACCTACATACCTACCAACGCATAACATCACACTCGTAATCCCAGAAGTGTTAGGTAGAGGTATACGTATAGTTACATAGTACCTACTTAGTTCGGTAAAATGTGATCTTTTACCATTTGCTGCCCTCACCAAAATTACTCATTGAGATCAGACCAGCCAAGCATTCTCTTTCTGCATGATTTCCTGCGAAGCTTCTTAACAAAATCTCTCAAAAATAAATACCTGACACTTTAATTAGTCCCATTACTACATGGTCACGGAACTCGTGTACCTCAGAACCACGATTTAACTGGTGATTGGCATTAATCAAGTAAAGGAAATCATAAATACTACGCACTGATTTCTAATCCACCGTCGGATGCCTGGCTAACTCGCGCTGTGGTGGATATCTGGCGACCAGGGCCGCAGATGTTGCGAAGAGGCCATTTTACTACGCTGACTCGACACCGCATTTTACTGGCGTTTGTTCCTGAAAAGAGAAGATTAACTATTATAATTATTATCTTTTTGGAACTAAGGCTGCCTGTCACCTTGATTGATTGATAGGAAAATATTTAGAAGTCTTTTTTTGTTGTTTAAGTTTGGCATCTCGCTGGTCTACCCAGGGGGGTAGTCGGCTGCTTAACCAGGCTGGTGGCCTTAATAAATGAAGTCCTCTAGCCAGAGCATAAAACTTATAAACTAAGCGACTGCACGCTAAGGGCATACCCTGTGGTGTACGGACCTCGGATTAGGGCGAAAACAGTTTTTTTTTTGCACTCTATTGTTTTTGAACTATTAATTAAAGTCAGACTGGGCGGGAAACACAACGGAAGAAGTAAAGAAAGAAAGAAAGAAAAATAGGTTTATATGTCACAGAAACACGTGCATACAAAAAAACAACAATATAAACAACAGAAATATTCGGCAGCTGCACGTCATGACTGTGACAAGAAGGCTTCCACTCGGCATAATGCTGTGCTATGAGGGACCCACAGCACAGCGCTGATTTTCAGTGGTCACCCGAAAAATACATACGGACATCAAGTCAGTAAATAAATATTAATAAATCCAGTGTAAAAATGTTAATAAATATAGTATGTATTCCTGTACATACGTATGTATGTTTCGTCATTAACAACGAAAACTAAATCCTCCAAAAGGCGAATTCTCAAGTTTTCACACGCAGACAATATGACAGGTGAATAATATCTTCAAACACAAAAGTTACAACCTTCTTCATTCTTCATGATTACCATCACTCACGTAATATTCTCTAAAAGAAGTGTGCAGTGGTTACGTTACAGTATGTACACACTACACATCAAGCTATACATTTCCAGTTTATGCTGATCTCGCATTGTATAGGATTTCCGTACAATACGAGGTTAGGTTATACTGGAAATGTATAGCTTGTTGTGTGGCCGTGTGTACCTAATCTGTATTTAATGATATTTTCACTGCTTCTTTCATATCCGGAAAAGTTAGCAGAGATTATTATCTACAATAACAATAGGGGGCAATTAAGAGCAATGATGCAAGGGGAGTTGTGGACAACGGCGGCGTCAGTAGATATTAGTTTTCTTTTGCAGGTTACGCGATTTAGGAACGTGAAATGCTCTGTGAGAAAAACCAAGGTTTTTGTGGTTTTTTGTGGTTTTTACGTTAGGTTTATACCTATCAGGTACAGTCACGGACTTTAATTGATGAGCCACTTGCCACTGTTCGTATTTTAGCCGTATAATGCATGTTTTAGTCGGTTATACTCGTACATCCAGACACGGAGAGTCATACGTCTTCGTAATAAAGAAGAATACAATTTCATGCAGTATTAACGGTTGGCTAACCTGAGAGTCAGAACTACAATCTTTAGAGCAGAGTGACTACCCAAAACCAACCAATTGCAGGTCTAGCAACCGTAACCTAGCGACAATTGTTTTAGCGTAGCGATAGTAACGTTAGCGTACGGAGAAATTATAATTGGTCATTTCAACATCGGAAAAACTCGGACCCACGATTTGATCCGAACGCGTAGCATCCAAGATGATGTTCATGATAATTATGATAATTGTTGCACACAGACCCTGCTGATTCATTGTTACAATTCTATGGCAAATTTCTTTGGAAATTGCAGCTGGCAGTAAATAACTACGGCTACGATTCACCAAAATTCGAAATTATCGTCTCTGACATCGGCATTTCTAGTTTTTAAATATCACTGTCTTCGGATAGTTTTTCAGAAATAACGAGTATTTAAAAATCACTTATTCAAAGGGGCCAATATCAAATAGATTGGATAAACGTATTATCATTGACTACCTATTATTCAACCGTCCACCTCAATGAATACGACTATTTCCGATTATTAGTCATTTGTCATCATGTTGACGAGCATGCGGTTTGAGTTCGTGTTTAATCGTGTAATCTCGTGAATGTACAAAACTGCAAAATTTGAAAGTTTGAAAGTGGCTCAATTAAAGTCCGTGACTGTACCTATGGCAACCGACCTATGGGCATTTGAACAGGTAGTAGGTATCAAAAAATCTGCCTAGCCTTTTCTTAACAACGTTGAGGTCGCCTTCCAGTCTAACCGGATGCAGCAGGATACCAATAGTTTACATGGAATGTTGCCTATTTGAACTCCACAACTCAGTTACTGTTAACACGCTACTTACCCCTTGGAAAACTGCTAGTCAGACTTTCAGGCTTCTGACTACCCGTAACGACTGTCAAAGATCTAAACGTGCTTTTCGAAGCACGAATTGGTCTCCATATATATTATATTATATTATATTATATTATATTATATTATATTATATTATATTATATTATATTATATTATATTATATTATATTATATTATATTATATTATATTATATTATATTATATATATATATTATTAGGGTCTATCTGTGCATGATATAAAATAACAACACTATAATGTGTAGCTAATCGTGTATCAAACGTTTACTTCATCAATAAACCGGCTTATGATGTGCAGATACAGAATCACAAGCTCAAAACTCTTTCAGATAATTATAGCACATGGGTTTTTTAGTATATCAATGACATAACCATCTGCACGTGTACAATATGTATTTTTATGTACCGTACACATCGTAACTTACCCCTGACATGTAATAACAACGAAAATCGTGTACAATAAAGCATTTAAAAATGAATTGCTACTAAGATTACCAATAACTACAGCCAAATGGTAAATCCTTTTCATTAGCTAGACAACGTGTGAATTTTGACCTTTGGTAAGCAAGGCGAAGCAATTAGTTTGGCCTTATTTTTGCCAAGCAACCAAAAATTAATTGCGTGTAGTATTTTTTTAATTAACAACTATCTTTCAAAAGAGTAAAGATCAGATCTAAATCGGAGATATACGAAACGTTTAGTTTTCTATAGTAAAAATATATACAGTTATAGGAACATAATTAATCCAGTTGTTGCATTATGAATTCAGAATCATTAACAAACGATAAGCTATATAATAAGTTAATAACTAATATTATAAATGCGAAAGTGAGTTTGTTTGTTTTGTTTGTTATATTTCACGCTAAAAACGGCTGAACGGATTTGGATGTAATTTGGCACTGTGGTAGACCTTGACCTTGAGAAGGACATATACTTTTCATCCTGGATTGCAGACGAAGTGACGAGCAACAGCTAGTAAATGATATTTAAATGATATGTACATAAATTAGTTCAAAAAAACACTTTATCACGTCAAAAATAACGTATGCTTTGAAAGTTGACAAATTCGGTGTTTCATATCCTATCCAATTACTCTGAAAAGAAAGACCGAAACAAACTCAGAAGTCACAGTCTCTTTTGAAATCCAGACATAATCTTGGTCAGGCCATTTGAGGGCCATGTAGATTAATGAAGGACGAAGACATATCTTATTTTAATCTAAGCTCGAAGTATTGTTTTTGCACTTCTTATCACATTGACGCTTGTGAAATAACACTAGTAGGTAAACATAATTCTTTACAATAGACGTTATAAATCTAGATAAACCATTTTATTGAACTAATTAAAGGTGTTATTGTATCAATTCGTTGTTCTCTATAGGTATAAAAAAATAGATTCCAATGATATAAAAATTAATTTTGCAGTAAAACATTCATGAAAAGCCTGTCCTAATTTGATGTTCCAAGGTCAATCTTTCAAGGTCAATATTTATTAATTAAAAAACACATATTTCCTCACTCATTATTTACATAAAACTCAAAATCTAAAGCAGCACAACACAGATAGAAGTCTTTGGATAAAATCTGGAAGTCATAGAAACCCAAACCAACTCACAAAATCAAAACATCACGCCTGTAAGCCCCGAAGGCTTAGGCAGAGGTGTACTTAGCGTAAACCCTCATTTCGCAAGTTCCAAATACAAATTTAAAAATAAAACGAACCTCTTCAAAGATATCCTGTATTCCTTATCACTTTCCCACTTATCACACAGCACTTTGAATCGTATAGTATCACTCGGCTAGAACGAACTCTGCCGACCCCTTGTGTGTCACTAGCAAGTCAAACATCGACTGAGCTTCCTTGAGCATGGGTTAGGTGCTTGCTTTCTGTGCGGGTTTCCATTGTACCTATAACCTTTTACACTGCGAACAGCAACCGGTATTTATTATTCCTGGTGGCTTGTAAATTATCGCATGGCGACAGCAAGTCTGGCAGAAAATGTTTTTTGTAGGTGATACGGGTTTTAAGGCTTAAAAGAGTAAATACCTACGTATATACCCACATACGCCTTAATCGTTCTCTTTATGATTGTAGGTATTTCCAGGTTTCATTTTCTCTTCAAATTTTTCGTCTTCATTGATAAATGTGTGTGTGTGTGTGTGTGTGATGTGTCCAACATACCCCTCTATAAAGCTGAAAAGCTAATAATTTGCTTTAAATCAAGATGGTTCATGCATTATGAACTAATTGTATTTCGATGCCTAACGTAACTGAAAATTAATTTCTGAAACACTTTCATGCAATGCAAATATCTTACCCTTATCCCAATTTATTTAGGGAGCATACATAATTATTGAATAAGTATAAGAATATATATTAAATCCTTCACAACTCCGAAAAAAGTCGTGTAGCAATGGACACACACCGGGCACGTAGCGACAACGCACGACTGAGCGACTACGGTACGCGATGTACCGAACGAGATCGAAAGTATCTTTCTAGTCCCAGGATTAACTAGCTTTTACCCACGACTTTGCGCCCACAAACGTTGGCACAAATGTTGGCTACAAGCAAGTTCGAAACTTAAGCGTAGCGACTTGATTGGCAGGTGAGTCCCTTTAATGGCGTTGACATCTGCTAAGAAAGGATTTAACCAAGGAGTTTGGATTAAATGGAGGTGGATTGACCTGCTGGGGAGTTTGTTGCGCCACTTCTTCTTCCCATCTAGAAAGTGGTGAAGGTTGAAACGTTTTGGGGAACTGTCATAAATAATTTTGACTTAAAAAACTGCTGGTTTGAATAAATGACTTTTGGTTTTGATTGGTTCTTACTAGAGAAGCCGATGTGAAGCAGCTTGGATATTGTAGGCCTTCTAAAAATCTGAATAGGATCCCATTATGAGCTGCCAAAATAAAAGCAGAACACGTGCCTGCAGAACTACAAAACGATTTGGGTATAAATACTAATTTGTAGACCTTACCGGCGATTAACCTGTTCGAATATTGAAGAGCAATTTGTATGCGTACCAATATTCAAACGAAGCATATCTTTACATAGATTAGGAACATATTAATTACTCGTTCATACTGATTTTTGAAGTAAAACACTCTTTAGGCGCGTTGAGCGATTTCTGGTAGGGGAAATCTTATGGGTTCGCGTCACCGACATGCCAATGTTAATCGTATATCTGTAGCTATGAATATAACGTTGCGCTTGTTATTGCTCGGAGTACTTTTTTTTTTATTCTACTTTTCAAAAGCACTGTTATTTCATAGTTTTAAGTTTTCACTTCTGTCGGCATTCACTAAGACAGCCTACGATTTTTTTTATAAATACATTGATACTAGTTTGACGAGACAAGAACTGGAATTTTATAAACCTTTGATTCGAAAGTGTTACACGCATTCCTAACTCGATTATTTTTTTGTAATAATTAGTGAACGGAACTGAATATTTGCATGACTGCACTTTACGTAATCATTCCGATGATTTTACGTACATGGATGATGCGTAATGACTGCAATACTTACTAGTTTTACTTATGGTATAATTTACGGTAAATTCAACTCTGCATTTCTAATAAAAGAGTTCATTTTTCAGTGACATTTGCAATCATAACAAACTTATGTAAGAAGAATGTTTAGAAAGAATTAAATTTCGAATTTTGGTTTCTTCCAACACGTATTGGGCCCGCGTGTTGCATTACCGCATTGTAAATTACGGCCTGCGTTGAGGATTACACGTCGCGTTGTCGATTATGGCCCGCGTTGTCGATTACGGCCCGCGTGGTAGATTACGGCCCACTCTCTCTCACAGAGAGGAGGCCTGAGTCGTCCTGTGTCGTCGTCTCGGCCTCCTGAAGTAAATATTTAACGCCAAATTATTTACATCCTTAAAGCTTAATTCCTATTTAAATGAATAATAAACCTTGAAAATTTCATCATTTTTAATGTTGACCAGACGTTCTAAAATCTCATCACGTTCTTGATGATTATCACGTTCAAAATGTTGTTAATGATCCATTAATGATCCACTTTAAGACATTATTAAGATGAAATATGATAATTTACATAATTCCTACGTACATATGTCCAAAAAAAATGAACCAGAAAATTGGAATTGCAACCAACAAAATGATTCCTTACTAAGTCTTTCGTCAGAAATATTCAGAGCTAGAGGTAGAAAAACAGTTCTTGTTAATAAACAAGAACTGTAGGCAATAGCCTAGCCCTGTGTCCTAACCGAAAACGATTGTCGCACGAATACGCGATAACGCAATCCTTTACCTCAATAATGACGTACATACGCGACTTAATTATATATCGCGCGAGTATGTCATATTCATATAACGAGCAGGAGAGTCGCTTTGACCTAAGGCCGCGTCCTAACCAAAGGCGATCGTTTCTGACATAGGTACTCGCGCGATCAATCAGTCCAGTGCGCAATAAAAATCGCTCGTGAGTAATTAACCTGGGTTAAGGGTCAGCGCAGGGAAGTTTTCATTAAAATTCACGTCACCAGTTGGCACCACATGAAGTCGCGTTTGTACGGCAAAATCGTTCGACAAGCGATCGTTTTTGGTTAGGATACGGGGTAAGGCTTTCAGATTGCATATTATCTTAGCAAAATTAGTCAAAAGCAATTTATTTTGAACGACATTTTGGAGTGGGCGAACATGCTTTTTGGTTTGTTACCTCCGAAATCTTAATTTGCTCTTGCGCAAATAAGTACCTGCTATAGTTTGAAAAGTTCCTACCTAATAGTAACAGAATAAAGTTAGTAAGCCATTATGTTTTCATCCAAAAATAGGACAAAGATATAACTTACTTCTGTAACTCTTACAAGAGACATAAATTGTAATTGTAGTAGCCCAAAATTTCTCCTCTTACATCGCATCGCGTGCAATGACTCAATCATTACAAAGACGTGCGTATAAAAATAGTGGAGCGGCCATTTTGTTCCGTAATCGCATCCTGAATTCTGAAGACGTTGCGTTGACCGCAGAAGATTCAGAGAGCCATCTGTTACGTCACACGAAACAAGTGCATGCGTGAGTTGATAACGATCTACTACTGGTTTACTGTAGGATAATGAAATATACTCGTATATTACTCGCTTTTGTCCGCGGCATCGCCCACGTGGATGTCGAAAAATATCCTAGGTGAACATACCTACTACCGGGATTAAAAGTATCCAGGTTATAAACTATCTGTGTGCCCAAAATTTCATCCAAATCCGTCCAGCCGTTTTTACTTTATTGAGTAACAAACATACAAACGTTTACATCTATATCTTATTCTATATAATAAAAGTGAAATGCTGTTCGTTGGTAAGCACATAACTTGAGAACGGCTGAACCAATTTAGAAAACGTATCAATATGTTCAAAATAGCCCAAATCAAGTACTTACGGAAAGAAAAAATTGAAAAGTTGTTAAATTCGAGAAACTGATTGTGCATTTTCTATGAGAATTTTTATATGAACTATTTGGACGCAATGACGTCTTTCGAGTAAGCTAGTTTATAATATTAGTAGGATGTTACTTGTATTGTGTGACTCTACAAGTGTACAGTATATGCGTCAGGTTTGTGAACGGGTGCCGTCAACAGGGACTGCTCATCTCTTAGCTGCCACGGAGTATTTAGTTTTTTTTTTTTCGTTCTCACTTGTTTAACTTCAACATGAATACCAATATTTTGTAACCATATTTTGATTTAAAAGAGTATCCGTGGAGTTTCCTGCCCGTTCTTCTCCATAGGAACCTACTACGCTTTGAAATGGGCATCTAGCTTCATCTTTCTGACTGACTGGCCCCTTGACAGTTCAAAAGTGCCTGTAATTGGTTTCTGTGAAATAAATGCTTTGAATTTGAGTAACAGACCACAGAAATGTTTGCCAAAAAAAGTACCTAAATTTTTCAGGTTATTTTTAGGTTCTTAATATTCTTTGTACTTCTCCAGAATTCGTCTTCGAAACTGAACAATCAGTCAGGCCATTTGCATCAAACAGATAGAAAGACGATTTCACATTACAAACATGGATACTATTGGATAGAACATTCGCAACGCATTAATCAATTGAAAAACTATGAAATTAATTACTTATTTCGCACTTAGCATACGACTATGACACAAACGACACATATCATAAAATAAATCTGACATTAATTTGCTATGTTCAAGTTAAGCCAATAATTCAGACGTAAGTTAGTGTTAAGTAGCAAAAATTATCGCCTTTTCAGTCAATTGGCCGACAGCATGCATAAATATGCCATTTCGTGACATGCATTTCTACTACTATTTTTCGAAGGGTTAGGCAGAGGTATACCTATAATAGTACACCCACATTTGTCCAGTAATGCTTAAGCCCTATGTAATAGGGAGCGAGTATATTGCCATCAACCGGGCTGCTACTGAGAAATTCCTGTTAAAAAAACCCACTTTGCCCGTCCTGGGATTCCAACCCAGGACCTTATGCTCAGTAGTAGCTGACGACCACTAGACCAACGAGGCAGTCACACTTGCATCTGTCCTACCGATTTTGATTACTTAATTTACGTGATTTAAAGGCATTTTCCTTAGCTACCCAAGGATCAGAACTTAGGTACTGAAAACAATCTTGAAGAATAACATATGGATATACCAAGCTGTAACTGTTCCATTGCAGAGCTAAATTCTCTTTTTCCGTACCTAAAGGCTGCTAACGGGACCCTAGTACTGAGCCTCCGCTGTCCGTCCGTCTGTCTGTCAGCGGGCTGTATCTCATAAACCGTAATAGATAAACAGTTGAAATTTCCAAGAGTGTGCATTACCTATTGCCACTATAACAACAAATAATAAAATTAAAGGAATACAAAAAACGTGAATTTTCGTCGTTTTTTGCTCGACCTTAACAATAGCTGTTCAAGCGTAATAGGTAGACATATGAAACAATGGTAAGGAACGCTTCGTATGTGAGTCCGACTCGCACTTGGCCGTTTTTTATTCATACTTTACGAAGGAGCATACTATTTTGCATGTTGGACCACAAAACCAACTTCTTTATTGTCTTTTCCTCCACCTGGATTTATTACAATGTGGCCGTTTAATTATCTAAGTATTTATAGAGTTTTATGAGTTTAACGTTACAAGGCTTAAATGTAACCTAATAGGTACCTATATATTACGAGTTGAATTACATGAAAGTTGATATCTAGAACCAGCTAATTTGCATTAAATTCCAACGCTACACCTGTTACCAACACAAATTCGATCTAAAGAGACTTTACAGATCCATACTAATGTGAAAGCAAGTCTGTCTGTTTGTCTGTCTGTTAACATTTCACACCTAAACTACTGAACTGATCGTTATGAAATTTGACAAATAGAAGTAGTCTAGGATCTGGAGAAGAACATATCTAGGCTACTTTTCATCTTGGATAATTGTGGAATACAAAATACACGCAGATGAAGCCGTGGCCAACTGGTAGTAACTTTAAAGAATAAATCCCAACATTGTTTCTCAATTCACCTTGAAAGCATCTCGCGTATTATTTGAGCAAACACTTCAGTTACGTAGTACCTACAACACTTTCTCTTTCATTTGACGGCCAAGTGCGAACGTACGCGCGGTTGAATGGAAACGTGTGAATGAACCTTTCATTATCAAGCGAATGTTATTATTCGGAAGTATCGTAGTACGCAGGTATGTGTATAGTTGGCATAATGACACAGATATTTACAAGAATACCAATAGTGTTAATATGTTTGTATAAGTTGTTATTTTTCCGTGGGGAAATACTCATGGATACTGGGAAGAATAGAGACTATGTCGGACTAAAAATGGCTGATACCCCACTGTTTTTTTTACTACCATGAGTTGGGGGCCCGGGAGATACTTATTTTCGCTGCACCTGTAATGTTTTCTAGCAGCAACAAATTCTTTCGGTTCGTTCATCGGACCATAATGATTGCGTTGTCATCGAAGTTATGTATATGTAGGTATGCCAAGTTCCAGTTCAATCCAGCCAGGAAATGGTTGAAAAAAAGGTTGACCAATAGAAAACCGAAAACATAAGGACGAAGCACCTATGCTTTACTATAATATACAGCGTCTTAATCGTGAAATAAATTGTCAGCTGTCCCATACATAGATGTGGGTTGAGTAGGTTTGGAGTTTGATTTAGGACAGCTGCTTATATTTTCGCGATTACGATGTTGGGCCGATGGAGAGGTTATTTAGAAGAAACAAAAGAAAGAAAATACGTTTAATTGCGGTAAACATGACGCAAAAAAGAACACAAAATTAAAAAAAGAAACAAGTTTAGGGAAAATATACGTCATATTCACGCAAAACGGCCATCGCTCAACAT
Organism: Xanthia icteritia; assembly: GCA_949128155.2. Classification (NCBI taxonomy): domain Eukaryota; kingdom Metazoa; phylum Arthropoda; class Insecta; order Lepidoptera; family Noctuidae; genus Xanthia; species Xanthia icteritia. Next base: position 13,130,223 of record OX421933.2, read on the forward strand.
GATGCTGCGACCGTATGCAAGACAGAGCCCCAGCGCTGGTTTTTAGCGACAGCCGGCGTTGACGTTATGGCGTCGACCGGTGCAGCATACCATTTAGTTTGATGGTGTACCACACCCTTAAATATGACCACATGTTTCTGATACAAGCACGCTGTATTAACAAGGAGATTCATTTATACTTGACCACTTGGCAGACAATCCGTCTTAATTGATCGCAAATTCTTGATAAATTATTCATGAGGAGCTATGGTTGACAGTTATTTTTATAACGTTATTTTGCCTACTTCCATACCTATTTCCAAAACAGTTACAATATATTAGACTGCCTACATAATTATACATAACTGGTTTTATTAATTTTTTGCAAGGTTTAGAGGCCAATGATAACTACAATCTATCCAAAGGCACAGTATAATAAAGGCTAGAAATCAAACGTAAGAATTTTAAAATATTCGACAGTATTACTGTTAGTTTCAAGATCCGTTAGTTTTAAGATATCTGACAGAGCCAGATAAAATAAAAAACCTCTCGATCATGACCTACTTGTATCAGTAATATCCTACACTTAAATTAACTCACGCCTACATATTTCTAATTATAAAATAAGTTCATGATATTTTAATCAATTAACTTACCTTACGGAAATGGATTTTTTATTAATAAACTAGCTGTTGCCCGCGACATCATCTGCGACTCAGGATAAAAAGTAGCCTGTGTCCTTCTCCAGGTCATGGTCTACCCATGCCAAATTTCATCCAAATCCATTCAGCCGTTTAAGCGTGAAAGCGTAACAAACAAACAAACTCGCTTTCGCATTTATAACACTAGCTTTTGTCCGCCGCTTCGCCCGCGGGGATGTCGGAAATTGAAACCCTTAAAGGAAGACTTCGTTGTCTGTCAAGACCCTTTTTCTCAAGAACTCGTGGAGGCATAAAGTTGAAATAGATATCAAAAACTTAGATCTACGGTCCCTTGGATCTTGTAATTAAAATCAAACTTCCAAGTCAACGCAATAAAAAAATACGGCCACTAATGCCGCATATTTTGACACTCGCAAATAAATCAAAGCCTATTTGGTAGTTCCCGTTGGCCCAGCAGAATAAAGTTTGCCGAGAAGCAAGGTCAAGTGAAGAGGAAAATCCGATATTTTTCAATTATAAAGTTAAGTTTGTCCTTCAATCCGGATTTGAAAATTCGGAACCACTGTACTTTAGCACCCGGTGATTTTTTGTAGTTACAATTTTTTTTGGGTAGAATAGACCCTTTTTAGTGTTTATTTGAAAACCCTAAAGTGCGCATAGGTGACGAGAAAAAAATCGCCAAAGTTTCTTTCGGTATTGGTGTGATAGTGGGAGTACTAAGGGCGGGGAAGATCACAAGGCGGGTCTAAATTTGTTTCCAAGCTATATCGACGGAGCCCGCATCGCGGGCTCCTATTTCTAGGTGATTTAAAAAAAAATAGCCACGTAGGGGATGGTGGCCTTCTAACCTAACCGGTCCGAATCGGGCTGCCCCAAGTCCCGAGCTCGCTACGCTCGCTCTTGCATCCTAAGTTTTCCTACTATCAATAAATAACATTGCCTTTTGTACATACGATGAGTAAGAACTGTCAATGTCAAACGAGTAACGTTACCTATCGGCCCTGCGGCACCTACATTCGATTACGTTTCGTTACCCAGGATCTTAAAAGAGTAGGTACAAATAAAACTTAATAATTTTTTATATCATTCATTATATTATTTGCTACATAATTGAGTTCATTGCGGTAGCAGCTATTTTAAAATTAATTAAAGTTAAAATTTTACAATATTTAGGTATACTAAAAACCATTTAAATCCGCTGTCACTTTGTCTGAACGTCAAACGGAACAACGTAGGAATGAAATTCGTACAACATCTGTGGCAAAATGTCAAATTTATTACGTAAAAAGTTGATTTTATTGAAACTTTAGGAATTTTTTTCTGTAAAACTAGACGTTTGCGCTGTGTGAAATTTTGCGAAAGCGTTGTACATGAAGACATCTAGATACTATAAGATTGTGAAGCTCCGCACGAGCGGGTGCTAAAGTACAGTGGAGCCGAAAATTCGAGCAGCCGAGCATGCACAGCTTTGAGACGGAACCCTCAGGGCGCAAGTCCTACTCACAAAATATGTGAGGGTTAAAAAAAAAAAACGGGTTTATATGATTCTAAATTCCTTAAAATACAAATTATTCATTTTACTATTGTTATCACCTTTAATTTGTAATACCTACTCAGTGCCGCCATTGACCACGTAACACCTATATATTAGAAAGGTTAGTTTATGACTTATTTTAATAACTTGTGACAGAGTAGGCCGATTTTAATTAAATAAAGACTAAATGTTAATTCATGATACGGAATATGACTACATTTTCTATCCCTTAAATTTCTTGAAAACAAGACGCAAAAAAAAACAATGAATTTTACAATTAACCCCTTTTTTACCCCTTTGGGGGATGATTTTACAAAAACGCTGAAACGCGTAATTCTTTATTTCTTACCAAAAGCATAAATTTTAATTTTCATAACCCTTACTTAAGAAATGCTGGGTTTCCCATACAAACTTTCATCCCCTATAGTACCTCCTTAAGTATTATTTTTGAGACAAAAATTACCCTATGTTCTTCTCCAGGTTCCCATCTATCTCCTTGCCAAATTTTATCGAAATCTGTTCAGTGGTTTAGCCGTGAAAAGGTAACATACAGACAGACAGAGTTACTTTCGAATTTATAATATTAGTATGAATTATAGTTAGGATATTAGGCTACTGAAAGAAGCTATATTTTTAAATAACATCGTTATTTTGTATATTATTTGATAAATATGTTAACGATCATGTACTTTGGTAAGGATAAGTATTATATTTTAGGCTCGCCCCCTGTTACATGGGACTTAAACATAACTGGCGAAATGTGGGTGTACTATAGGTACACCTCTGCCTAACCCTTTGGTGATGAAACATATCCATGATAAGTATTTAGGACTGTTTTTTACTGGACACTAGTAGTCTTAACTTGCGAAGACCATATACAAACTTATCAAGCTTACTGCATACTCTTTCTACATGTTCTTTCCAGTACAATTTGTGGTCAATTACCTAAAAATAAAGCTGATGGTCCTGGTTACAGAATTGCATTATTATGTCTAATCGCTGTTGGTATTACTGTCAAGCTACATGTTTGAAATAGAACTATTTTTTTTAAATATATTAACACGAAGGTAGTGTCCCCCAGCCATTTTATCACATTAATTAATTCATTGTTACGTTGCTCCCGGCTGTCATTCGTGGATCTTTCACAGTCATTACGGGTCGTATTACCCAGTTATTTTATTTATTTATTTGGGACAAACAAACAGTAACACATTATATCTGCGCAAACAATATAAACAAATATATTATATAAATGTGAAACTCACACCGTTATCCACAACATATACAATTCATGTAACTTTACTAATGAACAATCTATGCGAGTAAGACTACAAGACTGTTCAAATAATTATACATCGGAATCCTTAAGTTTCTTTAACAAAGCAGAACGAAATCTATTTGCTGACACTGAGAATAAATCTAATTCTGTAGTTTCTGAACAAAAATCATTATAGTTTTTGCACAAGCGACGTAGAGGCGCCCGCAGACCAGCATTAGTGCGGCAATGGGACACAGCAAAAAGAGGACGTGCGCGCACCTGTCGTCTGATGTTTGATATTTAATATTTCTGAGTTACTGGGTTGTGGAGGTCAGATAGGCGCTCCATGTATGCGGTTAGACTGGAAGTCAACCCCAATATAGTTGGGAAAAGGCAAGGCAGATTGATTTAATTAATTCATTGTTAGTATCAATTTCTATGTTAGTTTTATTCGAACATTTTATCCTCAAAGTAGTATCGTCAGCAAATTGGATACATTTATATTTTTACGCACTTTTTGAGGTCATTAATATATCATTTACATAGTGGCGGACCCAGTACACTTCCTTGCGGGACGCCATAACCATTAATATTTAGGTCTGAGCAATATCGCCGTCCTAGTATCATTTTTTATCCTAGAGACAACAGTTCTCTGTTGGCGATTAGATAGATAACTTTTAAGCCAATCATGCGCTTTGCCTCTTATGCCATATTTCTCTAGCTTGTAGAGTAGTCGTTCGTGTGATACAAAATCAAATGCTTTGTATGCAAATCAATAGAATAAATACACTGATGAGCAATATAAAAAAGCCACTAACTAACCATGAAATATTTCCGAAAACACGCAAGATAGCTTCTTGAAGTAAAAAGCAACATTCAAGTGTATTTAATAGCGCATAAAAAACACCTATAAAATGTTTTCAGGATATTTTTTACTTTATGTAGCTAACTTGTGAGGTATGGGAGATATTTAGATTTTGGCACTTTGCATGTGGCTTTTTTATATTGCTCGTCAGTGTAGGTAACATTATTTTGGCAACTAATTTATACATATTCATCGCTTCGATATCACAGATAATAACAATTTCAAATACAAACGGCTAGAAAGCTGGCTGTTAGTTTATATGCAGCAATTTTGCGAACAAAATGACCTTTTCACAGCGTTTTACACGGGTAATTTGCGAAATTCAAACAAATTTTCTTTCTTTCTTTCAGAGCATCCTGTCCAAAATAACATAAGATGTACAATAGCATTACTCCATAATGAGTATTTACACATCATTAAACGTACTTAGATGATGTAACACAGCGTAGGAAACGTTTACACTGACTAGGCGTGGTCGTAAAACACAGTAATGTTCCTAAAACAAGCACCGGACACATATTGACGGACAAACAGACAGAACGTGACCGTGGTTTAAGCATGATTAGGTCGGTTCAACTTTGAAGGACGACTTCGAGATTATATAGCAAGTCTTTTACATCATTTTTGGGTGGAGAAGTGGAAAGTTGCTCGGAAAATCCGTATAGAAGGCTGGCCAAAGCCGAAGGCTATACACAACTGATAAATAATTAAAGAACCTGCCGTCTAGCACTAATACTTATAATTCTGCTGTCGGTAACTGAAGACAACTCTTAGGGTGAATTTCACCGATGAAACTGAACGCGATCAGCACATCTAAACCGCTTGGATAAAATGTGCTGATCACGTTCAGTTTAATTGGTGATATTCGCCCTTAAAAGTGGCACAGTAAATAGATTGAAGGGACCCTAACCCTTCGTCAAATTGTTGAAGAGCAGGCAAACCCAAGTGAATAGGGCCTGAACAATCCTCTAAATTAATGCTCAGGATACCGTACCCAATCACCCATACTTACTTCATTTGTATTCAACTTACCGGTGAAAAGCTCTCGGAACACCCTCTGAGCTTAATGGTGGTTTTGTCACTATTCATTGTCCTTTAGTTATGCTACATTTCATATTTAATAAGCACATCAGTACCTATTTGAGACTACACAGTTATACTGCACAGTTGGCACATAGGTAGTTCATTTTAATAAGGCATAACCATAAAAGGGGCCAAATTGCATATTGTGTGATGGTAATATTGTGTCATTTGTGGAACTTTGTGGCGGCAATTTGCCTAAATTATGATTTAGCTGTTACACAATAGAGTTTCCGCTTGAATGTAACAAAGTACCTGCAAACATTGCCCCAACAATAAATTAGGAAAGCTACCTTACTTATGTACCTACCTGCTATTTCTTTGTTAATTCTTTGAAAAGTATGATTTTAGCAGATATTCAATTGTGGGCTTAAACTAGAGTAGCAATCAGCCTGTGAAGTGAGAACATAGAATGTGTGATTATGCAGGGTCTGCAAAACAATAATTTTATCCTAGAGACCTATGGAAGTTTGTGGAGCCGGTAAATAGTTTTCGTGTAGGTACACACGGCTACACATCAAACTATATACATTTCATGTTTATGCTGATCTCGCATTGTATAGGATTTTCGTACAATGCGAGGTCAGTTTATACTGGAATGTATAGCTTGATGTGTAGTCGTGTGTACCTACTATGCATTATATTATGCAATATTTTTTTTTTTTTCTTGATTTACGTGTAGCTTTGGGTTTGACCGTAAATGAATATAGATTATTCCACTAAATCTATACATTATTCTTAGCCATATTTTGACGAGCTATATGAACATAAATGTAGGGAACAGCTGATTTTTTTCGCGATTTCAGGGTTGGTACCATAGTGAAAGTTGTTCGTAATGATGAGTACAATGACCCCTTAAGAGGATGCCCATAAATTCAATTTCAACCTGTGTAGAAAATAAACTTAGAAACGCCTACATTGAATATTATGTAAAATACGACACTTCATTGTTTTACCAGCTGGGTGTAAAGAGCAAATACTAGTAGGCGTTGGAACAAACAAAAGGCGTAAAACATAATTTATCTGCAGTGAACCTAAAGTGTGGTAAGTTAACCGCATAACTTTCTTTACGTAGGTAACATTGTTTTGTTTTATTAGAAAGTTTTACCATGAAGAAAATACTACATACATACATTACCTCACTCCTTCTCTCCATGGGGGTATGCAGAAACGCCTCATTGATGATTCGCACGATTTTACTCGCCCGAAACGGGCGAATCGACACTTTTTTTTTTTCTTGGTGCTTTTCGCAAGAAATTAATTTATTTGTAGGCGAATCGATTTCTGGAGTATTCGATTCAACCTACAAATCAAATATTTTGAACATTTGTGGGTAGCACGGTTACCCTTTGCACTTCGTGTAGACGGCTCTGAATCGACTTGAAATTATATAGAGTTATTAATACTCTTTTAACTTAATGTCATTTATTTTAAGAATGGGAGGAAAGCTGTTTGTATTCGGAAATTTGATGATTCGCGAGGGACATTAAGAAAATATTTGTACTGTACTAACGAGTCTTGTTACCTAGATATAAATATACGTTTTCCAGACAACGAAAAACCTCTTCTAAAGCATACAAAGGTGGAGGCAGATAAGCTTAGAATGTTCAATATGCCTAGAGTTACCCGTACTCTAAAATAGAGTATTGTCCTCTTTTTCGTGTAGGTGTACTTTATAATCTATCAATAATATATAATCCACCAATAAAGTACACTAAAATACTCAATTTACGTCGACTCTGACTGGCTTTTTACTGGTCATAAATCGTCACCCTCCCCGCGAACTGTCCTAACTAGCAATTGATATTTTTCCAGGGCAACAGTTTTTCAGTCGGGCGCTACAACCATGTTAATGAATTAACAACTTTTTTTTTATATTGCTCTTGGCTTACTCTTTGAGTTAGTAGTTGCCCTAAAGCCCTAGGCCATTAAACTTTTTTTCGAAAAGTTACGAACACGTAGGTAATGTCAGTGCAGATACGTGAGTTTGTGAGATACAACAGTTAGCGGGGAGGGTGACGAAATGTAATGTTGAGAAACAAAAGGAACCAAGATTCCCTAAACTTAATTTAAAACGAGCTGATCATATATTTTAATTAAAAGTTTGATTGCAAAGAAAAAAAAATAAGTACTCTTTTTTATACTGCGTACTTTATTTTTGTTCAACCGAAATAAAAAAATACTTTATTCGTACCAAAAAAAGCTGGCAATCCTAAATATACCCACGGAACCACCGAAGAGTCTTGGTGACAGCGATGGTGGTTACGGCAATAACCCACCTGTCCACTCACTCACGCTCTGTCTTCGAGAGACCGATTTGGCGTAGCGTTGCTTTCCAAAAGCAGTTTCTTTTGTTTATCTTTTTTATTTCCTAGATTACCAAAAGCATCGCTCTAGCTAGGGCAATCGTAAAAATCTAAGTTGTCACCGTAATACTGGAAAAATCTCAGAGACCTCCCTAGGTCCTATTCTTTCAACGTGGATAGCAGTTCTTTTCCAGAAAAAAAGTAATAACAAAAATAAAACATTTATTTACATCTCAAATAACATATCAACACATACGTAACTTAATGATCTAGGGGTTTATTTATAAACGTTGCTTAAAGAGAAGTAACTTTCAAACGTCAAAAATGTATGGTTAAACAATCATTACTTAACTAAGCAACGTTTATAAATAAACCCCCTAATTTACGAAAACGCCTCATAATCAATTTAGGTAAGTACCACTTATAACCTCTCGCATATTTTCTTAAAAGGCTTCATAGTTATGTAGGTATATCACTACATATTATAAAACAAATTCCCGCCGCTTCTGTCTGATTGAACTCAATTATTTCATTTGTTAATTCAATAAATTAGCAACTCTGATAATTCATTATGGTTTTCTGAAATATGACAATTATTGTTGAAGTTGTCGGAAAAAAGCCGCGTATTAGAGTTATATGAAATCAATGTACCTACTACCGAACTTTTAATTCTGGTTTATTATCTAATATTAATTGTACAGTGGCGCACCGAGTGTAAAAAAAGTTCGGCTTTGTATAATGTCGTCTCTATCACTCATGCCAATGTGACAGTCTCTTTCTAAAGCTCGATGTGTCATATTAACGCTCGGGCGCTGCAGTTCTACCGCTCAATCATGCGCAGACGCAGGGGGCCGTCGGGTGCGTACATGAAGGTGACAGCGTATTCGAGTGGCTCGTGGTGGTATTCCAGACGATATCGGCGGATTAACTGAAAATAAATAGAGTTACTTAGTATTGCTTCGATAATACTTAATATTTAGTTAAACTGAATCGATGCTGCAACTGCATCACTTATTGAAGACATTATTTTGTCTAACTTGGAAATCTTAATGTATTGCGTGAAAATTAATTAAGAAAATCAGGCCAAATTATTAATATAGTTGCTGCTTTTAGCACATTATGGAATCTAAGCGTAGGTGTCTACTTTACTCGAACTATCTCCAAGTATAGGCGTACTTGAAGATCTATAAAGGATTTCTTGTATTTAGTTTGTGGCGGCATCGCCACATGCGAACGTCAACATCAAAGACCTGACGTCACACAAAATCCTGACGTCACACAAGTCTTGCATCGCGCAATTAGAGTTTACCGCGTGAACGACATATATAAGACTACCTGACATCAATCGTTGGGCAGTTGCCCGCCAGACTCGTCTGGTCGGAGGATCTTACCTTTTCTATAGAGGATGAGTGAACTTTACACTCTGTTCCTCATGTCTCAAAAGACCTATAAAGGATTTCTTGTATTTTGTTAATTTCCTATTCTAATTCTTTACGATTTCTTACCTTCGCTAGAAGAATTTGAATTTCCAAGTCAGCGAATCTCCGCCCAAGACAGATTCTGGCTCCGAAGCCATAAGGCAGGGAGGCGAAGGGATGCAGACGACCGTGGCTCTCCAACCAGCGTTCTGGTTTGAACTCCTCAGGGTCGGAGACGAACTGCGACATGTTGCCCGTCACGATTGTGGGGAATACCACTTGAACCTGGAAACAGAATATTAGTCGTAAAAATCCAGATTTTCAGATCCGAGTTTTAGAGTTGCTATTTAGCAAAGTAGGTACTTGATTCAAAAAGTTTACAAAACCTGTCTAAATTAAATTATAATGGTCTCTCATAGTGAATAAGTTTAACGAAACTTAATAGACTACCGAGAAGTGTAGAAGTAATGAGAAAGAATTTGAGCATGTTAAAATACTGTAACCAGAGGGGCAATTGTATAATTACCCACCCATAAAGGGGGTAAATGCGTAACACACAGTTTACAATGGCAATGCCTTTCATTTTGATAAATGTCATTACGTTAATTTACGTTGGCAGACGATTTTTTCGAAACTATGATTCTTTCAAAATCTTTCGAATTGTGATACGCTTCAAAGTCAAAGTCAAAGTCAAAGTCAAATAATTTATTTCAATTAGGCACAAAAAGGCACTTTTGAACGTCAACATTTAAATAATAATTGATTCTAGTTGCCCCTTCCAAAAGGTAGTTTTCGTATGGAGAAGAATGGGCAAGAAACTCCACCGTTACTCTTTTAAAATGTTTTCACAATATCTTGTATACATCAATTATATCATTATATGTGAAGACGATGCACCTAGAATAAGATTACTATACCACGTTAGGTAAAAATAATGAAAAATTAAGGAATGACAGATAAATTAATCATGTGATAGATGCATGGTGCTCACATATTTACAAACATTGTAAAATTATACGATATTCCTAGCATTTTTACAAGTAATATAACTCAGTGTGTGAGTTCGAGTAATCACAGAATGTAAAACCAACATAAAAAAATATAAAAAATAAAAATATATATTATACAATTAAATTAGCAACCAGTTAGATTTTGTCTAGATTCTAAATTGTCCTATGGAGCAGGACCAGCATGTTTCCAAGCATTTTTATCTTGGATATAATCCTCTAATTTGTAATATGCTTGTTTGCAAAGTGTATTTTTTATATGAGTTTTAAATTTTCTTTCATTTAATTCTAATATATCACAAGGTATTCTGTTGTAACATTTAACACAGTACCCCATAAAAGATGTATGTACTTTAGATAGTCTGAAAAATGGTTGATTTAATTTATCTTTATTTCTAGTATTAAAATTATGTCTATCACTTATTTTGTTAAAAAGACGCTTAAATACTTACTCCTTTAGGGATATGATAGCCACAGATAACGTCATCTTCTTGAAGTGTTCTACCGTTACCAATAACTGTAGAATACATTCTGAAACAAAATTAATTGAAGGTATAATTTCACACCTTATCGATGGACGGACGGATTTCAAAAATATGCTGATAAAACCCATATACAATACAAAACATCAAGACTTCTTTATTAAATGTAAGTTTAATATTAAAATCCGTTGCGTAGTTTAGAAAAACAATACAATCACACAGACAGACACGATACAAGACAGAATAATATGTACTTATATAATAGTAAATATTTACCTAAAAACTTCTCTAACAAAGGCCTTGGTATAATGCAGTTTGTCCAAATCAGCGTAACTCAGCGGTTTGTTGGGATCAGGTAGTACTCTTCTGATCTCTTCAGCCATCTTCTCTTGTTGTTTCAGTCTGGTCGCGGTCTGGTACAGGATCGAGCAAACTGCCATTGATATCTACGAAAAAGAGATTGTTATTAGTAGTTATAGAAAGGGCTCTGATTTCAAGATAATGGTGTTATTTAGAATATATTTTGTACATGTATTTTGTGTATTTAATTTATTATCTAATAGGTACTGATCGTAACTCAAACTTAAAGCAACTATGACAGCATTCAAAAACATTTATGAATACTATATTAAAAAAATTGGTCTGGTTTGTTTTTTGTGTGTTTTTATGCTGCCCATGGGCTTCTGACTTGTCTTTTTTTTTGGGTGGGAAATTATCAAATAACTTCTCCCGCTCTGGGTGGAGCGGGAGGGCGTGTCAGACTCTTACTGACTAAAACCTACCCGTATGCCTTCAGTTGCCTGTACGTTACCAGGGGCCTCGATATCCCTTTCGGACTTTCCCGCAACTCTGACTTGGCTTCACATGCCGTCGAGAAATTTGAATATCTCTCAGGCATGCCGCTTTCCTCCCGATGTTTAGAGGTATAATATTGTTTAATTTTACAAAAACCTTCAAAAAATCATGATCGCTGCTATTTCCAGACATAATTGTATTTAAATTAGAATTGTGTTGTCCTCGCTTACCGTATCAATTCCAACGAGAATAAGATCTAGCGCCATGATAGTTGCAATCTTTGGGTCACCTTCACTCTTGAGCACACGCTCAAGCAAAGAAAGATCATCATCTGACGTCACTTTTTTGGTCTTCAGCCGTTCTAAAGCCTCGTTTATGTATTTGCTGCAAAGCCTGGAATTATGTACGAGCAAATATTTATAAAGTAAAAATACAACTGGCGAAATATGGGTGTGTACTATATATAACTCTGCCCAAATGTTATGTTATTTTATATTGTATTATAAAATAGCAGTAAGTTGAAGATTAGAAATTGGCTTTATATTTGAATTGGTTTCTGTGATGCTCTTTCGAAAGAGGACAACTAACTACTAAAGAGTTTACTCTTGATAAACTTTATATTTTTTTGCGCGTTGATATCTTTTTGTAGAGTCGTGTTAAGTTATTTTAGAAAAACAATATATTGTTGAGAGCTCTAAGCTCTTACTTTCCTAGCTCTTACAGTTCTTGCACTTCCTACTCTTAGTCATCAAGAGAATTGGTAAGTTAGCCGCATTATTTTTTTTTGAGAATTTGTGAAGTAGGTAAATCCTTAACAATAAAAAATAACACGTCTCATAATATTTACATAAATTTAACACTTACTCAACGAAGAAATTCATATTGTTAACGTATTTGGTCCACAGTGGAGTGGGCACATATCTCCAGTAAGGCGCCTTCAGTTCCAACACAGCAACGTTTCTGAGCGCAAACTTTGCAGCATCGATAATACGCTGTGGTTCCGAGTCGCTGGTCAGATCCGATGAGAGACAACCTAGCCGCGTGTCGAGGGCGACGCGACCGATACCTGGGGTATGATCATAGATGGCGCTGTTAGTCTAATCGTTTCTAAATCAATAGATACAAATATTAATTTAGAATAGATTGATATAGATTGGAAAAGATGGCAGCACTAAGACGCTTAGAGTGGACAGATAGGCACCGACAAATAGTTAGGCCTAATTTTGGGCAATAAACGCGAAATCTTGGGTTTTTCTGAAGACAAGCAGGAGAATGTCACCACAGTCGATCAGTACCTATAAATATTTAGTTTGGCTTAGTTTAAATTGAAAGTCTATCCCATCTTAAAAACGGGCTGCGTTGCCTACATGTAATAAACGAATAAGAGATCATAAATAACCGCTAAGCTGCATAAGTAGCGGCTATGTTACACTCGAGCGGCCAATCTGTTAGTAGAGCATGATTGATTGAAAGCTGCAAAGATTTAATTGCATCTAGAACACAAACCAATGATACACTGCTATGTATGATTATTTGAATGCATGTATAGATGCTCTTTTTCTTATTTATACCATACTTCCTTTTTTTTCAAAAAAGTGTAAAGCAAAAGGAAAAAAAAGCAAGTATGGCTTCCTTTTTTTTCCTTTTGCTTTATACTTTTTTTTGGCAGTGTATACAGTGCCGCTAGCGGTACTATATCCATATCGTATGAACTGCCGCTAGAAGTGTAATAGTGGCGGTGCCTCGGCCCGGATAAAGTATCGTAAGCATTGCATTGTCATTGTCACTGTCACTTGTTATTTTGTTTGATGGTTGAGGTTAGTTCACTGTAAAACACCACATTCACAAAACATTACATTCACTTGTGTCTAAACGGACCCTAGAACTCGCCAGCCGCTACCGCGACACCGCTCGCTACGCTCGCTCGTCTCGTGTGGTCACAGTTTTGACCTAACCTAACCTACCTTTCAACCATTTTCATTTGCTACTTAATTTTTCGTAAATTCAGTCATTGTAGTGACTTGACATAATTATCTAAAACAAATACGTTCAATCAATACAACCTCAACAATCGAACAAAATAACAAGTGACAGTGTCAGTGACAATGCATTGCTTACGGCACCTTAGCCGGGCCGAGGCAGCGCCACTATTGTGCCGCAAATAGCGGCACTTTATTCAATAGGGATAAAGTGCCGCTAGCGGCACTCTATACACTTGCTTTTCTTTTCGAGATGATAGAAAAACAAAAAATATTTGTTAGGTGAGATGGGCTCAGTAGGTGATCACGCCAATCAGTGGCATTTTTTAGGTCCTTAGAAGTGCAGGTGCATGCATACTTTGGACACTCCAACATATTGGTCATTGTTTGGCCAAAAGAAACAAGGAGCATGGGAGTGTTATCGTATCGACTATTATCGTAAACAAAAAAGATTAACAGGCTAAATTGTCCGGTATAGAGTACAATTATATATTTCTATCCTTTATTCGTACCGGTTATCTAGAGGTCTAACGAAGTAGATAAACAGAATTCACGTTTGTGCTGTCAGAATCGTATAAGGGCTAGTTTATTTCCCGATAAAAATGTGAATTTGTCGCCAAGTATCAGTGAAAGCCAAGTATCAGGTGTAGGTAATTGAAATAACTAAATACACTTCGATTTCAGTGATGGTCCCTTTGTAAAAGTTGTTCATAATGATTAGTACAATGACCCCTTAACTCCTTGATTGTCGTATGTGCACCCATTGGCTCATAAGAAAAAAATGGCCAAATGTCGTATGTGCACCCATGGGCTCATAACTGCTCGGTCCTAATTGGCCTGCATTTTTTGACGTATAATTGCATGTAGCCACATTATTTGGATATATTTAGACTAATTCCTTAAATATATAGGTATATCAACAAATAGGTAAACTCATAACGAATCCAGAAAGGTACAATTTATAATGTGTTAATATCTCTATATTGACGAAATCTTCATTTTTCCGAAGGTCTATCCAATATATTTATATAAGTACCCACAAAATGCTTCGACATCCGTGCGATTTTGAAACGGATTGTCTGGACTCGGGAAGGGTTAAGAGGTTTTCAGTTATTTCAATTACACCTTGTATAAAGAATTTGTCGGCGAGAATTTGCTAACTACCCCAATACTTACACTCAAGCGACCATCGATGGATATCATTATCGAACTCATGAGGCAGGTCCCCGTGCTCATCTCTGGCATTCTCCATGTACTTGATAAAGTCTTCGGTGACCTTCTCTATGGGAGCTACGTACTTCTTCACAGTCTGCGGCTGCAGGATCGGCCGCTGGACCTTCGAGCGAAACCGACGCCATTGCTCGCCGTGACTGTAAAATAAAAAATAAAAAAGTAATAATTAGTTCAAATGTCAAAAATAGGTGAATAAATGGATGTCAATTTTGCATGTCTAGGCAATCTACGTAAGTAATTTATCTACGAAAACATTTATGTACTGTTTAAAGTTTCAATTTTGGAACTTTAATAGTTGACAGTTTGAGAAATTATGGAATTATTCATTGATGTATTTACTTCTCAAAAATACTTAAATGAATAAGTAAGTAGGTAATTAAATTGTTTAAAAAAAAGTAATTGTTACGATGACTGCCTGTCTAAAGTTGCTAGTTTATTTTTTATTAATAGTGTTAACAAACCAATTATAGTAAATGAGTAGCACAGGAATAAGCTGCAAACAGAAGTACATCTGATACGCTTATGCTACTGCCGAAGCTCAAATTGACAGGCTAAAGCCCGGTTTCCACCGCGAGCTGAGCAGACCCATTAAGGACTCCGTTTAACTTTATCCGTTTATTCGCAAACTGCATACTTTGCGACTATTTGTTGGTAGAAATACAAGTATGCAGTTTACTGTCCCACGCTTGCGGTAGAAACCTGTCTTAACAGTGAGAAACGAGCTATACTTCATTGCAACCATCATAAAACAAAATAAGAAATTTCAATACAAAACGATTCTGTAAGTTATTCCCGAATGAATCAACCGGTAGTGCAGTAAAGCCTATAAAGTAAAGCTGTAAACTTGTATCACAATAGAAAATATACATAAAACGTGAAGACGTTTTATAAGATAATTAAACCGCTCGCTACCTCGTTTATTTAAATCTCTTCAGATTTAAATGCAAAATGAAAGCTCCCTGTGTGGTCCATAGCTTTCTCAATTGACTTTTAAGTACCCAGAATATCTTCTTTGTGTGTGGTTAGTGACTAACCTGGTGTCAGAGTTTTATAGCCGCAATGGACCTCTGACTTGGCTTCACATTACGTCGAGTAATATCTCTCAGGCATGCCGGTTTCCTCACGATGTTTTCCTTCACCGTTGGCAAGCAAGTAGGAATTATACAATACGTACATGAATCCGAAAAGTCAGAGGTTCGAACTCGAGACCTATGACTTGGCAGGCTGACTGTCACACCACTACACTATCACTGCTTGTACCCAGGATATTATACTATATTTGCATGGCAATCCAGGATAGTTTTTATAAGAGATTTTTGGTACTAGTAAAAGTTTATAGATCCAGAAAACATCTCGAGTATCCAACTAAACGACGAATTGCTTTAAAAAAGAAATATTTTCAGGACCGTTGATAACTTTATCCATAGACTATTTTCACTCGAGTCATTTCTATTTAAAAGTTAATGCTAAACAAGTGGCGCTAACTTGGCAACTAGTATAGATATTCCGTGACGCCACTCACGAAGTCAGTCGCCACAGTCTTGCAAGTATGTAAAAGGAAAATGTTAATGCTAATGTACTAACTTATAGCTGCATTTTTAAATCGAAATTGTTTGTCAATGTTTACAAGCTCAATTCATCTGTTTATTGAAGCACCGAGTGGTTTTTAGAAATCCAACAGGACGAGCCAGCGCTCGTCGTGTTGGATTTCTATAAATTTATTCTAAAAACTCTTCCAATCAAATCGAAAATTTACACACCCAGTAAGTCCCGTGTAAGTAGAAGGAACCAATTCTATGTTTTTTAACTCATGATCTCAATAGTAACAATTGAAGTGTTTATGAATATAATTTTATTTTAAGGTATTTTTTGCAAGTTGAAATAAGTAACCAAAATAATGTGAAACTTCTTATATTTCTAATTAAAGACCTTTAATAAAAGTACCATATATTATGCAAAATAAAGAAATTATTGTTAATATCATTCCAACATTTTAAAATCCAATAGGAAAACAGTTGGAGAAGGATAGAAAATTATAATCAAGATCAAGAGATTACAGCGAACCAAGAAGACATACGAATACAACACGTTCGTTAGTAACACAGAATAATTAGCAGCCTAACCTATCTTTACTTTACTAATGAAAGAAGATAAAGAGACCACATCCATAAAAGATACCTGTCATAAAACAAATCAAACATCCTATGTAAAGATTTAAGTGTAAACTATAAAACTAATGTAAGAATTCTTAGCAAAGTACACACTTTGCTAAGAATTCCTACGTTAGTTTTATAGTTTGCCAACGATGACGAGGAAATGACAGCATAACTTCGAAGAAATCGTCTTTGGAATAAAAATTTGTTTGAAGCATGCGTGAGAATATGTGACGAACTCAAACGCAATGATCACCGCACGCGATCTTTTCATAGAACTGCAAACGTGGGCGCATGTAGTAAGTCGACTGTCCACTGCTACGGAGGATGTGCACGGCGAGGTTTGTCACGTTAGCTGCGCGGTCCATTTGTTTGGCACGCATCCGTGCGTAGCGTGGCCGTGGGTCACAGTTAGGGTTGTCAACTTTTTTATATCAAATATAGTATTTTAGAAGCCACTGCCTGTAAAAATATAGTAGATGGCGAATCATTTTTTAATATATAGAAGGTATGTTTCAAAAACATTTTTATTCTATAAATGCATATTTTTTGCTACTATGAACCTTTAATAACAGGTTTTTTTGTCTCATAACTATTTTTACACTCTAAATTAAGGCAACAAAATACCATTAATTCAGCTTTTATGAGATTAATACCTACTGGCCCTATTGCGATCGCCTCGCCATTTTATATTGAAATAAAAATATTGTAGTTTCGGCTACTAAATTTTTTTCTTTAGAAATATGGTATTTAGGCCTCTAATATAGCAGGGTACTATATTATATAGTAGGGTTGGCAACCCTAGTCACAGTCACAGTGGATGTCACTCCTACATTTTCATACAAAGCGAAGGTTGGTGCACGTGCGTAGCTTAGCCGTGCAGTGGAGCAGCACCTGTATATCCATCACTCCATTTGCATACATAATACTCGCTTTAGTTTTTAGTGTTCCATCAATAGATTTTGCTCATATTCCAATGCATAACGCGTTTGCGTTGCGTGTGTGGTGTGATAATGGACATGTTTAGGTTATTTTTTTTTCCTTCTTATTGTAAAAAGAAACTAGTACGTGATAAGCTTTATGTTATTATGTTCTGATTCACTATCACTTTAACTTTGAGTTTCGATTTCTTTGTTCGGGTAGTCTTCGAGTGGGATACAACAATAAAATTAACTTTAGAAGTTACCGGATTTCAAATATTATTTTTAAGCAAAATGTAGCGTTTCAACAGTACTTATGTCTAAATTCTCATAACCTTGAAGATACTTTCTGGGGGAAGATACACTTTGCAAATCTTCATGTAAAATGTTAGACTCATTGGTTAAAATGATGTGGTCGTCTATAACTCAAAGACTACACCTACATAATATCTATTTTTGCCCGATAATTGTCACATTATCATTGTGTATTGTTCCTATGTTTTCTTGAAAATCCTACTTCTTCCAGGTTTATTACCTACATGGGGTGCGGGCGGCCGTCGCCGCATCCTTTAGCGGGTGTCTACAATTTATAAGTTATGTTGAAAATTTTCTCATTTTTAATGAATTTGGGGTCATTATGGTACTAAAAATGTGAAGTTTAAATAGCAATAACTTTTTTATTTTCAATAATGAAATACAATAATAATACTTTTTGGTAATGTTATTGCACTACTTATGTGCCAATTTCGGATCGGATTATTATACATATTGTATATGACGGACGAGGCTATGTGTCTCTTTCGTTATTATCAGGCATATTTTAACTACTGTGGGTAGTGTTGGTTATTGCGCAATAGAAAAACTGTTTGCAGTTCAGGATCAAATTATAATTTATGATAACATTAATCACACTAGCATTTCACATACTGTAGTAACGTATTATCGACATATATCTAATATTATAAATGCGAAAGTGCGTTTGTTAGTTTGTTGCGCTTTCACGCTAAAACGGCTGAACGGATTTGAATAAAATTTGGCACATGGGTATACTATGGCCAGGGTAAGGACATAAGATACTTTATATATATATTCCCTCTATACCGATATACCCACGGGATCGAGACTGATGCGGGTGAAACCATGGGACGCAGCTAGTTCAAAATAAATGGAAAGCTCTGTTTTCAATCAAACGGTTAGACACTCTGACAACTTTTGGCTTTGATCGCAAATCTTACGAGCATTGGTTTGATTTAATCAAATGAAGTGCGCTTAACAGAAAAATGAATCAACACTAAACAAAGTCATTGAACTTTACAAAAAACGAAAACCAAGCAGTCTTAACTTTCTCTTGTTCGCGGAACACATTAGGGGGACCACCTGCCATAATATCCACCAGTTTTCTCTGAAGTCGCGAAGTGGTATACAATACTTTATTGCAGCTATCACTATAGATATGTTTCGAGTGCAATGCCTCCGCACTGAGCCACTTTAAAGCAGCAGAATAAGAGAAATTAGTTGGTAATATGTTTCCGTCTACGTGAGTCAAGCCGCATAATAATTTATAAACCTTCATCTATCTCTTTTAATTTATTTAAAAACATTTATTATATTAATGAACTAGCTTTTGCCTGCGGCTTCGCTCGCGTTGAGTTCGGAAATTATCCAAATAGAACGTAAGTACTACCTAGATAAAAAGTATTCTGTGCCCTAAAGCCTAAAAAAAAACAAAGTTACACATAACATCACGCCTGTAATAGGGATGTTACCTGGGTCAAAAATAAATTCTATTTAGTCCGTCAGTTAGATAATAAACAAAATATTAGACCCGTATTTTTTGCTTTATCATATTAATAAAAAATTACTTAGATAATAACGCATTAAAGATGGGGAGTGGGGGTTGATACGTCATGAGTAAGTATAAAATCTACATACTAGTGACGTTATGGCACATTTTAACTCAATGTATCGCCGTAATCTTTTGATGAAGAAAAAATACGTGTACGTATTTTTTTTATAATCTACAAGACGGACAAAAAATATTTTTTTAGTCATCATCCCTATTCCCTGAAGGGTTAGACAGAGGTGTACATGCTAAGGTTAGCATGTACACGCACATTTCGCTAGCTATGATTAGGTAAGTCCCATGTAATTGTGAGCGAGCCTATTGCCATCAACCGGGCAGAAATCCAGACTCCGGGCTGCTACTGAGAAATTCCTGATAGAAAATCTCATTAACACTTTGCCCGGCCTGAGAATCGAACCTAGGACAGACTTTCGCATTTATAATATTAGTATGATTCTATTATAGTCTTTACGTATATTTGTATATTATTTACCAAGTTTTGATACAATCTACCTTACTAAAATGATTTTCTAGAACGTTATAATCTGCAAAATAAGATCTCAAGTCCATAAAACATTGCCCTGGTTAACTGTGCGACTATTGCAGAGCGGTAAAAAATAAGCACATGAGAACCATTACCACTATGAACCACCGTATAAGTTTCTTAGATATCGTATAAGATTTTCGTATTTAGGTATCTGTAGACTCAAAATCTAAACTGGTGTGTAAGCCTAATTCTATCTAATTATGAAACACGTTTTCATAAACGATCCAATCGACAAATTTGTTTGACAGTTCAACAACATTCATTGCGTTATTTACGTTGTAGAGCAGATTTTTTTTCGAACTTATGAACTAATGGATTAGCAATTTGTTTCAAAACTATTCGAATTCCGATTGATCGTGTATTACGTAATTAGGGTACAGGTTCATACGGCGATTCTTTTTCGCGTATTGGATTTTCGACGCTCTGCTTAGCGCCGAGAGTTGGATATCCAACAGTGTGTTTTCTTGACACGCTGGGATACGCGCTGAATGCGCTCTGTTGGATTCTCAATGCTCGGCTCAAAACCGAGAGTCGAAATCCAGTGTACAAAAAAAAATCACCGCGATAAAAATACGTACGTGAGAACCTGGGCTAAGTGTGTAGAGAAGGGACTACATACTTTTTGACCTTGGCGTAAAATCAAAGCCAACAAAGGTCCCTGATTTACTTCGACATACCTACCTACCTAGTATTTAAACCAATAAAATAATACTAGCAGCTACAGTTACTGTTTTCTTAATTCGTTAGATAATACCTGAATCATCTCACGAAATTCCCGCAAGAAGTGTTAACAATTAAACAAACATCATTTTCCTCCGCTACAATGACTCATAAAACGTTATTGATGTACAACAAGCACTACATTATTGAGACATGGTGTGTGTCCACAGCACTATTCAAAGATATTTGTCTGTTTGCACATAGGCTCAAATAACTATTGACACTTATGTTCGAAGATCCGCTAAGATAAACTACGAGTTACGACTGTCTTCACAAACAACGATTTGCAAATTCCTTATTTCCAATTAGTGAAATATTTTGAGAGCAAACAAAAGTTCGACCGTATTTTGGACTTTACCGAACGAGACTTAATCAAATAGCTTCACTTTTATGGGCAAAATTTCACGATGTTTATGATTTTGACATGGATTTTCGGTTTTTTATCTGGTTGCTAACATCTAAACTCATTCATGTGAGTAACAAAAAACGTATCCTTTCCATTCACTTTTTAAATATCCAAATACTGAAAAGACTTCTATAAGCCTTAGGTCTTAAGGGTTATAGAGGACATCCACCGATATTTGGTAATGCAGGTCTTTATCTGCAAGTACTAGACTGCAATAACATTTACACGAACTATTCGTTCCTCTTATAGCCTAAAGCTAAGTGGT
Organism: Xanthia icteritia; assembly: GCA_949128155.2. Classification (NCBI taxonomy): domain Eukaryota; kingdom Metazoa; phylum Arthropoda; class Insecta; order Lepidoptera; family Noctuidae; genus Xanthia; species Xanthia icteritia. The sequence goes on from OX421933.2 coordinate 13,151,675, forward strand.
CCTAGAGCTAGACGCCTTCTTGTTTCACAACCGGTCCACCTCTCTGGCACTAACCGACATATTCAGTTTCACAACGTCTAGAGTAAATTGGATCCATTAAAGTAGATTGTATTACATCGGATTTCTAACGAAAACGTAAGAAATTATTAGCTAATATGAAGTTAATGCAGTCTGTTTTTTTTTGCTCTGCTCTGATTCAGAGAGACGTATCATGTGGTCTAGGAACATTAAGTGGAATCTATGAAAGTTGAATTGGATCGCGATTAAATTTTAGTGGCATGAGGAACAGGGTGTAAAGTTCACTCATCCAGCATAGAAAAGGGAGGATCCTCCGACCAGACGGCTGTCGTGTCTGGCGGGCAACTGCCCAATGGTTGTTGACGGATAGTCTTATATATGTCGTTCGCGCGGTAAACTCTAATTGCGCGATGCAGGATTTGTGTAACGTCAGGATTTTGTGTAACGTCAGGTCTTTGTTGCGTAGTTCACATGTGGCGTTGTAGATACAATACAATACATAAATAATAATATCCTCCTGACCGAATTTCTGTCATGGCGGTCAACCTCATCGGTGATTAGCTAAGTACTCCCTCTTAGTCCGACGGGGCGGCAATCCGACACGATTGGGGATGAAACGTACGAATTAACTGTACTTTGTCTTTAAATACAAATTCGATATAAGTAAGAAGCTTACAGTACCGGAAGACTGTAGATGACCGATGACCTGGTGAAGCAGCAGGAATCCGCTAGATGCGAGAAGCACAGAACCGGTCGAAGAGTCGGTCTATGTCCAGCAGTGGACATCTTTCGGCCGAAATGAAGAGACTGCAGTACTCATTCACCCTGGCCACAGCTGAACGTACAGTACGCCAAATTATCATCCCATGCAAAGATTATTTTTTCAACAAAAAGTTTTACCTTTCTCAGTCAATAATACGATTCTAAAGATTTACTAAAAATATCCACACTGGAGTTCATAAGGATATGATCATTCTTATTTATTAGAATTATGACTTAGGAAATGATGAGCATCTGTGTCGACAGTCGATGAGTCGGTGTTTTTATATAGCATCCATGTCATAACCACAAGGACTACAGTGTATGAGTGTACCAGGTGTGTAACCACCACAGTTAGTACACGTTGTTATCTTAATAGCTGTATGAATGTACTGCATACTTGATCTTGTCCTTTAACTTGGGGATTTCCTGGCTGTGTACTGCTTTGTTTAACTTCTGAGACAACCAGTTTGATCGCAAACTGGAAGGTTAATGTCATAAGAAAGCGATGACATTAAGCAAACAGTTGGCCTTCGCAGCCCATATTAACTTTGAGATGCGAAAAGTGTACGGTGTTTTATTTTCAATCCGATATAACGCTTTTGTTCTAGCTGGAACTTCAATATTCTATTCTAAGTTAGGTAAGTACATCTTGCTGCATATTTCTTCTATCTCTCATATCTGACTTCTTCTTCTCATATCAATCCGTTAGACCTGCTTTTCTATATAACAAAGTCGCTTTTTGTGTCTGTCTGTGTGTCCGCTTAGTTCTTCTAAACTAAACAATGGATTTTGATGCGGTCCTCACCATAATTTAGAAAAATTATTCCGTTAGGTTTATGTGTATAATTTACATGAATATTTAACTTAGATATAGCACAGAAATCTTGATGTTTTGTCAAGTCGCCATTGCACCTGTGCGAAACAAAGGTCTATTCTGTAAAAATCTCACCGTGAAAACTTAGGTGAAATGAGCTGGAAGTGAGCTGTTATTCCACCAGATGTGGCTCACTTCACCTGAGATTTTTACAGAATAGGTATACAGGACGCTAGTAGAAACTAAATCAGAAGCCACCTTATCGTGAACCATCCTTTTATTTTTTATTTTTTGCGTGGAAAATTGTTAAATAACTTCTCCCGCTCTGGATGGAGCGGGAGGGCGTGTCAGACTCTTCCTGACTAAAACTCGCCCGTGTTCCTTCAGTTGCCTGTACGTTGCCAGGGTCCACGGTATCCCTTTCGGACTTTCCCGCAACCCTGGCAGGCATCGGTCTTATTCAATAGGCAGTCGATGTACTACAACAATATTACAATACTTCCAATGATTTAATGACACACCATTAAGTCATCATAATTATTAACAACTCGTAATCGTCCATTACAGAATAATAACTACTCATCTGCCTAGCCTTTTCTCAATTATGTTGGGGTCAGCTGACAGTCTAACCGTATGCAGATGAATATCAGTACTTTACATGGAGCGACTGCATATCTTACCTCCACAACCCAGTTACTGGGTAATGATACCCCTTGGTAAGACTGGTTGTCAGACTTTCGGGCTTTTGACTTCCCGTAACGACTGCCAAAGATCTACAAATGATAGCTGGGACCAACTGTTTAACGTGCTTTCCGAGACAAGGACGGGTCTCGATATGTAATGGATGGTCGCCCATCCACGGACCGGCCTCGCCAAGCGTAGCTTAACCTACGATCAACCCGCGCGGCTGTTATTATTAGGCACGAGCCCCTCCAATAATAAGAACAACAACTACTAAGAGATATATTTTATGAAATCTGCGAAGGTATTTAGCCCAAATAACTAATTAATTGACATTATATATTTTTATTTTTTTTGCTGTATATAATCACTGGTAAATTGATTGACAGAAACAGAACTGCAAGTCGAAGTATCGTGTCTTAAGACAACAATTTATGATTGAACTATCACTAACTACTACTAACTAAGTATGTTCAATGAAATACGCTATCTTGTATAAAATGATTACAGTAACCCAAGCATGATCGTGCATCTGCAAATAATTTGAGATTACCTTTGGATCCGCAATTAAGAGGCGCATCTTTGATGACGATCAGACCATAGAAGGCCGTACTGTGTCGACATGTGTAATTATTTTGTGAGTCGTTGCATTAAGTGTAGATAAAACATTATCTATTGCGAGACTTAATAATTTTATGTTTTGCTTGTTGTCTGTTTCGCACTTTCGCGTAAATACAGAAAAACACAACGAGAGGTGTCGTGGGACACAAGCACCCCAATGGAATAACACACGATCAATCACAATCTGTACCCTAATTGTTTAATACACGATCAATCAGAATCTGAATCGTTTTGAAACAAATTGCTAATCCATTTCTTCATAAGTTCCAAAATAAAATCTGCTCAACAACGTAAATAACGCAACGAATGTTGTTGAACTGTCAAAATAAAACAGTATAGTCGTAACCGCTTACGAAAAATGCGTAATTAGGTACTTAGCTGTTTCATTATGACAGCTTAACGACATTTATTGCGTTATTTACGTTATTGAGCAGATTTTTTTTAAATGAAACAGATTAGTCGTAATCATTTACGAAAATGTATTACGTAATTAGGTAGCGGTTTAATTTTGACAGTTCAACAACATTCATTGCGTTCTTTACGTTGTTGAGCTGACAAGTTTTTCAAGAACAATGGATTAGCAATATCTTACAAAAATGATTCAGATTGTGATTGATCGTGTGTTACGCAAATAGGGTGCTGGTTGGAACGTGGTTCCTTTCCCTTTTGCACATTTGGCGAATGAGAGCCAGACCGAAAGAAGTGGAACATTTTTTACCGTCACGACACTTTTGTTACGCAGTGTCTGCGTCAAAATGTTGTGCAGAATTTATCCGGCGATAAGGAACTTCTTTCCAAAAATACTATGGAATTGAAAAGGGCTAGGTATAAGCATTTCTTCTCCCCATTGACCACCACATTAACGGTTGCTTTTAACGGTAGTGTTCACTGTTCAGTAAGGTAGATATTCTTCTTGGCTATTGCAGCACACATTGAGCAAACGTTTAAACAAAGATACTTTTATTTAATTTTGTCAATTTCTTTGAAACTACCCTTTAACAATAATAATATTCTATTGTATTCTTCTATAAAAATAACAGGGGGCCTACCACCACCTCTTTAAGCAGTATTATTTTAATGTTACTTCAGTGGGGGAAAGAGATGGAGCAATACGTCCTGTAGAGCTTCATCTCTTTCCCACACTAAAGTAATATTAAAATAATACTGCTTAAAGAGGTGGTGGTAGGCCCCCTGGTCTGTCTGAGTAGGTACTAGAAAGCACTTGACTTTCTTGCAACAGGAATTTGGCCTTGTTGCATTTAGATTTTTGAAATGTTAAAAGTTGACTCAATCGTATGGAAGAATGTTATTTACAAGGCCGAAGCTAAAAGCTGTTGTTTCTTTTGATATTTTATTGATCTCGCAAGCTTTATAAAAACTGCCGCAACTTGCATCGTAAAACTTATTTAGTTGAGTCTTCAAATAATGTTCCACGGTATGATAAGTTAGTATGTAATCGATGCATTACACCAAATTGTTTAAAGATAATGAGACACATGCTTAAGTCATCATATTAATAGCTCATAAACACCCATTATAGAACATTAATCTTATGCTTCCCTTAATAGTGATGTTAACAAAAAAAAAAATTCTGAAATGTGGCATGACGTCACTCCCCGGTAGATTTTAGACTGACTTGTGACGTAGCGAGCCCCCACTCCCCAACCTTAATGCGTTTTATCTAAATATTTTTTTATTAATATGATAAAGCAAAAAATACGTGTCTAATATTTTTATTATCTGACTGACGGACTAAATCGCTTTTTTTTTTCCCAGTCAACATGCCAGTAACCAACGCTATAATTTGACTTATTTTTGTACAACCTTCACAGCTAGTTAATTATTGTGTCCAGGGTATATTGGGTCATTCAGTTCTTTCAACATCAACAATCAAATGTCCAGAGATAATTTCTCCGTCCGTTTTGGGCATGTGTCATTACGGTGCTCGTCACGTCAACGTGCACGCGGCTTTCGCCTCGCCCTGCTTCCCAAGTGGGCCAAGTATCACTGTGTGCGAGTTCAACAATCATGATGATGCGTTATCTTATGATCTTGTATGTGGCTGGTAAATAGAAAAACCAAATTGAAAAAAAAAATGTTGACAAAAGTTCGAATGCTCGCTGGTAAAGTTTGAATATGGAAATCTAGTACGATGTGTGTATGACAGAATGAGGAGGGAGAGTGTCTATGGGCTATGTCAGAAAATCTTCTATGCCTTTTGCTGGAACCACTGTACTAGTGACGATTTCAACGCAGTAGGTAATACCGACAACAACACAACTCGGAACAACATACAATTTTAGGAACATTAAAAACGAACTATTGAAGAATAATCTTGACTGAACAGAAAAAGTAGTGAGCCCAAAGATAATTCTTTAAATTTTAAATCTGCTGGCCATTGCGAAACTCTTCTACTTATGAATAGATTGTAAAGACAACGTGTAAAGAAATGTAACGTCGCTCTACCTTCAAATGAATGAAACGTCGTGTTATTTGTAATGCTACTTAGCATCTACGGGCCTATTACGTGTCTATTTTACTTAGTTAACTCGTGCACTTATTAGCAAGTAGATGAATGTCAATTCATCAATGGTATAGCAAATACCAGGATTGACACAAAGCGACTGTCTGCCATCACACAATGGCAATTGGTAGATGTAAGGAACGGTTTTATATTTTTTGAAAATGTAAAAAAAATATCATTTTTGTAGCAAATAATTTTCTCTAGTCATTTAACGAAGACTTTTCATTTACCCATCATATAACGGAGTGAAGGTACTTAATTATACGCTCAAGCTTTCAAATACCGCAGAACCACATCAAAAAAAATTCTACGGTATATTCATTCAAGCTATGGATACTATGCTCGCGAACCGTACCGGACCGGTAAAGCAGCTCCTATAAAAACCTAGCTTAAACGTTTACGGTAGAACAGCTTTCGAACTCCAACCGGTTTGTGCAACTTGACGTCTCGACATTATAATACAATTTAAACATCTTGTTGGGGGTCCTGTGTGCCCTGCAAAGAAATGATTCTTGATTCGATTCCCAGGTCGGGCTAGGTGTTATTGGGTTTGCCTTTAGGAATTTCTCAGTAGTCAGCCTGAATTTGTGCCCGATTCACATGGCAATGACCTCGCCCCCTCTTAAGGCTCCTGCAGACAGTTGCACCTGTCTGCGGGAACCTTTATATTGGACTTAAAAATAACTGGCGAAAAAAACGTTGGTGTACTTAACACCTCTACCTAACCCTTGGCGAATACAAGCGTCATGTTATGTTATTTAAGCACCTCAAGGGATTCTTCAGGGCTATTTGCATCTTCAATCTCAGAATGACAACGCACAATATTCAATGACAGCTGTTATCTCACGCTTTGACCTTCATGACGAATGTGCTAAAGACACACGAATGATTGTGCTAAACTAGCATTGTCCACAGTTATAGCATCAGCCTATGTGTGAAGTAGCTGTAAATTGGATTGTCTATTTGTAGAAATAGTAATGTAGGTGACATTGAAAGGTTTAACAATGTAAAGACAATAATAGAGACAGAAATATATATTGGTTTCCCGAATGGGACGGAAAACTCTTAAGAGGGAACAGGGCCTGCGAGGAATTTGAAAAATAGGTATTTGAAGAAACTATTGCCGTCTTCTTACCTCAAGTCTGCCTCCGTAGAGTGCGATAGGGATAGCTACAGCTCACACCAATAATATCACCAAAAAAATTTACGAAATCGACGTTTCGTATTCCCCTTTTTTCCCCTCGAAAACTGAACCGATTCAATTATTTTTTACATTAAAATTTTAATACTTTCTTTTATGTTAAAAACTTTTCGAATTTGTCTGGTACTCCTCTAATCACGGCGGTAAAAATGGGGCATGTATATATAATTTTTGGAGGGTCATATTTTCTTTACCGATAAATTGCTGAAAAAAAAAGAAATAACAGGGACGTGACTACAGCAGACCTTGATTTTATGAAAAAAAATGATTGCTCTAGAGGCATTATTCAGGAAGAAAAAAGAGGAATACATTTGTATGGAGAATCGTAGGCCCTGTTCGCTCTTAACTAAAATTCGCTAAGTCTTCTTCGTCGTCGGCACGAGCTAAGTTATACGAGAATGCATAATTGCACATGTTATGACAATAAGAAGCCAATTTTAACTACCACATGGAATGTGACAACTCAAGAACTCAGACCTAATAAAAAACCAAGACATAGCACTGTCAACAGTGACGTGAGGCCGGTTTCGTAAACATGTGTGCACTTAGTGAGGAGTAGTTTGATTGGAAATGTTTGTAAATGTGTGCGTGTTAGCGTGTATACACAGAGCGGAGGTGTAGTTTTCTCATGCTTCACTGTTTTGTTCGCAGCGCTATGTCTTGGTTTTTTATTTGGTATGAGGTTATTAGGTATTGACGTCTGTAAAATCACGCAAAATAGTCAAAATATAGGCACACTGCGGGGTAATTGAATAACACACGTAAAATTATAATTTATCGCGATTTCTTTCATTTTGACAGTTCAGCCACGTTCATTGCGTTATTTACATTGTTGAGCGGATGAATTTATTAAACCAATGAACCAATGGATTAGAAATATCTTTCAAAACTCGCGGTTTGTGATTCTTTTGTTGTTCTTGCGTATCAGACTTTCTGTGTTACGCAAGAACGGTGTTGGTGATCGATGTAATTGGTTTCATATATTATATTATATTATTAAATAGGTATCAAAATGATTACAAACCTTAACTTTTAAACTGTCGACCTTCATAAAATCACTGTACTACATTATTTGAATGTAGCAATGACTGGGCAAAATTTCAGAAATTCCTTTACTACAATATAAGTGGTACCTATGCCTGATAAAAGTTTTTGTCAACAACACAAACATGGTGATTTATGACGGATGTGGCTAGCACTTTGATTTGAGTACGTTCCTAACAAGTTAGAGAAGACTGTCCAGTCTCTAGTTGAAATTGATACCAAACCGCGTTTGTAAACCTTGAAAATAGGCTCGAATGTCCAATCAAATACAAAGGTCCCATTAAAATAAATGGACAAATTTTTATAAATCATTCAGACCACCAAAATAAGGACAATGGTAAAAAATAATAAGAAAAACGCATTAGATACTTACAAGAAAAATAAATCAGCTAACGAAAATACACTAAAAATGTTGGTTACCCAATGCGATTTATTATTTTAGGTCAAAATGAAATCAGTGTTTTTTTTTGCTTGGATATCTTTGGTTAGTCGTACTGAACGCTGTGTTAAAATTTGTCCGTCTATTTTAATGGGACCTTGTATATTTAGTTACTTAGGTATTTCCACAGCCTATAACTTATTACATTTATAGCCATCCAAGGATATCTACTAACATCTAAATGACACCTAAATCACATTCGCACTTAGCTAGTGCGTACATAGGTAAGGGCGTCACGCATTCGGCGCGTACGCATGCTAAACAAATCGAACGTAGGGCTATTATTTATGATCTTGTGCAATACTTTGTGGGTCTAGGATACTTGGCTGGCGAACAAAGAACATAATGATTTATATCTTATTCACACTTTTCTGAGAATGGTGAGTATTGATAATGGTTATTCTTACTAGTAGGTAATTCTACATAACATAGCACCACGCCTTGGTTCCCCAAAGGGTTGGGCAGAGCTGTATCGATATTAGGTACACCCACATTTCGCCAGTTAGGTTAAAGTCCTATGTAACAGAAAGCGAGCCCCAACCGGGCACAAATCCAGACTCCGGGCTGCTGCTGAGAAATTCCTAATGGAAAAACCCAACAACGCTTTCCCTGACCTGGGAATCGAAACCAGGACCATAAATAACATAGACTAACGAAGCAATCAATACGTAGTTCTAATTATAGTTCACTACAGTCGCAGCCTGCAACTGGGGCATTGGTGGACGATCGTGAAAATGTGGACCGAGGCGAAGCCAAGGCACACATACGTGAGTCCATCAATGCCTGGTTGCGGCCAAGGCTTGTATAATACCTACTTTTCTCAAATAACGCGCGGAAAATTAAACTAAGTAGATTAATTAAATAAATTTCAGACTCAATGACGAACAAAGACAATTTTTCACGCGCCAATATGTTCATTTGTTTCTTCTTTACACACAGCTCTATTTGCAAACCAATTCAAAATTTAAATAAAATCTTTGATAAGTGGTAACTTATCAAAGATTTTATTTAAATTTTGGTTTGGATTTGTGTGGATTTTGGAATTTTGTATTTAAAATGGAACGACAGATAAATGAGTTTTCATAGTAATTTATTCGGCCACGCAACACGACAGTTCTGAATTTTCATACAAACATTCCCAACCGCAATACAGGAATACAGCATTTTCGATTTATCGCGAAGAAGGTTGTCAAAATAATGCTCGAATTTCCAAGCATGTTTGAGAAAAGTATATTTTGGTTTTTAAAAGACAATTTCTTTCGATGCTTCTTAAACTTGAAAGGTTGTTCTACAATGTATGTGAAACCTTCTGATCCTACTGAAGCCATGGTAAACTATGTAGAGAGTAGGTAGAGATGCTACGATGATACGAGTATTTCCAATAATACCTAATGGGACTAGACTTAGAGTAAAGAAATATCAGTATTATAGGCATGACATCTATAAATGTTTATGACAAGTCTGATGTCCAAGTCAGCCCGATGGAATTCCCCATCGGAAAGAATGACAAATGTCCATACAAACTTTAATCCCTATGCAACCCCTTTAGGGGATGAATTTTCAAAAATCTTTCCTCATTTTCGTTATTGGCACTCTTTGCAAAATTCTATGCTTCTACACCTACCGGTTTAGGCCGTGTGCCGTTTGTCAGAGAGTTTAGGATTTTTTTAAAGTAGAAGATGATTTTAATATTGGGTCTATCACAAGATTTCATCCCATTGTTTTTCCAATTATCACGAGAGTAGAGTTTATATCAAGATTACGTAATTAGTATATTTGCTCATTAGAAATTGCACCATAACGACACAAAGACCGGTCGTATACGCAAGAGAAAATGGTCACGATTATCTACTATTTAATCTAGGTCATATATTTTCTATAGACCGTCAGGATTGAGGAGCCACCTTAAACGTCCTGTAACTTTTTAAGGGTTTTACTACAAATTCCAGGATTGGGCCTACAAAATCGGCAAATTTACTGCTAAATATTGGTAGTACCTGCGTTTAAATATGAGACATGGCTCCTCAATCCATACGGACGCGAATCTAGGTGTGCAGTTTATAGAATTTATTCGAAACAAATCAATCTGGCTAGCCTCTTCCCAACTATGTTGGGGTCAGCTTCCAATCTAACCTGATGCAGCTGAATACTACTATTTTACATGGAGTGACTTCCTATGTGACCTCCACAACGCAGTTACTGGGTAACACTTTGGTAAGACTGGTTGTCAGACTTTTTGGGTACGAACTACCCGTAACGACTGTCAAAGATCTTACGAATCACAGCCGGGACAAACGGCTTAACGTGCTTTCCAAGGCACGTGGGTCTCAATATGTAATGGATGGTCACCCATCCACGAACCGACCGCGGCAAGCGTAGCTTAACCTTCGATAGAATCGTGCGTCAAATAAATTGAGTTACGGGCAGGCGTATGATGAATAGATTGCATTTTTATATGCTAATATTGATATTCTCGAACTAGCTACTCCCCGCATGGGACCTAATTATTTTTCAAAAATAAAAGTATCTTCAGTTACTCCTTATTAGATCAGCTGTCTGTGTCATCAACAATTGTTGATCGAAGGTGCCAGTGAAAATCCGGCCAGCCGTTTTGGAGATGAACCGGAACAAACAGACAGACAAACAGACAATTTTTTTTTAATTTTTTTTTTTCGTTTTAAGACCGTATACTTTCATATGCATTTAGTAAACAGCTGTTATTTTGACGTGAAAAACAGACACTCCAATTTAATTTATTTATTTGTATGTGTATAGGTACCATATATAGATGATTTTTAAACTAGCTTTGTTTACTTACCTACCTATCAATTTAATAACCGTTTACCAGTGCTCTCGTGAGTTTTATATTTAAATCTTTGTCTAAACGAGTACAAGGATCACAATAATTGCTGATCATAAACGTTTAAGTTATGCAAGATGAACCTCCGTACCTACCTATGTATATACTTTATGTTCATACTTAAATACTGATCGCTTCTTCAGATGCTGGTTATTTTCATTTCAATGGGGTAACGGCTATTCAAGATGAATGGAAGAGGTTTAGTATTAATAGCACAAACAAATAGTGGGGTGGTTCATGTTTTTTTGCAACTTTTTAACCGAGGGGGTTAAAAAGTTGCTAAAAAACATGGACGACCCCTCTATTTGTTGCACCTCCCCCTGGTAATACCTGATGAGGTTTTAGACTAACCCCTCCCCCCCTACCCAAAGTCACGTGTATTTTTTTGGTGCTAAGTATCTTAAAAAATTACAGAATATTTTATATTTAAATAGAAAGAAAGAAAGAAGGAAAAATATTTTATTTGGAGGGACGCTTTTCGGTTTAGAAATGTGCGTTAAACGAAAAAATAAAGACACGTGATATCTCACTACACACGAAATATCACATAGGGGAGGGCCCTTTGTGATATTTTGGAATTTTTTCCGAACCCCCTCTCCCCTTTCGAGCCTCACGTAATTTATGGACGACCCCTATGCAATGATTGTCATTGAATTTTCTTACGCGGTAATTTTAAAATCATTTTAATGATTGCCCTCTAAGTACGAATGAGCAAAACCAAACGTTTCCTTTTTTGATTCGAGACATCCCCAATCCCAGATGTCATTTGTGGGGTGGTTTCAGATCCATTGTTAAAAACTTGCAATTTTTCTGGACAGACTTAAGTATAACGAAGACAAAATATAGTGGACAAGTTACACTTATGATTTAATTGGAAGCCCTTGTGATGTGAGATCTTTGTTGTACTCAACCCTATACTCGTACTTAAACTGAAAATAATATCGGAGAGCTTCGCTTTAGCTTTGCCGGTAATTTTAAAGATCAAGGTATTTCAAAGACTCGCCATTATTATCGACTCACGAAGGCTTGAACTTTTAACCCACACACGAAATTGTGACACACATAATCTGTTTTTGAATAATAAAATATTACAAAAGACTGGAAACAGATGATTATAGTTGCAAAACGAATATACCTTGGCTTAAGAAAGCGGGCAGATGAAAACCTTGTCAAAGAATTTCGTAACATATTTATTGCTTCATAGTATAAAATTAATGCTTCTCTGATTTATTAGTTAAACAAAATACTGTGTTTAATGATGTCTATGTAGTAATAACGTTATTCTTAAAATTGTTAATGATTATTTTTATGTCGCTTCGTTTTTGCGAAGTGAAAGTTACTGACATTCCGGTCGTTAACGGAACTCTGACTCTTGTTTCTTTAATCCAAGATTCTTTTGAGTATGGCCGGTTTTGGAGCAATTGAGTTTGTGTTAAAAGTTTTGACTGAACTCAACATCATTTATTTCTATTACCTACTTAGCTAAAATATTTATGATCCCAAATCAAAAACTACACGCACGAACCGGTTTCTAACGAAAACGAATATAAATGTTAGCCGAATTAAAAAGGAGGTCAAGATCTAAAAGCACCTTTAAACAATTTAAACTACGAAGCTTTTAACAGTAAATAAATTGTCTCCACTTACACTCCAACTACTCCAGGCAGTTCCCCGAAGAAATCCTTCCTCACTTCCGACTTGTACTTGACGAGGCAAGGCATCGAGGGCCGGAACGGAGTCGGCCCTTCCCGTCTGTATATCCGCTCTATTTCATCCGCATCGTAAACAAACAACAGATCCGGCCTTCCAATCAATCCTCCCAAGCGAACGATCCTCCCGTACCTCTCCAGAAAAAGTTTTGTCACTTTCGCGAATTCAGAAATGTCGAACTGCCCGATAATTGGCACCATCCGCCACGTATTCCCCAGTATCGGAATCGGCTTAGGTCCAGGGACTTCGGAGTAGGGTTTAGCATTTGAGAAAATTTCCTCGGTCAATTCCGCGGTTGGGGCAATTTGGGATCGCTCCCGTTTTGAGAACGGGCACCCTGTAGTTGCGTATCGGGCATGTTTCACTATGAACGGCTGTGTGTACACGGCGAACGTGCGGAGAGAACGACCCATGGCGGTTAAGGCCGCAACGACGACTGCGCGCGCGCTACGATCGAGATCCCAGGGTGTACCGTTGCGCGGGAGTCGACGTTGTTTCTGACATTGCAGTCAAATACGACAATTAACGGCCGTTCTCTTTCTGTCTGAGTGATTTGTTTCTTTAATTTCAACATGGCACTATTTTTCCTGGAGTTAATTTGAGTTTATAATGTAGGCGTAGATTGTTTCTCATTGCAACTCGCAGACTCATAAAAATTGCGACTTGACATGCTTTTTACAAGCGAGAATTGAACCCGCAAATATTGGCGTAAAAGCCAATCACTTAGCCATGTAGGCATAATCAGCCTATAATGTTCCCACTACTGCGAGACAGACGGCAGAGAGAAGCCCTGTGTGGCCTTCTCTCTGTGAGAGGGATTGGGGCGTAATCCACCACGTGAGCCCAGTCCGGGTTGATGGATTACGGCCACGTAGGCATCATCGACTAAATTTCCGATCGACAAATTCCATCTACTGGAAAATTATGATAACTTTCCATACAAACATTATCTTGGCTTCGTTCGTTTGATTGATGGGTCCAAGACTGCAATCACAGGAACAAAATTATTAGCCGGGACTTCTGTTCATCACAAATTATTAACTTGTGTGATTTTGTAGGGTTCCGTAGTAAAACAAGGAACTCATAGGATTCCGCCAAGTCCGTCTGTTTCTGTGTCAGCAGTTTAACTCAGAGACCAAGGGTCTAAGAAACTTTGTAATTTGGTTTGGTTATACATCCTTTAAATATTTGAATATTATATTTGTAATCACGTTTTTTTTTTTTAATATTTATTTAATCCATCATGTTACAGTTTTATTTTTAACATAACACCTGCCAAACTGCTAAGCAGTTTGTCGGCAGTAGGTTCTCGTGGACTAAGCACGAATCTTTGCTTAACTAAAAATAAAAAACTATAAAAACTAAATCTAGGTAAGTTAAAACTAAAAGGCTATGGTTCTGTAGGCAAACACTCCGTATGTGCATACACAGTAGTTACCCACACAGCCACAGATTCTACAGCCACAGCTACTTACTTACCTAATCTGCGTTCGCAATTTATTTGCCAAACATGTAAACAAACACGAGTTTTAGGACAAACAACAGTTCTCGAAAACGGCTCTAACGATTTCAATGAAATTTGCAATAGGGGGAGAAAATCGATCTAGGCCTCGTATCTGGGAAAATTCGTTTTCTCCGTATTTTCACCCGAGCAGAGCTCGGTCGAGCAGTTACTGTAAATAAAATCCTGAAATTTTTTTTTTTTGGTGCCTCCCTTACAGGTAAAGCAGGGATGATTCTTTTTACTCGTCTATTCCATTGATCGTTGGATTGGTCTCTCAAAAATATTTGAATCAGAAAGAAATCAGAAATCATTTATTTGCTAATAATGTAGGTATACAGATATGATGGTTATTTTGTTGAGAGTCCCGATACATTTTGCCTTATGGCATGCAAAATTATTTAATATAATATATACACTAGAACAAAAAAATAAAATAAACAAACAGAAAAAGAGAAAGCTTTCCATCCGCTAAGTCTTATTAAGAATACTCATATTATTTAATAACATTCGGAAGCAGGCACAATTGTCAACAAATTAAATTATATATCAAAAAATTAAATTACAAATGTCAAAAATAGTTAAAGTTTAAAGTTTGGTGAATGTGATATTTCGAAAACGCAACCCTGACGTGAAAAATGAGCTTTAAAGTAGTCACTTTTGTTAGAGTTGTAGGTATGTTGTAATTGAAATAAATCTATCTACTTAAAATCCGTTAACAGAAATAACTTTATTTTTTATAGTTTTTTCTTAAAAATACTATCGGTCGATAAAAACAATACTGTGCATGCGCATATATTCATCGCAACTACGGCAACCTTCACTGTGCGTGGTCCGCCGCGCGTTTTTTTTTTTTTTTAACAATCATCCATTAGGCATATAGTCACGATTAAGATAATTTTAAACTCATTATTAGCAGGACAAAGTGAATGATGTGATAGGCAATACATACCTACCTATTCATATCAAGCTAAAAACAGAATAGCATCGTGTCTTTTATGTGGAGTTGTATGCTTGTATTATAATTTCATGATCACGCGGGGAACACAAAACGGTAATTCAACAAGTCGGTAATTTATTTATTTACTAAGGCACCTAGTCCCTATTCCTATCCCTACAATTAATACAATTCATTACATCATTAAAATGAAACCTGTAGGTATATTAAAATTCAAATTCAAAATTCCATACAATCACAAAATAAATTACATTAAAACTGAGTAGTCATTAAAATTAAATTTCATTACATTTTCACTAACAAAAAATATCACAATCTTTATCGTCGATTGGCACTCCGATGGACTTAAAACCTGTGGATCAGACTGCTACAATCCTCACTAATGACCCTCAACAGAAACAATAAATAATTAATAAGTAGTAATGAATTTTACATAATTACTATTAAAAAAATTACAAAGAGGCTACTTACTGTAAGAAAAATCATTGCCCTCGATGTTAGTCAGGTGCCCCTGATTGAGTCATCATACGCTATAAGTACTACCTATCTTCTTTTTTTAATTTCTTTTTCTATTCCACAACGGGGAAGCTCTTGGCCTGCATCTCACATGATGGTAATTGATGATCAGGCCGAAGGTGGAAGCGAGCTTCGTCCGGAATCCTCAACCAGTTAACTGCCGAAATACAACAATGCTGTTAAAACATCGTTGTTATGGCGACAGACTAAGATATCTTATCTTGTATTGTGGTGGTCGCTAGCCAGGCGGACTTTAGAACAAGCCCTACCACCAACCAAACCGACCAGAAAACTGTTCCCCCACTGGGAATCGAACCCGGGACATCTGGGTCTGAGACAGATGGTATAACCACTAGACCACAGAGTTTAGGCGGTTAAAACCAGTTTTCCATTAGTCAATTGTCAATTAACATAATGAAATTGTTTATTCTGTAAATAGGATATTGCAATCACTTTTACACTTCATAATAAAAGAAAAAAAAAAATGCTAAATGAGTTCGGCGTTTCCTATCTGACTACTCTGAGAAGAAAGGCCGAAACAAACTCAGAGGTCACAGGCTCTTTTAAAGTCCAGACATAATCTTGATCAGGCCATATGAGGACCATGTAGATTAGTGTCTGAAATGGTATTTTGAGGAAAGAACCACATAGATTTCAGTGGACCTGTCCAGTCAGTGCAAGCATTTGTCAGTAATCGTGGAACTCAGCGCAGAAGCGATGAAAATTTAAGAATTTTAGTCTTTTTTTCGTTTAGGAGAAGATTGGTGCCGATTCTCTTGTCACAAATGCCTCTAAACTAGACTAAAAATCACTAAAATTTAGTTTATTCCTGTCAAACGATGATTTCCCATTCTGAAATAGACTAAAGTGACACAACTTAACTATATTTTAGTTTGACAGCACTAAGATGGCTCTGAGATTTTAATTTAGTGAAAATGACAATTTTGCTATTCTGAATTTGACGTTTGTGAAAAATTCCATATAAAACACGTCGAGGCTGCCCCCCCTGCGCACCTCCGGCTCTAAAAAAATTCACGGGGTAGGGCAAACAAGTGTGTACCACGTGGAGTCGCGATTGTCAAATTCGATTTAGGTGTGTCAAAATAATTTTTAAGTTTAGAAACTTTTTATTGCAGAATAGCGTTAAGATTCTCATAGTAAAAAGTAAGGAATTTTAGTGATAGTTTAGTTAGTTTAGTTCGGTGTACAAGAGAATCGGCACCATTATTTACCTACACTAAACCAATGCACAACTTTAGAGAATGCATCGTTAAATTGTTCAAAGTTGACTAGCTAACGTTTCATTTTAAGAATGAGGGAAGTGTCGTCTGCGAATAACACGATACAATGATTAATGTGATTATTCCTTATGTAGAGCTCCCTAAATTAATGGAGGTCCCTAAATTAATAGCAGCCTCAATATAGATACGGATATTGGTTGGGTTTTTCAAAAAACCTACATAAATGAAAACAACGTTTCTGCATGCATGCCTACCCTCCTAAAACACGATAAAATATTTCAATACACATTGCTTGCAAACACGCCATCTGTTGATCAGTAAAAAAATAACTATTTTCAATATAGGCAAGCAACTTTTTTTTACTGTGGTAACTATTAAAGTGTATGTCAATTTGACATAAGACTTTTTTGACTTGTCAAAAATAAAAATAAACAAACAAGAAAATCTGCTTGAATTGCTTGAAAATAAATATTTATGTTGGTGTTAAAACGGTGAAAAATGATTTCCGAATTCGAAAAAGAAAAAGTGTTCTGGACAAGAAAGATGAATCTGAAATTGGTGAAATTTATGGAGAGCAGACCGAATATTTGGAATCCGAAACATCCGAAATACACTTCAGTCAAATACCGAGATAAAACTTACGCGGAATTTGCATCAAAATACGGCAATGAGTTCACAGGACAAGCTGTTAAAGATCGCTGGACGAATATTAGGTCTAGTTTTGCCAATTACTTGAGAAAACTTAAAGCAAGTCAAACTAAGGGCAATGGAGAGGTACTATTTTTAATTTCTAGAATTAAATTCTTTTACTCAGGTATGTACTTATTGTGGCATCTTATGAAACATGTATATCTTATCAATTATCATGCTTGTTACATTTATTACTAGTTAAGTGAGTAAAGACATCTCAAAACTTTCCACCGATGGAAATTTTTGTCCTTAAATCTAAAATCATTCTTACTCATTGTCTTTCCATTCTAGGGATGTAAGATAACATGGCACTTATGGGATGCCTGCAAATTCTTACTCAAAATTAACAAAAATATACAAGCAGATATAACTGATTATGGTAACGAGGACTTTAAAGTAAGTAGCCTTAAAAGTTATAAGATAAATGCTCTATTATAGCTGCATAGTTAAATAGTTAAGGTACTGCCTGGTGAGAAAACTTGTGAGTTCTCACCCTCAATTCATCATTGCGCTATTACTATAAACATGCTACTAACACAATCAGGTTTAGCTTATTTGAAGGGGATAATAATATTACAGGTGCTGAGCAAACCCAGTTGTTTATTACATACAAATAAACCATAATTACGTTTATCTTTGCAGGATGATATAATAGATGAAGAAAATGTATTGAGTGATGAAAGCTCAGAGAAATCTTCAAACAAAATCGATACCACGTGCCAAAATATAGCAAATGGAATATTAAATGTATTCCGAGGAGTTCAAAATGATGTGTTTGGTATAGAAAACACGAAACATGGACAAATAGGCCAGCTAGTAGCCAGTAAACTGTCACAAATGAGTTCCTATGATGCAGCAAAAATGTCGAGCAAAATAATGGATGTATTATTATTATATCATGAAGATAGTCCTTCAAATCCAAATAATGCTAAGTCGGAGAGAATAAAAGAAACATGTATCTAATACTAAGAACTCTCTATTGTAGTCTCTATTGTATGATTTCGCCCCAATCTTGGACCTGAAACTTTCTAAGCAAAGAAACTCAAAACTTTTACTAGTATGATATTTTGTTGTGCTTCAGGTGTTAAATATACAGGAAGGCCTGGGCCTGGCCTTTCATTTGTTCTGGTCAGGGGCTTACCATACACACCTTACAAAATTGCATGACACTTAAAAAATGGTCTAAGTAAATGTGAAGTGTAATACAAATTTGTACCATGTGCATACCAACTGTAAACTCAACTATCCTGAACAGGCAGCACATAAAACCTTGCTCTACAAAAATGATTGTGGTGGTAATTTAGGACAATCAGTATTTTTATATGGAATGGAAACACTTTGGTTGCATTCCGAGCTACTCTGTAATCGATTTGAGCGTGCTAACACCCGTACCGAATTAACGTGGGCGCGATAAGGATGTGCCATGAATCGTCATAGATGACGTCATGACATGCGCCATCTTGCGATAGTGCCGACCATGCCTTCTACTAATATCACCGTGAGCGCTGTCAATAATGACAGTTGTGCTGTTTTGTTTTGACTTGCATCATATCTTTAAACTAACGTGGCCAGCCAGAAGCACAATTTCGAAAATGGCACGTTCTATTCTATTTTTATTAAATGACAAGCAAAGCCGATGCCGACTATTCTGCCAATGTCTAAAATGCCACGTTAATTTAAAGATATGATGCGACTCAAAACAAAACGGCAACTGTCATTTTTGACAGCGCTCACGTTGATATTAATAGAGGAGTCGGCATTATCGCAAGATGGCGAATGTCATGACGTCATCTATGATGATTCACGGGACATGGTTAACGAGCTCACGCTAATTTGATACGGGTGTTCGATTACAGCCTAACTCGGAACGCAGCCATAATGTGACGTTGACATTCTTGACATTGAGTGACATTGACTTTTTTAAGGTTAGAAAATTATCAAAACAAACATTTTCTTTTCAAAGTTTCTGAACATTCATTAAATGCATTGCTTAATAAATAAAAGTCTCGCCCCTAAGACGACCTACTGACCCTTTTTCATTACCAAAATTTATATTACCATGAAATTATCATAAAATAAAGTAGGAAAACATGCACAAATTGAAAAATTTAGCCGGTGACGGCCCCACAAGTTTTGTAAGTTTGTTGACAACAAAATGGAATGAAATTCACAAGGATACCGACATATTTCGATATAAAATCGATAAATTAGAAGAAAGACTTGAAGACGGGAAATATTTGCTTCAGGTACTTACCTTTATTATTTACCACAGAAGAAGTCGTTACCGTTTTTGTAGTGGTTCGTTGAGTCTGTTATTTTTTATAGCTGAATCCAGACCGCCAGTCTAAAAGAAGAACTCCGGAAGAGATGAACAACATCTGCCAACCATTTGACGAAAAAAAGTTCAATTTCAATAAAGTTTCTCCAAAAGAAATATTATTTTCTATAGAAGGTGAAGGTAATGTGTACAAAATATATTTTATTACTCAAATACAGTCTTAAGGCTTATGGAAGTTAAGTGTTAGATGAATAGTTTCCGATTTGAGATGCCTATGTCCAGCAGTGGAGTCAGCCTATTGAATAGCCTTCAACATACATACTAATAGCTAAAATGAAACAGAATTTCAACAAATACCTATTAACTTGAATCTAGTTTTCCATAATTATCTATGACTGTACAGCCATATCTATGTACCATCGAAGAACTTCATATCTATACATTTTAAGGACTATTTTTGCTTGCAGCGATCGGCGGCTATAGAACCGGGGCACTAACAGATGTGGTCATTGTGTTCGCGGGATTTTGTTTTCAAACTGCTTAGATATGAAGTTCTTCGATAGTACAGATTAATCTAATTTCTCACATCTACATTTTTCAGATGCAGATATACACACGGTATTAGTGAATGTGAGTCCAATATCCAGATACCATTCATTGCTGTGCCCATCCGTGGTTAAATGTCTGCCACAAGTGGTGACACCTCAGAGCTTGGACCTAGCAATACAGATTATGTTCCTAAATGAGGACCGGTGAGTGTAGGCAAGTACACACAACAATTTGTTTGTATGGTGTATATAAATAGTGCCTGTATTAACAATGTTTTTTTTAAATTTTGAGAGGAAACTCTGACATGTATAAATGTTACAGTTAAACACGTTTCTAGTTAGAATGCCTCTTCACTAGTTAAAACTAGTTTTTACTGGATGACTGTTTGTTAATACTAGAATTTACTAGTTATAACTAGAATTTATTGATATTCATGTTTTAATTTTAGTTAAAATTAGTTTTAACATTGAACACTAGACAGAACTAGTTTAGGTAGAGTAACTTTTTTGGGGGTAATGATTCAATTGAACCAAAGAAGTGTTGATTGGAATTAAAAAACATTTGTATTATTTAAGGATACGCTAGTCAGTAATTCTTCCTTACAAGCGTAGTATGGTGATTACTCATCTGTTTGACGGTGTACATTCAAAACTAAAAATTATATCAATTTATCTTGTCAGTATGGAAGTAGAATTGGGATAACAATATTGGTTTGGAAGTTATGAGCTTCGAAACTTCCATATTTCAACACAAATTTTTACTCGTCTTTGGGCGTAAATAAATGACTTATGTAGTAAGAAAATGGCCAAAAAAAAAACCATAAAGGAATAGATAATTTATTCAATAGTTCAAATAATTTTATTTTTAGTAAATATATCCAGTACTTAACTTTTTCATAATATCTGGCGTACTTATAGATATTATAAAAAAGCTACTGGATATAATTTCAAAGGTCTGTTTTACGCGCTCGTTTTCGTTATAAAACATCGTCTATTTCACTAAATAAATAAATAAATAAAAACTAGATAAGTACCTAAATACTGACATAATACTAACAAATAAAACTACTAATAAATAAAACTAAATAAATAAATAAAACTGAATAAATAAATAAAACTAAATAAATAAATAAAACTAAATAAATAAATAATTAGGCTAATTAAATTTTAACTAAAAACGCGTTTCAGAGTTTCCTCTCAAAATCATTCATCATCATCACTGGCAGCCTTACTCCACCCACTGTTGAGTATAGGCCTCCTCCCTTTTGTGTCATGCTTCCCTGGTCTGTGCGAGTCTCACAAAAACTTTAGTTTTGATAATCCACAAGACGCTTGTCAAGTTAATTAATTTTAGTCTTGTATTCACTGAAGTAGGAGGAGCTCGTGGCTAAGTAATAAAACAGCATGGGTCGATCCAACAGGTTAAGCTACGCTTGCCGAGGTTGGTCCGTGGTTGGGTTAGGTTGGACCATCTTTACATACCGAGTCTCCTCCGTGCCTCGGAAAGCACGTTAAGCCGTTGATCTGTCATTCAAGGATCTTTGACAGTCGTTACGGGTCCTCAGAATCCCGAAAGTCTGACAACCAGTCTTTCTAAGGGGTATCGTATTACCCAGTTACTGGGTTGTTGAGGTCAGATAGGCAGTTGCTCCATATAAAATACTGGTATTCAGCAGCATCTGGTTACACTGGAAGCCGACCCCAACATAGTTGGGAAAAAGGCTAGGCAGATTGATTGATTAACTGAAGTTTTGATGCCAATTAACATAAAAACTTGACTGTTATCTATCACTGATAAACACAAACGACAAGTACTCATTATGACTGTATCACACTTATGTATTCAGTTAAAAGGTATTAAACACTTACTACATAATGTCATATATTTCAGGGATGTAAGAATTGGGTTCAACAGCATGTGCGGGTTTGCTTCAGTCAACCATTTACACTATCATCTGTTTGTGGAAAAGAACACTTTATATGTGGAAAAAATGGTCAGTATATCACCGAAAGCATAGAATACAGTGAGATAACACCCCTTTCCTTGTCACGGATCACGGTCAGATTATTTATTTATTTTTGTACGAGCAAACACATACAATATTAATTGTATCAATTTTATGCTGACATCGACACGCAGCGAATGAATAAAATGACTAGTCGCATAGCATCGGTTGAGTAAGAGCAAAAGGACTCATTCTGTCGATCATTTTATCGTTTGTGCTTTCTTTATAACTATCAATACACAAGTGGAACTCAAATCAGTTCATCATTTAAATCTACCTTACCCGTACAATTTTTTTTAAAGGCTCAGCTAAACAAAATAAAATAGTAAGTGTGACTGTTAGCCAAACACAAGTTATCACTACATATTATAAAACAAAGTTTGGGCCCGCCGCATCTGTCTGTCAGTATGTCTGTCTGAACGCGATAAACTCAAAAACTGCCGAACTGATTTTCATACGGTTTTGACCAATGGACGGAGTGATTCATGAGGAAGGTTTAGGTGTTTAATTAATTAATTAGTTTTGTGTAAATTGACTTGACTAACAAAAACTTAATATTATTGCACTTTAAAGCTTAATATTTCGCAGACGGATCCCTGAATCCAAAAATGGTTTTCACAAACTCACAATGCTGTTAATTGTTATAACCATTTCATTACTTGAAGTTACTTATTCTTACTAACCAGTTAACTTATTAGTTAACCTTCTGATACCAATAAAAGCAGACCACATTAGTAATATAACACAGCACCCTAATTGCGTAATGCACGTTCAATCACAATTGGTTTCGATTTTAAACAAATTTCTAATCCAATGCTTCATAAGTTCGAAAAAAAATCTGCTCAACAACGTAAATAAGGCAATGAATGTTGTACATGAAACAAATTTTACTGAATTGGTTTCAAAAATAAGTTACGCAATTAGGTAGCAGGTCGTGAATTTTCTTATTTTCAGAAATGGCACCACATAAAAGGAGACATCTATTGCTTGGATGAAAACTATCCAGTGCCTGCGTTCTGTTTTGAACTACAAAGACATTCTTCTGCCCCAACACTTTGGAATGTTTTGGAATACTTCTTGAAGAAATCTATTGCCCACAACATTCTGCTCACTAAGAGGAGAAGTTTGGGAGGTCGGGAGGATGTGGTGAGCGTAATAGTTTGGCCTAGGAGAAGTACCTCTGGTGCTAAAAAGATGGCAGCATTCAATGTGGCTGTCTTGGAACTCAGTGGCTGGTTCCCGATATATGGTAAATAGTTCTTTGTGTTTATATCATTACTAGCGATCCGCACCTTTTTTGCACGGGTGCAATCTACTGATGTGGCGACTTGTCGAATCATCGAGATTTCTGTGCTATACCTAAGTTAAATATTACTGTATTATACGGGGTGGCAGGGTCTTCGGCGCGAAAACTGTTACCATGGGTTCAGTACGTGATTCTGAACCCGCTTTTTTTTTTTTTTTTTTGGATGGGACATTATCAAATAACTTATCCCGCTCTGGGTGGAGCGGGAGGGCGTGTCAGACTCTTACTGACTAAAACCCACCCGTGTTTCTTCCGTTGCCTGTACGTTGCCAGGGGCCACGGTATCCTTTCGGACTTTCCCGCAACCCCGGCAGGCATCGGTCCTATCGGACCCCTTCAGTTGCTGACATCTCTTTGAGGCATTCTGAACCCCCCTGCGTTGAAAGTATCAGTTTTCGCGTCCATGTCCCTGCCTCCCTGTATACCTACCATACATATTCTAAATGATGGTGAGTGAAAACCGCATCATCATCCATTATAAATTTTAGAAGAATTGCAGACAAACAGACTGATACGAAAAGTGACTTGTTTATATAAACAAAAAATACAATCTGCCTGCCTTTTTCCAACTATATTGGGGTTGGCTTCCAGTTTAACTTAGGATTCAGCTGAATACCAGTATTTTACATGGAGCGACTGCCTATCCGACCTCCACAATCCAGTAACTGGGTAACACGATACCCCTTGGTAAGACTGGTTGTCAGACTTTTGGGCTTCTGACGACCCGTAACGACTGTCGAAGATCCACGAATAACAGCCGGGACCAACGGCTTAACGTGCTTTCCGAGGCACGAAGGAGTCTCGGTATGTAAAGATCCATCCACGGACCAACCGCGGCAAGCTTAGTTTAACCCATATCGACCCGTGCGGTTGTTATTACTTAGCCCCAAGTTCCTCTAACTATTACCTTTCTTTATATAAACAAGTTACTTATAATAATGTAAAATGGGATACGGATATCCTAATAATGTATATTTATAAACGTTACAGATTTAGAGGCATTCAAGAATCTTCAAGCTAAGGAGCTTGAGGCAGAGCTGCTGAAATGGATTAGAGAAGACTTTAAAAATATATGTGAAGAAGTAAAATGTCTATAAAAGTACAATTAGTGTAATATCATTAAATCAATATTATTATTATGAAATAAATTATACATATTTTAAGTTAGCCCTAGCGCATATCATTCCTTAGCTGAATTTCAAGTTTGATGTTCACAATAAAAATATTGAGCTTTTGTTCACTCTCAAATGAGGTCACTGTCTTTTTTTTTCCCTAAAATGTATAGTTAATTTGTACAATTTATAGCTAGCTACGTTATAAACATAAATAATTATATAAACATGTAGAGCTTGGATTCCTTAGTGATCGTTACTGTAGTGTTGCTTATGTAAGATTGGAAATGATACATTTTAATTAGACAAGGTGGGCTTAAAACAAAAGAATGTTTGGTTTGAGTAAAATTTTGTATCTTCAATATTAAAGTATTTTCTCCCGTTAAAGTATCGTGTCCCGCTCGATTTTTCCACCTTAATATACCATACAGACCATAGATATTGATAAAATCGAAAGATTGGTTATTTGCGCTTGGCTCGTTGTGGACCTTAATAAAATGTTATTAATTTTAACTTTGAAAAGCTTCTTTCACATGAAGCCACCGAAACACAAATTGTTAAAAAAAATCTCTCGTGCTCGATCGATGTTACACGCGGTATTTGATCATACCAAGCGCAACATAATTTTAGTCTTTATTCGGAAAAAAAATGAGAATATAGTTGGGATGCGTTTCAAAATATTATAATAGTATGTAAGTAGTACAAGAGTAGGTAGTTATTTATTGATACCTCTATATAGAGGGAGATTTTGTGCTTCTTTGGCTGTACGAGTGAGTTGTCGTTGTCTTGTCACCCCTTGGTGCTTGGCAACCGGGGTGGACGGACCGCCCTCTCCGCCCCCTTTACGCCGCCACTGGCCCTTATTAAACTACATATGATGCATCTCGTCTCTCTAAAGGCGAACACTATTTGCTGGACGCACAAAACCCGGGTCTAGCAGGCTTGCCTAATCTCGCTGACTTTACACACAAACTTCGTGATAGCCAAAGTTAACAACTAACTAGGTAGGTACTTACATTTTTTTTGTCCATTACTAATCTGATTCCATCAGTGAATTACCTACACAATGTTTGTAAGTACTCGCAGTGATGACACTCAACTGCCGTCCATGTCTTCGATCGGACAGACTTAACGAGTCGAGCTCTTTAAGCGGGCCCGTATCCTAGAAGGCCCGATACCTACTATGTGGGGGTATGGGATAAGGTGTGTTGCCCTAGCTGAGTTGAAAACCGAAATTATTAGGTAGGTACCTACTACCCTGTTCCTTCGTCTCCGACGCCAATTCGCTAGCCCCAAAGCTACTTGTTGCTCACAGGCTGTTGCCAAATATCGCGACAGTCCGCCCATTAATATGCAAGGGTCATGAAGTGTCCTTTTTCCTGGATTTTGAAGAGACTATTCAGGCGTTAGCTTATGCATAATCAGCCTATAATGTTACCACTGCTGGGACACAGGCCATACAGAGGGAATAATCCACCACGCGGGCCTAATGCGGGTTGGTAGAATTCAGACTTGTCTTCGAATATTAGGTTCTAGGACATGTCGGTTTCCTCACAATGTTTTCCTTCGCCGTTTTCAAGCGTTACGCACGGCAAAACTAAGTTTAACACGTTCAGCGCCGGGAGCCCTCCTGAGGGGTTCACCCAGTCACATATGGGATGCCGGGAGCTCATTTTAAATGTAGTTTTTTCTTAGCGAATACAGCATTATAAACCGTGAAAATAAAATCTGTATATTTTAACAAGATTTATTAGTTTATGCGTTGGTTTTAAAATTCAAGCGTATGAGCTCTATGAAAAGTGGGTGGAGTCGAAAGTGGTAATAGCCGAGAAACGTAGTTTTATTGAAGGTCAGTGAAGCAAAGGACCCGAGGAAATGTGTCAAATGGCAATATAATGCAATTTGCATTATTCCCATGTGCCTTGAAAAACACAGCGAACTAGAAGCAATTATAACATTGAATTTGATGTTGTACCCGTAAGGCGTCATCTCCACGGGCGAGAGAATCGCAGCGAATAGTCTCGCCGTGTCATCAAATTAAATAGAAACTCTTTAAATCAATCTCCACGCGGCGATATCATCGCGGCGTGGATAATTTGAAGGCACAGCCGCGATTCTCTCGTCCGTGGACTGGCGCCTTAGGTGTAAAAAAGGCATTTGAAAAGTTTCCAAATACTTTTTTTACATCTAAAACTAAACCACTAAATACACGGTGTTACGATATTAATTATTGCATTTCATAATCATAGTTCGCTAGTTGGCCACATTTCTTATTTCCGTACAGTAGTGCCAAATTAATCAAAACAGCGAAATATTGGTAATCTACGAGTATTTGCAACGTTGCCCACTTTCAGAATAAACGTTTTTAACGTGACTGACGTGTAAATATATGGCTAGGTACCTACATAAAAGGATGACCACTTTAATGATACACATGCCTGCTGGTCGCGGGTTCAAAGGTTGTCAGCCGATAACTTATCATTGCTCACAGTTAAAATGACCACAACATGACCTAAACAACCGAACTGAGCTACGGTCAGCAATAAAAGTCAATCAACACAACAACATTGAGCACAATATTTGTATGAAAGTAGCTGTTCGTGCCGGTCGCCTTCACCCGATGATTTCATGAAAAGAAAATTAGAATAAATTAGAATTTTCTTTCCGTCCGCGTTTAGTCTCGAGTTTCTTTTAACCATCCCGATTTTACGCAGCGACCGCCTTCGGCGCTCTGATTGGTAGCCGGCCGGTCTTCACCAGAAGGGCCAATGCGGGCGGTCGATGTCGAGATGTTTAAAAGAAACTCACACTAGGGCCTCAGAGCACGGAGACGCCTCAGCGGTGGCTGCTAGGGGCGGCATAGTCAACAATTCCCATACAAATCAAGCGTGTCACCTTTTACTCGTACTACGACATAAATTACATATAGAATTTGACGGCTTTGAAGGTGGTTCGTAACAGAAACTGTGCGCTCAACAACGCTACGGATATCAACGCCACGAATTTTATTACTACCTACTGCAGTATGCAGACGCTGCCTGCGGCAATTCCGTGCATTGGTGAACATGTTAGATCATCATGTTCACCAATACTTCGCTGGCCCAAAGTAACAGGTGCTGAGCCTACTGCCACTAACAGGACACAAATCTAGATAATCGGACTGATTCTAAGCTATTTCAGATTGAGAAACATAATAATACCGCTCCACCTGTGTGAATCGAACTCAGGACCGTTCCACTAGACTAACGGGGATTTTATTTAGACGTTGAAATACTTATTTTTCTTCTTGTTGTAAAGGAACCTACTTGTTGTTGTAACATAACTAGCGAATATGGGTATAGGTACTAACTAGAAATGTTACGGAGGTTTTAAATTTGATCGATTGGAGTCGGAACTGGACCCGGAGTCAAAGTTGGAACCGGAACCGGAACCGGAGTCGGAGGTAGAAGAATGATGTTCCATATCTATAACACTCTTTCGTATTAAAATTATCTCATCACAACAATTAAAAAACTACTTAATAGGGGAGACTGGGTACGGTTGCAGCAGGGTACGGTTAAACCATCGCTAATAACTCATAAACTATTAGCGGTGTGGTGAGGGGTACAAGGGGAGAGAGACGCGGCCGGCGAGTCCGGACATGAATCACAGATTCACAGTGACGCGTTGCACTTCGCGCCACAGAGTACTTTATACTGCTTCGCGCGCTCTGTACGTTTCCAGGGGACCCTATTATATTTTTTCGACAAAAAGTAAGTATTTTCTATTGTTTTCTTTTTCAAATTACTTTGTTGATATTAGCATTTGCATTTTGAGTGATTTTCTGTTTTATCGTTAGATTTTGAAGGTTCTAAAACCGTGATTCGTTTTTGTTTATGTTGTTTTGTTTCGACGCTATGTTTGTTTTATTAGCGGTTGAGGGGTATGGGGACGGATGAAGCAATTATTGTGGGTACGATTGAAACAATGATAACCGTTGCTTTTTTCGTTCTAGATGCCCAGACAACGTATAAAAAAAACTTCAAGAGGCGAGTGTGATATAACTCAGTACGAAAATGCGTATGAAGAAGTCAAAAAAGGGAAGAATTTGTTTCAAGATCTGGATTTTGCTCCGTCATTCGTAACGGACAGGCCAAACCGGAATGATGCGGTAGAAGACGTGGTTGCACTTGCACCAGTGGAGGTAATCGCACTTGCACCGGAAGAAATAGTTGTTCTAGCACCTGACGAGGAGACGCCACCGCTGTCACCTTCCTTGTTGAACGAAGCTTCTATGTCTGAAAACGTGCCACAACACGTAGCCCTGATACAGAATACAGAGACTAATATCCCACAAAACTTTGAAGATTTAACGACGCCGCCCACACAAAGTTGTGCAGGTGTACGTCATCAGTTACAAGACACAACTATACAACCGGAATCAAATATTTCTCCTAGAGATGCTACTGCTGCTCTGAGGTTGCCTTCTAGCCAAAGTTACGTCAGTCTTCAACAATCATCACCGCAGCCGTCTACAAGCAAACAACCTGTATTTACACCTGAAATAATACGGCCATATCCAAAAGCTGCCCCCCGGAAAACAACAAATAAAGCTCGCAACACAAAAAAGACTACTATTTACACAGACACTCCGGAAAAAGAAGCTATAAGAAAAGAACATGAAGATAGACAGAAACGACAAAAATCTAAGCAGGTAAAGAAGAAAATACTTGAAGATACTACAGCGAAGAAGTCTAAAGGTAAAGCAAAGAAGAAGAAGGCCGATTCACCAGCTTCATCGGAAGAAGATGAATATTTTTGCCTCATATGTGTGGGAGCGTTCACGGACAGTAGATCCGGAGAAAAATGGGTACAATGTCAAGGAGGCTGTAAAATGTGGTCTCACTTAGAATGTACAGATGGTGGGCGATATTATGTTTGCCACAATTGCGACGAATCTGATTAGGATCTATATTTTACTTTAAAAAAAAATTGTTAAGTTTAACAAATGTTTTTTTTTGTATTTTTTTATTATTATAGACAGCAGCTGCTGTTCAGCTTGTTTTTGTTCCTACAGATAATTTGAGATATGGAAATCTTATATTATTAATTATTGAGACTGATTGTTGATTTTTTAGTTATTTTTGTTTATTCGTGTTAGTTTGTTAGTTTAAACCGGAGCAGAAGAGCTCTTTTTATGTTCGAAACAATTATTAAGACTGATAGAAATGGTGCCATACTAGAATTTAACCATTTCTTGTTGATTATGAATAAAGAAACTGATTTTTATTACTTATTTGTTTATGTTTCAACTGACACCCATCGCTGTTTCAACCGCCCCTGGTATGGGTACGGTTGAAACAGTGGCACATCATTTTATTAAACTCTTCCTAACTAGTAAATATGGCAGTTGAGCCTCTAATTCTGAGATGTATTTGAAGACAAAAGTCTATTCTCTCATTTTATGTGTTTAGTTGTTTGTTATGTTTCAAAATGGCCGTGCTACGAGCGTTCAAAGCAAAATTGTTTCAACTGTACCCAGTCTCCCCTACACCGCTCTTAACCGAGGTCGGAGTCGGAGATGTAATATTAGTCGGAAGTTCCGACCTTACGGAGTCGGAATCGAAGTTCCGTAACATTTCTGGTAGGTCCTATTGGGTACACCTCTGCCTAAACCTTCGAGGATTACAGGCGTGATGTAATGTTTATGATAAACATACAACGTTCATGTTGATTGTTGATATTAGGTAGGTAGGTACCTAATTATAATAATTGAATTCATGAAATTGTAGTAATTTTTCATAGACCTATACGTCTATGTAATTTTTAAATAACACAAATCAATCACCTATCGAATTATTCTAATTTGCTAATTTATGAATATGGAGGCACCGCCATTGGTCTGGTTTTGTTTTGGTTTTTTATTTATCGGTATGCATGACGTGACATACATAGATATGATAGCCGTCATTCTAATGTGCTGGCAATCAACTACGGGTTAGGGAGAGGAGTACCCCCATACATGCCAATTGCGATGGAGGTGTACTTATGTCTCAATGAGACTTGTTTCATATAGCTATGAAAGAAACGATCTCATTAAGTTAAAATGTTGTTTAAAAAAAATTAAAACCTCGAAAATACCGACTAAAACTAAAAAGTTAAAAAGTGTGCTTGTTTTGAAGTTTTAAGTTACGTACTGTCGGGTTTTTGATTTTTTTATAATCCTTATTTACAAGTACAACCTTTTAGTTTGTTATATAATTTGGAATCGTGTACTCATGTCTTTATTTTGATGACATGGTATGGTACCTACAATTTTTTTTTCCTGTCGTTACTTATTGTCATCTAAAATCCGCCATTTTGATTTTATTAAAACAAAACCTGGCATAATAAAACCATTAGCCCAGTCTTAACGACACAAAAAAAGTCAAACATTGCAAACGCGCATGTAAATACGATTCTTTTAAATGTTGTTAGGTCCCCTGAGAAAACCCAAGTTTGCAACCCTGAAAACCTTGTGCTAGTTCCATGGTGCTAGAAAAACTGCGAAATTCCGGCATTAGTTTATTTTTATTTTATTTTAAATATACGTACCTAAGGCTTTTAGATAAGTATACAGGCTGGACCAAAAAGAGACGTCATAAAAAAGTAATTAGATCCCTCATTTCCAGGGGGGGCATTAGGAATGGGATCCAAAAATACCCATGTATGTTCTGTGATTCTTGATAGTTTTCGAGTTATAATTATATTTTTTAATTTAAAAAACCGCTTTAAAAAAGTCTGTCCTTATAGTTACATGGCTTTTTCACATTATTTTTTGCAATTTTCATTGTTATGGAATATTCTTTCAGCCATAAAATAATCATCTTCCTATCATTAATTCAAGATAAGTACCGGTAAACTGCCCTAACTTTGCCTGGCGTCCTAAGTTTGCCTATAATGAAAATGATGTATCTAATATCTTTTTCATTTTACTTGTATGGCAATCGAAACTTAAAGCTGTCTATAAAATCTCAAAGTTTCCTTTGCCATACAAGTAAAATGAAAAAGATATTACATCATTTTCATTATAGGCAAACTTAGGACGCCAGGCAAAGTTAGGGCAGTTTACGGTACAAAAATGTTGAGTCGAGATTGTAACCATAATACACACGATTACGTGCATATGAAAAACCTTAACAGGCAGAGAGTGCCTCTTGTAGCCATGGAAGGAAATCTTCCTCAATTCGAAGACTTTCCACGTTTGTCTGAAGAGGACGTATTTCTGTTTGCGCTAGGGAGCTATCATATTAAGCTCGCCAAGTCATACTGCGCCGAACATTATATTCGTAATGGCCTTTACAATATCAAACCATTTCTAGATCATGAGTTAAATGATTTACCGCTATGTGCAACTTATTGATATGTAACATCTTTCTTGTCACTTTCTCGCAATCTGTGGAAGTGATTTCGTGAAAAGCGCTTTCCTGTTACACACCGAAAGCGTGAAGCAGCGGAAGGGCGCGCTATTTGATTTGACCAATGAGCGCGCGCGGTGCTAGAGTTGGGCGACCCACCACCTGTGAGACTGCAGCTGTCGCCAGCAACACTGCCTCCCTGTGTGAGCTCCCCCGGACAGTGAAAAGTGTGTCGTTCGCGTAACAGGTCAGGTCCGCTCCCGGTTGGAGCTCGCCCCTCAGTACCCAGTCGTAACCGATGTTCCACAGAAGCGGGCCCAGGACCGAGCCCTGTGGAACACCGCACGACATATCGCGCCTAACCTAACCTAACCTTACCTAACAAAGTGTCAGAGAGAAAGAAAAGATCCCTGGTAAAAGAAAGGTCATCATGAATGAGAACCATAGTAAAGGTTGCTATATACTATTCCTCTTAACTGCATTGCTAAGAAAATATACCTTCATGTCGGAGAGCCGGGCTCACAATCGTCATCAGAAGGGTAATTATCGATTTGATCGTTCATTATGTAACTGTCTGTCTATTTCGTGGGCGAAGGAAACGCGCGGGGTAACTATAATCACTAGTTACTTAAACATATAATCTACGCTTTTCTTAAATGAAACGAGTTTCGTTTTCGTAACGAGTCCGCGGGTCGCGCTCAGTCGATCTCGTGGTAGGAATCGAACTGACTTCCTGATCCAGGCTCCTCTGATGCTGAACTCTTATCGTCTTAAAACGTTCCCACGAGAAATGCAAGCCGACCCCCGGCCAAGTTCGACGCAATTAGGTTTGCGTCATCGCCTTTCATATCGGAAACAATTATTCATTATTCAATATCAATAAGCTCTACGCGCTAACAAAGACCCTCGTGATCTTAAGAGTTAGACGAGATGTGAGTTGACACCATCGTCTCAACGTCGTAACGCTAATATTGAATAAAAAAGGAATTTTCCACGTAAACCCCACATATATAAAGAATGTCGCTTTAGAAAAAAACCCGATCAAGAGCGAGTCGGACTCGCGCACCGAGGGTTCCGTACCATCATAAATATAAATATTATTGATGTGTTACTTTCCGTACAGTCTTTCAAAAGTAGGATAGATGGACAGGCGGATGGATGGTCAGGTGGATGGGCGGATAGGCGGACAGGAGGAAGGTCGAACAGGCGGACAGTACTGTACTATTATAGCTTTATTGTTAATTTACAAATCTTAACCAGAACTGCTTATGGTGACTGAAAAACGTTTCAGTCACTCCACATTGCAAACTGATTATATTAGTAAATAAATAACCGGGAGCCTATTAGGAGCATCATTCGTATAGGTACCTAAATAGTTCGGTGCCCAGAAAAAACTACAACTGTGCTTCACCCAAAGCAACCTGCGAGTAGGTAGGAAGCAGGACATTTTGGTTGTGAACCGCGAAATGTTATGAAAGACGTTTAAGAATGTGCAAATAGCGCTCGTTCATATGATACCCCACTTCGAATTTTTAAGACCCCGGTTCAGTCATAGTTGCAAAAAAATAAAAATAAAATAAGTACTTACAACATTCTTATTTGCAAAATAAGTAGTTGGGCAAACGTCATCTAAACTATTCCAAATTTCAAGTTGATAGCATTAGTAGTTCTTGAGATATCCAGCTGTGACAGACAGACGGACAGACAGAGTCGCACCGTAAGGGTTCCTTTTTACCATTTTGGTACGGAACCCTAAAAAGTATCTTCTAACCCACCAGACGCTTCAAATGACACTTGTTTCAAACTTGTTGGAGGGTGAGGCGTTTCTTCCCAATATCCTTTGCTACAATTAACAGCTAGTCAAAGATGGGGTTTTTTCCAAAAAGTGTTTTTTTTCCGATAATTAAGTAAGTATATGATTATGCTTTATGAATGTATTTATTTATTGTATAGGTATGTAATTGGTACACCACTGACTACCTGCAGTATTGTCTCTCCTGTTACCTTTAATCCATCCAAAGGTTGTCTGTAAAAGATCGTTTTAAGACCGCCCATTGTGTCTCCCTATGTAAAATTTCTAAATTTATGTCTGTAATTTTTATGGTGTAGGTACAATAAAGAGTATTCTGTCTATCTATCTATCTATAATTTAATACTACCTACTCATTGGATGACATCTTGTGGTCATCCATCGCAAAACAGCCACGTTTTTACCAAAGTGATTGAAAACATAGCAGTGTTTTCCATTTTTCGTGATTCCATTCCAGGTACCTAGCAAGCTCAAGTAATTAAATAAATTGTGTTTAAATGTAAACCACAATTTTATTTTACACTTTCACAAAGGTTTATTCAGAATACAGCATAAACCTAATTCATTAATAAAATAAATGTGTTTTAAAATAAATTAATAGAGACAAGAAGATGATACTAGGATACGAAGGTCCATAATATTGTGTTAAAATGACGGTTTCTAGAATAGATAACCTATATAAATAAATCACAAACATAATGAGTAATTGCCAGATATAACAAAATTATTGTAAACAAATGTTGTCGTATATTATTGCTTAATTAGAATACGAACTGATCGTTAATGAATGATTCACAGAATGAACTTTGTTTATCAGCAACCTTTATTATGTGCATTAGTGTGTTATGTATTACTCATAACTTCCCCTTGACCTCTCGCGCGGGAATAAATTACTCGAGTGCTCCATTATCGAGTTCAGTCGCTGGAAGAACGGACGTCGCGCCGCGCCCGCTCCGCACTAAAATGAAGCTTCCGCTACTAGTTGTACTTACGTTCATAATTGTATTGCAATTACATCATAGTGAGTGCCGGGAGATCTCGTGGTTCCCCAACGTATTCGACAGCCTCACCAACCGAACCTCACAAATAACAAACTATGTGCGCGAAAGGGGACGCAGATTGAAGAACTATTACGTCGAAAATGTGCGCAAAAAGATCACTTCTTACTTGGGTATAAACACCACCAGCAGCAAACCAGACTTTCCGGAGACACCAGAAGATAAACAAGGGAGGATCAAGAGAAAATTCAGAGATTTTCTCGATGTAGCTGAGTCAACTGAAAATAAGGTATTTGATTCCATGGTACCAGAGGAAGAGATGGAGTACATGTGTTCGGATGAAGACCCGGCTGTTCACATGACCACGCCACAGTTGATCGCGATGCATGGCTACCCAGCGGAGTCGCACACGATTGTGACAGACGACGGATACATATTGACAGTACATAGGATACCATATTCTAAAACCACCCTAGGAAACAAAGTAAGCCCCAGGAAGACAGTGCTGCTGCATCACGGCCTACTCGGCAGCTCTGCGGACTGGATTATACCGGGACCTAAGAAGAGCCTGGGTTACATCTTGTCTGATGCCGGTTACGACGTGTGGTTGGCCAACGTGCGAGGAAACACATACTCCCGAGCCCATGTTTCAAGAAATGTAGATTCGTTTGAATTTTGGAACTTCACATTTCACGAAGTGAGCCAACACGACCTCCCTGCGGTCATAGATTACATCATGGAGGTTAAAGGATGGGATGTCAAAATTAATTACATTGGCCACTCTATGGGAACCACAGCACTGTTCGCACTGCTGTCCACGAAAACTCAATACAACAAGGTATTGAGAGCTGGATTTGCTTTGGCTCCAGTTGCCTTCATGTCAGAAATTAAGAGCCCGTTACGGCTGCTCGCTAGGTATAGCGATAACATAGAATATCTCATGAAATTACTCGGGGCTAATGAGTTTCTTCCACAAAACTCAGTGCTCAGGTGGTTATCAAAACATGCTTGTGAGATAAATCATTATGAGGAAGCGATATGCGAGAACTCATTGTTTGTTTTGTGTGGGCACGATGAGAAACAATTCAATAGGTCATTGTTGCCAATAATTCTGGGTCACGTTCCCGCCGGCGCTTCCACCAAGACGTTAGTTCACTACGCTCAAGAGATCAAGCAGAGTGGCAAGTTCCAAATGTTTGACTACGGACCTGCAGATAATATCAAGTATTATGGGGACGTATCTCCTCCTGAATACCCATTACACAAGATTACTTTGCCTATCGCTCTGTTCAGTGCTGACAACGATTGGTTCTCCGGTGCGGTTGACGTGACGAACTTGTATGTACAACTAGTGAATCCAATAGATCACTACATAGTGCCATTAAAAGAATTTAATCACATAGACTTTTTATGGGCAATTGACGCGCCCTCTCTAGTTTATGCAAGGTTGTTACATTTGTTAGAAGAAGGTGTTAGTAAGCCATACGCTACCGATATTTTAGATAATAATCTCGCAGAGCTTACGTTAGACGATATTATCAAATAAAATAAGTAAATAAATTATGTTTTTGGAATTCTTAATTTTATTTGACGTTTTAACTACACACATAGTACCCTAATTATTCAATAATGCAATACACGATCAATTGGAATTTGAATCGTTTTGAAACATAAGTTATAATTATAATTTGAAGCATAAGCTTCACAAATTCGTAAAAAAAATCTGCTTAACAACGTAAATAACGCAATGAATGTTGTTGAACTGTCAAAAGGAAACAAATATGTCGTAATTGTTTACGAAAATGTGTTGCGTAATTAGATAGCAGGAGAATACAAAATTGTGGCTGTTATTAATACACAAGCAACGATCGACATCACTAGGTACAGACGCAGCTGGTCAACCTACCCAAAACTGTCAAATTTTCCCAATCAACTTTGAACCTTATACTGTAGTCATAAAGTTGAAAATCTATTAAAGAAATTTGACAGATTGTAGTAGGTTGATGTGCTGGCGTCTGTACCTAAACAGTCAGGCTAGTGATCCAGTATCCAAGTATTATCTACGTATTTGGAACCATAAGAAGAACAGTTACCATACTTGAAGATGGCTCCTCAGCACCTGATGGTGTTCGCGCGTAAGTTTAGTATCGATGAGTTACTAGAGGTGAGGTAGGTAGGTGCCGGCCAGGTATCTACGCTACTTTGGAAGCTTACTTATTTTCGATGTTTTAACAAAACTGACTGAAAACTACGTAGGTAATGTTATGCCTTTCATTAACTTAATTAAGTATATATTTAATTATGAAAACTATTACCTACACGATTGACGATTTTCTTAATGATGATTGATAGAGTGATTAACATAATGATTGCGATCGTGGTTCACTTTCTTTTTGTTTCCGCTTGACATTATAGTCACATATTATTGTATATTTGTTATTGATATTTGATTTGATTTGATAAGGTAAGCTTAACTGCACAGCTGTGTTTTGACTACCTACCTACTGGTGTTTTTTCTGCTAGGTCGATTGGTGTAGGTATCAAATATATAAGGTCGTAAATAACGCAATGAATGTTGTTGAACTGTCAAAATGAAACAAATTAGTCGTAATCGTTTACGAAAATGTGTTGCGTAATTACAGCTGGGCTACTTACATAACAATGATTTCGCTTTACTTTAAAAATAGGTAAGTAGGATCAGACTTAATGAATTGCTCATTTCCGAGAATTATTTGTTTTTTGCCCGACTGCGTCGAAGCCAAGAAAGGAGGACTATGTGTTTGACCTGTATGTATATACCTATATTATTATGTATGGTAGGTATATTCAAATTATAAAAAAATCAAAATGGCGGATTATCGGCGCCAAAATAAATGTTTAAAAAAAGAAACTCACTACTCTATCGAGTGGGGTATCAAAATCAAAGGTGATTACAAAAATATTCACAAATTATATGTTATGTAATTTGGAATGAGAAATTAAAAAAAAAAACTAGGCTCAAAATAAAAAAAAGTAATTTTAAAAACTAAAAAACCCGACTGCAAAAATAGTTTTTGCAGTTGGGTTCTTTAGTTTTATAAATTACTTTTTTAGCAGAACAAAAGAAATAGAGGTATTTTATGTGTAAACGCGATACATCTCACTTACAACACAGCAAGTCATTTTAGATCTTCAATGAAGTGTCAAGTTCACAAGGTGTTGTTCAACAGACAGCCTTAAGACTCGAGTAGAGTCGCGCGACGCGACGGCGGCGGCGGCGTGACGCGACGGCGCGGCGGCGTGATGCGACGCGACACCGGTAATTGTTCTACCGTGAAGTTTTTTTTAGAAATTGTTTTGTGTGTCGCGTCGCGCCAGTCTGCACAAAGTTTTATAGTCTCACTGACGACGTAGACGTAAAGACTCCCGCAAACAGGCACGACGAGACAGTGCGACGAGATTTTGCTATGTATATTCATAGAACCCCTCACCCGAACAATCCGTATAGAAGTCCATGAGTATATTTTCGTGCAATTTAAGTGAATTTGCAAAACTTCTATTACTTAAATGTAGTAAGTTATTTGCTAAGTAAATAAGTATATATATATTAGTACTTACCAAGATTTTTTTTTAGGAAGTTACCTAACCTACTATTTACCTAATTAATAAAACACAGAGCTCTCTACTGTATTAAGATTGAGCAAAAATCGCTGAAAACAACACGTTCCTTGCATGGGGTGGGGACCCCCATTAATTATTATCTTTATATTTTATTATTTTTTATTTTTTTTTATATATTACATTCTGGCCAGGATTTTTTTTTGCCAACCCACTCGTGATATATTTTCTAATACACTAAATTTGATTTAAAATACTTTTTATCCATCCAACAGATGGGTGGAGCTCGTTCCTAGGTCGGATCCTCTGCTAGTAGGTATTGAATTACCTATCTAAGTCGGCTTTGGACTTTACCACATTAAGTAAGTATAGTATAATAACAATCGTGTTGTTTATACCTACAGAAAAATTATGTATTATTTATTATCCTTGTTTTGTACATACCGTACTAGATAAGTACACTGAAACGCAGTTGAATTAAATTAATTAAATTAATTACTTGCACAAATTCGTTGGTTCTATTTCAATATTATAACAATGTGGGTGTACTATATTTACACCCACATTGTTATACATTCCGCCAGTTATGTTTAGTCCTATATAGGGGGCGAACCTATTGCCATCACCCGGGCACAAATCCAGACTCCGGGTTGCCACTGAGACATTCCTGATCGAGAAACCCAATAACACTTTGCTTGACCTGGGAATCGAACCCCGGAAGAACCTTGTGCTCAGCAATAGCGCTTGCGATGCGACCACCAGACCAACGAGGCAGAAGAGAGGAGAGGTCTATTTAAATGTAGATAAGTATTATATTTTAATCATTAAAACATATTATGTAACTACGTAGATTGTAAGTATATGATGTATGTGTCTAATAATGTTAACAAGAAAATCCTGATTTCCCAAGACGGTTTGTTTTGATTTGCCAATTTATTTATGTATCAAAATATCCAATTGGTTTTATTTAATGTTCGAGACCTAACTAATTTTCAGGGCCGTGTTTTCCATTGTCCACTCTGGGCAATTGCAGGGTGTCCCGCAATCCATGGGGCCCCTAAGTCCTGCCAGCTTCGTAGCTAGGGGCTGGCAAAAGATAACTTAACTTATCCCTGGCGGAGTGCAAATATTTTCGAGCTCGCTTCGCTCGCTCTTGCATCCTACATTCAACATTCTATAAGGACCCCAATATCCTAAAGTGCCCAGGGTAAAGACGGCCCTACTAATCATACTAAGTAGGTACCTACATAAATACCTACTAATACTACGATGGTACCTACCCACAAACGTCATAGTTTGCATACCGTAGCTATTCTCATTCGATAGAATAATATACATTTGTCATTTGCGCTTGTAGGTATAACAAACAAAAACAAACAAACAGTTAGTCGTCAACAGCACCCAAACGTACCTACAATGATGATAATTTGGATGACTCAAGCAGTCAAAAAAAAAAAGTGTAATGTATCGTATAGCAAATGAAAGGTATGTATTTATTTTTCCTTAATAATACAATTTATTTTTTGAATAACTGATATAAATAACGACAAATATAAAAAACAAACTAGTGGACGTAGCCAAGTCCGAAGATTACGAATTACGAATATGCAATAAAATATTTTAGAGTAGGCAGGTAATATGACTTTACCATTTAAATCTAGAACCGTACCTTGGGATACAAATAAAAAATAAAAATAAAAATGTAAGTACGATTTTTTTACAACCAATTTTTTCGCGCAACCGCGTATTTGCTCGGGCGGGGGGTTGCGTCGAATGGTTAGCCGGGCGCAAGTCAGTACCCCTGGGTACACCGGTTGCCAACGCCTCTTCAAATAAGTAAGTATTGGGAATATAGGTACTTGCGTAAAAGTAGTCATCAGATACTCCAACCCCATCCGATTCTAAATCTGGAAGATGCCCGTTATGTCCAAGGTCAAAATACCGTAAGTCTGTGAAAAAGCGGTAGTCAGATATTCGAACCCCTTCCGATTCTAAATCTGGAGGATGTTTTTGATGTTATGGCGGTACCTTGTCAGTATATAGGTAATATGAAAACGTTCGAAAAAATCTACATATTTTTAGTAAAATAAGTGGCAGGCATAATTGTAACACTAGAAATAGGTAGGAACAAATTACATCAACCACGTTTCACATCAACCTACTACAATCTGTCAAATTTCTTTAATAGATTTTCAACTTTATCACTAAATGATAAGGTTCAAAGTTGATTGAGAAAATTTGACAGTTTCGGGTAGGTTGACCTGCTGGCGTCTGTACACACTTCTTATATGGGGTACTGTGTAAAATGTTACTAAAGGAGAAGAAATTTAAAACATACATTAAACGCACACTATGTAGACAAGTATATTGGATGATTACGTCGTAGATAAAAATGCTTGGCTTAATGCTGGTCCTGCTCCACAGCCACTTGGGCTCATTAGTTAAAAAAAACATTTTTGGAAGAGTTGCTTCCCCTTTTTTATTTTAATACTCCAACAGATAATACTGATTTTCTTGAGTAATAAAATTCTTTTAATCTCACAAATACATTGCAAACTATAGATTTGTAGAATTTAGAAGCATTTTTTTATATTTTTGTAAATGTGAGTACCTACCATGGAGCCGTTTATTATGTTATTATATTGACTTGAAAGAGCATGGTAGCTGAGAGTATGTCATGCTCACTTAAATGTCTCGCTGATGATGGCGAGTGGATCATTCGGTTCCCTACAAAATGGTTGAGCTGGATGGTGCTGATCCACGCGTCATGTTCGTGAACGGGCACCGTCAGTTGAGACTGGTTATCTCTTTCTGCCAGGGCTTATTTTAAATCTTATATTTTTAATCGTTTTTGTTTTTTTGTTTACACTGTTCTCACATATAGAAGCAACAAGAATAATGTACCTAGGATTTTGTAATATATAATTATATTTAAAAGAGTGTCCTTGGAGTTTCTTACCCGTTCTTCTCCATAGAGATCTACGTTTTGGAATGGGCAACTAGCTTCAACTTTCTGACTAACTGACCGACTATTTGACAATTCAAAAGTGCCTGTAAATGATTTAATTGAAATAAATGCTTTGAGTTTGTTCGTTATGTCCCAGGTAAAAAGACCGAAATCACGAACTAAACTGTGTTCCCGACACCTTAAAATACCGAGTATTCCATCAATACTATAGGATTAAATCGCTTTTGAATGTTGCATATTATGTTAAATGTATTTATGCTCGTGACTGTACCTACTGTTAAGCTGATAAAACTCGGTCTCAGTGATGGACCACTATCTGTGTAGGATGACTCACTGATAAGTAGGTAGGTACTCGACATTTGCGACCTATGGACCCATTGAAAGGATGCATCAAGTAAAATGAATACACAAGTGTTTATAGTCAACAAAACAGTTAGCAGCAGTGGTGGTCCAGTGGAAACGGCCCCGACTTACGAGCTGTCGTGGGTTCGGATACAGGCAACCGCTTTAAATTGTGTAAATAATATCACCACTGCTCTCAAAACAGTGTAGGAAAACATCGTGAGGAAACCGGCAACCTAGAACCAAAAATTCGAAGACATGTGACATCTACCGGCCCGCGTGGTAGATTACAGCCCACTCGATGAATGGAGGCCTTGTGTCCCACTAGTGGGAACATTATAGGCTGATTATACTACGTACAGGCAAAAAAATACTATTATAAATATAGTAGGTATCTACTTACTTACACACCTCCTCAAAGGTTAGGTTTGTTTACCCAAAATTGACTTACCTAAGTTTTCAAGCAGCTATCATGACTGGCTGGAATTTAGAGATACCTTTCTGTCTATAGTACATAACAACAAAACTTTAGATAACATCAATAAATTACACTATCTCCGTGCTTCCTTAAAGGGTAGTGCTTCTCTTGTTGTTGATAACCTTGACTTCAGATCAGAAAACTACGACGCAGCCTGGCATAAACTTTTCTTTTATACCTGCATATACTCCACATTTCGGAGGCCTATGGGAGTCTGCAGTCAAATCCACCAAGCATCATCTACGACGCATTTTGGGTTTAACAAACCTAACCTTTGAGGAGATGGCTACCTGTTTAATTCAAGTTGAGGCTATCTTGAACTCAAGGCCTTTAACTACACTGTCCAACGACCCTTCTGACCTCGCTCCTTTAACCCCGGCACACTTCCTTATTGGTCGTTCTCTGATAATGCTGCCTCATCCACAGATCCAGAACGCCAACGTCAACAGCCTCCAAAG
This sequence comes from Xanthia icteritia, assembly GCA_949128155.2. Lineage (NCBI taxonomy): Eukaryota > Metazoa > Arthropoda > Insecta > Lepidoptera > Noctuidae > Xanthia > Xanthia icteritia. Next base: position 13,194,532 of record OX421933.2, read on the forward strand.
ATTTCGCCGTATTGAATATTTGAAGCAACACTTCTGGGCTCGTTTCTCCCATGAATATGTTCTGTGGCTACAGGAGAGAACGAAATGGCGCCGGTCGTCTGGCGAGCTCAAACAAGGAACATTAGTCGTCATAAAGGACAAAAACTTACCTCCTCTTATGTGGCTTTTAGGACGCATCACACATGTTCTCCCAGGCGGAGATGGCGTCGCGAGGGTCGCCGACATTCTCACAAGAAGGGGTGTCATCCGACGCGCCTTTAACACCATCTGCCCGCTGCCGGTCACATCTGTTGAAGACTTCAACGGGGGGAGTATGTTGAGACCGTTACTCTCAACATCGCCGCGCGCTGGCGGCAGTGAACGAGGGGTGCGGGGACAGCGGCGAGTCAGCCGGCCGCACGACGGAAGGCGGGCCCCCGCGCCACATCAGTCAGCTGTTGCACACCTCCACGCACGGCTGCGTTTACGCGTTTTTTATTATTCTACATTTATTATTTCCTTACTACTTTATAACCGACCCGTTGTAATTCATATTATTCCTTATTATACATGTTATACAGTCCACTCAGTTTTATTTGCTCCACTACGATCTATCGTCGCGATCAGGTACTTAATAATTTCATGCAATTCCTACACGCACAACATGGATCTAAATAGTATAAGAGATAGCCGTAGTTACTTTTAGTAACTATCGCTAGGAAGGCTTATTCAGTATTTGGTGGGTGTAGGGCCCTCCTCTGGTGAGAATGGAGACGGTCTGCCCGCATGCGGCTGGCCAAGTGACTGCCTATCGCCGCTCAAAGACGAATTATTGTTACAAAACATGAACAATAACTAGGAAGGCTGATACTAGTACGGCATTATGATATGAGTATAGTACCTGTATGAACAGTATAAAAAACTGATGATATTCATCAGCCGGTTCACTAGATAAGGCCGCTCAAAGACGTGATAAGGTTACAATAAATACGATCATTAGGAAGGCTGATACTTGTGTAGTAAGTATTAAAGTATGCACAATACCAATGTGAACAGTATAAAAACTGACGACGCCAATGTAACATATAAAAATATTAAATACGTAGAAACGTAAAAACAGTACCTATTAGGGCAGATAACAAATAAAATAGGTTAGGTTCAACTTATGCCAAAGAACCGAATTGATTGACCCCGACTCCACCTGGTACGAGTCTGTCCTACCCCTAGAGTGTTATTATAGAGCCGGAGGCGCGTAGGGAGAGCAGCCTCCGCCTGCTGTAACAAACCGTAGGCATCGGACGAGCCGGAGCGGCTGAGGCAAGAATGGATGCCTGCGATCCTCTCCCCTCCGGATGCCGTGGTGTACGGTCGTGTTCTCAAGTAATCCGCGCTACTATTTTTTCGTATTTATTTAATTTAAATAATAAATAAATCAAAATTCTTCATCGAAGTTCAACCTGCTAAGTACTAGGCGCGCATACTCAGTGAGGAGGACAGTGACTGCACGGCAAGCCAGCCCCGCCCTCCGACCAAGCGCTGCATAGAGAGAGCAGGACAACCTACTTCTCTGCGCTGCTGCCGACTCCGCCCACGGAATCAGCTCGCATAAGCTCCGCCCTGTAACCCGATAAGAGCGGCGCGTACGCAAGTACTCTCTAATAGTGACGCCTTTGCTTCTACGTCAGCGCTCCAGGTATTTATTGGCATTACCTTACTTATAATATGTCGACTCGACGCACTCCGCCGAAGACAACTGATGTTCCTTCACTGGCAAAAACTCCTGTCTTGAGCTATGGATCTGATTCTCAGTTATACGTGTCACCTCCTACTGGTCAAAGTGACTTCATCACTCGTAGAATGAAGCGTAAACATCACGTACACGGGACGTCTGAATATACTGTATCCACTGACGAATTGAAGGACATTTTTTCTTCATTTGAATCCCAACAGAACTCTAAATTCGAGAAACTCATGGAATCTATTCAATTAATCAAAGACCAGAACACTGAGATCCAGAAAAGCATGGACTTTCTTTCCTCCAAGTATGACGAAGTATTACAGAAAATGGTTAACCTTGAACAAAAAAATAAAAGTTACGAACTTAAAATTGAGTCACTAGAGAGCAAAATAGAACAGCTAGAGCGTAACTCACGCGCATCCACCATCGAAATTAGGAATATTCCTAGACAAGACTCCGAAAATAAGAATACTCTTCGTAACCTAGTCCAGAAGGTGAGCGAGGTCATTGATCAGCCATTATCTAACCTTGATGTTCAAGATGTTTATCGCCTAAAAACCAAAAAGGAATCTGGTAATCATATTTTGGTCAAATTCACAACTACTTCATGTAAAGATGGATTCCTAAAACAGTGCAGGAACTTCAATAAGATGCACAAAGACAACAAGCTAAATACATCCCACCTGCAGCTACCTGGCCCTGCTAAACCGGTCTTTGTCGATGAGTCACTGACAAGCTTGGGGAGACGACTAGCATACCTGGCCAGACTGTTTGTTACGGAACAAAAATACCATAGTACATGGTCTTCTTATGGAAAAATCTTTATCAAAAAAACCCATGATTCACCAGCTCTGCGTGTGGACTGCGAACTAGATCTGGAAAAGATTGCAATTAAGTGACTATTCTATGTCCAATTACTATGTTTGCTTTGTACTTTTTATGTTATATCCTTTTATATCTTTAAGTTTTACACTATAAGCTATTACACAATACTCCACAATGAAACACTCAACACATTAATCATAATAACACAACCATCTAACATTTATAACTTTGCTACACTTATTTCACACATACATAGGGTGAACCATATATACGCGACGCAACAACATATCCATATAATACACACCTCCCCAATTTTCCTCAGTGCTACGACACCATTATATACAATTATTACTTGTTACCCATCTGTTACGTATAACTATATTACATTTTATACAAATTCATCATTATATTACATTTGCTTGACTAATTTTCAATCTAACTATAAGGTATTAATCGTCACATCTTTTTATAACTCTGCACCTTTAAATCACACTTACTTTCCACATCACTACAGTCTATTGACGTGCTCTAATTCACCTACTTACTTAAATTATCAAAATTCGATAACATAAACCAAATTAATAGCGATCTTGATAGTTTTGTTATAGCGGATTCATCCACTTGCGAAATAGAAGAGTGTCCTAATCTAATTAAAAGGCCACACTCTAGCCTAAAAATAATACATCAGAACATTCGTAGTGTTAATCGTAACTTTCCTAGCCTGTTAACCCTTCTTAAAAGATCAAATACTGAGTGGGATCTTATCATACTCACGGAGTGTTGGCTACGCCATTCCCACAACATTCCTGCAATAGAAGGCTTCGACTTTGCTAAAACTGAAAATAACATCACCCAAAATGAAGGGGTCATCGTGTACTTCAAAGATAGTTTGAGTCCAATAATATCGGAACCAACCATTCTTGATGCCAACTGTATTACAATAAAGGTAGACAGCAATACCCTCGTCGTTGCAATATACAGACCTCCTGGTAATAAAAACATCAACCCATTTCTTGAATCTCTCAGTAACCTTTTAAGTAGCTTAAACTTTCCTAATATCATACTCATTGGAGATATTAACGTGGACATAACTGTTAACACTAACGATGCTAACTCATCATGCTACCTAAATCTACTAGCTTCCATGGGTCTTTTACCTGCCCACCAGTTACCAACACATAGTAAAACCTGTTTAGATCACGTCATGCTAAAAAGTAGACTCCCTGCCTTTTGCTATGTCGCGGAGACGTCTATTACCGACCATGACAGTGTGATACTTGTGCTTGAAAACCACCACCATCCGTTGCCAACATCTACCATTAGGAAAGTTAACTACATAGGCCTTGACAACGATATGCAAAATATATGCCTCAACTCCATCTACGAAACAACTGATGTAAATGTAGCTACTACATTGTTAGTCAATGACCTAAATTCTAAAATACTAGCTAACACACGAACCGTTTCCATTTCTAATCGCAAGAGGATTAAAAAGCCCTGGATAACAATTGGTCTATTGAGATGTATGAAAAATCGAGATAAACTCCACATAAAGTCAAAAAAAAAACCTAATGATGAAATCGTCAAGATCACCTACAAAAGATACAGAAACTTTTGCAACTGGCTACTAAAAAAACTAAAAACAGACTATGAAAGAAACCTATTAGATAAAGCAGCTAAAACTAACAATAAAAAACTTTGGGACGCTGTAAAAGAAATAACACACTCCAACAAAAAGTCAAACCCAGCAATGGATCTTATATCCACCCCAAACCCTTCTACTTCTGTCAATGCAATAAACAATTTTTTTGTGTCTATTGGCAAAAACCTTGCTGAAAACATTCACGACGGAAATCCATCTATCTGCACACCACACGCTAACTCTTGTCCTTCCTCCTTCGTTTTGCTCCCCACTGATGAAGATGAGGTTCGTCAGTGTATCCTAAATCTAAAAAAAGTCAATACAGTTGGACGAGACAATATCTCAGGAGCTTTTCTTAAAAGATACCACTCTATCCTAGTCCCCCCCTTAACGTACATCTACAACTTAATGTTCCTCAGTGGTGTTTTTCCGAAGGAATTTAAACTTGCTGAAGTAATCCCAATCTACAAGAGTGGTGACAGGGACTGTGTCAACAACTACCGACCCATCTCTTTACTTTCTACTCTCTCTAAACTAGTTGAAAAAATGATTAACAAACGTCTAATTAACTATCTTGAGACCAAATCCTTGCTGTCAAAATCTCAATTTGGTTTTAGAGCTGGAATCTCGACCAATGATGCGGTTCACGAATTGATCGATCACGTTGTTGATAAACTAGATCACAAAAAGAAAGTGATAGCGATATTCCTGGATTTAGCTAAGGCTTTTGACACGGTCTCTGTTCCACTCCTACTAACTAAGCTACAATGTATGGGGATTCGTGATACACAGCTCAAACTATTTGAGGATTACCTTGCTGACAGGCAACAGAGAGTTAGAATTGGAGAAATCACTAGTGATGACTTACCTATTAGCTACGGTGTTCCTCAGGGTAGTGTAGTTGGGCCCACACTTTTCCTCACCTTCATCAATGACCTGTGTGATCTGCTACTACAAAATGGCAAAATTGTCACATTTGCGGATGACACTGCGTTGATCTTCCATGGCGACAATTGGGATGAGGTTTACGGCCTTGCTCAATCTGGGTTCAATACTGTAACTTCTTGGCTCAATAACAACGGCCTTACTCTCAATGTCAGCAAAACTAAATTTGTACCATTCTCTATTAAAAACATCTCATCCACAGTTCACGAAAATTATTACATCAAGGCCCATTACTGTTCATCTGCCCACTCCTGTTCCTGCAGTCGATTAGAAATAGCTTTTAGTATAAAGTACCTGGGTGTCATGATTGATAGTACTCTCGGCTTCAAGCACCACCTGGACCTTCTTTCTTCCAGAACTCGAAAATTAATTTTCATTTTTAAAAATTTAAGCCGTGTTGCAGATAAAAATGTCATTAAAATGGTTTACATGGCACTGTGCCAATCCATTCTAACATATTGCATTACTGTATGGGGTGGCACTTGTAAAACTAACTTAATAAAACTTGAAAGAGCTCAAAGAGCGGTACTAAAAGTAAGCCTGTCGTTACCTTTCCTCTTTCCTACCAAAGATCTGTACTTGCTCTCTGATGTGCTGACAGTAAGACAACTTTATATTCTGTGCTCCGCTCTAAAACAACATTCACTAATAGGGTATGATCCTTTACTTAATGCAAACAAGAGAGTCAAACACAGGGTTTGCCCAGCACTTACTAATCGTAGCACCGCCTTCTCACGCAAATTCTTTGAATTTCTTGGTGGACATCTATATAATAAGATAAACAAGAAGCTAACAGTTTACCCTCTTACAAGAGCTAATTGTAAGAGGGTTATTACTGCCTGGCTTAAGTCCCTCGACTACGATGACACTGAAAATCTGCTTGTTGTACCATCCTAACCAACTGCGTATGCTGTCACCTCCTTCACCCAGCACACACTCACTCACATAAACACTCACTCTCTCCCGCACACACTCACACAGACACATACACGCTCACACACACTCGCACTCACACTCGCGCACACATACTCTCGCACACATACTCAATTACTCACTCATGCAATTTAGTTCCTCTCACCCACTTTGTACCCCCATAACAGCAATAATCTCAATTTGTATACAGCTGTTCACATGTTGTCCGGAGTCTGGAGAGGCTGGTAATCTGTCATACAGGTCTCCTAGTACAGAAACCAGTCTCTCGCATAGATTATAACAATTATCGATAATGTTTTGTTTGTTTGTTTTATATTGTTTGTAAATTCTATGTGAGAGAAGAACAATAAACTTTATTTATTTTATATTTATTTATTTATTTGTTACGCAAAGGCTGCTCTTCCCGCAGCGCCGGAGAAGTTGCAGTCTCAAAAGAGATACAGAAATCCCTGTGAATCAGTCCCCCAATTTTTTTTTTTGATGACGGGATTCCCCTCTTCCGTAGGGGGGAACCTCCCTTTCTCCCAACGGGTCCCCCCTAGTTTTTTACACTTATTATTAATTTTAATCCAAAAAATGAGGGAAATTACCTCAAAATAAAAAAACTCGAAAAGGGGGGGGCAAGTCCGCAACTTTTCCTTTTAAGGGAGGGTAGTACCCCTCCCTCCTCCTCCCACCCTCAATTCGACGGACGGCAATGGAACGTCGTACCCAATGTTATATTGGTGAAAACGAAATGCACCATCAAACATAAACTTTCATGCATTTAAATAAAGTCATTGCACCTACCTAATTGTTGTTTATAGCAGAATATTGATGTCTGAATCTATAAAGTAAATAGATTTTGCATTGAAGTGTTTAAGGGAGAGGCCTATTAGAATTCGTGGATGAATGTAATGGATCATGGAATATATTGAGCATTTCCATAAATCTCTTTTTTACTTGTATATCTCAGATGTCAAGCTCAACTACATTATTCAGGAAAATTTTAAACTCTCTCATGCGTTTACAGCAAAAATTTGCAAGCAGTACATAAATTTCACTAATCCTTACAATATATTTTCCAATTTCTTTTTGCCCCATGTCCAAATATTTCATAAATGTGAATAAATGCGGTTGTAGTGATATAATAAAACAGTTGTCTTTGTTTACCATAATTTATTTCGCTCTTTTAATCTATTTACTGAACCCTAATGAACGTATTGAACGTACATTGTTTCCCCGAAGGGTTGGGCAGAGGTGTACCTATAACAGTTACACCCACATTTCACCTGTTACGTTTAAGTCCCATGTACCTAATAGGGGGGCGAGCTTATTGCCATAAACCGGGCACAAATCCAGATTCCAGGCTACTACTGAGAAATTCCAGATGGAAAAACCCAATAACACTATGCCCAACCCGGGTATCGAACCCAGGACCTTATACTCAGCAGTAGCGCTTATGCAACCACTAGACCGAGACCTAATGAATGACAGTTAATTTAGGTGAATACCTCTAAATAGTATCATTATAATAATCAATTGTCTGTTTTTTCAATATTTTATGTATTCTTAAATATTTCATAACAAGTTATTTTTATTTGTAGGTACTTCTATAGTTCATAATTAAAACACTTTATTTAAGTTTACAGTGTTATCAATCAACAAAATAGGAAAATACATTTATATCGCTGTTGGACAAGACTAAACAGTTTTCTAAAAAAAAAAACATTTTTCAAGAATTTTCACTTTCTACTTTTGTACTTGAGAAGCTTGAAAACCGAAGTACCAGAAGAGCGAGGCAACGCAGCAGGGGCGTCGGTCATTCATGCTACCTTCATGTCTTCGAATTTGAAACGCTCCAGGAACTGTACAATTTTAAAACCAAATTATATTATTTTCTGCTCAAATAAAGTACTTAAACATTATGTTGCAAAGTAAAGCAAGCATATCAACTAGGCCTCCATTAGGCCCATGGCTGGAACAAAAGCAATCAGCCTAGTCATTGCTGCTGGTTGTATAATTTCTTCTTTATTTAGAGATATCAGATATTTTGTAATACTAAATTATGTAAACATTAGTTAGGTATACATAAAATATAATTATGATGTAGAAAGTTCGGTCAAGGAAATACATTCATAATTTTGTTATTAAGTGGGTTGCTACGCTTGATTCGTAAGTATGTGTCAAAAAGCTTACCTTCAATGATTAATACAGAAGATTGGTTATCCAATCAATGTTTGGCACGTTGCCAACCAAATTCTTTGTTAGGAAATTCACAAGATTGATGTTGGGTAGTGTTCCATTCTTGTATTTTCAGCTCTAACACCGTCTGTGAAAATATTATGAATATGTTTTGTAGTTAGTTGTTATTTGGTTAGTGGTTACTGTAGTTTATTTCAGCATCTACTTTTGTACAAAAATATCAATTAACAATTTCAGTTAGAATGTGAGGTTGACGGAGATCTTACGTGAGGTTACCCTCACGTAAGATCACGTAAGATGCTTGCCTACGAAACAAAGGAATGATTGTCCGTAGACTAGATTGTTGTAGACCCACCAATAATGTACCTACGGGACAGCTACAATAATCTAATGAGATACGAAGGTACTAAGTCTTAGTGTAGCCAGTAGAAAACGAAGACTGAACAGACAGTGTCTTAAACAAGAGAATTTTCCAGTTCTTCCGACTTCCACAAGCCACAAGAAAAATGTTCCAAAACTGCTTAAACATAGGCCCATGTTTCTGTATGAGAAGAGTAAATATAATTTTGTATGTTGAAAAACATAAAACATTCAAGGCAAAATAATGCTTAAACGAAAATAGGTATTACCTGACTCAACAAAATCAAAATGTGAACAAAATCATTGATAGCATCTCAACAGACTTCAAAGAATGATGATTCCGGCGCGGATTATTGTCAGATGTTTAACAAGTGATATATGGATTTCCTGTTCTTTTCCTTATACTCCGATATAGTTAGATCAGCAAAGGTATACTTTAGACAGGCTATATTTCGCATTAAATTCGACTCTTAACACATCGTCCAATGAGTCGGAAGATCGTTCCAGTGGTTATTTCAACTGTTACTGTGTTGCCAATTTTTTCCCTAAGACCTCAGTCAGAAATCGAATCGTGTTGATAATCCGAACTAGACAAACCGATTTCACAAAACCACGGCCAGAGTAGCTTTGGGTAAGCCAGTATTTGTTTATGTTTGAATAGTTTTGATTAATGTACTTACAACCGAATAGGAGGGATGGCAACACTGGTTGTGCAAAGTAAACATCAGCTCCACAATTTTATATCTTTATATTATGTAAAACTAACGTATTCCACCCGAAAACAGTGTAAAAACAAAGTAAAGTGTCTGATAGTGCCGTGATATCGTTATCCAACAAAAACATCACGCCTAAAACAGTTACGAGAAAAGTGTACAAAACCAAAGTGTGAAGAAGAAAATAAACATTACGAAGTGATTTCAACTAATAGGCAGCGTTTCCTAACTTAATTTGAGAACACTTAGTGCTCCAGGACAAAAATAAAGGCCGTAAGTGCTAAAAAGAACATTTAAAGAAAAACAAGTAACAGTTGGAAATTTAAAATTGTGTTAACAAAACAAAGACTCAACTCATAATGCCATCATGGCATTATGAGTTCGATATTGACACAAGACAGATAGGTAGATGGCATTGCCATCTACCTATCTGTCGAAGTACCTCTGTGTACCATCGATTACCCAGCGCCATCTATTGCCAAATAAATACACTTCTGCTAACTATAACGAGAAACAGATGGCAGCACAAGCAACTAAACCAAACATGGAAAACAAAACAATTGTATTAAGGTGCGAAGGATGTCATCAGGATATAGCCAATAAAACATATATAGTTTGCCGCGAATGTGGCCAAAACTACGACCTAGAATGTGCTAACATCCCCGAGAAACGACTTTCTGACTGCAAGAAAATATGGAAGTGTCCTGCTTGCACAGCCAAAACACCAAGAAGGAACAATGAGAACATTCCAGCTTGCTCTGCTTCAACAGGAAATGGTAGAACTTCCTCCCAGGATCCCAATGTCACTCTGAGAAAACCAACCCCAACTGGCAGACAACCATCAGCTGAACGGAAAAATAGTGACGTCTCTTCACTATATGAACTATCTACTTTTGATATAAGCCGCTTAGGAGACACGATAAATACCCAGGCAGTGCCATCAATCCAAGAACGAGCATCCGCGCCCACATTCACACTTGATCAACTCGGCCAACTTTTGGATAAAAAACTTGAGAGCAACGAAAAGAAAATAGTTACAGTAATCAAAACAGAACTAAAATCTCTTATACAGGAAGAAATAAAAACATTCATGGCAAATTTAAAGCACTGAAATAACAAACAAACTTAATAATGTAACCACGGAACAACACAAACTAAGCAATGACATGCAAAGCATAACAATGAAAATAAATAATTTAGAAAAAGAATGCGACCGCCTAAACAATGAATTGAAATACCTACAGAGCCACGGCAACTATAAACCTAACAACAATAATAACATCAACACTAAGAAACTAGTTTTATATGGACTCGAAGAATTTAACTGGGAGACAGAAGACGAACTATATGACCGCATCCTACACATCTTTTATGACAACATGAACGTCAATCTAGAAGGACATATTGATGAACTAACACGACTAGGGAAACAAGGATATCGCAGACCAATTGTTATAGAGTTGATTAGCAAACAAATGACCAGGTACATCCTCCAAAATAGACAATTTCTAAAGGGATCTGGGGTTGTGATTGGCGAATTCCTGGAAAATGAGGCTTTACAAAAACTCGAGCTCGTCTCGAGCTCCAAACACTATAAAAAACTCACAGCAATCATGCTTGAATATAACTTGCATCAAATTGTTAATAAGCCAACTAGGGAAACATCGACGTCATCAACCTACATAGACCTAATTTTTACAAATAATAAAAACGTCTCGCTTTGTGTTGAGGATAAAGGAATCTCCGACCATAAATGCGTAACTTATAGCTTTGAACTAAGAACTTTTTCTAGGACACGAATTAAACCCATGTATAAAAACATTAGACTAACAAATCACCCAAAATACTACATACCTTTCAAGCTTAAATTAAGAGACATAGCCTGGGAAAACATTCTAATACTCACTAATACAGTAAACGACAACTACAACCTCTTTGAAGACAAATTAAAAGAAACTCTAAATACCACTATCCCATTAAAACGTATAAAAATAACTAATTCCAAGAATAAGAACTACATAACCAAAGGAATAAATAAATCATGTAAACATAAAAGACTTTTAAAGACATTAGTAAATCAATCAAAAAGTAAAGCACTAAAACACCATTACAAAATATTTTCTAAAATTCTCAAAAAATGTGTAAAGGCTTCTAAAAAACAAAATTATTCACAAGAGATGGAAAAATCAAAAAATAAAACAAAAACCATGTGGCATATAATAAAACGCATAACACAAAAACCAAAAAATATTCACACTGAAAACATGAAAATAAATATAAATAACATTATAACAAACGGTCCCTACACTATTTCAGACAGGTTCAACCAATACTTTGCTTCCGTAGACAGCTTCCGCAACAGTTCGCAGACAGCCAATGACCATGCAGTAATTACGCCCGCCATTAACTCCATGTTCCTAGACCCCGTTACAGAAAAAGAGATATTCGACATTATTCAGAACCTCCCAAACAAGTACAGTTGTGGTATCGACGAGATACCCCCAACATTAATAAAAGCATGTATCCAAGAACTCACCCCCCCCCCCTAACATCTTTGAGGAGAAAACATTCCCGTCCCGACTAAAAATAGCAATAATTAAGCCTATACCAAAAAAAGGTGTAAATTCCAACGACCCTAGTCAATACAGACCAATAGCAATTCTTCCAGCATTCTCAAAAATATTTGAAAAAGTAGTCACTTCTTAGAAAAATACGACATACTCGACAACAACCAATTTGGATTCCGGACAAACCGATCGACGACCCTAGCAGTATATAAATACACACAAGAAATACTTACATATATCAAAGACAAAAACTATGCAATAGGCCTCCTGCTCGACATGACCAAAGCGTATGACAAAGTATCTCACTCGATCCTATTAACGAAACTAAATGGAGTTGGCATCAGGGGCGACGCGCTTGAATGGGTAAAATCGTATCTAGCCGATAGGAAACAGTATGTACAGATAGAACATCTAGATGACGACACGTGCGAGCTACAAAACGTGCGCTCGAATATACTAACCACAAACTGGTCTATTCCACAAGGTAGTGTAATAGGATGTATACTTTTCCTCATCTACATCAATGACCTGCCAAAAATATGTGACCATCTATGTGTGTTATTCGCTGATGACATCTCCGTACTCTTTAAAATTCCTACTAACAATCTACCTACAATATAACTCCCAAATTATCGAAACTTTTAATCTAATAAAATGTTGGCTTCAGAATCACAATCTCGAAGTAAACAACAAAAAAACTAAAATCATACAATTTAAACCCTACCAAAAACAAAAAATTGACATAAAAATATAACAAACGCTATCCAAATTGAAGAAGTTGAAAAATTCAAATTGCTAGGTATTACATTAGACTCTCATTTAAATTGGAAAAAACATGTCGAAAAAACTAAAATCAAACTGTCACAATTTTCATATGGACTTAGCGTGCTAAAATTGAACACAAAAACCCACTGTGCTCTCACTGCATACTACGCATATATGCCTACGCGTGGCTACGCTACGGCATCATCATGTGGGAACATAGTGTAGATGCGAATGACTTATTCATAGCACAAAGGAAATGCATGCGAATATTATTCCAAATAAAACCTAGAGATAGCTGCAAACCCCACTTTATTAAAGAAAAAATGTTAATTCTGCCCTGCATTTATATATTAGAAATAGCCACTTTTGTTAAGAAAAACATAAAACTGTTTAATTTTGATAAAAACGAGCGCCGCAAAACTAAGTTAATACTACCCGCACCTCGACTACAAATGTATAAAAATAGCCCAGAATATCGTAGCATACAGATATATTAATTAATATAATAAATTACCTGAAAATATACGGTCCACGAGAACAGTAGGTATGTGTATTTAAAGCTAGGCTAAAGTCATTTCTCTTGGAAAAGTGCTATTGTGTGTGTATTAAAGAATTTATGGAAGATAAAATGTTAAAATAGAATTAAAAAATATATATCATGTGTTCATTTTATTATAGGTTCTTTTGTATGTAAATACTATTTGTTATTTATATGACATGTTTTCGTTTATTAAATTGGTGAATGATTTTAATTTTTGACATTCGAAAAAAATTTGGTACGACATTTTAAACTCTCTTTCTACCATGAAATAAGGGCTAATCTGGTTTGTGGGTATTTTTACTCTATGGCCTGACGGATATTCTCGTCAGATAAATCATTCACAACCAAAAATATGCACTAGGCAACATTAAAAAAAAAATATTTGAAAATGACATTTATCAAACTTCAAACTCCGTGACTGCGTCGAGTGCGTTGGGCGATAAAATAAAAAAAAAGGGTTTTTTCACCATTTTTCTAAGGTAAGTGGCTATATTTTCATTTATAAGTAGTTATTACACCGTTGTAGATAATATTTTGACGAAATAGCATCATAAAATCATATTTATAAACAAAGTAATTCTACGCGGAAAAACCGTTAGGACGCGTAATTATTTTATGATGAATTTTGACTGTTTTTGTGTGTAATCGACAGCAAATAGATGAATATTTATTTAGAAGTAGATAATACATCGTTTTAGATAATATTATCACGAAATACCATCATAAAATCTTATTTTCGAACAAAGAACTGTTACGACAAAAACCGTTATCAAAGTCGTAAAATTTTTGAAAATGTTATGATTTTGTGTATAATCGACGATGAGTATATAAATATTCATCTATAAGTAGTTATTACATCGTTGTAGATAACATTTGCACTAATAATTATCATAAATACATGTGAAATGTTTCGAAAAAACCCTTCGTCAAAAGTCTTCCATTATTGATGAATTTTGACTGTTTTATAATGAATTGAGTGTATCTGTATGATTTGTAAAACTCTAAAACTAATAATAACTACATGTTTTGGTCATTCGAGGTGTAATTCATACTATATTTTATAAATTTCAATCATTTACATGATGAGTGCCAAAAAGGTAATTGACCTTGACGGTTGACAGTTGACTTGACGCAACTATGCTGTCCAGCCATATCGATAGATGTTATCGATAAAATCGATGTGTTTGTGATTTATCGTGTTTCAAAATACAAAATATTTTGCTTTTTGGAAAATTTGTCCGACTTCAAAAATAAAGAAGGTTCTCAATTCGTTCGAATGCATTTCGACCTGTATGTATGTATGTATGTATAGCTAGCTCTCTTTCATCTGTTGTTCGCGTAGTACTAAAGTAAATTGCTGAAATTATTTCGCACATGTACAAAATACACATGACACATAATATCGCGCCTATGTTCCCCGAAGGGCAGGCAGAGGTGTGTAATACACCCACATTTCGCCATTTGTGTTGTATTGTTGTTGTTTATAATATACTGTATAATTTTTATCTCTAGATGTCCTGGAACGTGGGTGATCAGGACGCCCCTCCCGACTTCCTCGACATCCTTCTGGACGATGAGGAGGATGACGAGCCGGAGTCGGGGGAGGAGTACCTGCATCCTCACGATGAATACGAGGAAGTGGAGTACCTCGAGGAGGATGAGGCCAAGGGGTCTGCCGAGGCCGAGGGTGCCGTCGAGGAGGAGGAAGCTGCGGTTTCTGATTCCGAGATGGCTCCCGAGGCCGAGGTGGATCTCGAGGCCGAAGTATTGTTAATGGTAAGATTGGAATTACTTCTATGTCACTAATAATCATCGATTTTTTTTTTCAGCAAACTTGATGCAGCGCATAATCATTAATGCAGCCTATAATGATGATGAGCCAGCTGCTGGGGCACAGACCTCCTCTCTGTGAGATAGTTGTTTATTGTCATGCCTGTCTGTTTGCATGTCTTGATTTGTTTGAATGTCTGTTTGCTGTTCAATTTTGGTGTGGTTTATTTTTTGACTTTAGATAATAAGTATAGTTTGCCACAAGCATGATGGCCAAGAATCGAATGTTTTTACGCATGCCCAATTTTAGTTATTTTATCCAAGCTCTTATTTTTCAGGACGACGAGCAGTCCATCACTGCCCCCCCTTTGGGGGTGATTACGTCGTTTTTCGACGAGGATTTAAGCCCGCTGCCCATGACGTAAGTAATAAAATAAATAGTTGTTTTTATAATTTTTTTTTTGTATAATAAATAATAATAAATGAAAACCTTTTATTTGATAGAACCACATCATCGCCGCGGGCTTCGACCTCTGCTGCTGTTGGCTCAAGCTCGCTGCCCGTTCCAGACCCGTAAGTGTTAAAACTTGAATGATGAGTCTTGTACCTTTTCTTCGTGAATTACACGTAATAACATTTATTATTTTTATCTTAGGTTGAATGTCGTGGTCACGGCCGCACTCGACCACGACATGGAGGAGGACCACGTCTTCCACCTTGCTGATGAACATGGGCTGTTCCAGCAGGTGGAAGATGTGGTAGAGGACGTGGTGGCAGAAGAGCCGCAGCAGCAAAGTCGCCCACGGCGCGGCGGTGCAGCGCGGCGCGGTGGCCGGGGAAGGGGACGTGGGGGGGCGCGTGGGGGTGCACGTCGCCACATTGATAGTGGTGGCCCCCAGTGGGTAAGAGGAGAACGATTGATCGAGGTGAATGTTGATGATCATGATGTGCCTGAGAGATTGAGAGCTGAAATTATGTACATAGTGAATGCGAGAGAGACAGCGAGAGCGCGTCTGATAAATAGAGAAAGGAGAGCAAGAGAAGAGAATGAGGAAGAGTGGTTAGATGCGGATGACGGCGAGGTCGAGTCCTTTTTTGCTGCGGAAGGGACTTCCAACCAATTTGAATGGTCACCCATGGGTGATTATCAAGGTGCGAGGGAGCAATTTCTTCCGCAACAAACTGGGGCGGTTGTCGCATCTGAAAATGCGTATGAGGCGTTTAGGCAGTACTGGGATGACTCCATCATGGCGCACATCGTCATTGAGACGAACCGCCATGCAACAACGATCGCAAGTTCGTCCACTGCGTTCGCCCGTGATTGGTATGACACGAACATTCACGAAATTTTTGTCCTATTTTCCTTCTGGATGATGCTCGGAATCATTCGGATGCCCTCCATCAAGTCTTGTTTTAGCCTCAATCCTCTTTTGCAGACCAACGTCTTTAGAAAGATGTTTTCCCGTTCACGCTACGAGAATCTTTGCCGCGCGTTTCATTTGGTTGACAATAGTAGCATACAGACAGACAGGACTAACCCTTTATACTCTTTAGGTCCGATCGTAGATCATCTAAATTCACGGTTTCAGGCAGCCTACATCCCATCCCAAGATATTTGTATTGACGAATCCTTGACTTTGTGGAAAGGAAACCTATCCTTCCGCCAGTACATCAAGACTAAAGCTGCCCAGTACGGAGTCAAGACCTTCGAGCTCTGTGAGTCCTCTACTGGGTATCTTTGGTCTTTCTTCATCTACCTCGGTGCTGGCAATTCCTATGATACCGGTCTCCCATCCACTGTGCTGAAAAGCACAACTACCGTCCTCAAACTCATCCGTCCCCTCCTTGACAAAGGCTATACTCTGTATATGGATAACTGGTTTAATAGCCCCCTACTGGCCAGATTTCTGAAAACACGCAAAACCGACTGTGTAGGTACTTTGCGTGCTAACCGCATCAATGTGCCTCCACTCATGTCACTGTGTAAGCTGAAAGATGGCCAGTTTGTAGCACGTCATTCCGGCGATGTGGTGGTCTTGGCCTTTCAGGACAAGAAGCGTAAGATAGCCACCATCAGTACCTACCACGGCAATTCACAAGGCCAGATGGTAGCGAAACCATATCGCCCAGCTCTGTACAAACCTCAGATAGTTCTAGATTATAATAAAGGTATGGGAGGCATTGATCGTAAAGATCAAATGCTGGAACCATACCTCCTGGAAAGAAAAAGAAGCGCTAGATGGAATATCAAGTTCTTCAAACGCATGCTCAACTGCTCTATTTTGAATGCCCGTACCCTTCTGCAGAGTTCGACGGCTACTCCGATAAAGCACATGGTGTTTCGATTGGAGTTAGTCGATCAAATTCTGCGGCACCACCACCAACATATCCCTAAAATCACACCCACCCGTCCCGGTTCAAGCAGTTTGGGCCCTTCACAGCCTCGGATGCAACATCTCCCTCTACAGACAGACCGACTCGAAAGCAATGGGCGCCGTAGGCGTCGATGTTGTACTTTGTGCCTTCGGCACAAGGTAACACGTAGGACGACATATCTGTGCTCAGCTTGCGAGATCCCCCTTTGTATAAAACCCCGTTTCGATTTATACCATAATAGAAGGTAATTTCCATTTGAGCCTCTTTTATTTCCAGTGTGACAGACATACAGAGACGACATTAGCAGTTATTTAGTTATTATTTATTTATTTGTATACGTAGTATAGCTTGGTGGACATACATACTGACTGACTTTTATGTATTATCAGTTTTCACATAGAAGAGTATACCTTTACCACAAAGTATAACCGACAGACGGAGACGCACATTTAGTAGTCACTCATTTTCTCGGTCATACAATCTGTTCTGTCTAAGCGCCGTGTTTGTGTGTGTGACGTGTGCTAGACTGGGGGTCATCAAAACATAAATTATAACTGCAGCTAACTGCGGCTTGTCAGAGGCTCGTTGTTGTTTCAAGTTACACACTATCATGTTTGCACATTATCCTATCGCAGTTTAGCTGGTATTTTTATCAAGATTTATATAAATGTAAAATAATAAATTTATAGCCTTTTTTCATGTATTTCTCTGTGTAATATCCTCTTGCAGTTCTGCTGGCAGTTATTTTTTTTAGAAATAATCATACTATATAAAATGTGAAGTAATAAAAGAATATTATATTGTATCCTTTGCAATTTACCTTTCTATTTTGTATGGCTATTTTCATGTATTTCTCTGTGTATGTACATTCAGACCATAAAAATGTGGGTGTAATATACACCTCTGCCTACCCCTTTGAGGTATACAAGCGAGATGTTATGTGTTACGTGACGGTCACAGGCCTTCACTCTGCTAGTTTTATTTGGGGTTTTTAGGAACTGATGTAAAAATTAAATAAAAAAGTATTTCAAGAATAATGTTTATTTTTATTACATAAGTTAAATAGTGGATTTCATTTTTATAATAAATTATATAAAATAATGCAATAGAAGTGTTTTATTATTTTGCTTACTGAACTCCTTTTCCTACACCACACTTATCGATACTTCTGTAGTAGTAGTGAGTCCCATCACTACGAAATCTCTCGCATTCCATAAATTTTTTAGGTAGATTCAGATGTTGATATCTTTTGTTTTTTCCATCAAAACGAATAAAGGCCTATTCAGACCTAAGCGGTATTCGCTACCGTCTGCGGCAGAGAAAACCCAGTGGGTATGCGGTAATATTACTGTTCAGACCTAAGCGGTATTCGCTACCGTCTGCGGCAGAGAAAACCCAGTGGGTATGCGGTAATATTACTGTTCACACTAAAACGGATTTCGCTATCCTTGTGGGTAGAATAACGCGCGGTAGTCGAGTTTCGCTCAGAGAGGTAAGAAATTTTCGCCAGTTAGTTATTTCTGAGTCGCCAAAGAATATACACGTAAGTCACATAATTTCTGCAGAGCATCTGATTTTAGTGATGGATAGTGATGAAGAAGAAGTTTAACATTAGCCTTAATTGACTCACCAGTAAGAAAAGAATTTGGATCCATGACATCAACAGACAACACCGAATTCATGGGGAATTCCACACTTTATATCCAAGATTAAGATTGGATGAAGATCGGTTTTTTAAGGCATTCAGAATGACGACTGAGAACTTTGATGAAATATTAAATATGATAAAGGAAAATATCAGCAAATCATTCACTAAATATTGAGAACCCATATGCCCTGAAGAACGCTTAGCAATAACGTTGAGGTAAATATTATACCTGAGCGAAACCCGCGCGGTATGTACCTCTACCCACAGCGGCAGCGAATATCGTTCAGGTCGCTCTAGCCGCGGTACTTGATACTAAATACCTGAGCGAAACCCGCGCGGTATGTACCTCTACCCACAGCGGCAGCGAATATCGCTCAGGTTTGAATAGGCCTTAAGGATTTATAGTAATATGATAATGTAGTTCGTTTTGGTGTAGTTTTGACTAATATTCAAATTCTAAAACCTAAAATACCATGTCAAATTAGATAAGTTCCCTCTTCAAGAAAATCCTATTATCTTACAATTATTGTGGTATATATTTACGAGATATAGGTAGCTATCAGACATATAAGGTGTATGTAGTATCCTAGTAACATTTTTTATTAGAAACTACTCAATATAACTAAGATGAGCATTTACAAAGTCATGCGTTTTATTACGCAAATTCACAAAAACGGCTCCGCGCGCTATGAAGTTTGAGTTTGAATATTATGAAAATGTTACGTGGGACTCTCAAAAAAACGCTGTCGTCAGATAACTTATCTATTCATAATGTAACTTTCAAAATATCGTGTAAATTATTATAGTAGTTTTATCAGAAATAGACAAAACACAGGAACAAACACTATTCAAGCCCGCTATCTGATAACATTGTTCTGTTATAAATACAATTCTCGTAACACGAGTATAGTTTACACTTCATAAAATGCTCCATTCATTCACGAAACCAAAACAGTTTACATTACGTGCCTAGAGCCCATAGAAACAGCAGGAGAGCGTTTTTTGTTATCAGGGTCATAAATACGTCACGCCGCCGCCGTCGGAATGCGGCCGGGGGGCCGGGACGCAAGCGGTTTTGACGCGCCGCGGGCGGGGGACAAAAAACTAAAATCAAACTGTCACAATTTTGACATAAAAAATATAACAAACGCTATCCAAATTGAAGAAGTTGAAAAATTCAAATTGCTAGGTATTACATTAGACTCTCATTTAAATTGGAAAAAACATGTCGAAAAAACTAAAATCAAACTGTCACAATTTTCATATGGACTTAGCGTGCTAAAATTGAACACAAAAACCCACTGTGCTCTCACTGCATACTACGCATATATGCCTACGCGTGGCTACGCTACGGCATCATCATGTGGGAACATAGTGTAGATGCGAATGACTTATTCATAGCACAAAGGAAATGCATGCGAATATTATTCCAAATAAAACCTAGAGATAGCTGCAAACCCCACTTTATTAAAGAAAAAATGTTAATTCTGCCCTGCATTTATATATTAGAAATAGCCACTTTTGTTAAGAAAAACATAAAACTGTTTAATTTTGATAAAAACGAGCGCCGCAAAACTAAGTTAATACTACCCGCACCTCGACTACAAATGTATAAAAATAGCCCAGAATATCGTAGCATACAGATATATTAATTAATATAATAAATTACCTGAAAATATACGGTCCACGAGAACAGTAGGTATGTGTATTTAAAGCTAGGCTAAAGTCATTTCTCTTGGAAAAGTGCTATTGTGTGTGTATTAAAGAATTTATGGAAGATAAAATGTTAAAATAGAATTAAAAAATATATATCATGTGTTCATTTTATTATAGGTTCTTTTGTATGTAAATACTATTTGTTATTTATATGACATGTTTTCGTTTATTAAATTGGTGAATGATTTTAATTTTTGACATTCGAAAAAAATTTGGTACTTACGACATTTTAAATATCGAATGGTGTATTTTTATTATATTTTTATTTTTATCATGTTGACATTATATTTGTGATTTTATTAATTTGATTTGACATAGTGATGATATATTTATTTTATGATTTTATATTTTTTCTATTTATTAATAATCAAGTTATGTTTGGTTTATTTAACTAATTTTCATTAATTAATTTAAACTTTAACACACTCAGACAATTGTTATTAAGTAAATGATGTGAAATGTTAGATATAAATTTAATTAATTTAATATTTAATTCCTAATGACATTTATGTGATATTGGATAAATCTAGATACCTCTTCTGCAATATTAGTTTTAAGTTATCTTGCTGCGCCCTAACGGGGTCATGTGTACTCACTAGTTTAAGCGTAGCGTGTAAAAAGGGTTGTGTACATTGTGCATTAAATTAAATTAAATTAAATTAATATTACTAAAGACGATCAAAACTGCGAGCCCGAGCCTTTCCTGAAATCGATTTCTAAAAACGGATTTTGAAAACTGTAGCCTGAAACCCATTCGAAATATTCAGTGGTGTAAATGCGCGCGGAAATGCCTATTCAATTAAACCAGCAATGTCGTAAATTGTCAAAGGCTTCCCTATGTTTCCTGGTGTAATCTTTTTGTCGTTGGCTGCATGATTGAAATAGGTTTTGAATGGCCCGAAGACTGATTTATCCGGTGGTTTGTGTTTTTATTGCTTGTGTGTGGATCTAGCGTAACCAAAATGATAGGTACCATTTTCTTTTGCTAAGCAAATTGTTGGACCAGAACGGAAATGTGACTTTCATTGTTATCCATCAAAACAATGACAGGGCGGTCCTTAGTGGGTCTTGCAAATTAATTGTATGTGTGTAATGTGGTCCATTAGACCATCCTGATGGATTTGCCGCGCCTATGGAGCCTTCTGGTGCTCCATGAATCATCAAGCCTTTGAAATTAACCCTTGGAAATATGAGCATTGGAAGAATAAATCCTCCACCAGCGTTACAAGCGGCTATCATCGTTACTGTGTTTCCTCTTTCGGCACTCGGTTTTCGGTCACTGATCCAAGTTGTTTAACTCCAGTTGGTGCCAGAATTTTTGGAGGGACGTGCACTGTTGATAATCCCGTCTCACGGTTTCATCTATGTTCCATATGTCAGCAGCTTGTAAATCTGATGGACATTGGGACAATGATTTCTTGAAATTATTGAACGTCAATGCAACCGTGTGTTTATTGAATGCTGAAGAACGAGCTAAACTCGTAGCTTCTGGTTTCCGAAGTGAGATTCACTGAATAAACGCAGCCAATATTCTCCTGCCATTTTTTCGGAATCCTATTTAGTGGGGTATATTCGATTGGTCTTTGTGAACTGATAGGCCAGTTTTTTTACTTCTTTCAAAGTTAAACCAAACTGAAGCATGGCTGCGTCTTTGATATAGTTCACAAGCATTCTTTCTTGGTCGTCATCGAATACTTTTTATAAGTAAAAAAATAAATAATTAAAAACTATCAAAATAATAACGACCTGTGCGAGGCCAAAAAGGCCCTTATCTCAGCATAACAAGGCGAAATAAAAATTAAAAAAATATCACCGCGCTGGTACCTATTCTGCTAGGGCCCACTGTGATGCCACGGACACACCTATGGACTTAGATAATCCTCCCACTGGGGGATTACAAAAAAAATAAACAATAAAAATAATAAATAATATAATTAAACGGAAACTATTTTCAATAAATAATCTATGAATCTACTAACGCCCGTCGTTTCAACACGTTCCGACATCACTTGTCCATGGTATAGACTATTATCTATGGTGACAAGCGAAGAGACGCGGAACGTGGGAGTTGCACTGCGAATTTGCCACGGTTGGTAATCTTGAAACAAAAAGTCCTAGCATTAATAGACGTATTTGTCTATGGGTGATACTCCTCAAAGTGACAATCGTGATGACAACGTCAATCCCGATGCAAATACTTTTTTGAATGCGTTTAAATCACTGCTAATGTCCAACGTTATGGGTACTGTGTAGATTTTATTAAACTCATATCTTTATCCAATGATGATAAGAGTTTCAAGCTCATCAACATTTGATGAAGATAAAGAAAATGCCATATGTAGTAGACCCATAACAATGACCCAAAACATTAGCAGTAACCAATCACTAAATCCAGTGAACGAAAGATTGCGCGTGCACTCTTCTGCATATACAGCTGGGTACATGTGCAGGAGAGTGACAAAAAAAAATTAATTGTAGGAGATGCTCTGAGGATTGAACAACGAGAATATACCCTTTTAAAACATCAAAATTTAACATATCCATCAAAGAAGTTTCTGATGCTATATAGGGATATCTCGGGCCTTATACATGATTACTTGAATAAGTATGCATACAAAAGATGTGTAAAAAAAACATGTAAAAATTGAAATAATAAAGAAATTTGGTTTGAATTGGTTATGGTGTACACACCATAACACCGAAGTAAAGGAAATGGTTGCTTAATTTAATGATACGCACCCATGTTCATAATTGGTGCAACATAATTAATAAAATTTTAAAAGGAGGTGTACAAGAAAAACTTGTGAAACAGATGTGTGCACCTCAACAAATTTCCTTTGAAAAATATAAAGCCCATAGGTTAAGACGAAAACATAAATAAAAAGTAAAATCTGAAGTCGTTTTTTTACATTTCTTTCGTTATATTCGAATCCATTGAATATAACGGAAGAAACATTGAACATTGCAAATAATAAAATTAACCCTATAAGATTTTCCCATGGCACATCACTATCCTATCGATATGGTCAGCGTCATTTTTATAGTACGCTGTGGAACATCACTCGGTGACATTACGATACTAGCGCTTGGCGCATATTTTTGGAACTAATCGTCAACCATAGTACCTGTCCTATCTGTCTCCGACTAGTATTTATAGTTATCTGTGGTGACAATCGCCATGAATCCATGCTGTGGTATCTTAGAACAAACGGCACGGTACCTACGCTGTAAGCACTGCCATCTATTGGCCGCTTCAAGAAAAAAAAAGGCTGTCTGTAATTTTATCAAAGTATTGTTACTAGATGGCATTATGAAATAACGATGACACTATAGTAACGTTGACGTTTGACTTGATTTGACATTGACATTGTTTTGAAATTGTCACAAGAATTTTTCGATTGATGTGTATACGCATACCCTGTTAATTTTTTTGTATTTTCGTGTTTTCTCGGTTTTATTTTCATTGAGTAGGCTCCACTGTGCTTTAGGGACCGCGCGTGCGAAGCTTCATATTTTTTTTGCGTATAGATATCTCCCGTGTAGAACACTTTTACAAAACGAAACAGCTAGCAAACGCCCAGTTTCCGAGAAAAAAAAATCCTAGTTTCGAAAAATTCAACATATTTATAGTAATTTTGTCAGAGATAATGTAAGAATTCCACTCCTAGGTTGACATTTTGTCAGAGATAATGTAAGAATTCCACTCCTAGGTTGTTCCGTTTTACGTTCAGACAAAGTGACAGCGGATTTTAACGGGTTTTAGTATAAATATAGTAAGGTCTTAAGTTTAATTCATTTTTAAATAGCTGCCACTGTAATGAATTCAATTATGAAGCAAATCATATAATTAATGAAATTTAAAATAATAAAGTTTAAATTCCTACTCATAAAAGATTGGTAACGAAACGTAATAGAAGGTAAGTGACCCTGACAGTTGTCAGTGTTCGTATGTATGTACACGAACACTATCAAACCGTGTTCCGGTAGCTCTGTTTTGTTCTTTTGCTCTGCAGTTACTCAGGCGACAGCGGAATGACCCCAGTTGCCCATTGAGCGAACCTAGTGAGCTTGAGACTTGGGGCATCCCGTCGACGCCTTACAAAATTTTTTTTGACCTTGACTTTCGAGTTTCACATTGACCTTGACCTGAGAGCTTGTTACAAGGTAATATTCCAAGTTTTTTTTGGTTTGACTGACTTTTGGGGCCTTGACCTTGACTTTTGTGGTCTTGACCTTGACCTTGAAGATGTCATTGACCTCATAATGAGGTCAATGACATCTTCAAGGTCAACCCTCAACCAGTCTTGGAACCTAATTTAGACCCGCCACGTAAACTTCCCCACCCTTAATACTCCCACTATCCCACCAATCCCGAAAGAAACTTTTGGCGATTTTTTTCTCAGCCCCTATGGTATTGCTAGATTTGCGGTTTTCAAAATTACACTAAAAAGGATGTACTCTACCAAAAAAAAAATACCTACTATAAAAAATCGCCGGTCCCTAAAGCACAGTGCTTCCGTTGAAGTGTGGTTGAGTAACAAATATCTCAATTTAATACGATTTTGTTAACTAGAAAAGTCAGTAGTATTATGTGTATGACTCCAGGGGGCCTACCACCACCTCTTTAAGCAGTATTATTTTAATGTTACTTCAGTGGGGGAAAGAGATGGAGCAATACGTCCTGTAGAGCTTCATCTCTTTCCCACACTAAAGTAATATTAAAATAATACTGCTTAAAGAGGTGGTGGTAGGCCCCCAGACCCCTCATTATTTTTTACCAAACCAAAAACAAGTTAAGTACCTATTCTTTTCTTTTTTATGTTTGATGAACATCTTGTAACAAGTTTTTAATTATCATGTTTTAGGATTGTCGTTGCACCGGTTTCCAAATCCAAACAATCCTGCTCAAATAGAACGTTTTCGCACTTGGGTTATGAAAATTGGAGGAGATATTATTGGAGAAGATAATGAGTTCATACATAAGAACAGAAAAGTGTGTCATTAGACCGGTTGCCGTGCTCTCGACGCCGGCTAAAGTGTTCGAGTCTGCCATCCAGCGCAGCGTACGCGGACAGCTATCGGATGCGCAGCATGGGTTCCGACCGGCGCGGCGCGAAGCACGGCCACCAATCTTCTCAACTTTATAGCGAAGGTAGTGCCGGCGGTAGATGCTGGGGTGCAGGTTGACGTAGCCTATTTTGATTTTAAAAAAGCGTTTGACACCGTGGATAATGATATTCTACTAAAGAAGCTTGCAGGCGTAGGATGCACACCGCATCTATTGCAGTTTTTTGCCAGCTATATGCAAGGCAGACAACAGTACGTTGACTGCAATGGATGTGAATCTGACCCATATTATACTTGGTCCGGTGTGAGTCAAGGCAGCAACTTGGGGCCTCTCGAATTCATAATAATGGTAAACGATTTGCCGGAAGTCGTAAGACATGGCTCTTGTTTACTATTTGCAGATGACCTTAAGTTGCTGCTCGAGATTAAGTGTGAGTCTGATGGCGATCGCTTGCAGGAGGACATAGATAGGATAGTGGAATGGAGTCACGAGAACAAGCTCTACTTCAATGTATCGAAGTGCTCGGTCATGAGTTTTACCCGCGCACGTGCACCTCTACTTCGCGAGTACATGGTGGACGTAGCGCCTATGCAACGAGTCACACAGGTGCGGGATTTAGGGGTTTTTGTTACTCCTGAATTGTCGTTTCGCGACCATATAACTAAGATCTGCAAAAGGGCATTCAGAAATTTGGGATTCGTACTGAGACAGACACGATTCTTCACCAATATTGCAGCAGTCAGGTGACGCACTAGTCAGGAGTCATCTGGAACATAGTGCTATCATATGGGCTCCACATGAGGCCAAATACTCTGTAATGTTGGAGCGCGTTCAGAACAAGTTTACGCGACACTTGTACAGGAAGCTTTATGGGGTACATCCGTTTTACCCGTTGATGTACCCCACTCTGTTTGTACTGGGTATGGTCGGGTACAATGAATTGAGGGTGCGACGGGAGTTTACACTTGTCGCGTATCTTGTAAAATTACTTCGTGGTATCGAGCATAATCCGGGAGTGCTGCAGCGCTTAAGTTTTTGCGTACCAGACCGCTATGTGTGGAGGCGGCGGCGCCCACCACTGCTGGCCGTGCCGACGGCAAGGACCAACCTACTCGCCAAAACACCCGTGACTCGGGGAAAACGCATCATTAACAAACTTCATGACAAAATTGATGTTTTCACGTGTCATTTGAGTGAATTCGCAAGGACACTGTTATTTATTTTATGTTATAATATAGATTAATGTTGGTAGTATGTTATTGTGTTGTATTGTGTTAAAGTTCCTATTATGTAACAAGTTGTTTTAGTCCTTTATAGTAAGTATATTTAAGTTGTAAATAATTTAGTTAGTAGATAATAGATTTGTAAATGACCGCACTGTCGCATTGGGTGAATACACCTGTAATGATAGTTGTAAGGGAGATTTTAATAAATAAATAAATAAATTTTGAAGATGTTTATATATTTCCAAATATGAAACTAACTGCACTGGCAATTCCAACACTTGAAATTCCAGGTAAAATTTGCTAATTTTAAAAACTATACTCTTTTTATAGATGGGAAAAAGTAAAGGTATATAATCTATGTCTTGTTTTGTGAAATACAAAACTAAGCAATTTAAAAATAGAAACATACTTTATGAAGAAGTTTTTTAAGCAAATTAATGTTACTCCGTCTTTCTATTAGAAATTGTGTCTTAGGATATTATATTTTCATAAAAGTAGTCGAATGTTCTTTAAAATTTGATTGATGATAATAATGGCTTCCTAAGAATAAATCCTTTTATCCCAAATGGTTAAGTGTTCATCCCTATTAAAAATCACTCTATTTTCAGGTGTGCATGTTGGTGATCGCAGGCATATTGAACTGCCATCTACGGCAATTCAAATGGCGACAGCCTCCTCTTCCAGACTGTTACAACAACAGCGACATACAGCAGCGTCCCAGGTTCAATTCCCAGGTCGGGCAGTGTCAGTGGGTTTTTCCATTAGGAATTTCTCAGTAGCAGCCACGGAGTGTGGATTTGAGCCCGGTTGGTGGCAATAGGCTCGCCTCCTATTACATGTGACTTAAACATAACTCGCGACAGGTACACCTCTGCCTAACCCTCCGGGGATTACAAGCGTGATGTTATGTACCATGAGTAATGAATATTGGTGTAAGACTTACAATTGAGTGACGTACAATTAGTGATGTTCA